>OX442436.1:2914222-3549999 GCA_949361645.1 Spongilla lacustris
ACTGATGAGGTTAACTGTACAGCTTGGCTTGATGTTGGAAACTGTCTGGCAAAGTCAGGACCTGTTGTGGTAACAAATGTTTGGCATTGTTGTTTATACCTCTTGTATATATATGGTCTTTAGCTGCAAAGAGACACGAGTCACATGAACACGAACACGAAAAGAAATGACTGAATGCATGCTTATAACTATGTCCAAAAAATGAATTTACAGCGCTCATGAGTTACAAGCAGTTGACCTTGAATGGAAAAAAAATGACTATATGCTTGTGTGATCTCCTACTGTTCGATTTCCACCTCGGAAACACAAAGTTAAGTCATGCACCTTGGCCTGATTTCATGCATATATGTTGTGAATGGCTTACATGAAAGTGTAAGCACCCAGGCTAATTGCACAAGGATTGTAAGTGAGACTGAAGCTGTACCACATACAAGCACTCTTCCCATGTACCATTGCTATACTTATGCTATGCATGCAGTGGTATATGTAAGAGTTAACCCTTATAAACAAAAATTGCTTTGTATGGAGGACTGAAATCAGAGCAAGCAGCTCACTAATAATGACATACGCTATACATTTACATTACTGTTGCACATTACGACATTCATAGATTTTGTAGGCATCCACATGAAAGGTAACTAAGTTTTGACAGACCATGTGAAATAATTTCTAATACCTACGATCTTGGGACAGTCGACTTTAGTCACTATTGCTATGATTAAGCTTACACAATGAATGTGCCTTATCTTCCGTATAACAAGCTGTTACCTTTCCATACAAACGGTCGGGCGTTATGAGTTCACCATATAAGGACATGTTGCGACCAATTATTTAATTACCGACCAATTATTTAATTACCGTAACTGTACATGTACAACTACGGTACAACTAAGCCAAAATCATCCGGCTTACATACATGTATACATGTAGGATTTGAAGTGTCGTGAATGTGGTAAGAAAAATAGCCGATGTAAATGTTTCTTCATCTTCCGGATCAGATAAAATTTAATTAAAATAAAATTGATTATATACATGTACACCAATTGAGTAACAAGTAAGGAAACAAGGAATTACGGATACAGAATTTATGAATGTATAATTACCGTAATTCCTTGTTTACTTACTTTATACTCAATTAGTGTCTACAAATCCTACATGTACATCAATTTTATTTTTATACTGTACCCGTTTGTACATTTAGGATCTCAGTGCGCCGTACCGGTCGTTTTTTTTTAAATAATGGGGTACCGAGAATCGGACATTTTAGCTCGAAAGTTGAAACTAGAGGCAAATGCAGACAGTTTTGTTCAAGTAGAAAGGGGGTGAGACAAAAAATAAATACTGCCTTGTTCCTGGTGACCTGGTCCCATTTTTCCTATCGTATAAGAAATTGGTTACATAAAAAATTACGTAATGTCCAAGTTCCATGGTGATTTTTTGTTGCCGAGTTAAAAAATTAAAATAATTTTCCACTACCGCTATATACGCAAAGGATACATGTATTTCAATTGCAGGCTGCACTATATCATTTTTTTTTTTTTATAACTTGAGATCTTGTCTACTTGTCGTTCTTGATTGTGCTTCCACAAGCAAGATGAATTAAGACACTCAGCGCTTAAGGGGTATGGGGGAGCACTGGAAGCTCCCATTGGGGCCTGGGACGGAGCCCCAGCATTTTCGATACGTAAAAATTAAAAACTTCATTCGTATTACGGGTAACGCTTATACATTCTGTAGAGATCTGCTGTACGCCTGGGGTTATATTAATTGCTTTGTTTAATTGTCCTCCATATTGGTGTTCGGTTTACTGTGGAAATGTTATATCAAATTGTATGGGATTATGCTCGGTTTACTGTGGAAAATGTTGTATCGACTTGTATGGGGTTATGCTCGATTTACTGCGGAAATTTAACTTATGCTAGGTTTACTGTGGAAATGTTGTATGCTCGGTTTTAGGTGGTTGTATGCTCGGTTTTAGGTGGTTTTGGTAAGTTACGTTCCTAGGTCAGTTTTTACAATAATCTACGTCTAATATGACGCTCTGCGGAACTACATACAAGCATAAGCCCATACTTCTCTATTGTATACGAGCACAAACATGGTGGACTAATTAGAGAACAAAATTACGCGATGCGTGTCAGACACGGTGAAAAATATCCTGGGGTTGATTAATTTTGGAACAAAATTCACGGTTGACTGTATCAACCTGGGATGTTCGCAAAAACCGGAGTTGACGCAGTTCGATATTTTTCCCCCTGTCTGCTACACTACTGCATATTATTGAACCTTGAAATTTGCAGGGGGGAGAGGGGGGGGGGGGGGGGGGGGGGGGGGGGGGGGGGGGATAGGACATGGTAAATTCATGCACATCATGCATCGTAAACTTATAAGCTTCTAAACTACAGTATAACGTCACGCGCATCAGTGGTATATCGATCTAGGCCTATGAGTTGCATGAAACGAATAACTCCCACAATACATGTATAGAATGCGCGTGAATAATCAATGTTTTAACTTGGTAGTTTAGCGCATACTGTACTCTCGCGCGCGAGCTGACAAAGTCATTCAAGCATGAGACGATTTTTCGATTGTCGTTGTCGCGTCGATTGATTCCAATAATCATAAACATTAATCATTTCAAATGTTTTGGGGTACATCATACCGTACATGTAAAACGTTAAACCTGTCCGGCCATGGCCGGATTTTATAAATCAATTAAATATCCATACGACTTTAAACTGAGACACTCATTGTAATACCGTAGTATAGAACGGCCCATTATAATCATAGTTACTGTTGTCTAAAGCCAAGTTGTTTTTGCCAAAATAGGAGAGCCAAACGACGAGAGAAATACCTGCAAAAGCGAGACGCTGAATTAGAGTCTTGCCAAGTTAGGTACAGTACCGTCTGCTCGCATGAAAATTTTGAATCGTACCGAGCTGTGAGCATGGAACACATGGCGTGCGAATTTTTGTCTAGAACAGCTGCAAAGGTGACAGAACTGTAAACATTGTGTTGCTTGGGGGGTTGCCCCCGGGCGCCGATCTAAGAGGGGCCCCATAATGCCTATCTTATTTCATTCATTTTTAGATAGTACAAGCCTTTTGCATAACCCTTATGAAGGGCAATATTGATACCTTTAGCTACATCAAATATTTAATATGCATAAATCGTTCATTATCATTTAACTATGCGTACTTGCAGGTACTCCATCCTGAAGACATGGTCAATCCCAATGTGGATGAACTTAGCATGATGACATACCTGTCACAGTTTCTAACAGCAAAGCTAAAGCCTGGGGCCCCACTGAAGCCAACAGGAAACCCTTTATGTGTCAAGGTCTTTGGTCCAGGCATCCAGAGTGAGGGACTGAATGTGACTATGCCTACTGCTTCATTCACTGTTGATACAGAAGGTGCAGGCCCAGGGAAGGTATGCATTCAGTGCACTGGACCCATAGGTCCTGTCAAAGTGGATATTGCTCCAAGTGGGAAACACACGTATTCTTGTTCCTATGTACCTTCAGTTAAGGGGACATATAAAATGGACATTTACTTTTCCAGAAGAGCTGTTCCTGGCAGTCCATTTAACATTCAGGTTGCTGGGGGAGCTGTTACCATATCAGAAATAAAACGCAATCGCACTGCATCAGTGAAAGGTGCAGCTGCCCCAGATTTCAAAATAACTGGGCCTGGCTTGATTGGCGAGCCTATACTTGTTAACCAACTGTTAAAGTACCTTGTTGAGGCCCAAGGTGCAGGAGCTGGTAAAATTACATGCACAATACATGTGTCAGGTCAGCAAATTCAGTGCACTCCGATCATAACGGAGATCAAGGATGGCACCTTCAGTATTCAATACACACCAACTGTGGCTGGCTCACATGTGATGACCGTGAAATTCGGTGACAAGCCAATCCCGAAGTCACCCATTTACCTGAAGATTATTGATGTCAGCAAAGTGCGTGTCTCTGGAGCAGGACTTGTAGGAGGTTTTGCAGCCAAATGGGCTGAATGCACCATTGATGCAAGTGCCGCAGGTGAGGGTAAACCTGAGGTCAGTATCAATGGTCCTACCACCGTCCAGCCTGTAGTGCAGCCAAGCTCAGATGGAATAGCCAAGGTGAAGTTTCTACCTGCTGTGCCAGGGAAGTACACAATAAATATCCTTTTTGCCAATCAGATGGTACCAGGAAGCCCATTTTGTGCAACATTTTTAAAACCTGACCTTGGTAAGGTGTACCTACTTTCTGGTCCTGGCTTGAAGCAGGATGGAATAGTGGTGAACGTGTCAACACAATTCGCATTTGATCCTAAATCTGCTGCACATGAAAAGTTCGGTGTCACAATTGTGGGTCCTACATCTGGTGCAGCAGCAGAAAAGCATTCTCAGAGCCCCCATGCAATCCCTGTAGTCAGCAAGAACACAAATGGCACTTACAACATTAGTTACAAGCCCCAGTTGGTAGGAACATACAGAGTTCACCTGTACTTGAATGGACAGGAACTCCAGGAATCACCCTTTGAAGTAAATGTCTCTGACCCCACTAAAGTGAGGCTGACAGGGCCAGGTGTTCTAGAATCAGTTGAAAGGAAGCCCACACCTGTTATTAGCATTCAAGAAACAATTCAGTGGTCAGTAGATTGTTGCAATGCAGGGCAAGGTTCCCTTCAGGCAACACTACAGAGAGATGGTGAACAGTCTATTGATCTCCAGGTTGATACTGTGGGAAAAGGTTTTTACACCATCAAATACGAACCTGAGTCTGTAGGACAGTACAAACTGTGCATTAAACTAGCAGGAAATGCAGTCCCTATCAGTCCCACCTTTGTTTTGACAGACAAAGAGATGCCCTTCGATATTACAAAAGTAACAGCTTATGGCGCAGGAGTGAGTGGAAACGGAGCTCAAACAGGAGTGTGTCTTCCAGTGTTTATCAATACAAGGATTGCTTGTCCACCTGGTCGTGTGACTGCAACACTCACTAAGCCAAACAGTGAACTCTGTTCCTTGCAATTAAAGCCTGACCAACAACAAGGAGTTTATTTTGGGGAGTACATCACACATGAAGCTGGTTATCATAAATTAAGCATCTATATTGATGACAAGCCGATTCCTCATTCACCATTCAGCATTCCGGTTTGCAAGCCCACAGCAGTAAAACTGTCGGGAAGTGGTCTACATAGAGCAGTCACTAACATCCCAAATACCATTAATATACTGACTGATGAGGCTGGCCCTGGCAAGGTGACTGTGGAGTTTGAAAGTCCTGATGGCACCCACGATATTGAGTACACAGTGAAGGAGATATCTGAACATACATATGAATTGAAGTACAACCCCAATGTTCCAGGAAACTACCTCATAGCAATAACATATGGAGGATTCCCAGTTGGAAAGAAGCTTGAAGTACAGTGTACAACTATGGAGAGTTATGTAACGGAGGACATAGATGGTGCTAATGAAAGCAAGGTACAACAATCAGACACTGAAGGCCCACTGACCAAGCTAGTTAACTTGGGACAGGAGGCAGAAATGCAATTCACAAAAATACATGGAAACAAACAGAAAGTAAATATTGATGTGCGTGGTCCATGTGACTACCATATAAATTCAAAGGAGGACAGCAACCACACACACACGATCACTCTCATTCCAAATGTTATTGGTGTATATCAAGTTGTTGCAACGCAAGGGAAAACAATACTAAACGGATCTCCAGTTATTATCAAAGGCGTGAATCCAGCAATAGTAAAATTGAGCGGGCCAGGAATCAAAGACTCTAACAAAAACAGTATAACAGAGTATCTCCAACTTACAGAACAACTTCAGTGGACTCTTGACTTTACGTCAGCTGGGCTGGCCACTTCGGACTTCACTGCCACCGTGTATGGGGCGGAGGGCTATAGCAAGGAGCTGGAGGTAGTGGAGAAAGATGCCTATCATGCTTTTATTACATTTGCTCCACACAAGTGTGGACCTTACACCATCCAAGTTGTTGCTGGTGGCCGTGAGGTCCCATGCAGCCCAGTGAACATTTCTCTCCAAGATCCAAGCAAAGTAACAGCAAGTGAACCTGGCTTGAGACAGGGACGTGTTGGAAAGCCTGTCACTGTTGCGTTCAATGCAACACAGGCTGGCGAAGGTTCCTTGTCTTTGGAAATTGGTGGTCCGGCAAACGTAACCCCAAAGTGCATATCGGAGGAACCTGGCAAGTTTGTTGTCAACTTTGAGCCCACCAGGGCAGGAATTTACACTCTAAACGCCAAATACGGTGACAAGGAGATACCAGGTTCTCCATTCTCCATCCCTGTAATCAACCCAGCAGAAGTTACTGTATCTGGTTCAGGAGTGACTGGTAAGGGAGCATCAGTGGGAAAGAAAGCTGAAGTGGTTGTGGACACAACAGAGGCAGGTACCGCTCCAGTCCATGCCAAAGTGACAACACCAGCTGGGAAGGACATTCCTCTAGAACTAATGCCACTTGAGAGCCAAGGACATGTCCGTGGAGAATATATGCCTCAGGAACCAGGCAACCACAAGCTTAGTGTCACTTTCGATGGTGAACACATACCACAGTCACCGTTTGACGTGCACATTCCAAGTGAAGAAGAGTGCAGTGTGGTAGAAGAGGCAGACCTCCATTCTGCCCTTCCAGGATTTACGGACCTACCTCAGCTGCTGATTGATACTCCAGTAGGGGATAACAGAACTGTAGAAGCCTGGGTAGAGGCACCAAATGCCAAACAATTGCAGTGTACCATATCCAAACACGGTGATAAGCACAAGGTGTCCTTCTTCCCTCACACCACAGGACTGCACTTTGTCCACGTCACGCGAGACAAAAAGCCAACTCATGGCAGCCCTTTCCCTGTAGAGGTGAAGGCACAACAGATTTTGAACATTGAAGGACCCGGGGTCACCCAATTGGCTGTTGGTCAACCCGTTCAATTGCAGATCAGCGAAGACTTGGAGAGGAAGGGTGATCTGAAAGTGAACGTTGAAGGCCCTGCAGATTGCAAAGTAGAAACCAAGCAGAATGCTAACCACACTCACACCATCGAGCTCACTCCAACTACAGCAGGCACTTATCTTGTTCACGTTATTCACGGCAGCAAACCCGTTCACCGGTCACCATTTATTGTGAAGGTCTTCAATCCTTCAGAGGTGAAACTGAGCGGACCGGGGGTCGTTGACAAGGAGGAGAATAGGGCACAACCAGAACTTCTGCCTTTTACGAATCAGCTCCTGTGGACTGTGGACTTTACGTCAGCAGGGCTGGTCACTTCGGACTTCACTGCCACTGTGTATGGAGCGGAGGGCTATAGCAAGGAGCTGGAGGTAGTGGAGAAAGATGCCTATCATGCTTTTATTACATTTGCTCCACACAAGTGTGGATCTTACACCATCCAAGTTGCTGCTGGTGGCCGTGAGGTCCCACGCAGCCCAGTGAACATTTCTCTTCAAGATCCAAGCAAAGTAACAGCAAGTGGACCTGGATTGAGACAGGGATGTGTTGGAAAGCCTGTCACTGTTGCGTTTGATGCAACACAGGCTGGTGAAGGTTCCTTGTCTTTGGAAATTGGTGGTCCGACAAATGTAACCCCAAAGTGCACTTCGGAGGAACCTGGCAAGTTTGTTGTCAACTTTGAGCCCACCAGGGCAGGAATTTACGCCCTAAATGCCAAATACGGTGACAAGGAGATACCAGGTTCTCCATTCTCCATCTCTGTAATCAACCTAGCAGAAGTTACTGTATCTGGTTCAGGAGTGACTGGTAAGGGAGCATCAGTGGGAAAGAAAGCTGAAGTGGTTGTGGACACAACAGAGGCTGGTACCGCTCCAGTCCATGCCACAGTGACAACACCAGCTGGGAAGGACATTCCTCTAGAACTAATGCCACTTGAGAGCCAAGGACATGTCCGTGGAGAATATATGCCTCAGGAACCAGGCAACCATAAGCTTAGTGTCACTTTCGATGGTGAACACATACCACAGTCACCGTTTGACGTGCACATTCCAAGTGAAGAAGAGTGCAGTGTGGTAGAAGAGGCAGACCTCCATTCTGCCCTTCCAGGATTTACGGACTTACCTCAGCTGCTGATTGATACTCCAGCAGGGGATAACGGAACTGTAGAAGCCTGGGTAGAGGCACCAAATGCCAAACAATTGCAGTGTACCATATCCAAACACGGTGATAAGCACAAGGTGTCCTTCTTCCCTCTCACCACCGGACTGCACTTTGTCCACGTCACGCGGGACAAAAAGCCAACTCATGGCAGCCCTTTCCCTGTAGAGGTGAAGGCACAACAGGTTTTGAACATTGAAGGACCCGAAGTCACCCAATTGGCTGTTGGTCAACCCGTTCAATTGCAGGTCAGTGAAGGCGTGGAGAGGAAGGGTGATCTGAAAGTGATCATTGAAGGCCCTGCAGATTGCAAAGTAGAAACCAACCAGGATGCTAACCACACTCACACCATCGAACTCACTCCAACTACAGCAGGCATTTATCTTGTTCACGTTATTCACGGCAGCAAACCCGTTCACCGGTCACCATTTATTGTGAAGGTCTTCAATCCTTCAGAGGTGAAACTGAGCGGACCGGGGGTCGATGACAATGAGGAGAATAGGGCACAACCAGAAATTCTGCCTTTTACCAATCAGCTCCTGTGGACTGTGGACTTTACGTCAGCAGGGCTGGTCACTTCGGACTTCACTGCCATCGTGTATGGGGCGGAGGGCTATAGCAAGGAGCTGGAGGTAGTGGAGAAAGATGCCTATCATGCTTTTATTACATTTGCTCCACACAAGTGCGGACCTTACACCATTCAAGTTGTTGCTGGTGGTCGTGAGGTCCCACGCAGCCCAGTGAACATTTCTCTCCAAGATCCAAGCAAAGTAACAGCAAGTGGACCTGGCTTGAGACAGGGACGTGTTGGAAAGCCTGTCACTGTTGCATTCGATGCAACACAGGCTGGCGAAGGTTCCTTGTCTTTGGAAATTGGTGGTCCGGCAAACGTAACCCCAAAGTGCATATCGGAGGAACCTGGTAAGTTTGTAGTCAACTTTGAGCCTACGAGGGCAGGAATTTACACTGTGGACGCTAAATATGGTGACAAGCAGATACCAGGTTCTCCATTCTCCATCCCTGTAATCAACCCAGCAGAAGTTACTGTATCTGGTTCAGGAGTGACTGGTAAGGGAGCATCAGTGGGAAAGAAAGCTGAAGTGGTTGTGGACACAACAGAGGCTGGTACCGCTCCAGTCCATGCCACAGTGACAACACCAGCTGGGAAGGACATTCCTCTAGAACTAATGCCACTTGAGAGCCAAGGACATGTCCGTGGAGAATATATGCCTCAGGAACCAGGCAACCACAAGCTTAGTGTCACTTTCGATGGTGAACACATACCACAGTCACCGTTTGACGTGCACATTCCAAGTGAAGAAGAGTGCAGTGTGGTAGAAGAGGCAGACCTCCATTCTGCCCTTCCAGGATGTACAGACTTACCTCAGCTGCTGATTGATACTCCAGTAGGGGATAACGGAACTGTAGAAGCCTGGGTAGAGGCACCAAATGCCAAACAATTGCAGTGTACCATATCCAAACACGGTGATAAGCACAAGGTGTCATTCTTCCCTCTCACCACAGGACTGCACTTTGTCCACGTCACGCGAGACAAAAAGCCAACTCATGGCAGCCCTTTCCCTGTAGAGGTGAAGGCACAACAGGTTTTGAACATTGAAGGACCCGAAGTCACCCAATTGGCTGTTGGTCAACCCGTTCAATTGCAGGTCAGTGAAGGCGTGGAGAGGAAGGGTGATCTGAAAGTGAACGTTGAAGGCCCTGCAGATTGCAAAGTAGAAACCAAGCAGAATGCTAACCACACTCACACCATCGAACTCACTCCAACTACAGCAGGCATTTATCTTGTTCACGTTATTCACGGCAGCAAACCCGTTCACCGGTCACCATTTATTGTGAAGGTCTTCAATCCTTCAGAGGTGAAACTGAGCGGACCGGGGGTCGTTGACAAGGAGGAGAATAGGGCACAACCAGAACTTCTGCCTTTTACGAATCAGCTCCTGTGGACTGTGGACTTTACGTCAGCAGGGCTGGTCACTTCGGACTTCACTGCCACTGTGTATGGAGCGGAGGGCTATAGCAAGGAGCTGGAGGTAGTGGAGAAAGATGCCTATCATGCTTTTATTACATTTGCTCCACACAAGTGTGGATCTTACACCATCCAAGTTGCTGCTGGTGGCCGTGAGGTCCCACGCAGCCCAGTGAACATTTCTCTCCAAGATCCAAGCAAAGTAACAGCAAGTGGACCTGGCTTAAAGCAGGGACGTGTTGGAAAACCTGTTACTGTTGCGTTTGATGCAACACAGGCTGGTAAAGGTTCCTTGTCTTTGGAAATTGGTGGTCCGGCAAACGTAACCCCAAAGTGCACATCGGAGGAACCTGGCAAGTTTGTTGTCAACTTTGAGCCCACCAGAGCAGGAATTTACACCCTAAACGCCAAATACGGTGACAAGGAGATACCAGGTTCTCCATTCTCCATCCCTGTAATCAACCTTGCCGAAGTTATTGTATCTGGTTCAGGAGTGACTGGTAAGGGAGCATCAGTGGGAAAGAAAGCTGAAGTGGTTGTGGACACAACAGAGGCTGGTACCGCTCCAGTCCATGCCACAGTGACAACACCAGCTGGGAAGGACATTCCTCTAGAACTAATGCCACTTGAGAGCCAAGGACATGTCTGTGGAGAATATATGCCTCAGGAACCAGGCAACCACAAGCTTAGTGTCACTTTCGATGGTGAACACATACCACAGTCACCGTTTGACGTGCACATTCCAAGTGAAGAAGAGTGCAGTGTGGTAGAAGAGGCAGACCTCCATTCTGCCCTTCCAGGATTTACGGACTTACCTCAGCTGCTGATTGATACTCCAGTAGGGGATAACAGAACTGTAGAAGCCTGGGTAGAGGCACCAAATGCCAAACAATTGCAGTGTACCATATCCAAACACGGTGATAAGCACAAGGTGTCCTTCTTCCCTCTCACCACAGGACTGCACTTTGTCCACGTCACGCGAGACAAAAAGCCAACTCATGGCAGCCCTTTCCCTGTAGAGGTGAAGGCACAACAGGTTTTGAACATTGAAGGACCCGAAGTCACCCAATTGGCTGTTGGTCAACCCGTTCAATTGCAGGTCAGTGAAGGCGTGGAGAGGAAGGGTGATCTGAAAGTGAACGTTGAAGGCCCTGCAGATTGCAAAGTAGAAACCAAGCAGAATGCTAACCACACTCACACCATCGAGCTCACTCCAACTACAGCAGGCACTTATCTTGTTCACGTTATTCACGGCAGCAAACCCGTTCACCGGTCACCATTTATTGTGAAGGTCTTCAATCCTTCAGAGGTGAAACTGAGCGGACCGGGGGTCATTGACAAGGAGGAGAATAGGGCACAACCAGAAATTCTGCCTTTTACCAATCAGCTCCTGTGGACTGTGGACTTTACGTCAGCAGGGCTGGTCACTTCGGACTTCACTGCCACCGTGTATGGAGCGGAGGGCTATAGCAAGGAGCTGGAGGTAGTGGAGAAAGATGCCTATCATGCTTTTATTACATTTGCTCCACACAAGTGCGGACCTTACACCATCCAAGTTGCTGCTGGTGGCCGTGAGGTCCCACGCAGCCCAGTGAACATTTCTCTTCAAGATCCAAGCAAAGTAACAGCAAGTGGACCTGGATTGAGACAGGGACGTGTTGGAAAGCCTGTCACTGTTGCGTTTGATGCAACACAGGCTGGTGAAGGTTCCTTGTCTTTGGAAATTGGCGGTCCGACAAATGTAACCCCAAAGTGCACTTCGGAGGAACCTGGCAAGTTTGTTGTCAACTTTGAGCCCACCAGGGCAGGAATTTACGCCCTAAATGCCAAATACGGTGACAAGGAGATACCAGGTTCTCCATTCTCCATCTTAGTAATCAACCTAGCAGAAGTTACTGTATCTGGTTCAGGAGTGACTGGTAAGGGAGCATCAGTGGGAAAGAAAGCTGAAGTGGTTGTGGACACAACAGAGGCTGGTACCGCTCCAGTCCATGCCACAGTGACAACACCAGCTGGGAAGGACATTCCTCTAGAACTAATGCCACTTGAGAGCCAAGGACATGTCTGTGGAGAATATATGCCTCAGGAACCAGGCAACCACAAGCTTAGTGTCACTTTCGATGGTGAACACATACCACAGTCACCGTTTGACGTGCACATTCCAAGTGAAGAAGAGTGCAGTGTGGTAGAAGAGGCAGACCTCCATTCTGCCCTTCCAGGATTTACGGACTTACCTCAGCTGCTGATTGATACTCCAGCAGGGGATAACGGAACTGTAGAAGCCTGGGTAGAGGCACCAAATGCCAAACAATTGCAGTGTACCATATCCAAACACGGTGATAAGCACAAGGTGTCCTTCTTCCCTCTCACCACCGGACTGCACTTTGTCCACGTCACGCGGGACAAAAAGCCAACTCATGGCAGCCCTTTCCCTGTAGAGGTGAAGGCACAACAGGTTTTGAACATTGAAGGACCCGAAGTCACCCAATTGGCTGTTGGTCAACCCGTTCAATTGCAGGTCAGTGAAGGCGTGGAGAGGAAGGGTGATCTGAAAGTGAACATTGAAGGCCCTGCAGATTGCAAAGTAGAAACCAACCAGGATGCTAACCACACTCACACCATCGAACTCACTCCAACTACAGCAGGCATTTATCTTGTTCACGTTATTCACGGCAGCAAACCCGTTCACCGGTCACCATTTATTGTGAAGGTCTTCAATCCTTCAGAGGTGAAACTGAGCGGACCGGGGGTCGATGACAATGAGGAGAATAGGGCACAACCAGAAATTCTGCCTTTTACCAATCAGCTCCTGTGGACTGTGGACTTTACGTCAGCAGGGCTGGTCACTTCGGACTTCACTGCCATCGTGTATGGGGCGGAGGGCTATAGCAAGGAGCTGGAGGTAGTGGAGAAAGATGCCTATCATGCTTTTATTACATTTGCTCCACACAAGTGCGGACCTTACACCATCCAAGTTGTTGCTGGTGGTCGTGAGGTCCCACGCAGCCCAGTGAACATTTCTCTCCAAGATCCAAGCAAAGTAACAGCAAGTGGACCTGGCTTGAGACAGGGACGTGTTGGAAAGCCTGTCACTGTTGCATTCGATGCAACACAGGCTGGCGAAGGTTCCTTGTCATTGGAAATTGGTGGTCCGGCAAACGTAACCCCAAAGTGCATATCGGAGGAACCTGGTAAGTTTGTAGTCAACTTTGAGCCTACGAGGGCAGGAATTTACACTGTGGACGCTAAATATGGTGACAAGCAGATACCAGGTTCTCCATTCTCCATCCCTGTAATCAACCCAGCAGAAGTTACTGTATCTGGTTCAGGAGTGACTGGTAAGGGAGCATCAGTGGGAAAGAAAGCTGAAGTGGTTGTGGACACAACAGAGGCTGGTACCGCTCCAGTCCATGCCACAGTGACAACACCAGCTGGGAAGGACATTCCTCTAGAACTAATGCCACTTGAGAGCCAAGGACATGTCCGTGGAGAATATATGCCTCAGGAACCAGGCAACCACAAGCTTAGTGTCACTTTCGATGGTGAACACATACCACAGTCACCGTTTGACGTGCACATTCCAAGTGAAGAAGAGTGCAGTGTGGTAGAAGAGGCAGACCTCCATTCTGCCCTTCCAGGATTTACAGACTTACCTCAGCTGCTGATTGATACTCCAGTAGGGGATAACGGAACTGTAGAAGCCTGGGTAGAGGCACCAAATGCCAAACAATTGCAGTGTACCATATCCAAACACGGTGATAAGCACAAGGTGTCATTCTTTCCTCTCACCACAGGACTGCACTTTGTCCACGTCACGTGGGACAAAAAGCCAACTCATGGCAGCCCTTTCCCTGTAGATGTGAAGGCACAACAGGTTTTGAACATTGAAGGACCCGAAGTCACCCAATTGGCTGTTGGTCAACCCGTTCAATTGCAGGTCAGTGAAGGCGTGGAGAGGAAGGGTGATCTGAAAGTGAACGTTGAAGGCCCTGCAGATTGCAAAGTAGAAACCAAGCAGAATGCTAACCACACTCACACCATCGAGCTCACTCCAACTACAGCAGGCACTTATCTTGTTCACGTTATTCACGGCAGCAAACCCGTTCACCGGTCACCATTTATTGTGAAGGTCTTCAATCCTTCAGAGGTGAAACTGAGCGGACCGGGGGTCGTTGACAAGGAGGAGAATAGGGCACAACCAGAAATTCTGCCTTTTACCAATCAGCTCCTGTGGACTGTGGACTTTACGTCAGCAGGGCTGGTCACTTCGGACTTCACTGCCACTGTGTATGGAGCGGAGGGCTATAGCAAGGAGCTGGAGGTAGTGGAGAAAGATGCCTATCATGCTTTTATTACATTTGCTCCACACAAGTGCGGATCTTACACCATCCAAGTTGCTGCTGGTGGCCGTGAGGTCCCACGCAGCCCAGTGAACATTTCTCTCCAAGATCCAAGCAAAGTAACAGCAAGTGGACCTGGCTTAAAGCAGGGACGTGTTGGAAAACCTGTCACTGTTGCGTTTGATGCAACACAGGCTGGTGAAGGTTCCTTGTCTTTGGAAATTGGTGGTCCGGCAAACGTAACCCCAAAGTGCACATCGGAGGAACCTGGCAAGTTTGTTGTCAACTTTGAGCCCACCAGAGCAGGAATTTACACCCTAAACGCCAAATACGGTGACAAGGAGATACCAGGTTCTCCATTCTCCATCCCTGTAATCAACCTTGCCGAAGTTATTGTATCTGGTTCAGGAGTGACTGGTAAGGGAGCATCAGTGGGAAAGAAAGCTGAAGTGGTTGTGGACACAACAGAGGCAGGTACCGCTCCAGTCCATGCCACAGTGACAACACCAGCTGGGAAGGACATTCCTCTAGAACTAATGCCACTTGAGAGCCAAGGACATGTCCTTGGAGAATATATGCCTCAGGAACCAGGCAACCACAAGCTTAGTGTCACTTTCGATGGTGAACACATACCACAGTCACCGTTTGACGTGCACATTCCAAGTGAAGAAGAGTGCAGTGTGGTAGAAGAGGCAGACCTCCATTCTGTCCTTCCAGGATTTACGGACTTACCTCAGCTGCTGATTGATACTCCAGTAGGGGATAACGGAACTGTAGAGGCCTGGGTAGATGCACCAAATGCCAAACAATTGCAGTGTGCCATATCCAAACACGGTGATAAGCACAAGGTGTCCTTCTTCCCTCTCACCACAGGACTGCACTTTGTCCACGTCACGTGGGACAAAAAGCCAACTCATGGCAGCCCTTTCCCTGTAGAGGTGAAGGCACAACAGGTTTTGAACATTGAAGGGCCCGAAGTCACCCAATTGGCTGTTGGTCAACCCGTTCAATTGCAGGTCAGTGAAGGCGTGGAGAGGAAGGGTGATCTGAAAGTGAACGTTGAAGGCCCTGCAGATTGCAAAGTAGAAACCAAGCAGAATGCTAACCACACTCACACCATAGAGCTCACTCCAACTACAGCAGGCACTTATCTTGTTCATGTTATTCATGGCAGCAAACCCGTTCACCAATCACCATTTCTTGTGAAGGTTTTCAATCCTTCAGAGGTGAAACTGAGCGGACCGGGGGTCATTGACAAGGAGGAGAATAGGGCACAACCAGAACTTCTGCCTTTTACCAATCAGCTCCTGTGGACTGTGGACTTTACGTCAGCAGGGCTGGTCACTTCGGACTTCACTGCCACTGTGTATGGAGCGGAGGGCTATAGCAAGGAGCTGGAGGTAGTGGAGAAAGATGCCTATCATGCTTTTATTACATTTGCTCCACACAAGTGCGGACCTTACACCATTCAAGTTGTTGCTGGTGGTCGTGAGGTCCCACGCAGCCCAGTGAACATTTCTCTCCAAGATCCAAGCAAAGTAACAGCAAGTGGACCTGGCTTGAGACAGGGACGTGTTGGAAAGCCTGTCACTGTTGCATTCGATGCAACACAGGCTGGCGAAGGTTCCTTGTCTTTGGAAATTGGTGGTCCGGCAAACGTAACCCCAAAGTGCATATCGGAGGAACCTGGTAAGTTTGTAGTCAACTTTGAGCCTACGAGGGCAGGAATTTACACTGTGGACGCTAAATATGGTGACAAGCAGATACCAGGTTCTCCATTCTCCATCCCTGTAATCAACCCAGCAGAAGTTACTGTATCTGGTTCAGGAGTGACTGGTAAGGGAGCATCAGTGGGAAAGAAAGCTGAAGTGGTTGTGGACACAACAGAGGCTGGTACCGCTCCAGTCCATGCCACAGTGACAACACCAGCTGGGAAGGACATTCCTCTAGAACTAATGCCACTTGAGAGCCAAGGACATGTCCGTGGAGAATATATGCCTCAGGAACCAGGCAACCACAAGCTTAGTGTCACTTTCGATGGTGAACACATACCACAGTCACCGTTTGACGTGCACATTCCAAGTGAAGAAGAGTGCAGTGTGGTAGAAGAGGCAGACCTCCATTCTGCCCTTCCAGGATTTACAGACTTACCTCAGCTGCTGATTGATACTCCAGTAGGGGATAACGGAACTGTAGAAGCCTGGGTAGAGGCACCAAATGCCAAACAATTGCAGTGTACCATATCCAAACACGGTGATAAGCACAAGGTGTCATTCTTCCCTCTCACCACAGGACTGCACTTTGTCCACGTCACGTGGGACAAAAAGCCAACTCATGGCAGCCCTTTCCCTGTAGAGGTGAAGGCACAACAGGTTTTGAACATTGAAGGGCCCGAAGTCACCCAATTGGCTGTTGGTCAACCCGTTCAATTGCAGGTCAGTGAAGGCGTGGAGAGGAAGGGTGATCTGAAAGTGAACGTTGAAGGCCCTGCAGATTGCAAAGTAGAAACCAAGCAGAATGCTAACCACACTCACACCATCGAACTCACTCCAACTACAGCAGGCATTTATCTTGTTCACGTTATTCACGGCAGCAAACCCGTTCACCGGTCACCATTTATTGTGAAGGTCTTCAATCCTTCAGAGGTGAAACTGAGCGGACCGGGGGTCGATGACAATGAGGAGAATAGGGCACAACCAGAAATTCTGCCTTTTACCAATCAGCTCCTGTGGACTGTGGACTTTACGTCAGCAGGGCTGGTCACTTCGGACTTTACTGCCATCGTGTATGGGGCGGAGGGCTATAGCAAGGAGCTGGAGGTAGTGGAGAAAGATGCCTATCATGCTTTTATTACATTTGCTCCACACAAGTGCGGACCTTACACCATCCAAGTTGTTGCTGGTGGTCGTGAGGTCCCACGCAGCCCAGTGAACATTTCTCTCCAAGATCCAAGCAAAGTAACAGCAAGTGGACCTGGCTTGAGACAGGGACGTGTTGGAAAGCCTGTCACTGTTGCATTCGATGCAACACAGGCTGGCGAAGGTTCCTTGTCTTTGGAAATTGGTGGTCCGGCAAACGTAACCCCAAAGTGCATATCGGAGGAACCTGGTAAGTTTGTAGTCAACTTTGAGCCTACGAGGGCAGGAATTTACACTGTGGACGCTAAATATGGTGACAAGCAGATACCAGGTTCTCCATTCTCCATCCCTGTAATCAACCCAGCAGAAGTTACTGTATCTGGTTCAGGAGTGACTGGTAAGGGAGCATCAGTGGGAAAGAAAGCTGAAGTGGTAGTGGACACAACAGAGGCTGGTACCGCTCCAGTCCATGCCGCAGTGACAACACCAGCTGGGAAGGACATTCCCCTAGATCTAATGCCACTTGAGAGCCAAGGACATGTCCGTGGAGAATATATGCCTCAGGAACCAGGCAACCACAAGCTTAATGTCACTTTCGATGGTGAACACATACCACAGTCACCGTTTGACGTGCACATTCCAAGTGAAGAAGAGTGCAGTGTGGTAGAAGAGGCAGACCTCCATTCAGCCCTTCCAGGATTTACAGACTTACCTCAGCTGCTGATTGATACTCCAGCAGGGGATAACGGAACTGTAGAAGCCTGGGTAGAGGCACCAAATGCCAAACAATTGCAGTGTACCATATCCAAACACGGTGATAAGCACAAGATGTCCTTCTTCCCTCTCACCACCGGACTGCACTTTGTCCACGTCACGTGGGACAAAAAGCCAACTCATGGCAGCCCTTTCCCTGTAGAGGTGAAGGCACAACAGGTTTTGAACATTGAAGGACCCGAAGTCACCCAATTGGCTGTTGGTCAACCCGTTCAATTGCAGGTCAGTGAAGGCGTGGAGAGGAAGGGTGATCTGAAAGTGAACGTTGAAGGCCCTGCAGATTGTAAAGTAGAAACCAAGCAGAATGCTAACCACACTCACACCATCGAACTCACTCCAACTACAGCAGGCATTTATCTTGTTCACGTTATTCACGGCAGCAAACCCGTTCACCGGTCACCATTTATTGTGAAGGTCTTCAATCCTTCAGAGGTGAAACTGAGCGGACCGGGGGTCGATGACAATGAGGAGAATAGGGCACAACCAGAAATTCTGCCTTTTACCAATCAGCTCCTGTGGACTGTGGACTTTACGTCAGCAGGGCTGGTCACTTCGGACTTTACTGCCATCGTGTATGGGGCGGAGGGCTATAGCAAGGAGCTGGAGGTAGTGGAGAAAGATGCCTATCATGCTTTTATTACATTTGCTCCACACAAGTGCGGACCTTACACCATCCAAGTTGTTGCTGGTGGTCGTGAGGTCCCACGCAGCCCAGTGAACATTTCTCTCCAAGATCCAAGCAAAGTAACAGCAAGTGGACCTGGCTTGAGACAGGGACGTGTTGGAAAGCCTGTCACTGTTGCATTCGATGCAACACAGGCTGGCGAAGGTTCCTTGTCTTTGGAAATTGGTGGTCCGGCAAACGTAACCCCAAAGTGCATATCGGAGGAACCTGGTAAGTTTGTAGTCAACTTTGAGCCTACGAGGGCAGGAATTTACACTGTGGACGCTAAATATGGTGACAAGCAGATACCAGGTTCTCCATTCTCCATCCCTGTAATCAACCCAGCAGAAGTTACTGTATCTGGTTCAGGAGTGACTGGTAAGGGAGCATCAGTGGGAAAGAAAGCTGAAGTGGTAGTGGACACAACAGAGGCTGGTACCGCTCCAGTCCATGCCGCAGTGACAACACCAGCTGGGAAGGACATTCCCCTAGATCTAATGCCACTTGAGAGCCAAGGACATGTCCGTGGAGAATATATGCCTCAGGAACCAGGCAACCACAAGCTTAATGTCACTTTCGATGGTGAACACATACCACAGTCACCGTTTGACGTGCACATTCCAAGTGAAGAAGAGTGCAGTGTGGTAGAAGAGGCAGACCTCCATTCAGCCCTTCCAGGATTTACAGACTTACCTCAGCTGCTGATTGATACTCCAGCAGGGGATAACGGAACTGTAGAAGCCTGGGTAGAGGCACCAAATGCCAAACAATTGCAGTGTACCATATCCAAACACGGTGATAAGCACAAGATGTCCTTCTTCCCTCTCACCACCGGACTGCACTTTGTCCACGTCACGTGGGACAAAAAGCCAACTCATGGCAGCCCTTTCCCTGTAGAGGTGAAGGCACAACAGGTTTTGAACATTGAAGGACCCGAAGTCACCCAATTGGCTGTTGGTCAACCCGTTCAATTGCAGGTCAGTGAAGGCGTGGAGAGGAAGGGTGATCTGAAAGTGAACGTTGAAGGCCCTGCAGATTGCAAAGTAGAAACCAAGCAGAATGCTAACCACACTCACACCATCGAACTCACTCCAACTACAGCAGGCATTTATCTTGTTCACGTTATTCACGGCAGCAAACCCGTTCACCGGTCACCATTTATTGTGAAGGTCTTCAATCCTTCAGAGGTGAAACTGAGCGGACCGGGGGTCGATGACAATGAGGAGAATAGGGCACAACCAGAAATTCTGCCTTTTACCAATCAGCTCCTGTGGACTGTGGACTTTACGTCAGCAGGGCTGGTCACTTCGGACTTTACTGCCATCGTGTATGGGGCGGAGGGCTATAGCAAGGAGCTGGAGGTAGTGGAGAAAGATGCCTATCATGCTTTTATTACATTTGCTCCACACAAGTGCGGACCTTACACCATCCAAGTTGTTGCTGGTGGTCGTGAGGTCCCACGCAGCCCAGTGAACATTTCTCTCCAAGATCCAAGCAAAGTAACAGCAAGTGGACCTGGCTTGAGACAGGGACGTGTTGGAAAGCCTGTCACTGTTGCATTCGATGCAACACAGGCTGGCGAAGGTTCCTTGTCATTGGAAATTGGTGGTCCGGCAAACGTAACCCCAAAGTGCATATCGGAGGAACCTGGTAAGTTTGTAGTCAACTTTGAGCCTACGAGGGCAGGAATTTACACTGTGGACGCTAAATATGGTGACAAGCAGATACCAGGTTCTCCATTCTCCATCCCTGTAATCAACCCAGCAGAAGTTACTGTATCTGGTTCAGGAGTGACTGGTAAGGGAGCATCAGTGGGAAAGAAAGCTGAAGTGGTTGTGGACACAACAGAGGCTGGTACCGCTCCAGTCCATGCCACAGTGACAACACCAGCTGGGAAGGACATTCCTCTAGAACTAATGCCACTTGAGAGCCAAGGACATGTCCGTGGAGAATATATGCCTCAGGAACCAGGCAACCACAAGCTTAGTGTCACTTTCGATGGTGAACACATACCACAGTCACCGTTTGACGTGCACATTCCAAGTGAAGAAGAGTGCAGTGTGGTAGAAGAGGCAGACCTCCATTCTGCCCTTCCAGGATTTACAGACTTACCTCAGCTGCTGATTGATACTCCAGTAGGGGATAACGGAACTGTAGAAGCCTGGGTAGAGGCACCAAATGCCAAACAATTGCAGTGTACCATATCCAAACACGGTGATAAGCACAAGGTGTCATTCTTTCCTCTCACCACAGGACTGCACTTTGTCCACGTCACGTGGGACAAAAAGCCAACTCATGGCAGCCCTTTCCCTGTAGATGTGAAGGCACAACAGGTTTTGAACATTGAAGGACCCGAAGTCACCCAATTGGCTGTTGGTCAACCCGTTCAATTGCAGGTCAGTGAAGGCGTGGAGAGGAAGGGTGATCTGAAAGTGAACGTTGAAGGCCCTGCAGATTGCAAAGTAGAAACCAAGCAGAATGCTAACCACACTCACACCATCGAGCTCACTCCAACTACAGCAGGCACTTATCTTGTTCACGTTATTCACGGCAGCAAACCCGTTCACCGGTCACCATTTATTGTGAAGGTCTTCAATCCTTCAGAGGTGAAACTGAGCGGACCGGGGGTCGTTGACAAGGAGGAGAATAGGGCACAACCAGAACTTCTGCCTTTTACCAATCAGCTCCTGTGGACTGTGGACTTTACGTCAGCAGGGCTGGTCACTTCGGACTTCACTGCCACTGTGTATGGAGCGGAGGGCTATAGCAAGGAGCTGGAGGTAGTGGAGAAAGATGCCTATCATGCTTTTATTACATTTGCTCCACACAAGTGCGGATCTTACACCATCCAAGTTGCTGCTGGTGGCCGTGAGGTCCCACGCAGCCCAGTGAACATTTCTCTCCAAGATCCAAGCAAAGTAACAGCAAGTGGACCTGGCTTGAAGCAGGGACGTGTTGGAAAACCTGTCACTGTTGCGTTTGATGCAACACAGGCTGGTGAAGGTTCCTTGTCTTTGGAAATTGGTGGTCCGGCAAACGTAACCCCAAAGTGCACATCGGAGGAACCTGGCAAGTTTGTTGTCAACTTTGAGCCCACCAGAGCAGGAATTTACACCCTAAACGCCAAATACGGTGACAAGGAGATACCAGGTTCTCCATTCTCCATCCCTGTAATCAACCTTGCCGAAGTTATTGTATCTGGTTCAGGAGTGACTGGTAAGGGAGCATCAGTGGGAAAGAAAGCTGAAGTGGTTGTGGACACAACAGAGGCAGGTACCGCTCCAGTCCATGCCACAGTGACAACACCAGCTGGGAAGGACATTCCTCTAGAACTAATGCCACTTGAGAGCCAAGGACATGTCCGTGGAGAATATATGCCTCAGGAACCAGGCAACCACAAGCTTAGTGTCACTTTCGATGGTGAACACATACCACAGTCACCGTTTGACGTGCACATTCCAAGTGAAGAAGAGTGCAGTGTGGTAGAAGAGGCAGACCTCCATTCTGCCCTTCCAGGATTTACAGACTTACCTCAGCTGCTGATTGATACTCCAGTAGGGGATAACGGAACTGTAGAAGCCTGGGTAGAGGCACCAAATGCCAAACAATTGCAGTGTACCATATCCAAACACGGTGATAAGCACAAGGTGTCATTCTTTCCTCTCACCACAGGACTGCACTTTGTCCACGTCACGTGGGACAAAAAGCCAACTCATGGCAGCCCTTTCCCTGTAGATGTGAAGGCACAACAGGTTTTGAACATTGAAGGACCCGAAGTCACCCAATTGGCTGTTGGTCAACCCGTTCAATTGCAGGTCAGTGAAGGCGTGGAGAGGAAGGGTGATCTGAAAGTGAACGTTGAAGGCCCTGCAGATTGCAAAGTAGAAACCAAGCAGAATGCTAACCACACTCACACCATCGAGCTCACTCCAACTACAGCAGGCACTTATCTTGTTCACGTTATTCACGGCAGCAAACCCGTTCACCGGTCACCATTTATTGTGAAGGTCTTCAATCCTTCAGAGGTGAAACTGAGCGGACCGGGGGTCGTTGACAAGGAGGAGAATAGGGCACAACCAGAACTTCTGCCTTTTACCAATCAGCTCCTGTGGACTGTGGACTTTACGTCAGCAGGGCTGGTCACTTCGGACTTCACTGCCACTGTGTATGGAGCGGAGGGCTATAGCAAGGAGCTGGAGGTAGTGGAGAAAGATGCCTATCATGCTTTTATTACATTTGCTCCACACAAGTGCGGATCTTACACCATCCAAGTTGCTGCTGGTGGCCGTGAGGTCCCACGCAGCCCAGTGAACATTTCTCTCCAAGATCCAAGCAAAGTAACAGCAAGTGGACCTGGCTTGAAGCAGGGACGTGTTGGAAAACCTGTCACTGTTGCGTTTGATGCAACACAGGCTGGTGAAGGTTCCTTGTCTTTGGAAATTGGTGGTCCGGCAAACGTAACCCCAAAGTGCACATCGGAGGAACCTGGCAAGTTTGTTGTCAACTTTGAGCCCACCAGAGCAGGAATTTACACCCTAAACGCCAAATACGGTGACAAGGAGATACCAGGTTCTCCATTCTCCATCCCTGTAATCAACCTTGCCGAAGTTATTGTATCTGGTTCAGGAGTGACTGGTAAGGGAGCATCAGTGGGAAAGAAAGCTGAAGTGGTTGTGGACACAACAGAGGCAGGTACCGCTCCAGTCCATGCCACAGTGACAACACCAGCTGGGAAGGACATTCCTCTAGAACTAATGCCACTTGAGAGCCAAGGACATGTCCTTGGAGAATATATGCCTCAGGAACCAGGCAACCACAAGCTTAGTGTCACTTTCGATGGTGAACACATACCACAGTCACCGTTTGACGTGCACATTCCAAGTGAAGAAGAGTGCAGTGTGGTAGAAGAGGCAGACCTCCATTCTGTCCTTCCAGGATTTACGGACTTACCTCAGCTGCTGATTGATACTCCAGTAGGGGATAACGGAACTGTAGAGGCCTGGGTAGATGCACCAAATGCCAAACAATTGCAGTGTACCATATCCAAACACGGTGATAAGCACAAGGTGTCCTTCTTCCCTCTCACCACAGGACTGCACTTTGTCCACGTCACGTGGGACAAAAAGCCAACTCATGGCAGCCCTTTCCCTGTAGAGGTGAAGGCACAACAGGTTTTGAACATTGAAGGGCCCGAAGTCACCCAATTGGCTGTTGGTCAACTCGTTCAATTGCAGGTCAGTGAAGGCGTGGAGAGGAAGGGTGATCTGAAAGTGAACGTTGAAGGCCCTGCAGATTGCAAAGTAGAAACCAAGCAGAATGCTAACCACACTCACACCATAGAGCTCACTCCAACTACAGCAGGCACTTATCTTGTTCATGTTATTCATGGCAGCAAACCCGTTCACCAATCACCATTTCTTGTGAAGGTTTTCAATCCTTCAGAGGTGAAACTGAGCGGACCGGGGGTCATTGACAAGGAGGAGAATAGGGCACAACCAGAACTTCTGCCTTTTACCAATCAGCTCCTGTGGACTGTGGACTTTACGTCAGCAGGGCTGGTCACTTCGGACTTCACTGCCACTGTGTATGGAGCGGAGGGCTATAGCAAGGAGCTGGAGGTAGTGGAGAAAGATGCCTATCATGCTTTTATTACATTTGCTCCACACAAGTGCGGACCTTATACCATTCAAGTTGTTGCTGGTGGTCGTGAGGTCCCACGCAGCCCAGTGAACATTTCTCTCCAAGATCCAAGCAAAGTAACAGCAAGTGGACCTGGCTTGAGACAGGGACATGTTGGAAAGCCTGTCACTGTTGCATTCGATGCAACACAGGCTGGCGAAGGTTCCTTGTCTTTGGAAATTGGTGGTCCGGCAAACGTAACCCCAAAGTGCATATCGGAGGAACCTGGTAAGTTTGTAGTCAACTTTGAGCCTACGAGGGCAGGAATTTACACTGTGGACGCTAAATATGGTGACAAGCAGATACCAGGTTCTCCATTCTCCATCCCTGTAATCAACCCAGCAGAAGTTACTGTATCTGGTTCAGGAGTGACTGGTAAGGGAGCATCAGTGGGAAAGAAAGCTGAAGTGGTTGTGGACACAACAGAGGCTGGTACCGCTCCAGTCCATGCCACAGTGACAACACCAGCTGGGAAGGACATTCCTCTAGAACTAATGCCACTTGAGAGCCAAGGACATGTCCGTGGAGAATATATGCCTCAGGAACCAGGCAACCACAAGCTTAGTGTCACTTTCGATGGTGAACACATACCACAGTCACCGTTTGACGTGCACATTCCAAGTGAAGAAGAGTGCAGTGTGGTAGAAGAGGCAGACCTCCATTCTGCCCTTCCAGGATTTACAGACTTACCTCAGCTGCTGATTGATACTCCAGTAGGGGATAACGGAACTGTAGAAGCCTGGGTAGAGGCACCAAATGCCAAACAATTGCAGTGTACCATATCCAAACACGGTGATAAGCACAAGGTGTCATTCTTCCCTCTCACCACAGGACTGCACTTTGTCCACGTCACGTGGGACAAAAAGCCAACTCATGGCAGCCCTTTCCCTGTAGAGGTGAAGGCACAACAGGTTTTGAACATTGAAGGGCCCGAAGTCACCCAATTGGCTGTTGGTCAACCCGTTCAATTGCAGGTCAGTGAAGGCGTGGAGAGGAAGGGTGATCTGAAAGTGAACGTTGAAGGCCCTGCAGATTGCAAAGTAGAAACCAAGCAGATTGCTAACCACACTCACACCATCGAGCTCACTCCAACTACAGCAGGCACTTATCTTGTTCATGTTATTCATGGCAGCAAACCCGTTCACCGATCACCATTTATTGTGAAGGTCTTCAATCCTTCAGAGGTGAAACTGAGCGGACCGGGGGTCGTTGACAAGGAGGAGAATAGGGCACAACCAGAACTTCTGCCTTTTACGAATCAGCTCCTGTGGACTGTGGACTTTACGTCAGCAGGGCTGGTCACTTCGGACTTCACTGCCACCGTGTATGGAGCAGAGGGCTATAGCAAGGAGCTGGAGGTAGTGGAGAAAGATGCCTATCATGCTTTTACAACATTTGCTCCACACAAGTGCGGACCTTACACCATCCAAGTTGCTGCTGGTGGCCGTGAGGTCCCACGCAGCCCAGTGAAAATCTCTCTCCAAGATCCAAGCAAAGTAACAGCAAGTGGACCTGGCTTGAGACAGGGACGTGTTGGAAAGCCTGTCACTGTTGCATTCGATGCAACACAGGCTGGCGAAGGTTCCTTGTCTTTGGAAATTGGTGGTCCAGCAAACGTAACCCCGATGTGCATATCGGAGGAACCTGGTAAGTTTGTAGTCAACTTTGAGCCTACGAGGGCAGGAATTTACACTGTGGACGCTAAGTATGGTGACAAGGAGATACCAGGTTCTCCATTCTCCATCCCTGTAATCAACCCAGCAGAAGTTACTGTATCTGGTTCAGGAGTGACTGGTAAGGGAGCATCAGTGGGAAAGAAAGCTGAAGTGGTTGTGGACACAACAGGGGCAGGTACCGCTCCAGCCCATGCCACAGTGACAACACCAGCTGGGAAGGACATTCCTCTAGAACTAATGCCACTTGAGAGCCAAGGACATGTCCGTGGAGAATACATGCCTCAGGAACCAGGCAACCACAAGCTTAATGTCACTTTTGATGGTGAACACATACCACAGTCACCGTTTGACGTGCACATTCCAAGTGAAGAAGAGTGCAGTGTGGTAGAAGAGGCAGACCTCCATTCTGCCCTTCCAGGATTTACGGACTTACCTCAGCTGCTGATTGATACTCCAGTAGGGGATAACGGAACTGTAGAAGCCTGGGTAGAGGCACCAAATGCCAAACAATTGCAGTGTACCATATCCAAACACGGTGATAAGCACAAGGTGTCATTCTTCCCTCTCACCACAGGACTGCACTTTGTCCACGTCACGCGGGACAAAAAGCCAACTCATGGCAGCCCTTTCCCTGTTGAGGTTAATGCACAGCGAGGATTGAGCTTTGAGGCACCCAGAGTCAAATGCCTAGTTGTTGGTCAACCTGTTCAATTGCAAGTGAGCAAATGTGTGGAAAAGGAACGTGATTTTAAAGTGAATATTGATGGTCCTGGTGCTTGCAAAGTTGAGACCAAACAGAATTTCGACAACACTTTCAGCATTGTGCTAACACCAGCAGTAGCAGGCATTTACCTAATTTATGTCACCCAGAACTGTAAAGTTTTGCTTGGTTCTCAGTATGTATTGGATGTTGCTTCAATGTTGGAAGAATTTGACACAGTTGGGAGTCAGACAGACATTACTACAAATGCTGAATTGGACGGTGAATATGATATTGTTGTATCTGGACTTGGCGTGGAAGGGGGTATTTGTATTGGAGAAGTGGCATTTGCTGTTAAAGTACTTAGAGGTTGTGAAGAGAATTTGAATGTTGAGATAATAGGCCCATGCAGTTGTGAAGTGAGAAGTACATGTGATGGCAGTGGAACAATGCATGTTCAATATATCCCCACTGTACATGGCATTTATGATATAATTATCACCTATGCTGGACATCATATTAAGGGCAGCCCCTTTCATGTGTGCTGGAGCCGTCCTCCTCCTGATGCATCAAAATGTTCTGTGTCTGGTGTTGAGAAACCTGGAAAGTTTCATATAGATTGCAGAAATGGAGGTGGTTGTGGTTACCTTGAAGTTGCTGTATTTGGTGCGTATGTTCCTGCTGAAGACATAGGAGTGAAGCACAATGGGGATTATACTTTTGACGTCACCTATAAAATTCCCTATCCTGGTAAAACCACCATCAGTGTCAAATGGCATGGTGTGCACCTCAATGGAAGCCCATTTACTGTGCTCACTGTGTGAATATCTGTGTGCATAACTAAACGTGTTTGGCTTATAACTCGGTAGCTAGAGTGATGTATATAGAACTTAATCCTTCACTGCAGCGTGTTGAGTATTGCTGGAAAGTGTATTAAATGTAAAAAATAAAATTAAGATGATGGATTATAACTGGGAAGGTACGTGTTACCAAAATGCGCAGAGCTTCTCTAGCTGCTATTAAATTACCTGAGGCTCTCCTTTTAAGCTTTATTTTACAATGGTAATACTGAGTCTAAGCATTGGTGTTCACAACTCAAGTGTAAAAGAGATGTCACGTGTAGTTGAATCGCTTACATCGACAATGTATTATTTATCACTGTATAAAACTCTACTGCAATATAATATAACCGACGACAAAAAAATAAGACAAACAAAATGCCGAGGATACAATTAACTTGGTATTAAACGATGTCTCATATTCCTTCAGCTTTGTGGATTACATACTGTTGCAAGCAATTTTTACTTTGTGTGGCGAACGAAAAAAAAAGGCTGCTGTATCAGTTTCAATAATTGCTGTTGAGCATGGCATTTTAAACACAAACATCTGTGCAAAAAACAGCAACACCATGGCATAC
Organism: Spongilla lacustris; assembly: GCA_949361645.1. NCBI lineage: Eukaryota > Metazoa > Porifera > Demospongiae > Spongillida > Spongillidae > Spongilla > Spongilla lacustris. Next base: position 2,942,446 of record OX442436.1, read on the forward strand.
AATTCACTATTTATATATAAATGTTTAGATGAACTTACCATTTCCCCTCCAATTTCAAATGTTGATTGACATATGTTCACAAAAATTAGAGATGCATTTTAAAGTACATGTTTTTGTTTTTAATCTGACATAATGCCTCTAATCTATATAACTGGTAAATGCTATGAAATATATAGCAGGAATACATTATTAGCATGACAACTATGATTGGCTTTACAATAATTTCTTTGCTGTGTGCCCTATTAATAAAATGGTGCTTAGTGTAAATATGCGACTTATCATTGTTTGTTTAGCTGCCAGTTTAATTAGTTCGGGTTACCTTCTTTTTATTTTTTATTTTTAAAGTGGACAATCGTCCCAACAGAAATAATATTCTGTGCTGTCCTTTGCAATCATCAAACATCAATAACTTTCGATACAAATTATTATTGTATATTTATTGAAATATTCGGTGGGGCCAATCCAGTTGCTGGTGCACCAAGGATTGGATTCATTAGTGGCAACTTAAATAACTGGATGAAAAAATTGAGATAATATCTTTTATTCTTCAGGTTGCCTTATTTATTTATTTATTTTGCATACGTATCTAAGCTAAGTGAGCCTCTATTGTATTTCTGATAGTTATCATAAGTTATGGTTGCCACAAATCCCACAATGGTAAGACCAGAGCCACTTGCAGATGTGCACCATCTGACAGTTATCAGCTCGTTCCGAGAATTCAGCTTGAAGAACATGGCAGGCCCTTGGTGATCTTCCTTTAGGCATGGGAGCTACAACACATCCGGAACTTGCCTTGGTTGAGCGACTTCAGCCACGCAAATACTTTTACAGAGGTTATTGAACCGTAGCAGTGCGAGGTGATAATAAGCGCGTCGCCAGTGAATTATGCAATGTTACCTAACTGCAACAACATACATAAACTTTAGGGCGTTATGGGAAACTACACTCTTTTCCACTTTCTTGACTCCGTGGAACGCCTACGTCTATAAATGCTAAATATACTATCGCGCGTACTTTCTCAAACCCTTTAGTTAATTATATAAATTTACGATCGCGCTTCTAGAGCTAGCTAGCTAAGCTAGGGCAGTAACTCTTTCATTCATGATGGTCGTGTCACGCCTACATGTCATGTATTACATGTATAGGTCGGTCAGCCAATTTAATTTGGCTTCTTTTTTTTTTTTTACTTCCGGTTACATACAAATGCGACACCGCAACTGAGCTATTGTGCACTTTTCTGAGGTTGATGGCTGCAAAGGCGTAAGTACTACTGTGTGTCAAACCACAAAAGATACGCAATATCGTAACATTTAGGAACCAGGAAGAAGAATGGAAACGCATTCAAGTTCAAACATTCACGCGCTGGTGCAATGCACGTCTCGCGGTCCAAAAGTTAACGGTGGATGACCTTAGTACTGACTTATGCGATGGGGTGAAGCTTATAGTCCTGCTTGAGCTTTTGTCACAGAAACGATTGGGCAAATTCACCAAGAAGCCGCGAATACACGCCCAACGCATGGAGAATGTGGAGATAGCGCTGCAGTTTATAACACTGAAGGAAAATATACGCCTCGTCAATATCGGTAGGTCAGCTATTATCATTATTATTATTATTACTCAACTGGATACCGTCTATATGTTCGGCATTGTTCTGTATTGTATAGTGTTATAATAATAGGTGCTTTAAACATAATTGCACTACCATTGGGTCGGACGAATGGATCAGGGAGGACGCAATAATATTACTAGTATAATGATTATAGATGTAGTTCAGCGAGTCGAGGAGGGCGGGAGGGGAGGAGGAAGGGGGATAGACAAGCTAAGTCCACCAAGAACGGGATTCAGAATTTGTAATGTAACCATGGTGTTGACGTCTATAGACGGTGGTATGCTGTCCACCAATATTGTTTGCCAACGGGCCTTTAAAAAATAAGGCTTCCAATGTTGATTGCCACCGCAGGCATTACTGAAGAAGACATTCTGTTGTGTCACGGTCGTGTCCAAGTAGCCGGCGCAATAACCTTTGCTACCCCCGAATCGGCCCCGATACTGATGTATGGTTGATTCACAGCTACTTCATGTAGTATAGCTGTGTTTTTGGAATGTTACACCTTTCCCCTTGAGAAAACACATTGGCCACTTACTAGTACTTCATTTTAACCTCTAGCTTGGGGATGGCTAGTATGGTTGGTCAAAATCTCCTGCTCTTATGTTTTGAAGTAAAAATGTGGACACCCTCAATTGTTTGTAATATCAACACTAGAGTTCAACCTTCTGTGATGATCACAACTTACCGACAGATCAGTTCTTTATGATATACATCACCAGCTAACAGGCCTGACTTGATGACTAGGAACACAGACCCAACCTGGCACATGTACCATCATTTGCCAATGCAGTCAGCCAAGCTATGGGCAAATGATGACACATGTGCCAGGTTGGGTCTGTGTTCCTAGTCATATGGAGCCTGGGTCAACTCTCCTGAGACATTTCCATCACAGAGTAGCATATAGTAAATATGCTACTCTGTGATGGAAATGCCTCAGGAGAGTTGACCCAGGTCAAGGGTGATGCATGTATTTGGTATAATGAATTACCCCTAGAAAAAAAATCTCACAACACCTTGCGAAGTCGTATGATGTTTTGGTAAGATATTGTCAAGCTATTGTCAACACTTGGCAAAACGCTGCAAAATGTTTTTCTAGGGCCGGACAGCATATATATATATTGTGTATTCATATTGACATGTATTATTATCAAAATGCCTCGTTCAGCGTGAAGGGTTTTGAGCATATAGGTATTTTCCCCAGAGTTTAACAGCAAGGCCTGTTCAATAAAGGTTAACAAACGTGAGAAAGAATCTCCATACATGTATTTGGCACCCAAAGGTGGTAGGTAGATAACACCCCAATGGTATTGTGGGAACAAGAACCAGAAACCAGAATGTCACTGCATTGTCAAGTAACCGTCAACCAGTGTTCATGGCGTGCTAATACCACAGACATTAGATAACCCCCAATACCCCAGTGGTTACAAGTATCGTCCAGAGCCATGTTAAAGCATTAATCATCCGCTATTTGGAGTTGTCAATAGATCGCACACTACTTTTTTTTTTCTTTTGTTCTTTTAATTTCACAAACAAGAAAACGCACTAGTTGGGCGTAGCCCGACCTTCGCGTAGTGGCAGAAGGTCGGGTACCAAACCCGTACAGTTTTTTTTTTTTTTTTTTTGTACATGTACATGCAATCAGCCAAATGTCTATCAATGAATAATTTTATAAGTTAAAGTGTAAATCAAATTGGCTTTACTATGCCGCAGAATGTATTTATTGGGTGATAATTGCCCGCTGCATTCTGATTGGACTGCAATCCCCGTTGAAGCTTGTACAAAAACTGGTTGGGTACCCGACCTTCCGCCACTATACCACGCGTGTCGCCCAGTGGTACTAGATTCAACGTACTTGCGCTTTGTTGACCTTTGCCTTGCTCAACTAATAAAAATATATTGCAAATATGCACTCGTGTATGCAACCAGTCCGGAGACTGTCTTTAGCCGCATTAATTTTCATCGCGTATGAAATTTAATTTTGCGGCAGGCTACATGAAATAGTACGACGCGTTACTAACGATTGCAATAATATGCTTTTTTTATTTTTATTTACGAATAATTATATGTACGTATGCTAACGGAAGTCAGTCCGCGATAGCTGATAATTAGACAGTGATAAAGAACTTTGCTCTATAGCAGTGCAATATTGCGTATGAAATAGTTCACACTAGAAAGCATCCGGCTCAGCGGGGTATTGACATCTGAACCTTTAAGATTCAACTGCCATGTTGAATTGGCCGGTAAACACATGACTAAAATTTTGATAGTTGCAACTACTGCTGCTTGCTAAGTAAATTACAATGCTTGAAATCTTAGTGCTGCTTGCTAACTTTGTATGGAACGCCGTTGCCCTCAAAATTCAGAGCGTTTCTATATTTTATTTTATTTTTGTATTTATTTTTATTTTTATTTTATCCATAGTAATTTTGAAACACTATCCGATAAATAGAAACACTGTCTTGATCGCTACTTCAAGTTGCCGTGTTTTCTCAATAAACACGTTGTTTAGTTCGCAGCGAGGTTGCTACATTTGTTGCTGTGTGTTCTTAACAGACGCAGCTTGTTTTTACCCATTGAACACCTCTTCGTTGGATCGTAAGCGGGCGTGTACTAGCTCTTTAGTTACGTTCCTCTCCATAGTGATACGCAACGGCATGTATTGTTAGCGGTAGCCGCGATATCCCCGATTATGTTGCTTTCCTGACCAAAGCCCTCCCTTCCAGCGGCGTAGGAAGGAGTTTAAAAGTGGGGGGCAAACTTTGATGGTCATCATGGGGAGAGGGTGCGGGCCCGTCCCGGTGGTCCCGCCCAGCCAGCTATGGGAGTGCTGTAAGCTTCCCCATTCTCAGCAAAAGGCAGGTTTCGCTTAATTTTTAATAAAAATAAAATAGTGTGCATAGATACACTGTAGTGTAGTATCGCTGGTGTAAAAGTGGCCCCCCTTTTCCTACGCCACTGCTTTCGTCTGCATATGCTTACCCAATCAGAACGGTGTATGCACGTTGCTTTCTGAGCGGTGACAGAAAACCGGATCTTATAAGGAAAAAACGCATTTTGGAATCATTATGTGATTGAACATTAAAATCACACACAAATCAATTTAAATGTTCAATCACACTCAGACGTCACAGCGATTTTAAAGAGGATTTTAAAACCTTTATTAAATCAAAACTTGATTCGACGCTTTTTATGTACATGCGCATTGCTTAACTGCTGAACGTTCTGCTTGTATAAATTACATTTCCTTTACAGTGTGCTCTTTGTTCTTCACTTGGTACTGGATTTCCCTTTGTTCCTTTCTCAGCTCTTCAGTGTGACATTGCACCTAAGTCATGTTTTAAAACGCTTACACGTTCACCACCAGCACTAAGAATTATAACTGGCAAGATTTATTTTAATATCAGGTTCTCATACTTCTGAATCCATCTGAACATCTCAGTTCATCACACAAGACCCATTTAACTATAACAGTCCTTCTGAAGAAAAAGGTTTGGCCCGGTATAGTTGGCAAAACCAGATATCTAGTTATAATCCTGTAGGGGAGGAGTGGGTTAGTTGAGCCAAATATTAGGGTGAGGTTTATTCATTTTGGTTAATAGCCAGATATGTAAAGGGTATCACTTGGCATGTCGTAGAAATGTTAGAGACTGGGGATGGGCATGAGAAAAAGGACATTATAAAAAATCAACTGGTGTAAAACTAGCGCAGCCAAGTGGTTCAGTTGATCTTTGAGCCATATGCTGTCTTAAGCTAAAGTTATGTGCATATGCTAGCATGAGTAGGCCAAGGCTTTCTTGTCTCTTGTCCAATGTCCATGCATTGTGAAATAATTGATCAAAGTAAATTCATACACTAATGCATGACACTTTACCAATGAGAGCCCATAAAATTGATTTGCAAGTGTTTTAATGTGATTCACAATGTCATTCTCCATTTTACAAATATAAACAGAATGCCTCTGAGATTATTTCATAGCCAAAGAAGCCTAGCTCACTATTTCTGTTACATCAACCAATAATGCCATACGATCGCAGTTAAAGTGTATGGCTCAACTAAACCCCTTTGCAAATGGCTCTTAACCCCACTACTAACTTTTCAAGTAAAGAGGAAAGTTGCATAAAACGGAAGCAAAGTATATAGTTTATTTTAAACATTAATATAGCTGCATACTGGTACTTTTTAACACCCTAGACTGAAACAGAAATATCAATGATGAGAGCACAAACTGTGAAAAAAAAAAAGAATTTCAATCTGATCATCAAATTTCTTATTTTTGAATGTTACATTGCAATGAATACAAAAGCAAAATCCATATGTAAGACAAAAAGATAGTCATTACACTTAATGTCAATATATGTTAGCATAATTCAAGTTGTAGCTAAAAAAGGGGGTTGCTCAACTAACCCACTCCTCCCCTACTTATAATTCTCAAAAGCATTAGGCAAGTCATGTGCCAATGACTATTCAATGGAGTTTTTAAACATTTACAATTGATCTACAAACTTGGGAGGAAAAAAAGCGAACTCCTTTGCTCTGATGCAATGTTACCAGCAAGCATTACCCAGACCATTGTTAACAATGATTACTCTATACTGAGTATGGCATTAACCAATAAGGATTATTTCAGAATGGATTGGTGGATTTGGCAGTCCAGTTTTACTCCCAGAAAAATAGAAAAGACCATCTACTAATGTTGCAGTGTTTTCTGACCTTCTAGTAAAACACAGTAATCCTTCATATTAGCATATAGATTTCTACCACAGTCTACACCAGGACATTAGACAATAAGTTGATACTCACATTGCATGTCTAAATGCAGTTTGTGATTAACCCTCAAATATCTACACCCACACCTAAAACACACTTACCTAAAACCACACTACACTACGGCACTTACTTATGCCCCCACTGCACACATGTACACATACACTACACTACACCTATACCCACACTATGTGCACATACCTATACTGCACTAAACATAGGTACATTCCTACACACACATATATATACATGTATCTACACACACATACTAACATCTTCACAAGTACATACACTTAAACTAACACACATTACACACGTGTGGTGTGCATGAGTTAGGTGTGTTGTGTGTGTAGGTAGTGTGGGTGTTGGTGCATTGAATTTTCATGCAGTTGTGTAAGTAAATAAGGAGGATTCAATACATCTAGAAGTACATGCATACATAAATTGATCAAGCTACACTATATGTGTAGAGAAGGGTGAATGTAGTGCAGTATAGTATATTGTCATGGTCATGGCACTTATCAGGATCCAGAACATTCCTGTCTATTATTTAACACCCTCTACCACGTGTTCATGTCATTCATTTTTGTTCTGCCTGTTTTTAGCTAGCGTTAGGTTTTGTGTAGTTGAGCGACTTGTGCCTGTATTGCCATTGATTTCAATCCTAAGTGCTGAGAAACACGACAGGAAAAAGTGGCGTAGTCGGCAGGATGGCAGAAACGGCACAACTTATCCAGCTACTCCAAAAACAGATGGAAGAACAGCGGAAACAGATGGAGGAAGGGCGAAAGCAGACTGAGGCGCTCATCGCCGCGTTCATCGGACAGACGGGCCAGCGGGAACTCGAGCAACCTTCTTCAAAGGCGCCGTTAGTGGTCATTCCCAGTTTTGACCCTTTCGACCCTACAACAGAATTGTGGGACGACTACTGGGCACGGTTCCAAACATTCGTTGGAGCTAACTCCGTTCCTGTTGACAAACGAGCGCTGGTTTTCCTCACCAATCAGTCGCGTGTGAACTACAAGCTTCTGAGTAATCTCGCCTCGCAGCAGTCTCCACCCAAGGATGTCAACGCCCTTACGTTGGACGAGATTGTAGAATATATGAAGGGTCAATTTGATCCAACACGGTACATCGTCCGTGAGCGGTTCAAGTATTGGTCCTCCATGAGCCGCATGCCGGGAGAGTCAATTCAGGAGTTGGCCGCTCGAATTCGACACGACGCTGTTACGTGCAATTTCCCTGCTATTAAGGACCCGTTGGACGAGGCAATGCGTACGCGCTTCATGTGCTCCGTCAGTAATGAAGCCATCTTGAAGGCTCTTTTTAAGTACAAAGAGGAAGAGCTGACCTTTGCCAAGGCAATAGCGGTTGCGATGGAACAGTGGCTAAGGAGTCAGCCAAGGACCCGATCATCTCCAATGTGATGCGCTTCACACGAGAAGGATGGCCGCCAAAAGGTTCAACTAATGAAGACATAAGAGCAGATGGGTCAATAGAGGCTTTTCGGAAACTGGCCATTTCACTCTCCACAGCTTATGGTTGCCTCCTCTATGGCTCCAGAGTAGTCATCCCCCCCAGTCTACGGCCTCAGGTATTGCAACTCCTACATCTGGGACACTTTGGAATGCAACGTATGAAACAGCTGGCACGAACTGCAGTGTACTGGCTGGGGATAGATGCAGACATCATGGAGCTCTGCCATCGGTGCACTGCCTGTACAGAGCATCAGAAGAAACCACCCAAGCCGGCCAACCACCCATGGATGCTTCCAGAAAAGCCATGGAGTCGGGTCCATGTGGATCATGCCATCAATTTTCTAGGAAGTAACTGGCTAGTTCTCATTGACGCTTACTCCAAGTACCCTTGTATCCATCCTGCAGCCTCCACATCCACCAAGTCCACTACTGAGCTATTGGAACAAGACTTCGCCCATTTTGGCTACCCTCATACCATTGTGTCAGACAATGCTACGTCATTCTCCTCTGAGGAGTTCCAAAGCTGGTGCCGTGAGAGAGGCATTACCCACCTCACAGGGGCACCATACCATCCCGCCACAAATGGTGCTGCCGAACGTCTGGTTCAGACATTCAAGCAGGCACTGTCAAAGTCATCGCTTCCACCTCGTGCAGCCCTCCAGGAATTTCTAATACAGTATCGCCGGACACCAAGGAGTGAGGGCTATTCCCCAAGCGAACTTCTGAACGGTCGCCAAATACGGACCAAAATTGATGTTCTCCTTCCTTCCCCTGCACATGCTGCTCAAGGAAAGCAGGCCAGGGAAGCCACGAGGTCTCAAGCTCAGGAGGCTCCAAATAGGGTGGCTCCCATATACACTGTTGGGACACCATGCTATGCACTCTACTGTGGTCCCAGACGGGAGAAGGACCCCAGATGGGTACCGGCGGTGGTCACCAAGGTGTACGGCTCCCGCAGTGTCGGTGTGCGAGTATGCCCACGAGGTGGCACTTGGAGGCGTCACATAGAGCAGCTGCGTCCTCGTTACGGTGTTCAAGAGGATGCAGATCCAGGGGAGGTCCAGGTATCGTCCATGGAACCAGTCCTAGTTCCACCATTGGCCGAGGTTGTAGCCCCCATGGCTGATTCTTCAGCATTGTCTGTTCCTACAGCAGAAGTGACAAGGATTCCTGCTAAACCGATGCGGATGTACCTCAACCCTCGTCTCCCCACTGGAAGTGACTACAGTCGAGACAACCCGAGAAGATCAGCCAGACAGCACCAACAAGTCCACAGGACTGGGGACAATTTCGCCTCTCAATGATCTGTGGAAGATTTCAAGGCTAGCAGGGAGGTGTCATGGTCATGGCACTTATCAGGATCCAGAACATTCCTGTCTATTATTTAACACCCTCTACCACGTGTTCATGTCATTCATTTTTGTTCTGCCTGTTTTTAGCTAGCGTTAGGTTTTGTGTAGTTGAGCGACTTGTGCCTGTATTGCCATTGATTTCAATCCTAAGTGCTGAGAAACACGACATATATGTAGTATAGTGTGGGCGTAGGTGTGTGTAGTGTAGAGTGGGTGTAGGCATGTGTAGTGTAGAGTTGGTGTAAGTATGTGTAGTGTAGAGTGGGTGTAGGTATGTGTAGTGTAGAGTGGATGTAGGTATATATAGTGTAGGTGTAGGTATGTGTAGTGTAGAGTGGGTGTAGGTATGTGTAGTGTGGTGTGGTGTGGGTGTAGGTATGTGTAGTGTAGTGTGGGTGTAGATATGTGTAGTGTGGGTGTGTGTATGTGTAGTGCAGTGTGGGTTTAGGTATGTGTACCATATTAATCACTAAGTACATTTACATCCAGCCATGTACCGGTACACACTTTCCTACCAAATACATTTCTCATGCATGTGCACCAACTAAATTCTATGCCTTTAAGTTGGGACTTATTGTCTAATGTCCTGGTTATTTTACTGCAACACCAGAAAACACTGCAGAATAATAGCATTTATTTTATACATGACCTATTCTAGTTTACTGTGTGTACTACCATTTTCGTAGTAATCCTGTGTTGGATGTTGATGTGAGCTGCATGTTTATAGTCAGTGCTAAACGTGCATTTGACTCGTTGAACCTCATGCAAGATACAGACTATCTTTATTCCTCACCATGATTTTCGGCTACACATTGTTACATGTCGGGCAGTCCAGTTGTACCTATTAGGAATACCTTGCATGAGCATGTCACATGTGCCAACAACATTGTCACATGCAAGTCTCATCTGAAGGATGTTGATCTATCCCCCTTATGTAAACTGTATATCCCTTTAAATAGGTTTCAGTATATTTGATTATACTTGTCCCTTCAGTCCTACTCCATATAGGGGTAATCGTTGTAAACTACAGTCTGGGTAGGCTTGCTGCTATGATTGCATCAGTGCAAAAGCAATTTGCTTTTGTCCCTCCCAAACATTTGGTATCGTATTGATTATTATTTTTTCAACTGCATGCAGCCCACAGTGTGTACCTGTCTGGTTAAAGGTGAAAGGACGTTAATGACATTGATTTGTACAGCAATTGTAAAATCAGGCAAATGAATTCTTTTAAAAAGTCAGTGACACATAATAATTCATGCATGTAATATGCGGTACACAAGTATTTTAGGGGATTGGTGGCCACAAATATAATTATGAGCTTCATTAAATATTATTGTAGTGGTATATTAAAGTATTGGTATGCACAGAATACAGTATATTCCATGGCTGAAATATTCAATTTAGGATATTCCTACCATTCAATTCCACCAAGCACTTAACTCGCCTAACCATTAGGTTTCATCTACATTTACACAACTTCTGGTTAACTATACTAGACCCAAGGTACATTATAAATGCAATATGAACAATGTCATCTTTCATTGCAGATAATCTACCAGCAATTATCTTGATATTTCTATACTCCCAATTCAAGGTGGTGTTTTTTAGATCCAAATTTTAATGCATTTGCATCTAAATGTAATGTTAACTATTGAAAGCTCTTATATTGAATTTTTATCTTGTTTTTATATGTAAGCATAGAAATCAGTGTTCTTGGTGGACTACTAGAAATCGAAATTAGTAAACAAGGGGATTTCACTTTTGAGTTATTAACTATACACCTGACTCGCCTAACCCTTTTGATAATTATTATAAGTAGGGGAGGAGAGGGCTAGTTGAGCACTAGGTTAGTTGAGCCACCCCCCCCCCCCCCCCCCTTTTTTTTTAGCTTTACGAAGAAACATACTTGAATTATGCTAACATATATTAAGTGCAATGACTAGCTTTTTGTCCTACATAAGGATTTTGTTTTTGTATTCATTACACCCATGAGAGACAATTTAATTATCACTAGTGAGGAAACTGAGGTCTTCCCTTGTGATGAGATCTAAGATGTATATACATGTATTGGATACAGAGACATTAATGTTCACATAAACACACTTTAAAATACTAATTTGTCTTTGGTGGGATGGCCCTGGCAATGGCTTGGACGAGGGTTAAGTTTAGCCTGCCATATATTTCCGACTCTTGTGACAGGAAGAAGTGGTGGCAATGTAGGATGCGAGGCAGGAGAAGGTGGTGTGAGCTTCTTTGCGCCAGTTACAATATGTCTCCACAGCGAATGGGACACAAACCCACCCACAATGTAATATTCAAAAATAAGAAATTTGTTGATCAGAGTGAAATTCTATTTTCTTACAGTTTGTGCTCTCATCATTGATATTTCCGTTTCAGTCTAGGGTGTTAGAAAGTACAAGTATGCAGCTATATTAAAATAAACTATTATATACCTTGCTTCCATTTTATGCAACTTTCCTCTTTACTTGAAAAGTTAGTAGTGGGATTAAGAGACATTTGCAAAGGGGTTAGTTGAGCCATATGCTTTACTGCGATCATATGGCATTATTGGTTGATGTAACAGAAATAGTGAGCTAGGCTTGTTTGGCTATGAAACAATCTCAGAGGCATTCTGTTTATATTTGTAAAATTGAGAATGACATTGTGAATCACGTTTAAAAAACACTTGCAAATCAATTTTATGGGCTCTCATTGGCAAAGTGTCATGCATGTATGAATTTACTTTGATCAATTATTTCACAATGCTTGGACATTGGAAAAGAGACAAGAAAGCCTTGGCCTACCCATGCTAGCTTAAGACAGCATATGGCTCAAGGCTCAACTGACCCACTTGGCTGGGTTAGTTGTGCCACTTAACACCAGTTGATTTTTTATAATGTCCTTTTTCTCATGCCCATCCCCAGTCTCTAACATTTCTACGACATGCCAAGTGATGCCCCTTTATATATCTACATGCTGGCTATTAACCAAAACCCAAAGGCACTATAAACCTAACCCTAAAATTCAACTAACCCACTAGCTCCTCCCCTACAGGATTACAACTTTTGCCAACTATACCAAACATTTTTCTTCAGAAGGACTGCTATAGTTAAATGGGTCTTGTGTGATGAACTGAGATGTTCAGGTGGATTCAAAAGTATGTGGAGAACCATTTTCAGTGGTGGTGAACGTGTAAGCGCTGAAGAGCTGAGAAAGGAACAAAAGGGAAATCCAGTACTAAGAAAAGAAAAAGAGCAAACTTTAGAAATATTAACAAGCAGAACGTTCAGCAGTTAAGCAATGCGAATGTACAGGTAAGGTATTGTGTACAATCAGAGTAACGTACGTGTTGATCTATTATAGGCCTACAATATGGTCCGGTTTTTTCTAATCACCGCTCAGAATGCAACGTGCATACACCGTTCTGATTGGGTAAAGCATATGCAGACAAAGGGAGGGCTTCGGAAAGCAACATGATCGGGGATATCGCAGCTACCGGTAATAAAGCTAACAATACATGCGTATGGCGAGGAACTAAAGAGCTAGTACACGCCCGCTTAGAGGTGTTCAATGGGTAAAAACAAGCTGCGTCTGTTAAGAACACACAGCAACAAATGTAACAACCTCGCAGCGAACTAAACAACACACAGCAACAAATGTAACAACCTCGCAGCGAACTAAACAACACACAGCAACAAATGTAACAACCTCGCAGCGAACTAAACAACACACAGCAACAAATGTAACAACCTCGCAGCGAACTAAACAACACACAGCAACAAATGTAACAACCTCGCAGCGAACTAAACAACACACAGCAACAAATGTAACAACCTCGCAGCGAACTAAACAACGTGTTTATTGAGAAAACACGGCAACTTCAAGTAGCGATCAAGACAGTGTTTCTATTTATCGGATAGTATTTCAAAATTACTATGGAAAAAAAAAAAAAAAAAAAAAAAAAAAAACCAAAATAAAATAAAATAGAAACGCTCTGAATTTTGAGGGCAACGGCGTTCCATAACTTTGTACTGTATCAGAATGTTTTTAACTTCTGCATAAAATAATAACGATATATATATATATATATATATATATATATATATATATATATATATATATATATATATACCATGTGTAGTGTCTGTAATATGCTATTATATGTATCTTGATTCGATTTCAAAAAAATTAGAATGTACCATGTGTTATTAGTTAATTTATGTAAACTCTCACGTACATGTATGTAGGAAGTGGTGACGTTGTAGGAGGAAACCTCAAGCTGATACTGGGGCTCATTTGGACGCTGATCCTCCATTACCAGATTAGTATGGGACTGTCAAAAACCCCATCAAGTACTAAAAACTCTGAGTCCACGACCAGCATGGAAGAACCAGGCATGCTGAAAGACAAACTTCTCAGCTTTCTGAAGGTAGAACTAATTCATGCAATCAAACTTTGGCAGCCGGTGCCTTCTGCATGCATTCAGTATTAGCATTCTCATTTTAAGATATTATTGAGTTCTGTTTTTGCAGAATGAGGTACAGCTTCCTGGAAAAAAGATTCGTAATATTACAACAGACTGGAATGATGGCATACTGATAGCTACTCTTGTAGATTCAACTGCCCGTGGACTCTGTCCTGAGTGTGACGAGATGGTTCCTGATAATGCCCTCCAGAATGCAAAGATTGCCATGGCCCTTGCTGAAGATTGGCTTGGTGTACCACAGGTAAAGTGACTTTTTATAAAGCTAAAAGCATGCACATTCCCTCATTTTAACATAAAGGCTAGGGATGTTCCATGAAATGCCCTCTTACAAATATCCATATTACAAGCATTATCAATGCAGTGCAGTGGATTCACTTTGTCAACCCCCAAAACTAATGAAACCAAATAAAAGTACTATATTGGCTTATGGCAATAAACAATTCATCTAAGGCTAGATAGAAAGTTGAAACTAGAAGACAAGTAGTATCACTGACTAGCAGAGGTGTTCTGCACTGTGGTATTGTTGAGGGCAGGGTTGGGATAATGATTTGAGTGGATATTAGCAGTTTTCTAATTATTATACCAGTGCAACTAGAATAATGATGAGTTATAACCAATGAAACATTAATAATTAGTTAGATTCTAGCAAGGCTTGATTATGGATTTCAATGAGCCAAGCTCAACAAGTTCTGATGAATGATTAGTGCCATTGGCAAACCCAAAGTGAAGCCTTTTAAAATGAATGAACACTACATGGAGCCTTGCTTTCACTACACACAAGATCAATGTCACCAAAGTCACTAAAGAATGCAGTAACCCTAGCTAGGACATATGGAAGTGAGATATGGCATATGGAAGGTGTCTATAAATTGCCACTTGGGGCATTTTTCATCACATCCTTTATAGGCAGCTCTCATGACAAATGATTGCCCTGTTTATGGTATATGGGGAATTTTGCCTCTCCCATGCCTATAATTGGTGCCTTGGCTTGTCAAACTGGTTAAAAGTGACCAATTCCTTTGAGCAAAAAAGTTGCCAACATAATGTAATCAGTGGTTAATGATACCTTTTGGCAGCTGTATTTGCATGGACTAATCAGGTTGGATCTGTAGTTCTAGGTGTGACCCATGCATGTACCCTTTCTGCCAACTCCTCTTTTCTGTGCTTGTCTCATGGGTCCAAACTCTCCTCGTCATGTGATGTGTGACGTCTGGATATAATGTATGTGCATTACTGTAAGAACAGTCATATTATGTGTTGCCCCCCCCCCCTTCCCATTCCGGATGACTCATTAAATATTCAACAGTATATATCTTGCGTACTGGTGCAACAGTGCTGCGGTTAGTCTACAGTGCAGATAATGGGATTGGAGCAGGGGGGTCCCAGGCCAGTGAATATGACCATGATTGCTTTATCGTTTGGCCTACCTATACAAATCTTATTAAAAAGTGCGAACGCAATAAACTCATCCACAACCATGCTACAACAAACATGTATTGCTTGTGGAAAAATACCTGTTCCGAGGCCTAGCATCCATCTCATTATAACTTTTTTTTTTTTTGCATTGTACATATATAAACAATATAGCTATTATGTAAAAGGCCTCCTGCCTGCCACTTTTTACGAGTCTTTTCAACTGGATCCACCCCTGTGTAACATTTCCATACATGTACCCACCTTCCCCAACCCTGGAATGATCATATCCCCACTTCCTGGCATTATGTTCAGAATAATATTATGTAATGTTCCTGGTAACTTCTTTCTGGTTGAAGACTAAAATCAACACAGATTTTTGCATATGCTAACATCTAAAAATGTGCTACAAAGCAGTGGGATGCAGAGTATGCAAGGTGGCTACTGCACTGAACTTTCATTTGTTACTTGCTAGAATGGCTAGCAAAGGAGACTCTGAGGCTGTAAAGAATTAACAAACATGTGAAGGACTTGCAGGGGCATACACAGGGTTTTATAAAGGGAGTTATGTATAGGAAATAATGAGCAGAGGAAGGGTGTAATTTATCAGTGTTAACAAATAATATAAAATATGCTTATTTATTAACATTTTAGGTTGAAAGGGGATCCCCCTGCATATACCCCTGAGGAGTTAGTGTGCTCAGGAGTAAGACTCGTAGATCGTTCACTTTACATGTAAGAGAGCATAAAAATTGGGATAGAACTGTTTTAAAGAGCACCAATTATACCAATAGCTTTACAATTTCTTGGAAGGAAATCTGATGGCATTAGTCTGATATTCAAATAGAGTATGAACCGTGTACCAAATATAATCATTAGTTAATATTCAGTTCCACAGTGGTGATAGCATTCTGTCTAGTTAGTTAATTCTGACAAAATGAATGATAGATGCAGTGCATATATATTGGCTACTATCGGGATTCTGAAGTGAAACAAACTCAGAGAGGAGTTAGAACCATGGCACTACTACATGCATCCAGGGCCTATGGCACAATAGTTGTATGTCCTTACACTGTATCGATATAGAATACTCTAAACTTAGTTACCAGTAACATTTGTATGTGTTCTTCAAAGTGCCATTTGCATTACATACATTTATTTTATTATTCTATAATAATTTTAATTATACAGATATGAATACACAAATCAACACACACCTATCTCACACCTATATTATACATAATACACACTCTACCTACAGCATGCATAGTTTACAGAGTGCTTGAGAATTTGCTCTCACAAGGGCCAAACTAAGCCTTCCAAATAGTTACTTGCACATGCACAAGTGACTTAGGATGACCCTGCCTCGTGGACAAATGAATGGCAAGTCGGGAAAGTGCTTAAATATTATTCTATGTAATATATCAGGCACAATGTGCTTTGAAATGCATTGTTCAACGCATTCTGCCATGCATCTTTATCAGCTCACCTTGAGATTGGATGTGGCTGGGGGCTGGACAAGTCAAAAACTAAGCCAGCTGATATCTTAGTCTCCAACTGGGATGGCAGTGCCTCTGCAGCATTTGACATCAGTTTGACTTCCTTGCTAAATTCATCTTTAGCTGTGGAAGTGGGCATGCAACTGGTGTGGCTGCTAGAGCTGCAGAGAAAAGGAAACATTCAGAAAATGATGCTAAGTGCAAACAAACAGTTAAACTGGCAGTGCATTCCCTTAGTGGTGGAAACATACAGAGATCTGAAGCTATTGAGGTGTTTTCCACTACATGGCTGTTGCACGGGCCAATGCTGGAGGTATTTGGATGATATCATACGTGCCCTTAATGACATTATAGTTTTATTATATAATTGCATATGATCAGTCACACAAGTTCAGTTATATACTCTTCAGAGGATGGCTCTGGCATTTGCACTTATCAACAAATGCTCAAGTTGGAGAACGCTTCAAAAGATGCCTGTGCCTTTGGCAGTGATTTGTATATTGCAAGCCTAGCTGTGACCTGTGCCAAAAAGTTTGATGCTTCCACAATACCCCATGCATGCCCCATATAATTATGATTATAATTGTGTTGACAAATTATAAAACATGATGTTCTAGGCAGTGACTTGATGTTGCTGATATGTGTAAACAGCTGTAGCTAAACCTCAGCCCTAAGTACTTCAGTGATTGCATGTATAGGGTAGAATGGATGTATTTTTAATGAGAATGACTTTGTAATCGTACTATAAAAGTGCTAAATTTATAGGACTATTGTGTTTTTCATATTGTTGAGCCCTACATGTAGTTTCCTTCCTTTTTCCACCACCATTGCCTTCACATCCTACACACCACTAACTTTCTCAGAGACAATGTTTATTTACAGGTGCTCCATATTATTGTGCCCAATGCATGATGTGTGATTTTTAAAAATGGTCTTTCTGAATCAAAGTGTCTATTCTGGTGGGTGCCGATGGCGTGTTTAACAAAATCCCCCCTCAATTTTTACCATTATTACAGACAACACTATTACCAACATTAGTTCTCATAACACAACACCCCATTCCTGCCTTAGTAATGAATGGCTTAAAATTATAACATATGCCTTGTTAACAATGGCATTGTGCAATGTTAGTAAAGGCATTTCATCAAAGGTATGAAATTACCACCCAAGGTAAATGTTTGAGTGTTTGCCAACATAATTAATTTGCTTACAGGTATCCAGTAATGGAGGATATAGGTGGTATATTATGGTTTCAACACACACACACATGTATCTGCATGGTGAATGGTATTCACACACATCAATGAAAATAGTCCAAGCAAGCATTTACACTTAATGCAAACATTATCTTCACTTCAGGTACTCCATCCTGAAGACATGGTCAATCCCAATGTGGATGAACTTAGCATGATGACATACCTGTCACAGTTTCTAACAGCAAAGCTAAAGCCTGGGGCCCCACTGAAGCCAACAGGAAACCCTTTATGTGTCAAGGTCTTTGGTCCAGGCATCCAGAGTGAGGGACTGAATGTGACTATGCCTATTGCTTCATTCACTGTTGATACAGAAGGTGCAGGCCCAGGGAAGGTATTCATTCAGTGTACTGGACCCATAGGTCCTGTCAAGGTGAATATCATTCCAAATGGGAAACACGCATATTCATGTTCCTATGTACCTTCAGTTAAGGGAACATATATGATGGAGATATATTTCTCCAGACAGCCCATTCCTGGTAGCCCGTTTAATATCCAGGTTGCTCCACGTGATGCAAGCAAAGTGACAGCAAGTGGGCCTGGTTTGAAGCAGGGACGTGTTGGAAAACCTGTCACTGTTGCATTCGATGCAACACAGGCTGGTGAAGGTTCCTTGTCTTTGGAAATTGACGGTCCAATTAAGGTCAATCCTACCTGCACATCAAAAAAACCTGGAATGTTCCAAGTAGATTTTAAACCTTCAAAGGCTGGAATGTATGCACTCAATGCAAAATATGGTGGTGAATTGGTACCTGGTTCTCCATTCTCCATCTCTATTACCAACCCAGCCATCATTACTGCATCTGGTTCAGGAGTGACTGGAGAGGGGTTGACAGTGGGGAAGAAAGCTGAAGTGGTTGTGGACACAACAGAGGCAGGTACCGCTCCAGTCCATGCCACAGTGACAACACCAGCTGGGAAGGACATTCCTCTAGAACTAATGCCACTTGAGAGCCAAGGACGCATCCGTGGAGAATACACGCCGCAGGAACCAGGCAACCACAAGCTACATGTCACTTTCGATGGAGAACACATACCACAGTCACCGTTTGACGTGCACATTCCAAGTGAAGAAGAGTGCAGTGTGGTAGAAGATGCAGACCTCCATTCTGCCCTTCCAGAATGTGCCATTGCACCTCAACTACCTAGCGCAAATGACATTACTGTGTCTGGTTGCGGTATTGATGGAGGTATCTTGAAAGGGAAAGTTGAATTTAGTGTAAAGGCTCCCAAGGAGATTGATGAGAAACTAAGCATTGAAATAGATGGTCCTTGCAACTGCGACACAAGAAGGAGCAGTGATGGCACTGGTACTTTGCATGTCCAATATACTCCACAAGTGACTGGTACTTACAATGTTAGTATCAAGTTTGCTGGCGAGCACATAAGGGGCAGTCCCTTCCATCCATCCTGGACCCGCCCTCCACCTGATGCATCGAAGTGTTCAGTCTTAGGCATACAGGAGCATGGAAAGTTTATTGTTGACTGCAGGGATGGAGGTGGAAATGGTTATCTTGGAATAGCAGTCTTTGGTGCATATGTTCCTGCAGACAACATAGTAGTCACTCACAATGGAGATTATACTTTCAACATTACCTACAGAATTCCACAACCTGGAAAAACTACAATCAGTGTGAAGTGGCATGATGTACACCTGAAGGGAAGCCCATTCACTGTTATAACGCATTAGTCAGAACACTGTGGACAACTGTAGATAGACTGTGCTGTGGTGTACAGATTTTAGAAGCTCCTGTTTAAATATCATCTAATCAGGGAATATCGATATGTGATAGCACTAATATCCCACTGCTTTGATTTATTAAAATTTTCTGATCAGAAAAAAATTATTTGGATGTGATCTCTTCATTACGTATGACTGGTATAGTCCATGAGTAAGATTCACGTGATGTTAAATCAAAGTGGATTATAAGAAACCAGTATTAACATTCCATATGAGAAAGTAGGTGTAGTACAATTTGAGGGCAAGGGTGACATCATTTGGAGAAATGATACATTTAGCATGCAGTATACTTATTTGGGGGGATATTCACAACTGCAACATCAAAACTACAAAATACCATAATCTGTTCCCACCACTGCATCCCATGACAAATACCCATTGAAGAAGGCAATTTTTCCAGACAAAATCTGTGAATGACACTATAGTAGACCACAAGTCATTATCAAAATGCGGCTAATATGATCATTTCCTATGAAGGAGTACTCATCTATGGGAGAAGAGCAATGGCTTCCAGCATGCCACAAAATATTGTGTTACTGAAAATCTCCTTTTATCGATTTGTATTGCCCATATACATGATAATAAAACATTACCTGATTGAATGGAAATACATGCAAGTTGATCAGACGGGGCAAGGTGACTAATCAGCCTAATTAATCAGTACACTACACAATTACACAACTGCACTTTATCAGTGTATGTGGCTCTAAAACCCTTATACTTAATATGTCTATAACAAGCTAATTAAATACAAGAATTATTGTACTGCAGATTCTGTTGCTCGTCTAAACATAATATTTCTGGGTTTTTTATCTCATTGGTGGATACTGATACTGTTCTGCAGTGGGTAAATCCAATAACTGTGTAAAACCTCAAAAACAAAAAAGCCTGTACACCAACATGGCAGATTGTGTATTAATTATTTCTATTGTTGCAGATTATGGAATGGTCACATGACAAATGAGATATACCAGCCCCCTATGCTTCGTTGTCTGGTCTCATTAACTCTCTCTCTCTCTCTCTCTCTCTCTCTCTCTCTCTCTCTCTCTCTCTCTCTCTCTCACTCTCTCTCTCACTCTCTCCCTCACTCACTTTCTCTCTCTCACTCTGGGGTCATACCCAGACCCAAATGTACATAAGGATAATTACAGTGCTTCCCTTCACAAGACCGCCTTCCAAGATGCACTAGCTCTTAGGTATGGCTGGTTCCCTGCCAACACACCTCATCAGCTGTGCCTGTGGTGCTGCCTTCTCTGTTGAGCCACTGTCATGTCCAAAAGGTGGCTTCCCTTCCATCCGGCAAAATGAGATCAGTGACTAGCAATCTGTTATAACATTTCAGTTGAGCCTCATCTACAACCCATCACAGGTGAGGTTCCCAAGCCAACTTCCAGGATGATGCTCGACTTGATGTAGCAGCTCTGGGGAGTTGTTTTGAGAGACATTCTTTGATGTAAAGTTTCATCCCCTGCGCCCCCTCACATAGACGACCTCAACTATCTGCGTGTTACTGTTCTCACAAGGCCTCAAAGAAGTGAATGAGTGAAGGATCCTTGAAGTTAAGCATGCCTCCTTCACCCCACTCATCTTCTCTGCCACTGGAGGCTTAGAAAGAGAGACCACAGTGGTTTACAAATATATCACTATACATTTGTAAACCACAGTTCTTGCGCAAGATTCTTGGGCAAGACGAACAGGATCTTGTCCAAGAGGCCAAAATCTTGCCCAGAATCTTGCCCAAGATATTAGGCAAGATCCTGGGCAAGATTTTGGCAGCCATAATCTTGGCATCTTGGGCAAGTCTTGAGCAAGAAGTGGCAAATCTTGGGCAAGTCTTGGGCAAGATATCTCTTGCCCAAGAACTTTTTGCTGGGCACGCAGCTATCAGCAAAGTGGGACCACAGATATAGCTAGTTCAACCATGGCTTGGATTCGTTGTCATCTTTTCTTCTCCCTCCTACGCTCTTCCATCATGTGCATCATAGCTAGGGGCTCAATCATCTATGGGCCATGCATATGTCTTCAACCACTCTCCTGTTGACGTGTCACATGATTACCGTTCCTTTAGCTTATTGACTGCCAGTGCACAATCTATTTCAATGTTTAACCTACTGCACAGGGAAAAGTTATAAACTTCCAGCCTGGATTTTTAGCCTGGTTTTTTTAAACAAAAACACATCCTGGAATGGATCAAATAGCGTAAAAACTTAACCATCCATGGGATTGAGCGTCCAAGGTGGGAATACATGTAGATATGGTTCTACCCTGGTTCTGTCGAACGAAAACCATGTTGAGGTAATAATTATTTCATACTTCAACATGCATAGGGAAAAGTTATTAACGTCCAGCCTGGATTTTAAGGTTGGTTTTTAACAAAAACCCATCCGGGAACGGAGCAAATAGCGTAAAAACCATCCTGGGATTGAGTGTAAAAACCATCCTGGGATTGCGCGTCCAGGGTGGGAATAGATATGGTTCTACCCTGGTTCTGTCGAACAAAAACCATGTTGAGGTTTATAATTATATTCATACTTCAACATGGGTTTGTTCACTGAGGGTAAAAGAACATGGATTTTACATATTCCCACCCTGGACGTTCAATCCCAGGATGGTTTTTACGCTATTAGGATGGGTTTTTGTTAAAAACCATCCAGGCTGGACGTTTATAACTTTTTCCTGTGATGGGTTTGGTCGACAAAACCAGGGTAGAACAACATAGATTTTACACTATTCCCACCCAGGACGTTCAATCCCAGGATTTTTTTTGTGCTATTAGGATGGCTTTTTGTTAAAAACCAGCAAAAATGATCACCCTTCTGACTTTTTAATTCAGGGCATACCGCGCGAATTGCCGGGAAGCTTTTAGTATCGTTAATTTTAAAGTATCCTAAAAAGTTGCATCATGCATAGTAGTCTGATTGCAGCGGCGACGGAACCATGGCCGACAGAGCCGCCATGGCGGCTCTACTTTTTGTACCGTGTGTTAGTAGTTATTCACGAACTTATCAATTATTCATATCAGTTCAGTAAATCGCTAGTGAGCAACAGGTATAAACATGTTGCTACTGCACCTGCTGCTCTGTCTCTCTCCACGTGATTTGTGTTTCATAAGAAAATGGCTTCAATTTCAGTGTTGTGTTTCATAAGAAAACTAGTTTGCTTGTTGCAGCTTTGCTTGCAGTATATACGTGCATAATTGTTCACTACGTAAAAGAATCTACAACGATTTCACAACAATATTCACTAACAACTATTAATCCTATAGATCTACAACAAGTCACGAAAATGATGCCGGTCGAGCCAGGAGGGCTCGGGCATTTTGCCGCTACATGCATGTACAAATTATCTCCCTCTGGACTGAGCAGAAAGACAAAAACGTATTAATAGTGTAGAGAAGGTCCAATGCAACTATACAGTACATAAAGTACTTCACGTTGTTAGTTGCATGGGCATTTTATATACACGTAGCCGAACAGTTATGGGCGTAGCCGCGCGTATCGTGTATACAGCTGTGCCCTTGCTGTGCATCGTATCAGTTCACCTGGTTATGTAATTGGCCTAGCTGTCAGCCCCGGGTTCTTAATACCTATAGTCATAGACGCTGTCCCGTTTGAAGCAGGTGCACTCTCTACTTCAGGGCCGTTCAGGCGACTCATGCCAATTTGTATTTTCCAAACCGCTCAACGTTAACAAGGCCGTAGATAAGGGGGTGCTTGGGGGGGGGGGGGGGGGGGGGCACGAGCCCCCCCAAAATTTCTGTACCCAGCAAAAAAATCGTACGAGCCAATCGTTCTAACAATCGTCTATGATCGAGCTTATAGTACGAATTTCGTTTGAGAGGAGCGTCGACGATCGTACTACCATCGTACAAGCAAAGGATGATGCATAACATCAATACAATGAGTGATCGTATAATATCTTTACAGGTTCAATAATGCACGATTATAGCGTATCGTTCAAGGTAAGTCAACGAGTGATTTAAAAAATCAATACATGCAGTGAGTGATCGTATTACATCGAATTTCGTTTGAGAGGAACGTCGACGATCGTACTACTATCGTAAAAGCAAAAGATGATGTATAACATCAATACAGTGAGTGATCGTATAATATCTTTACTGGTTCAATAACTACTAGAATATGCACGATTATAGCGTATCGTACAAGGTAAGTCAGTAAAAAAATCAATACAGTGAGTGATCGTATTACATCTTTTTAACAGCGGATCAATACGTAAATAATCCTTCACGATCGTCGTGCAGTTTATACATCTTACTTTTGTCGTTAATAGTCGTTCTCGATCCAGCATAATATCATTCGTGATATTGCGTCGTATACGCATGCACAAAAAATCTTTTAAAAACGTAATGAATTGACATCATACAATGCAATACATACTAACACACTAAACCTATCAATCGGTTTCCTTCTTCTTCTACAGTCTTCTTGCTCTTCATACTAAAACCTACGAGTATTTCTGGCTTGTCAAGGCCAAATCTTATGGCATCTGCAGCTGGGTAAAAAATGCACATGTATTAAACAATCATGACTGAAATTTATACTTATTACCATGCATTAACTAATTTAACTTTCTCTTGATCTAAAACAACTCTTGCTAGCCCCTTTTACATTGCTTTAAATCACAAGTCTCTCTGAATACAGAATTTATTTTATGGGGAATGCTTATAAAATCCTTCCCATCAATCCAACCGGCAATGAATACATCAATATGCAATTTTTATTACACATTATGTTATAATTTTTTAATGTTTTATTATTTGTGTTATAATGATGTAAAAACAAAAATAATATTCTAAAAACGTGTTTGTGCTCTATTAACCCAAAGAACTGATACAATATTTACATGGGGGACAGCATCGAGGAAGTATATGCTTTCCCTGATTTCATTACTCTTTACAGTTTCAATTTTTCAAGTTAAAAAACAATTTAAATTTGATAATTTGGTACTGTATTCATTTTTACCCAAAGAAATCTGTTTCTATGAGACATGATACATCCAACACAACTTTTCCCATATTTTTTCTATGTCCCATTCTTAAAATACACCATTTTTAAAGTCGTTTCCCCATTCTACATGGATTGAGTGAGCTAAATGTATTTGAAGTTAGTTTTGCAAATGCCCATCACTCTATCCATGTATTTTATTAAAATGAAGAAGTGTATCTTAAGAATGAAACACAGGCAAAACTAAGTTGTATACTAAGAAAGCATAACATGTAACACCTAAGCTATTGCACAAAACCATACAAGTATGGTATTAAATTTCCCGCTAACCTCATGAGGCCACACCATGGATGAAGGTCACACATCTTCAAATCAGTGTCGTAGCATTCAGGACAGTACAGGTAACACCAGAGCTATATTCTAAAAAAATACACAAGTCGATTCATACATTGTAAGTATGCGTATTAATAATTAGCATTTACCCTGCTAACTTGATGAGGCCACACCAATGAAGGTCACACATCTTCAAATGTGGTAGCATTCAGGACAGGTAACACCAAAGCTATTCTAAAAAAATGCACAAGTCGATACATACATTGTACATAAGTATATGTGTATTAATAATTAGCATTTTCCCGCTAACCTGATGAGGCCACATCAATGAAGGTCACACATCTTCAAATGTGGTAGCAGTCAGAACAGGTACATGTAACACCAAAGCTATTCTAAAAAAATGCACAAGTCGATACATACATTGTACGTATATGATTAGCACTATCCCGCTAACCTTACGAGGCCACACCAATGAAGGTGACATACATGTACCTTGAAACATGCCGGTAGAATTCAGGACAGGTAACACCAAAGCTATTCTAAAAAAATGCACAAGTCGATACATACATTATACATAAGTATATGTGTATTAATAATTAGCATTTTCCTGCTAACCACTTGAGGCCACACCCATGAAGGTGACATACACCCATGAAGGTTACACATCTTCAAATGTGGTAACATTCACGAAATGTAACACCATTTCTATTATTAAAAAATGCACAAGTCCATAAATACATTGTAAGTATGTATTAATAATTCAAATTTTCCTGCTAACCTCATGAGGCCACACCAATGAAGGTCACACACCTTCAAATGTGGTAGCATTCAGGACAGGTAACACTAAAGCAATTTTTTTAAAAATGCACAAGTCCACACATACAGTATGTGTATTAATGATTGATATCTTTCAGCTAACCTGATGAGGCCACACACATGAAGGTCACACAACTCCCTGGAGACCTTCAAAAGTGGTACAGGTGCTGATTTGGAAGCACTCAGGACATGTAACACCATAGATATTCTAAAGAATGCCCACCTTCATGCTTATGAAAGTCACACACCTTCAAAAATATAATTTGTACAACTGGTGATTTATAAGCACTTCAACTTACTAACGGCACAAGTCTTCTTTCCATGGTCTTAATGAGAACGACGGGATCTCTGCCGTGTCCCGCTGATACGGTAGAGAACATATATCATCTGCCACCAAGCGTATATCTGTGAATCAAGCAACCACTCGCGCACCAAAGACGTACCGAATCTCCATACAGAAGTGGGTGTTTAAAACCAGTTGCTGTGCGCAGTGCTGCTATCGCTTGTCCCCAGATCCAATTTATTATTATTTTAATTCAAATTATCGGGTAATTAGACTTTCCGGTAGGCTTTATAAGTGTGTTTGTCCACTCATCATGTTAAGGGGTGAAATAGAGACTATTATGATACGGTCTGCTGTGTTGGGCTATTGTAAAGTTGTGTGTCTTGAAATCAAGACGCTGCTGGTTCGAATCCTCCTGAGTGTCGTTTTTTCTTCCATGAAAAGATCATACAATGCATCGTTACCAATCGTGCTAAATCGTGCTATTTCGTTGTAGCATATAGGTGGCTTAGTAATCGTGCTAAATCGTGCTATTTCGTGCTATTTCTTTGTATGTAAGAAATATATATATTTTTTTCCTGTAAGGATCATAAACGATAATAAGCTTTCGTATATGATTATTCATTATCGTACTAAATCGTGCTATTTCGTTGTAGCATATAGATCGTCTTTGTAAACGTCTTAACGTGCTATTTCATTGTATGTTATATATATAATGATCATAAACGATAATACGCTTTCGTATATGATTTAATGATCATAAACGATAATACGCTTTCCGTATATGATTAATCCGTTCTTAAAAACGTTCTGTATATTTTGTACCAATATGATAAATCTCTTTTATATATGCAACGTATTGATCGATCGTGTATTATCCTGACATGATGCATAATACGCGCCAGTTTTAAGATCGGTAACAATCATCTATTATCGTTATAATGAAGTATAGTCATATTTCCGTGCGCGATAAAACTTTTAAGATTCTGCACGATCGTTTATTATCATTATGATGGTAGGACGTATGAAATTCATTGTGCGAAATTATATCGCTCACATAGCACGAAGGAAATATTCTGATACGATCGTAAACGATCTTTCACGGATTTTTTGCTGGGTAAGACATAAAATTAAGTGCGTGGTAATCAATACTGAAGAATATCAGCTCCAGTAATACTTCACTCAAGTGCTAGTAGCGAGCGGGAGTAGGGGTGTCGTATTGCAAGAATGCGGTCATGATGGAGCAAATGCTCCCACACTACTAGTCCTGTGATCTGTACCCGAATTCTTCCATGTTTCGTTTGCATGAGGCAGTTTGGTAGTAAGCGTCGTAGCTTTTGTTCCTCGTGGTATGAAAAGTACCACTGCATGCAGGGGCGGCGGAGCAGGGGGGGCAGGGGGGGCTATTGCCCCCCCAAATATCGAGGTGGGGGGGCTCAGCCCCCCTTGCGCTACCATCAGGTTATGAATAACTTTAATCTTATTGCGAGCGCGTGTTCTCCGAGATTGTTGTACTGCTTCAGCTTGTGACTGTGAGTTTAGTCTCGCAAGCCAGACCTACTTAACGATCGATATACAATGGACTGGGGACTAGGATAAGTACTAAATGTCTTGGTCCCCAGTCCATTGTAATCAATAACGAAGTAGGTCTGGCTTGCAAGGCTAACTGTTATGTTTTGTCAGTTTGGGTGTGCATGTGTATACGGATGAAATGAATTAAGACAGGTTCTATTGCTTGAATGCATGATGGTCCGTTCCGAAGAAAGATACTAAAGGCAAAGGTTACAAAGTGCGGTTTTGAATTGGGGGAACGAATTCGAAGAGAGTAGTTCTGTGAGTTGTCGAGGCAGCACCCTTAAAAACTACAAGACATCAAAATCAAACGCAAGTATATAGACATTATTTACCTATATTTGAGATCCTCCATGACAGAACTGAAGATTTAATAACTGCTTCATCTTGCATGTGCATAAAGAACTAGCAATCTGGAGGATGAATTAAATGATCGTGCAGCGAATTCGGTACATTTCCCACCAAAAAAAAAAGGCCCGTGCTTAAACGAGCGCATTGACATAATCATGAAATCATGAACGCAGTTGCGTGCTATTCTTTAAAATCTTGTTGGAGTACCGGTTCTTTTCTGAAATGCCGTTGAAACAGGGTACGCGGAAGCATGAACGATTACGAAGATACGCTTGTTTTTTTTAAAACACGGACCATTTTTTTCCCGGTGGGGGCAGAGGGAGGGGGGTACGGTACGCCATGGGTATGAAATAATTATCTTTTTTACCACTGCCCCCCCAAATATGGACACCCTCCGCCGCCCCTGGCATGGTTGCATTACCTTGAAGAAGATGCCGTCTTATGTTTCTATTGCGCTACTGCAGTCCAGTTAAAGATACCAATGAGAGGGTACATGGATACAGTATTTAGTACTTCTGGATTCGTTAACAAAGCATGCATGCATTGCGATGCTCTTAGCATGGTTGCAGCAGCTTCGACGGAGACAATGAATGTGGGCATGTAAGTGCATGCATGCTGCATACTGAACAGAAACCATCAAGTTACATGCACTGTAAGCTCACCATTGTCATACCTGCCACCAACGCAGTAAACGAACGAACCGTCAGTGCCCTGCGACGATTAAAGACCTGGCTAAGTCAACTGAAATACAATGCACCAATCAAGGTTAAACTGGTGCATGCTACTGCATGTAACAAGCTTATAGCTTAACCTTACAACCATTGGCAATGAATTTTCAAGCCGCAATTCCAGTCGCTTGGACATTTTTGGTATTTTTCCTTAATGGGTGTATGATAACGCGTGCATGCATGCATAATATGGTTCAAATCAAGAATTAAGAATTGTGGATTTAGGCTTATACGTACACATAGCATGCCTATAAACTGATGATATGAATCAATTAGGTTGAATTTATAGGCCACAGTGACAATGTACTTACATGTTTAATGAAAAAAAAAAAAAAGAGTATTGTGCCCCCCAAACTATAAAAGTTATCTACGGCCCTGGTTAATGTCTAATTGCAAACTAAAAACAATGCGTAACAGCTGTATAAGTAATCATTGCGCGCCTATTGTAGTAGATGAGCACGTACTGCAAGCTAATTAGCACACAAAAAAATTCATAAAACCACGAATATAAGTTCATAACATAACGCAAACATCTCCCGATAGTATTGCACTCCCTGGTAAGAAGAAAATCGACCTCACCAGGAGGTCGAACCCAAAAAACGTGCTTCACACACACACACAAACACACACACACACACACACACACACACACACACACACACACACACACACACACACACACACACACACACACACACACACACACACACACACACACACACACACACACACACACACACACACACACACACTCACACACACACACATACACACACGCACACACACGGACACTCCACCGTTATATATAGATGGCTTCAAGTTCTGTGTTGCGTTTCATAAGAAAATGGCTTAAAGTACGTTCAGTCATTGTATTTCAAAATGGCTTCAAGTTCTGTGTTCTGTTTCATAAGAAAATGGCTTCATGTTCAGTGTTCTGTTTCATAAGAAAATGGCTTCAAGTGTTCGGTGTTGTCCTGAGAAACCACATAAACCTCGAGGGTCTGATATTGGTAGCCAAATGAAGCTTTCAGCCATCTTTGACACTGTTGTAAAGATATTCAGTTGCCTCTTGTATAGCCAGATCGAAAAGAAGCTTTTCATTAATGCTGATACAGCGTTCGTATCAATGATTTTTAGCAATTGGAAGGACGCTGCATGCGAAGAAATTTCCGATATGCGAGGCTACATATGTTATAAAGAAGCCTGTGTAAAGGTCATCATTTTGCCATCAACTATACATACATCCAGCCTCTCCTTGCAACATAAAGTAGAATGCATGCAAAGAGAGGTAGCAGTGTTCTTTCGAATATGAGATTTTTAGCAAGACAAGGGTTGTCCCTAAGTCTAAGAGGGCATGATATGACAAAACAGAATAAAACTTTTTCAGTTGCTAAAACTTCGACTGACGACGTTTCGAGAATTGAGTCATGGATAAAAGAAGAAAGCATGCAGATAAGTATACATCATGATTATGGCGATGAGGATTTTACGATTGTGCCGTACCGCTCCGTCGCCGCTGCATAGTGTGTCAACATTATGAACTATACATAATTTAGTACATAGATATACATAGATATACAGTAAGATAAATAACTGCACCCTACTATTGCTAATAGTCAGGGACAAAGCATCTGGAGGGGATGGCTGTGGCGTTGGCTCGAACTAAGTTGAGGTTCAATCTGCCATATAAGCCAAGGCAGCTAGGACCTCAGCCTTAGCCCTGTTGGAGCTAGTTGCAAGATGAACTATATATGTTGCCATATAGCGCATATTATGTATGCATGTTTGGTCCAGTAACAGCAATTTGGCTGTGTAATACATCCAACCCAGCGTAAACGAGCTACGCCGCGGAATTTGAAGTACTCGACGATGGTCATTACTACTATTCAGCAGGTCTGAAGATAGCCATTATACATGGAAAGAATTACTACTTTTATTTACTGTTAGATTTTTGATGGCGTATGTAAAGGCCGGCATACCGGCATAGATAGTTTAGAGATGGAATGGAGACTGGGTTGGAGGTGGGAACGAGCATGGATTATCTCTACTATCTTAGCTTTCTAAGTGCATGCAATTCGACTACGCTGCAGGTATTAGCCGGCTCTATCCACATACGCTTTAATAAATTTAGTAGAAGCCGCGGTCGGTCGGCAATTATGGTATCGGGAGGGGGGGGGGGGGGGGGGGGGGGGGGGGGGGGGGGGGGGCTAATCGTATTCATGACACTTTTAATCCTACATACATGTAGAACCTACTATCGTAGGTCCCGATATTCATATTGCGGTCGAAAAGGTCTATTCACCCAGGCTTTTCTACATTTGTATCATAAATGGTGATTGTATCATAGCAAAAAACATATTTGAAACATCGATCTTAGCAAGCAGATATGTATCAAAAATGTTTTGCTAGTATGATACAAATACACTTATCTGATCAATTATGTATACGCTTGCGGAGATGAATGTTTTACATATTTGATATAAAATGAACTTTCCTGGTGGTGTATGATTATCTCCACCCTCTGTTCGCAAGTGCGCGTGCTAAAAAGGTGAAGGCTGAAAATGGAATCCCGCACGATCATATTTGTAAGTACAGATACTAAAGATGTGAAATTGTTACCAAGTGAAATGAAGTGCTCCCTAATAACTGCTACTCACTCTGAGGTGATAGGTAGGATGAACGTCAGATCGATCGGATGACTGAACTCAAAAATGTAAAATTTTACGTTAATCGCAATAAGGAGTTTTTACAACAATGGTAGAGAAATATAGCAAACAAGGAAAGGACTGTATTTTTGCTATACAAGGCTGTGCCGTAATTTGCATCAGCCGCAATTCACTGAAAGCAAGGGAAATGATATTATGTCTACAAAGACCATGAAATATATTTAATTGTGGGTAGCACTGATGGTTTGAAATCAGAACTTCTAAAAGACATCAGGGTGACCTGCAAAAAAGCTGGTTTTGATGAAACGTTTACAAATAAGATTTTGCAAAAGTGCAACTGTGATGACAATGAAGAGTGCACACAAGTTGTAGCAAGAAGTAAAGACACCGTCCTTCGCATCATAGTGTCACCTACAGTTACAGAATTTGAAGGCTTCATGAAGCAAGCATTGCTTCTGCGTTGTAGTAGAGTTTCGCTTAAGATTGTCTATTGCGGTCATGGGACAATAGCTGGCCGCATTTGTTTATTTGATGAAGATTATAGCAGTGCAGAACTGTTAGAATTATTGAAAACTACTAAACTTTGTCATTATCCATCAGATATAGGATAATATTTAAAATGCTGCTACGCAATTAACGTAGTATCAAAACTTGCTGAAAAAGATGCACTGCAATTACTAAAAATAAATTGCATCAATTATACTAGACAGTGATGCTGATGCAAGTACATGTATTCTGAAGGCATATCATGGTGACCAAGAAGAAAATGATAAATTTCAAAAGAACTATATTTCCAAAATGGGACAACGCAGTTTACTTACAAGCAACCAGCGATTGAATCTATTTCCACTTTCAGTTCGTTCATTAAAGGCTGATGGACTGCTTTATGTAGCACTAGGTATGGATGAAGATTTAGGTGTACAAGAAAATGAGACACTATGTAAATTTCGATCAAAATGGTATCAAGATGAAGGAAACTCTGATAGTTTAGATAGGTTGTTTAACCTACAACCACCATCTAACCCACATTCAGAAGAGAATCCAATAGTAAAGGTATTGTGCGCAAATCGTGGAGACAGTGCTTTGTTCAGCTGGAAATTTTGGAATGTTCTAATTGATGGTGGGTTAAACAATTCAAAAAAAAAATCCCCCTTGTTTTTGCAAAAACATATGCAAGCTTAATAAACTTGACTTGGTTGTTTTCACACATGGGGATGCTGACTATGTCAATGGTCTGCTTCCATTTGTCAAAAAAATTTCAAATGATACAAAGAAAAGTAAACCTAAATTTATAACAAGTGCAGCTTTTTTTTGCACAATGGCATGCAGTTATCAGGTAATCGTGGCTGGAGTTCTGCTTGTGAGTTACACAAATATGCCACAGAAGCTGGTATAGAATGCTTTATGAATATTTCTGAACATTTTGAGGACAACTATGGCAGTAACAAAATTCTGATAAAATTCATTCACCCACCACCAAACAGTATACTTTTGAATAAAGCTCTTAGTGAACTACAATCCTACTAGGGAAAACCCCCTGATTAACGAAGCTTCAGTGGTGGTATACATTGAATGTTTGGCAGATGGTTGCAAGCATAGACTTTTGTTCACTGGAGATGCAGATGGTATAGATGTCATTACAGCACTCAGTGAGAATAATTTAGTGGACGAAGAATTCTCATATGTTGACATGCCCCATCATGGCAGCGACGATAAAAATCTTGCACACTTTCTGAGTTATATAAAGACCAAATATATAGTAGTAATGGAAGACCCGAAAGTATAAGCACCCAGGTAAAACGATAACTGCATTATGTGACTATATGGAGAAAAATGACACATGTAACCTGTACTTCAATTATAACCAGCCAAAATATAAAAAATACGATCAACTTCAGTGATTAGGAGCCAGAGTACACTATGAACCTTACCATGACGATGCAATGGACGAATGTGTACAAATAGAATTTAGGTAATATTTTGTTAGCTAGAAATGTATGTAACAATATCAAATTGTTATAATTGTGCTGTGTCCAGTTTTATATTGTTTGTGGTTTTTGTGCCTGCTTGGCTAATGAGAAATGCATTGTTTGCACTTTTTTTAAATAATCCATATCAAACAATGGACTAAGTAGTGATGAAGTGTTTGTGGCTCAGGAGATAAGTACTGTTCATGATCTCCCCCAACAACTCTGTTATGCCAGCTGTAGCAGAGACAAAGGAAATCTGTGGCATTATATATCACCATCAAATCAACACTCACCGTTTGGCAAGTTATGTAACCAGGCTGGTGCATCAGCCAGGCTCACATGGAACCACTTAACACCAGTTCCCTGAAATTCGAATACTTATTTTTGTTGGAACACCACCAATTGTGTGGAAAAGCGTATGTATAGACAATTGAACTATCACTTAGACATTGGTGTTGTCGTCTGCCTTAAACCTATCTTGGACACTTCTCTGTATGCTTTTGAAGTGATGCAATTAATGGTTTTTAGGCCACGAAACATTGCGAAGGACACATGTTTTCCTAGGCAATCAAGAGCCACTATTGATATACTTTTAAGTGTTGTTTGGAACAATTAGAAGGCCACAATGGATTCCGTGTTGACAGATAGTCTTGTTCTTGTACAAAACGCACATACAATTGTTTACCTCGTTCAAGGACTTGCATAGATAATTGTTGTAGATGATATTTGTCTGCATACGAGATAATAACGTTATAAACAATGGTGAACACATAATACATTACAAATTGACACTTGATAATGAGATAAGCATACATTGAAAGTGAATGATGAATAGGATTTCAATGTTCTATTGGATATCCTGCTTTCTGAGCAGGAAAGATCGATGGCCTCATTGAACATGTTTGCTGGTCTGTGATAGGAGGACCTCGAGCCTCTGATGCACAGATCGCAGTAAGGAGAAACTCAACTTGCATCTTGGCCAAAATACAGTAGAGCTACGGTGCATTTCATGATAGTTGTCCAAAGTAAGTTTTTTAAAACAATATATTCTATCTTTTAACAATAAAAAGACTAAATGAAAATCTGATTGCACAGAAGTATTTTCTTATTAGTTGACAAAGTGGACTAGTTAATTGGCTTTGATTGCTAAAATATGCTAATATTCAGTTACCCCTCTCCAAAAAAGATATTTACATCGATTTTTCCGTGCCCAGTGAATGAATTGATACAAAACTCGCTATATAACTAGAGGTCAACGATGTATATTGCTTGGCCAAGTCGGTTATTAAACCTGGTAAAAAGGTTAGGCGTTATAGTGCTTGAGACGCTATCTTTTTCAGAATGTGGCTGGCATAAATGTCTGAGTGTAGTACAAGGCACTGGTTGTAAAAGGCAATAACTATATGGACATGTTAACTGTTGTCTGAAGATCAACTGATAACAGCTTCCTGGGTTAATAATGGTGATAAACTTGGAGCAGTGCCTGTAACCCCTAATTGGTGTTTCAAGAATATCCAGAGTGAGCACTTACTCTTATAATTTGGTAACAGCTCTGAATAGTGGTGCATGCCTGAATACAATAAGAGGAGATAACATCTTGAGGTTATAAGGAATGACGCAAAAAAAAGCATGATGGGTAAAGATTTAGACTGCAGGACAGCTTTGATAAGTCGATATGTTTAAAATAAAATCCTGCCAAAAGTAAGATCAACCAAATTATAACACATGACAAGATCATAAAAAAGTCTTCTAACATGGCTAAGGATGATACACCCAGGCTAGCAAGGTGCCTACTATAATATGTGGCTAAGAATCATTGAACTCACATATGTCCAAAAGTAGCTTTGTGAAGGCAGAGGTTCCGAACTTGATTATTAGAAGGTCGCACATACATTTTATAGACATACAAGGAGAGCCACATCAACATTTTTACAACACTGGTTTAATTGAGAAAGAAATTTCATAATTATTATTATTGCTAAACATTATAAAATTATAGAGAAGATTCAAACCCGGTAGAAGTTAGGGTTTTCTGATAGTATAAAAAATGACTGTGTATCATATAGTAATGAGGCACTGAATTTGTAACTAGACATCATTCATTTTCAGCCATATTGTTATAAAAATAAGGTTGAGGGAACAAGCTATACTTTGAAGACCCAAAGTTACAGGATGGAATTGCAGTGAATCAACAGTAAACAAAATGCATATGTATAATGTTGATTTGCAACCCCTGTAGTTTATCAATACACTGTAAAAACCATGTATTCAACTGGCTAATAGGCAGCAACATAATTCTGAATTTGGAGGGATTTCCATACCTCTGCACCAAGTTAGAGTGGGAGTGGGGTGGTTTGGTCTATATCTACACCTCCCTCTGGCTTTTAAAGTTCTTAGGAAGGTTAGGCTTTTGTTTCCAAACACAAGGTCAGCTTTGGGGATAATCAAATTGGTTAATGCAGGGTTGGCCTATTGGCAAAGGCACTTAATCTTCTTATGTTGGTAGCTCGATTGGGTTTTCAGCAGTGTCATCCAGACTTAGGTTAGCCTTAGGGATCAGTTGTGGCACTCCTCAACGATGCTTTCCTTGTATAGGATTGGCTGTTATTATCAACATAGGGTCTTACAGCTTAGCTTTAGGGATCAAGGTTTGGTCTTGGAAGCATTTCCATTAGGCTTTTCTTTTTGTTCCTACAGTGGTGCCATTTGGACATTTAATAGTCAAATTTAGGTTGGGTTTGTAGTCATCTTTGGGTTTTGTTCAGCAAAACGAAACTTGCTCTAGAGTTTGTTCCCAAGGGCATTTTTGTTTGTGTTGAGAAATTCATTTGGACCAAATCTTGGCTCACATCATTTAATTTCTCTACGCTAGCACGGAGGTCGTGTTCCCAGAACTCTTCTACACAAGTATCCGCACGAAACCAGATCTTGCATGGAAGTGAAGTAGGTATTTACATTCATTGGGTACCAACTCAAGTCTATCAGCTGTGAGGAGGAACTTCAATACTGCATACAAAAAATGGCAGAGAAATTGAAAATTCAATTTTCAAGCTGGTTTCTTTTGAGGTGGTCACAGCCACTAAGGACTCCAGTGGAAGCAAGCACTCATGATTGTCCCAGCAATGAATCAACTTTAGAGTGTGAAGATACACATGCAAATGCTTGTTTTTTTTAAATTAAGATGTGTTATCCTTGTCAAATGACAGGATATGACATAACAAAATCATCAAAAATTCAAATTCATCACAAAATATTCAGTAGTCATCAGTTACAAAATAAATGGTACTATAGCCTTGCGCCCCTTAGGATACTTCGGGAATTCCTTTTTGTAATTTCTGTGTTTACCAAGGGCCCATACCGCCATCTGGTAGAATCCAGCAATTGTAAACAGAAGACCTGAGGTGTGTATGAAGACAAGACATTATTACTGCGGCAGATTGGCATAAATAAATAATTGTAGTTGCTGGCAACTACATGTATGTAAGTTTTAATCGTTATAGATATTAAACATTAACATTTGCATTGTAGTAGGTTTCGTAGGCATGAATTGACATGACATTACAGCATGGCAATGATGAATTTATGCAATACTCAGACATAATAGAAATAATTTTGCAAGTCATCATCATCATGATTGCAACAATATCATGTTTGCTTACTTTTTGCTCAATTGGTGTCTACAAATTCTACTTGAGGTTAATTTTGTTAGCAATATAACTACACGCACACAACTTTTGCATTATCTTAATGTCTATTGTCCTGGATGTCCACCCGGGGGTACAATTGGACACCCAAGTGGACAGCAAAAAAGGTTTTTGCCATTCGGTCACGGAAGGGCCTAGTGGCATTTAACGGTACTGGCTTATAGTACAAGTCTTTTCAGGATTGGGCTGAGATAAGCAAGGCTTAAATCCTTTCGGTACTCATAAAAACCTATCCATTACTTTCCGTGTGGATCAGTCGGAGCGTAATGGATAGGTCCGCTAGCACGGGTCATTTTACGAGTACCGAAAGGATTTAAGCCTTACTTATCTCGGCCCGATCCTGAAAAGACTTGTTCTGTAAGCCAGTACCGTTAAATGCAGCCAGGTCCCTTCCGTGACCAAACGGCAAAAACTTTTTTTGCTGTCCACTACCCCTGGGTGGGCATTCAGGACAACAGACATTTTAAAAGCATATTTCTGAACACATTTGCCTTAAATGGGGAAAGTCTTATGGAGAAGTGATGGGATGGCTGTTCAAGGTTCCCGTGTAAAATAGGACTTCCAAGAATAGAAGAATAAGTTTATCATTTATATGTGTGTAAGTGTGTGCTGAGTTCTCTCTCGTCAAAACTTATCACCTACCTATTTTTGTTTTTGCCTTATGTAATGTATTCCCTGTTTATTATAAATGTTTCACCACACACACAACTTTTGCATTGCTACCACTCAACCCTTAAGTATGCACACACACACACACACACACACACACACACAAACAATAACAACTCTTGTACATGTATATACCATGTATATTCCTATGCTATTCCACCCCTCTTCCCAAGAGATACTGACAACCTATATGAAGCATTAAACATAGCCTTATCAAAGTTAAAACCACTACTATCACCTCAACTGCATGAAAAGGAAACACCTACAGTGATTGGACTGTTCTAATGGGAGGAATCATTCTAATAGTGAGTGAGTTGGAATATTAATTCAAATGGTGGTACCAGTCCCTCATGTACTTACCACTCTGAGAACAGTTTCTGGCCACAATGTCACACAATGTAACTTAATTACTATTGTCCTGGATGTGCCATGGAACACATCTTTTTTTTTGTGTTCTGCCATTTCAAGCTTTCTAGCAACGTTTGATGGTTTTACCATGCTGCATAAGTTCTTATCTGTTTGGGCCAAAACTTTGAGGGCCTAACACTTTTCACTGTTCATATAGCACAAGCTCAAGTCAAGCTACAAGTATAGTAAATTCACATATATAAATTTAAACTGGCACATAAATTGTGGTTGTTTGTAAGGCATGAAAAAGAGGCTCTCGCCTTAACAAACACAACTCTTCAGTAATGTACTGTGCGGCTCAACTGTGAAAAGCTGCTATAAAAACAGTGAAAGAAGTTAGGGTTTTAAAGACATTAAGCAAGAGGATGCATGTACATGTGCTTTCAATAACATTACAATTTAATCATGGCATATATGTAATCAACTGAAGTATGGAGGATATTTGTATATACATGTACGTACCCCTTCCATTATACTCCATTACATTGTTCATAAACTTGACATGCATGCATGCAGTAAAAATCTATGTAGAAATTATGTTCACAAAGTTTGACAAAAGTTACCTGGTAATGTCTGGGTCATCAGTGAAAATCCCAGCCAAGCACCAACCTGAATGTGAAAATGCATGCCATTAAGAATATTGAATGGTCAGCAACACTAACCTCATAAGTGTAGTTAGGACAACTGACAAGTGCAAAAAGATCAGTCATAGGGTTGCCTGTTGGAACAGGGATGTTCCTTTCCTTTGTGCCTGCGGAGAACATTAAATTCAATGACAAGTCTCCAGTACACAACATGTATGTGACTTCTCATTGTTTACAGTTAATCTTCATTGTACCTGAGGTATACAAATACCAAGTAGTGTAAAGGTTCTACCAAGAAAATTATTATACATATAATACGAAAAACATTTACTTGTGAGATGGCTCATACCGGTACATAAGCTGGTTGTCCAGGAAATGCTAACTATAGGATGTTTCTATTCGGCTTCGTTGTAAACATACAAAAGAGCATTTTTTACTGCAAAACTTAACAATGGTATTTGAGGGGTTAGTGCTTCGGTTTCCCAAAAAAATGAGGTACTTGCAAGTATAGTCCAAACTGGTTGGTTGTTCATAATGCTCTCCCCATATCAGGGGGGGGGGGGGGGGGGTTGCTGTTGAGTTATTGCTATCAAGTGCATAGGGAACTGCCTGCATGCCAAAACTATGATGCTGGTTATAAATGGTGGGTCACTGGGTAGAAGCCAAATGGTGCCTGCCTGTGGAAGTTATAGAATATTCAGTGGTACAATTCTGCTGTGCATGCCCGCCCATCAATGACTGAATGATGCACTCTTCCCCATATGTGATGTCTGGAATCAGACCACTACGCCATATGTTAGAAAGCTGTAGATCCTTGGGTTCTGGAAGGAAAGGCTAGTTTATGTATGCTTAACTCCACAACTTCTATGTTTCCTGCTAAAACATGCACGTTTCAAGGCATTGTAACTTTCTAAAGATGTGCCAAATACATTTCAAACTTTATGCATACATGAAAAGTCAGTTAGGATGATGCATACATATTGTATGAGGTTGAATCAAAGCATTGTTGTGTCATATATATTCATAACAGTGCATGTACGCATGAAGTTTGAAATGGATTTGGCACATCTTTAGAAGGTTAAAATGCCTTGAAACCACAGAATTATACCCCCATGGCAGATCAAGACTGAGAGGTCACTTGGTCTACTTTCAAATACACATGTACAGACATAAACCATGCATAGATATAACCATGAACCATGCATACCTTTATTAATGGAATTGATACATGCTTTTGGAAATGTGTTGCATATATCTTGAAAAGCAAGCACCTATAATAAGAATAGTTGCTTCTATTTTCCTGAGTCTCTACCCATTGCAGAAATAGATTGCGGAGGGCCATTAACAACATGTACCTTAAAAAAATCAGCAGATGATTCATTGTAAAATGATTGTTTGCTCCATACATTCATATGTTGAACATATCACCATCACACAGAACCTTTAGATACAAAATCATTTCAACCAATCATGATTATTAATTACAATTCCACATACGTCTCAATGGTACTAATGAAATGTGTACACAATGTTATGACCTACCTGGAGGCCTCAGGTCTTTCAGTGCTATATGAATTGAGAAGTTGCCTAATTCACACATCTGCGTATATGTAAAGAACAAATTCAAGTATTAAATTCTTACTGCATAGACAACAGACCTGCCTAAGCACTCAAGGTACATGTACAGCAGGTACGCCTTAGCACACCTAAATTTATCTTGTCATCCTGAAGTTTACTCCTTTAATAATAACCCACTTGCTGGTAGCCATTTTCTTACCAATCACTTCATAAAACCCTATTACTCCTATTAAGCACACTTAAAACTGGTAGTAAGCCACACATTTCTAACATTACCCTTTTTTAATGTGTGTCCTGAAGTATAATAATAAACTTCCAATGATTTTCCAGGACAAATGGAAGAGCAGTGCTTGCATTGAAATGCATGGCTACTTATAAATATAAATATAACATACCAGGAATGTGGCCAGGCCCACAAGTATCTGCACATAGCCATAGGCTAAAAAAGAAGAAAATATACCAAACAGTAAATGTTTGTTGTAAAATAAACAATGTTAGTGTAATGATTCCCTA
This sequence comes from Spongilla lacustris, assembly GCA_949361645.1. Lineage (NCBI taxonomy): Eukaryota > Metazoa > Porifera > Demospongiae > Spongillida > Spongillidae > Spongilla > Spongilla lacustris. Next base: position 2,983,180 of record OX442436.1, read on the forward strand.
GTTCACTGCATTTGATATTAGAACACACAGAGGTCTTCGAAGAGGCAAAATGGTGACAACTTTTGTTGAGCAATGTACGGGGTAGCCATAATAACTAATAGCAGCCAATCAGTCAGGTGAAGCGGTCTAAATTACATGTAAGTGCAAGAGTGCAAATGCAGACCCAAACGAGTGAGATAAAATCCAACAACGAAATTAACAATCTTTACAGTCAGGATTGCCATCTATAAGTAAGTATGACCGGACACTATATATTTAAGGCACACCTGTTCATGTACATGTAATTTGGTATGTCCATTTGAAAATACTTAATACCCATCCAATCTGCACCACTGCAATAGTGACACACACCTCAAAGTCCCAGCACCACTTACATGGAGGAGTATATAGAGGGTGGTTAGTAAAGTAGGACACGAATGCTGCGAAACCCCTGCAGAAAGGAGTATGCACCAGTACAGAGTAGAATATCAGTACAGAGTAACACTGGTATCTGACTCAATGCACACCACAAGCCAATTAGCATGCCTGCACACATGTATGCAGAGACTGTACAGCCAAAAAACTTACCAGTAGTATCCACAATTCTGTTAAGAGAAGAGAAGAAAACATTATACATGCTATTGAGGTAATCCATACAGTGAGAATCTCAGAGGAACTACCCACAAATAGAAAGATTATAGGCCTGCAACTTCAAAAGTAAATGTACACAATGGAGACAATTTGCATGTACGTACATCAAGGACATGTATTGCTCATGATTCATTTTCATTTTGCAAAAAGCCCACAAGAGTACCGGTACATGCAAGATCATTTCAGCAGTCTTGAGACATTTAGTATTTGAAACGCATCTACATGTATATAAGCTTTATTTTTTGGGGACACATGATTTATCTACTTTTACTGATAACAATCATTCCATCTATAGTTACAGAATTTTTGCTGCCTAGTATTTAATGGCACAATTTCAACATGGAATGCATTTTTCTAAAGTGTGCCATTTACAGAGTATGTTATATATGGGATCCTTTAATACATGTATATAACAGACAAAAACAAATGGTATCAGAAGATATAGTACGAACTACAAATCTGCCAAACATTTAAATTAAGCAACAAGCCAACCTTGAACAAATTCATGATTGGCATTGTGCTATGTGAGAACCGATGCACAAAAATTGTCTCCAGCAGCCTTTTTACGTAGTGCAAAGTCCAGCAACCAGCAGCAATACTGAAAGGAAGGAAAGCAATAAAATAATGCATGCAATGTGTCATCAGCAAAATTAAATGAATATATATATCAGTGGAATGAGCTTAGGCTTCGATTCTCTGCTGTTCTTTACCAGTTGATCGCACAAGGACTGAGTTAATTACAGCACTTTATTACAAGCAACTATGAAAAGTAATTATGACACAATGCTTTCCAAATAATGCACATGATGATTCCTCTTCTAAACCACTCCACTACAATCAGTAATGCTAGAACCAGGGGCCAGGAAGCATACTGATACACCGATTGGGGGGTTGGGATATAATAATGTCACTGCAAATACCCGTATGGCACTTTGCATCATACATACAGTTGCTATTTGTTAAAAGGTTATTTATGCCACAAAAGACGATAAGTGATCGCTTCTTGCAAATGCTCGCTGTAAATCTGCTACAGCAGTAAAAGAGCAATCAATCATTATGCATAGTGCCCCTCCCTGCCCCCAATCATTATGCATCGTGCCCCTCCCTGCCCCCAACTTCCAACACCTCACAGCACCCCTGCTAATTTGGTCATCAAAATGGTTATGTTCATTGTGCTCCTGTCCTGCAAGCCCTTGACAAGGGGCAAAATATCTGGGTGCACTGATCACATCTGCACTAAAATTTCAGTAAGCAGGTAAGATGATCACCACCAATAGGCAGTCTAAACCGACCAATAAGTGCAGGTCTTCTGATCGGAAAATTGGATACATGCAGTGTACATGTGATTACACGTTACAATGTTTATTTCCAAAACTGTACCAATTTTTTTGCGACTACAATGCAATGCTTCCAGAGTAAAATGACAGCCTGCCAAACATGTGTAGTGTTGAAGATTTGTATGAATTTAATCTTAATTGAAGGCTGGAGTTTTGGGATACTACATGTACTCAATACAGAAAGTACTGTTCAATCCCATACTAAATAGTGCCGAGTGGTCCGACTTGCAAAGTCACACACACACACACTGTATGCATATGATTACTCAAAAGAGCAATGCACATGGTGACCCAAAGATAAATATGAGTATTGTAACATCCAGATTGTTCTTTGCACACTATTCTACAGCGGAAATAAAGTGAAATGCAAATAATAACGGTTGGTTGTGGTGTAGTAAGAATAAGGATGATATCAACACTAGTGACACAAGTGCCTAGTAGTGTAGTGCTAGTTGTTATGTAAATGCTGTCTTGTGTACTAACCCATTATTTGAAAAATATGTATTCATACACATAATATTTAGTGAGATACTAAAAATGAGGGATCTACGTTATTTAGATTCATAAGAGTGCCCTGCATCCATGGGCTATAGCATCCCAAGGGTAACGAGGGTGCTGCTAAGGGCCCGAGGGTAACGAGGGTGCTGCTAAGGGCCCGAGGGTAACGAGGGTGCTGCTAAGGGCCGGAGGTTACCAAGGGTGCTGCTAAGGGCCTGAGGGTAACGAGGGTGCTGCTAAGGGCCCAAGGGACTCTAGATCACGTGGATCAGGATGGTTTGTGTCTAACTGATTCAGACTACAGCAACTTGTATGTACATGTACATGTCCCATAAACATATGGCAAGCACTCAAAGCGCAAACAGTGACGTACCTGCCCTATGGTACTTAAGAGTACCTAATGAGGTCACTACGTAAAATAAGAATAAGATACCTGCAATTGATCAACCAGATTGCAAGATTTCATTATGCTATAGACTAATTCCAGTTGTATACAAAAATGTGCATGTGACTGTGCAGTGGTTTGCTGGTATTTAATCTGAGGCAGAACTTTACAACCCTGTAGATGGGACACACTGTACGAGTAACATCTATAAAACCATTTCATCCACATTATAGCACGACTGAAACACACTTAGGGCATGAAGTTAACAGTCACATACTGGACAACTGGAGCAATAGGTGCAGTGGCCCCCACCCCATAGATGAAGGTGGGTCGCAAGTAGAACAGCAGATACACAAACAGAGGGCCAGCATACTCAGAAAGGAAAACCTGCACAAAAAGCAAAAACACAGAATCAAAAACAAAGCAATAGCATTTCCACACCCTACCAAACAAGAGTGCTTCAATTAAAGTGGTTTTTTGGGGGCATATTATACATGTACTACTTTGGTTCTACGACATTTATTGACACAATATAACATAGTGGTAGCAAATATGCATATTCCGGAGGCACAATTGATCTTTGGTCTTCCATTTCAACACGCATGCCATAAATAGACTACATGTGTGTGTAGAAGTGCTATTGATTTCTTCAGATCACTGATTTAAATATCATCAGTTATGGACATATGGCTGTGCAAAGCATGTGCACACTTCCCAGTAAATTATAGCAAAAATAATCAGAACACCAAAATGGATTTGCAAAAAGAGAAATGGTTAAAATACAATTTTTATATAGTGAAAGCCAGAAGGGTGACTTTGTTGGACACTGCCCATACAATTTCATGTATCCAAATGTGTGTCCACAGTAGAATACAGGGGGTGTATACTAGAAAATCACTGCACTAAATAGGAGAGATCTAACTACTTGTTTGCAAAGAGAAATGATGAAGAAATAAGTGTCTAGTTAAAGTGTAAACTCCAAAACCATTCCACGCAGGTACATATAAACGAGATCATCTCCTTAATAACAATCAGGAGGCAGAGAATAAGTGACAGTAGCAGCAAGTGGTCCGTTACATGCAGTCATGATTACATTTTAACAAGCAACACTAGACTACATGCATGCTGTACTTACAGTTGTCCAGCCAATTTGTGGACCTAAACAAGTACATTTGAAAGAACAAAAATAATTGACCACAAACTTCACCAACATGCCCAAACACAAATAACCTGGCAAGTCTATCACAAGATACACAAAAGATAGACCCATTGCTGTGATACAGATAATTTTTTAACAACTTACTAGTGCAGGCATACTAAATAATCCATAGCAGAAAACATTGGTGTCCAAAACATGCCAGTGTCTTTTTCAGAAACTAACATACACCAATGATACATATACATGTATAGAAAGTATAAAAACAATGAGAAAATCCTATAGGAAACCGAAGGCATCAAGTTGGAATTAGTAACAAAGCAATACCATAGAATTGCATATTTCTTGCTAGAGGCAATGATACAAACTGCTCAGTGAAGTCAGAGATGACTAACAGGATCAATTAGATATTTTTAATTCATGGAATTCTTTCAAAGCATGATGAAACTTCAATATGTCCGATTTCCAATACATTAGAAATCGGATTTTAATTATTAAACATTAAAGTAATATTCAATCATCCAGTATTCTGAAATATAGTACTTTGTCATTCATACTTCCATCAATATGCTATGCTGCATGCAAGTCATTGTCAGAAAAAAGACCACTTCCACAGCTAAAATAGGGGATAGGTTGTTAAATTTTATTAAAACTAGCTGTTCTTGATATAATTGATACCATCAAAGTTGAAATAGAAGAAATTATCAGGGTGCAACAGGAAAATGAAATAAAATATTTCTTCGTGGAAATATAGTAAAGTGGTCTATCCTTAGTTAAGGACACTAAGCTTGCTTAAACAAGGACCACAAGCTAGAGATTAAATCAAATTAGGATGACAAACCATTTTCTGAAGTGTTTAAAAGCAAGAAAACTTACACCCTTCCCAATTACTGATAAAGAAGGAAAGAGTTAAGATGCTGCATGCACATGTACATGTATAATGCCAGATACCAACACATGCATCTGATTTTACATGAAAAACATGCACTAGAGCTTGAAATAGACATACAGGGGGGATAACTACTTATCAGTGACAACAGTGTGGTGAGATTGGGATCACTTAAAGGACCCCCCCCCCCCCCCAAAAAAAGATCATAAAGATATACAATGTCCACTCACCTAGGTCCTTGAAGTAAAGTGCTCCTCCATCTTCAAGCTTCAAAGCTTCCAGTGTGTCACTATCATTTAGTGCCTTGGACTCTGCAAACAATAATGCAAAGTGGCACATGTAGCTCTTTGAAAAAGCAGTACAAGCCATCTTTTTAAGATGCAAGTGTGGGGGTCATTGGAAATATTAAAGCACTTTAAATACATGTATACGTTAGGCAAACATGAAAAATGTAATTAGCTTTAATAAGATGAATCGAGTTGCTTTTAATTAATTTAAGACTTTTTAAGTGGTAGAATGGTAGGTTTAAATTTAATCCGTGTAATATTATATTCAAATCAAACTTGAAAACACCACTATACCGGTACTTTGGAACTCAAATAACTAACTACTCAGTAACTTAATTGCAAAAAGGGTGGTTCTTACTTCATTTAATAATGGGCTAATTAGAAATATCTATTAGAATTAACAGCTTGACTATTTATTAAAATAACTGACCTCAAACAAATTTGTTAATTACTCACTACTGAAGACAATAACTTGAAATCGATCATGCTTCACTGCATATTATTTTAAATCTGTAACCTTAACCCTGAATAATAGAGGGTTTTTGGATATGTGACTTGTGAGGGTTTTGGTAAAACTACTAAACCACTTTCAATAATTCTTATTGTTCAATTATTAGCAGTGTAATGCATATCACTTCATCATATGGCCACTGCTTTTTCATCTAAGTGGGGAAAGGCCTACTCTTTGACATGTGCCTACATAAAATCATATGTATGGAGCCGGTTACATTCACGGCAATGTATGGGCTATGGGTTGAATTCATAAGCTTTCTTTATTATTTTAACAAGCCAGCGTTGCAACCCATAAATTGTAAAGGCAAAGGAATTTATCACATTACTTGACAAACATGAAAGCACTGGCATTAAATATTAGCCTATCGCGCAGCAGCAGCACAAATGCACACTTACTTTTATCTTGACTCAGTCTGAACAGCTGTCGCTCTGGATAATAATGCGATTCTGAAATGATAAGGTTTTTAGTAAGGCATATACACAGTTATACACATTACAAAAGTTTTAAGTTATTAATGTATAAACAGTAAGAAGCTAGTTATACATGCATAGACAATTAATGTCAGATCAATGGCATATTTATATACAGATGTTTAGTGCCTTCTGATCCTTTGCACAATCCAGACAGTGGATGAAAATTTAAAAAATGTGGGTTTGTGAACTTGAGGTGAAATTATATTTGTCTGGCAAGCTAAGTTAAGGTTTACAAGCCAAATGAGAGAGGTCGTACATAGCACTTGCAACCTGCTGGCATTTGTCTTTGCTGCCATCTTGTAAGTAGCTAGGTGATTCAAGCACTGACTGATAATGCATTGGAATCAAGCAATTGCAAGGTCTATGTACATATAAATTTAAGTACATACATGTAGATGGTGATCTAAATTAAGAAGGTTTTAGTAAATGGGACAGTTTCCGAGAAAATGTCGTATCTTTTATAAATATAAAATGTTATAAAATTGCTTTGCGTTTGAATCATTATAGCTTCCAAACAGTTAAGGCTATCAACTTCCTATTTTCAACACGTTATACCACACCATTTCTGTATGGTAAAATAGATTTGGGGTCTTGTACTTGCTCCATGTCAGTATTGCAACGTTTGATACCCCCCCCCCCCCTCCCCCCCCCAGGTTCAAACCCGCCATAACTTTCGGTAGAAGTAATCAAATCACTTCAAATTCCATTTTTAGGTAGATAGATCCTTTATCTATCGATTCGTTCTGTTCGTTAATTCTACAAACTACATGCACATTTTCGGGCTCGCTTCGCGCCAATGATTTGGAGAAATTGCATCCCACTCGATGTATGGGGCGGCGATGATTATAAAATTGGCGAAAATCAAGTGGAAAAACGTCGACGTAGTTTGTTCAACTGTATCTCCGTAAGGGATGACATAAAAATCAATGAACAGAACGAATCTATAGGTAAAGGACCTCTCTACCTAAAAACCGAATTTGAAGAGATTTGACTACTCCTACCGAAAGTTATGGCGGGTTTGAACCCAGTGGGGTATCGAACGTTGCAATGCTGGCACAGAGCAAGTGCAAGGACCCTAAATGTACTTTACCATAGAGAAATGGTGTGGTATAAAGTGTTCAAAATAGGAAGTCAATAGCCTTAACCGTTCGGAAGTTACAATGATTCAAACGCAAGGCAATTTTATAACATTATAAAAGATACGACATTTTCTCGGAAACTGTCCCAAATAGTTATAGACATATAGACATGTTAGCATTTTTAACTGAACAGATTAGCATCTCTTTCCATAAACACGTATTTACAAACAAAAAAACACAGAAATTAACACAGGCATTCAAAGATATCTTTTTTTTTATGGCTAAAACTGAAGAACTAGTATCTCATGTTATTTTTCTAACATCAAAGGTCATGCCCACATGAGTGGAGTGATGGGTACAGTTCTACAAGTCTTGAAGTGTTCTACTGTATCATATGGCATCAGGATCGGTAAAAGTAAATAATAAACCCACTTAAAGGTTTATCATCTGTAAATTTCTAAATTAAAACTATTATCTGTGAATATTTTACAGTGCAATACTTTTCAATTTAGTCACAATGAATTAAACAGATGAATATTGCAGCAGGCTTGTGGCTACCATTAAATTAGGTTTGCAGCTGTTGGAGAGCAAGTGACATGTACACTCCAGGAAATAACTAATCTCACCAATATTGACTGTAAAGAGGTGGACCCATGCAATGTATGGCATTGGGCATAAACAGAACGCTATATAAAATAATATTCAGGTGGTAATAATTTCACATTAATATGTCTAGGTAAAGTATTCAGATGATCAGGTGCATCAAACATATTTCCCCAAATTATGGCATATCGTTATTTTACAACATACTCTTTAACTGGAATTGTTTCTTCACATCCAATATTGTAGACTTTGGGTCCAACTGAAGAAACAAGGGCAAATATAGAGCAGCCATACTGACACACTACCAGCTAATACAGCATTTGACCATTTAACATAAGTAACATAAATACAAAACTTTAATTTCAAAGAAGTATGTACATTCTACTAACAACGACATGTATCAGCAGCACATGGAATCAATCTGTGAAGGCAAATAATTTCTGCACCAAATGGACAACAGGAAGATCGATTTTATTTTATTTTTTGCATCAGTCAAGATTTGAAATGACATGCTAAAGGCATTAAGGTTGAGTGCCAAGGCTGTGGTCTGGGGCACAAATAGGTCTACACCTCGTTGCAGAGTTGGTGCATGCATTTAGCTAGGCAAGGTTGTTGTGCCTAGACTTCTATAACAGAAGTGTGTACAACTATATTAGCTGCGGCTGAGGCCACTGAACAAAGCCAAATGGCAACAATTAAACGTTTTGGAACTGGGGTTAAATGTTTGGAACTGGGGTCAAATGTTTGGAACTGGGGTTAATATAAATTCTTTCACTGTCACAGATTCCTATTGTGTAGGGGGGTACCAGCCCAGTTCTAACTGTCGCACTGCTCAATAGAAAGGGATTTAGTCAGTTAGCACTGCCATTGAGGCTCAATGAGGCTAATACCACTTAGGATAGAGGTTTCCCTTACAATGTACAGGTGCTTGTACCGCCCAAACAAATTATACTCTTCGGTATTCTGACTTCGCATAAACACTCTCGATCAGAGCATGCAGCCTCACTATAAGTGTTTGCTGATTACCAGCCTTTTACATCCTTCTACCTCCAAAACTTTGAGCGTCAGCAATCGCAGCGTGCAAAAAAAAAAAAAAAACCTACACTTACATTGTCCAAAGTGCAAATAGTCTGCCCACTCCTCTGACTCTTTATTTCGAGCTAGGCGAAGGATAATAGCAATAATAATCAATTGTGTACGCACGTTCTAATTGCTTCCTAGAATGTGTGTCATACATTTATACATTGCACGACAAATCAAACACCATATGCTGCACCTTCATGGTCTTCCCACGTTACAAAATTTAATAAAGCGCGTGACAATCACGCGTTCGGAGTGTTAACGCCCCCCAAAATTATATTGGTACCTACATTAAGTTAAGTTGGCATATACTATGCTATATCGTATATACTAGTACTTACTATAATTGAGGTATGTAATATTTATCCCTCACTTTTTAATTCAAATTGCTCTCAGTTTAATTTTATTTTATTTCACTCTGTCTCACTCCGACTCTGTATGTGTGATACATATAGTTAGAGATATTTACAATGTGGATAAGTAAATATTCTCGATACTAAGTATAGTCTATAGAGATGGGACTTAAGTGGTTTCTGCCACAACTGACCACAAGCTACATGAGCGCTATAATGGCCGATAATATCTGTTGTGGGCATTACTAACGATACTAAGTTAGCCTTATATATTATCTCTGAGTATAGTAGTACCATAGATATTGGTAGTACATGTAGGTCTATTAGAAAGGTGTTAATTGACCCACTTAAATGGCGTACCGCCCACTGCTGCTCAAAATCTGACCGGCGAAGCTAAGTAATTACTGCAAGTCTTCTATGCCACAGCTTTGAAGCGGCGGGACCATTGTGCTTGCCCCCATATAATACTTTTAATGTCAGACGCGCAACCAATTTCTAAAAACTGTTTCGATTCTGTACTAAGTAATATAGAAAGTACATCCTGGTCATTTACAAAATTAGCTCACAAACGCGTGACCATCACGCGTGAGGACGAGAGTATACATGTAGATTTCCCAAATTACGGGATATATTTGTACTGCTTTTGATAGTTGGTGACAGGTGAGTGTCTTACAGTGCTTTTTCAATACTCCTGATAATAAACTTATGCTTTGTGGTGCGTACCAGTGTATATACATGCAAGCCGATACCATAATTGAGAACCATGGCTATTAAAAGTGTTCTTAATCGTTGTGTACGTTTATTATTATAGTTATTGTACTTCTACAAACGGTGTGCAGACATTTGATTGTTTGGGAGATATTTCTACACTGCACGCTTGTGTAGTACACTATCACACAGTGTAATAATGTACTGCCAGACTGGTTATTCTCCAGTTGGCGCGTGCCTTTAGGTAGAACCGTCTGTGTTAAGGTACACTGTTGTTGTCGTTTTGTTGAACCTTCCTTAGTCGCAGTACGTGCAGGTGGGTGATTTTGAGGGGAATATTGGGCTGGGCCTTTGAACGCTATTGCAATGCACTGCACTTCCAAGTGCAAGCGCTTCCTGTTCGGTGTTCTCTACGTTCGTATGTCTTGTATTTACAGGAAATGCAAAAACAACAATGACCGACTTATCCAAGGAACTCTGGTACCACGGAAGAATATCTAGATTAGATGCAGAGCAGCTGTTGGAGAATTTAGGCAAACCTCCGGGCAGCTTCTTGGTTAGAGACAGTTTAACAACAACTGGAGAGTACGTCTTGTCCCTATCCTTCCAAGGGAAGAAATTTCATTACATAATATCAAGGCACCCTGATGGAAGTGTAGCAATTCAAGATGGGGCGAAGTTTGATAGCCCCATTGAACTGGTGCAGTATCATATGAAAAAGGTTGATGGCTTGGTAACCACACTGAAGCAACCCTGTTGTCGCCTTCCGGGGCAACCTCCCCAGGGCTACCGCTTCATCTCTCATGAGGAGATGCAAATGGCTATGAGAGAGGCGGCCCTGCTGCTGGGATATCAGGTGGGTGAGACGTCAATGGCGCAGTGATTACACACATGAGCATGTTTATGTCCTGTCCCGGATTTCACCTGCATACCTGCCTTATCAGAAACACTTTATAGGGCTGGCAACTCCTCCTTGTATACTTATTGCTGGGGGAGGGCCTCTTGTATTGTTTAGATAGTACTATGGGTAGCACACCACTCATAGAGAATATTACACAGCAGCTTTAGAATATGTTGTTAGAACATTGGTACCTGTTTGTGCATGTTTTGTGGAGTTGTCAAAAGCACACACATCATGTCCTATTTAGGAATACTCATTTGTTTTGAATTGCAAGTTGTTTGTTCCTCCTGCCACCCTTTGGAGACCAGGTTCCACAGAGACATAAAAGGCCCACTCCATGAATTAGTTGTTCATAAACTATAGCCGGTATTCTCCCTGCACATTCATATAAAGTGAGGCACCCCTGCTTTTATGGATCAACTTTGAATTGATAACTACATATAGTTGCAAACCTAATTTTAGTTTAGCTTTATCAGTGTCAGAAATCTTTAACAGAGCAAGCTACATGTTCCTGTATTAGTTGATGTGTAATGTGAAAGTTCATAGAGAATATTGTGCAGCTCGGATTGGAACACAGCTAGCGTTGGTGTGTGTTTGTGCACACAGTTTACATTGCCAGAAGGACTATCTCTGCTAGTAATATCCAAACACCTCTTCCCCCTCTTCACCTCCATAAAAGATCATAGAAACATTCCATTATAATATTTGTGCACTTCTATGGTAAGAAATTCCTGCAGCATCATGCTGTGTGAAATTTCCCTTTCAGAATTCTAATCCATTTAACATCTCCACCTACATACATGTATGTGTGTATTGCATGCAGAAATAGACACTGCTTATATCCACCAGACTGCTTGTGCTCAAGTAAGTAGATCAGCCTATCAGCATACAATGAAATATAAGAGGGGTGATACTGAAGCCAGATCAGCCTATCTTTGCCAACGAACAGTGAAATATAAGAGGGGTGATACTGAGGCATACGGCCCAAGATCAATTTTGCTGGAGTGTGTCCTATTACATGTGTTTATTTCACAATTTCAAATACATGTAAAACCAATTCCACTTTCATTAATCATGTGACAGCCATTGGCCTGAACACACGCCATCACAATGTAGCCTAATGCTAAAACATAGCAGAAACTTCCATCAAATGCTTTTTACACATTGAACTGTTGTCATGAGCACTGAATTTTTGATATGCCATACATGTCAATAGCATGCACTGTTACTATTGCCTGTCACAAGGCTGATTTTACTGGACACTGTCTTATTTGAATCATTGATGGTGAGAATTTTAACTGCCTACCGGTGAGATTATTTTGTGAAATATAAAGCAATCGTGTCTTGTCATATTGTATAGTTTTGTTTATGATGATTCAACTCTGTCTACTCTAGGAGCATCAAGTAAAAGATGCCTTGGTCAAACGAAGGAGTGCATTTGAACAGCTTGTGGGTGGTATTCTTCATCGGAAACAACTTTGGTTCCATGGAGCAATTAGCAGAGATGAGAGTGAGCAAAGAATGAAATCCTTTGGCCTGAGGGACGGATTGTTTCTTGTGCGAGAGAGGACAGAGGTGAACAGTTTTGCGCTCTGTGTTGCAGTCAAGAATGATGTCTACCACTACTTGCTGGAGATGAATGCACTTGGACAGCTGTCCATTGAAAATGGACGGAAATTTGAAAACCTCTTGCAGGTGGTTGATCACTACTCAAGGACGCCAGATGGCCTCTTGTGCTCTCTTGGGGATGTCTGCGCTGTGACCCGGTTTGAGGGACAGGCTGTGCCAAAGGGGTCAGTGGTGAAGAGGGTGAAGCATGGACCAAGAAGGATAGAGGACTGTGAGCTCATCACACAAGGAGAGCTAGGTCAGTTCTTCACTCACTAGTTGTTTTGGCAATTATATCTGCTAGTGTTTGTTTCTCAAATTGCAATGTCAACATACATGTACATGTACATTCATACAAAATCCACCTCTTGTCGACTTGTCTGTGAAGATACCCCTACCCCCACCCCATGGGTACACACAGAGCATATGAATGTGCATATTATATTGTTGTAAGCGTATAGTTTCAAAGTTTTGATTTTGAGAGCTTTCAATGCCCTCTATAAATGGTTATTTTGCATTGAAATTCAAAAACACTTTTTATGGAGTTACATGTACATGGCACTGGTGGCACTATTGTTTACTATCCTGGAAAGTTGAATAAACACCCACACAATTATTATTTCATGTAGGCATCCTGTACTGTGTATTTACACATCTATTCATCAGTATCATCTTTCTTTTTTTGTTGCATCCAGGAGCTGGTACATTTGGTACAGTGAGGTTGGGTGTGTACAGACCAAAAAATGGAGAACCTGAGGTCCAGTGTGCACTCAAGTATCTGAAGCCAGCTGATGAACTGCCTAACCAAAAGGTACTGCTACAACCGTACATGTGCAAATGCTTTGCTATAATGCACACTGTTATGGTGGGAGGGCTGGGAGTAGGAGTAATGGGAGGGCTGGGAGTAGGAGTGGTGGGAGGGCTGGGAGTAGGAGTAATGGGAGGGCTGGGAATAGGAGTGGTGGGAGGGCTGGGAGTAGGAGTGGTGGGAGGGCTGGGAGTAGGAGTGGTGGGAGGGCTGGGAGTAGGAGTGGTGGGAGGGCTGGGAGTAGGAGTAATGGGAGGGCTGGGAGTAGGAGTGGTGGGAGGGCTGGGAGTAGGAGTGGTGGGAGGGCTGGGAGTAGGAGTAATGGGAGGGCTGGGAGTAGGAGTGGTGGGAGGGCTGGGAGTAGGAGTAATGGGAGGGCTGGGAGTAGGAGTGGTGGGCTGGGAATAGGAGTAATGGGAGGGCTGGGAGTAGGAGTGGTGGGAGGGCTGGGAGTAGGAGTGGTGGGAGGGCTGGGAGTAGGAGTAATGGGAGGGCTGGGAGTAGGAGTAATGGGAGGGCTGGGAGTAGGAGTGGTGGGAGGGCTGGGAGTAGGAGTGGTGGGAGGACTGGGAGTAGGAGTGGTGGGAGGGCTGAGAGTAGGAGTAATGGGAGGGCTGGGAGTAGGAGTGGTGGGAGGGCTGGTAGTAGGAGTAATGGGAGGGCTGGGAGTAGGAGTGGTGGGAGGGCTGGGAGTAGGAGTAATGGGAGGGCTGAGAGTAGGAGCGGTGGGAGGGCTGGGAGTAGGAGTGGTGGGAGGGCTGGTAGTAGGAGTAATGGGAGGGCTGGGAGTAGGAGTGGTGGGAGGGCTGGGAGTAGGAGTAATGGGAGGGCTGAGAGTAGGAGCGGTGGGAGGGCTGGGAGTAGGAGTGGTGGGAGGGCTGAGAGTAGGAGCGGTGGGAGGGCTGGGAGTAGGAGCGGTGGGAGGGCTGGGAGTAGGAGTGGTGGGAGGGCTGGGAGTAGGAGTGGTGGGAGGGCTGGGAGTAGGAGTAATGGGAGGGCTGGGAGTAGGAGTGGTGGGAGGGCTGGGAGTAGGAGCGGTGGGAGGGCTGGGAGTAGGAGTGGTGGGAGGACTGGGAGTAGGAGCGGTGGGAGGGCTGGGAGTAGGAGTGGTGGGAGGGCTGGGAGTAGGAGCGGTGGGAGGGCTGGGAGTAGGAGTGGTGGGAGGGCTGAGAGTAGGAGTGGTGGGAGGGCTGGGAGTAGGAGTGGTGGGAGGGCTGGGAGTAGGAGTGGTGGGAGGGCTGAGAGTAGGAGTAATGGGAGGGCTGGGAGTAGGAGTAATGGGAGGGCTGGTAGTAGGAGTAATGGGAGGGCTGGGAGTAGGAGTGGTGGGAGGGCTGGGAGTAGGAGTGGTGGGAGGGCTGGTAGTAGGAGTAATGGGAGGGCTGGGAGTAGGAGTGGTGGGAGGGCTGGGAGTAGGAGTGGTGGGAGGGCTGGGAGTAGGAGTGGTGGGAGGGCTGGTAGTAGGAGTAATGGGAGGGCTGGGAGTAGGAGTGGTGGGAGGGCTGGGAGTAGGAGTGGTGGGAGGGCTGGTAGTAGGAGTAATGGGAGGGCTGGGAGTAGGAGTGGTGGGAGGGCTGGGAGTAGGAGTGGTGGGAGGGCTGGTAGTAGGAGTAATGGGAGGGCTGGGAGTAGGAGTGGTGGGAGGGCTGGGAGTAGGAGTGGTGGGAGGGCTGGGAGTAGGAGTGGTGGGAGGGCTGGGAGTAGGAGTAATGGGAGGGCTGGGAGTAGGAGTAATGGGAGGGCTGGGAATAGGAGTAATGGGAGGGCTGGGAGTAGGAGTAATGGGAGGGCTGGGAATAGGAGCGGTGGGAGGGCTCAGAGTATTAATTATTTGTGCACTACGTTTGAACTGTTGACACATTTATTTACCATTAGTCCATCAACAGTAGTTTTGGGTTCTCATTTGCAGCATGGTTGTAAGCCTTTATCACTGCTATAAACCACTTTGTGGGCATGTGTGTGGCATTTCCTGCACTGTTTACTTCAAGTACAATATACTTTGTGAAGAACAGTAGAAATTTGCATATATGCATTGACAAGAATCACAAAGAAAAAGTGACATACACGTAGATACATGTAGGTCCACACACCTGTATAAATTTGGATTTTTGTACGTGGTCAGCCAATCATTAGTAGCATCACACATACACCTGTGATGTGTGATGTCCACCTCGGGGGTGGGGGTGGAAGGGGGTAATATGTACCCTGTCATACATGTATGTACGTGCACCACAAATCTTGTTCATAACATTAAGTTTGTGTCCAAAAGGCTGAAATACTAAGAGAAGCAGATGCAATGGCTGCACTTGATCACTGCAACATTGTTAGATTGTACGGTAAGTGCAGCATTGTGTGTTTACATGTACATTGTAGTATGTGTGTGATGTGATGTGTGCCTCAGGACTCCATTATCTGACAGTAATTTTTCCCCCTGCATGCCATTTAGGTATATGTGTTGGTGATCCCATCCGCCTGGTAATGGAGTTGGCTCGTCAAGGTCCACTGAATAAATTTCTGAGGAAGCGACCGTAAGCGCCCTGACATGTAATGTGAAAGTTTCGTTTTGGAACCTATTGCACCATATTTGGGTTATTGCTTCTGTGGCATGACTACGTGAGCTTGAGTAATTATTATGCTCATGTAATGATGTTATTAACACATTGTAGGCCTTGGGAGGGTGAACATATTACATGTGGTTATACACTACATGGTTGTATTGCAGTTTGCAGTGTTACATTATAGGGATTTAATGCATACCTAAATAAAGATAGTGAAACAATATTTACTTGTACAATGTACATGTACATGTAACAATGATGTACATGAACCCCAAATTCCACTAATGGCACAAGATTGAAATTAATAAGCATTCCAAAGGAACACAACCATAAGTATTGTAATCACATGTTTGTGTCCGTTTATTATTGAGGTTTACATGTACATTGTACCTCAGTACAACAGGCATCATTTTCAAATTGTTTAACGGTGCTGTGCATGTTGTGTTGCAAGTTTTAGTTTGGTGGTCCACAATCAGACCACCAAAACACCTATATTAAGTCACTGCCAAATTGTCCGGTTATACAGTGTACATGTACATGCTGTTTCATGTATTTGGTGTTTACATGTACTTTCTGTGTTCAATTACATGTAACAGAACATTTCCAGGGATAAAGATCTTGAACATGGTACTCCAAGTTTCCAGGGTTTGTTTGTTTGTGTGTGTGTGTGTGTGTGTGTGTGTGTGTGTGTGTGTGTGTGTGTGTGTGTGTGTGTGTGTGTGTGTGTGTGTGTGTGTGTGTGTGTGTGTGTGTGTGTGTGTGTGTGTGTGTGTGTGTGTGTGTTGTAAACATGTCTGTTCCAATGTGTTCACCAAGCTTGATACAAAAAAGCAGAAGAGTAAGGGGGATGGCAATAACACTATTTTGACACCCATTGTCAAATTTTATAGCTTGATTCCAAATCTGGTCTTGATTTTTTTTAGGGGAAGGGAGAAAAAGGATTCAGGGGCTCAATAGGGATACTGCTAACTCCTTCCCTAACTCCACACCTCATCCCGCTTCCCCCAAGATTGATTTTAGCAATTTTACAAAGCCAAACCTCAAAGGGTAATTACATGTACTACTTTTATGACTTACATGTCAGTATTCATTCCCTAAAGCTTCCTTACCTAAAGCTTCCTTGCCAAATCTGATTTTGTAAATTATTGATTTATGTTTTATTTTTTTGGTTTATCATTTTAATGATGCAATTTGGATTTAACATTAAGCCATCATTTCTTTACAATTATTAATTTGCAGTTATTAAATCTAAACAAACAATAACCATGAGTATACAAACAATGTTTCGATATACCACTTTTTGTAAAGTAGCTCCTGTAAGGAATGAGGTTATACGCTCAAATTTATTTTATAGGTAAACCTTCCTAGTTCCACGTGTTACTGCAGTCACAACAGTTAAGAAGATCAGTCCAGTTTTGCATTTTTTTTTTTTAGGTGTCTCAACACTAAGTAAGGTTTCAGACAAAGTAGTTTGACTTTAGGGTTTACAATCTTCATTTACAAGTGAGCTCCCACATATTTTTTTGGCATCCTGGTAACAGCATAAAAAAAGTTATGAAAGGCTAAAAAGTTGGAAAATTGAAGCCATTATTCTCCTGTTTTTAGAATTTCTCTGTATTTTTGTGCTTGTGCCATTAAGTGCACTAAATGTAAGCAACCAAGATCATTAACTAGCTAAAATAAAATACACACACACACACACACACACACACCTCATACATCATAGCCATAGTTTTCACTATGATATACATGTTCACAGAAATCTAGGAATGGGATAAAATGCCTTCAATTTTCCTAAGTTTTGTAGCCTTTTGTAAAAAAAAATTATGCTGTTACCAAGCTGCCAAACAAATATTTTTTTTTAAATGTGGATACCCCGTCACTTATAAAATAGTATTTCTAACCCTTACACTGTATTCAAAAACTAATTTGTCTAAAATCACACTTACTATTGAGACACCTAAAAAAAATGCTGGACCGATCTTTCCGATGCTTGTGCCTTTTAAGACACCAAACTTACCACACATAGGTACTAGGAAGGGCTACCCATAAAATAAAAAAGTGGCTTCAAACCATTGTTTGTATGTTATTTGTTCAATTGTTGTTGTTGATTAGGGGGTGTGATGGGATGGAAGGGGCCCTGTTATCTAGATCATTTTTAAATACATGTAGGAGTTTTGAGGATGTGTGGTCCTTCGCAAATTTCATATGACATGTATACTGCTTCTCTCATGTTCACATCCAATGTAGCTAAATGCTAATAGATATGCTCCAGATGTCAAATGCTTTAAAAATAACAATCGTTTATTGTAAAGGAGTGGGCATACAAATACATGTGTAAAGCTAATGATGTGTGTGTGATAAGTCACATGTCCTCCCTGTAGGGTATGGCGTACTTGGAAGAGGTCAGGTTTGTTCACCGAGACCTAGCAGCCAGGAATGTTCTAGTTGTTGATGATGACAATGTGAAGATCAGTGACTTTGGAATGTCGAGAGCGATCGGAGTTGGATCTGAATACTACAAAGTACGTTGTTTGGTCACACTGCATTGGCCACAAACACTATACATGTACATTATGTGTAATGAACATACTACTAGGAGTATCAAAGAGAGTTCCCTATACCATTCATACATACACATGTAACATAGGCATTACAAGTACCATTTACACATGGTCCAAATGGGGCCATGCAGTTCATTAATTGAGGAAGTATAGACCAGCTCAAAAGTCTTCTATCATGTGTATACATATGATGGCGTATTTATCTTTCATCCTCTCTATAGGCGGAGACAGCTGGCCGGTGGCCTCTCAAATGGTATGCTCCAGAGTGCATCTATTACGCTAAGTTTGATAGCAAGTCTGATGTTTGGAGCTATGGTGTTACTGTGTGGGAAGCTTTCTCCTTTGGAGCAAAACCTTATGCAGTAAGTTGAGGGCGAATTGATGTTGGTGATTAAACCTTACTGATAAATAGGGAAATAATTATATGCAAAAGTGAAATCAGCTCTCAGGTATTCAAGACTACATCTGATAACTGACATACTTTTAAAAAAAATAGCTTGCACTGTGCAGGAGCGTTTCTTGAATGTACATGCATGCAGTTTGTGGGCGTGTGAACAAATTATCGTACATGTATGTGTAATAATCACCGTGTTTGGTTATACATCATGTAGGGACTTAAAGGACAAGATATTATGCAGATGCTAGAAGGCAACCAACGGCTGGAGAGTCCAGAAAAGTGTCCACAACAAGTATATGACATCATGCTGAGATGCTGGGCTTGGAAGTAAGTACCAAGTTGACTGATAAGTCCATTGGAAGGGTACTTCTCGGGCCCCCCCACATGTACAGGTGTGGCCATATGGGTCAAGGTCAATGTCACTGATGCATATACATGTACAGTTCGAGGAAGGTTAAGGGAAAGAGGGGCAGTGTCACTTACACTACAACCCTTGTTCAATGATATTACCATGCAGTCCCTACATTATCCCTTGCATGTGAGGATGATTTTCTAACCACCTTTTTGTTTCATATTTGGTCTTCTAATTCAAATAGACCTGAGGACCGGCCGTCATTTTCAGAGTTGTCTTCTATGCTGAAGGACATCTATGTGTACTTGCAGCAAAATGAACCCGTTTTATCAAATGATCTGAAAAAACCACTGCCCCCCAAGCCTCCAAGTGCTAGGAAGAACTGAATAAGTGGTTACTGAATGTTTGCAGAGATGGATTAGTGTGTATCACTTTTTGTCTTTCTTAATTTATCTTTTGTACTGCCTGCTTTTTTTTTTTTAAACATTTCAGTGCTACCCATGCACTGACTATATAAAGGTTTGGTCTCTCATTTCCAGTCCCTACTGAATGGGGTGTGGCTAAAGTGTAGCATATTCACAGTGGATCGTTCCTGGTTCTAACATAGATATTTGTATCAAATATCTATGGTTCTAATAGTTTTGGTGGGCTAAGATAAAGCAGGAGAGGAGCGAAGAGCAAGGGAACTTTCTTGCTTTAGCTTCATTCCTCTGCTGCCTTTAACTCTTGCTTCGTCAGGGCTTCGTAGCTCTGCCAAGGCTACTGCAGTATGCAGGTCTCCCCCCGACCCATGAAGAAAAAGCAGTACAGCATGTACAAGCTTACGCTTTATACAACCTACAGTCACAGTTCTACTAGCAAGTTTTAAATTACCCATGACCGCGGCCCTGGCCACTGACCTCGCTAATGACAAGCTGAGACGGCCATATATTTCAGCAACCAGCAGAACTATCTAATAGTAAGCAGCGAGAATAGGCGGGAAAATACACTGAGCCTCTTGCCACCAGTCGGATCGGGGGATATACAAAAACTGATTGACTACGCTTATATTCCTATTTACATGTAGGCTACGCTATCTCAAGAAGACTACGACAACGGAAGAGGAAATGGGACTGTGGGTGCAAGAACAGTAATACTGGTACTGTATGGGCTTTTTATCATTTGAAAAAAAAAGTTGATTATTACCCAATGGGGTTGCCAAATTAAGGTAATGAATCATTGCGTAACGAGGTACCTTGCCATATAATAGCCACACCTCCGAGGGTGCGGTCTTAAGTCATTCAGTTGTTGTTGGCTGTACTGCACTGACTATATATCGGTAAGCATGTAAACTTTGTGCTGGGAGTACGCATTCGTTTATACTTATCTAGCCATGAGCATAAGAGGAGATAATAGGGCCCATAATAGTGGTTTTTACATGTATACTACGGCGCGTACATACAGAAGACTGCAATTCCGGCATTCATATTGACAAAAGCTTTTCTTTTGGCATGAAATGTGGCATAGGTACATGTTATATGTACATTTTACGTGTCGCGTAAGCCTACTTTATTCCATTGCCTCGCATGAGTTCAGAAGGTGGGATGGGACGATTGCTACATTTGTAGCATGTCAAAGCTAACCATGCATGCACACACGTAATGTAAGAAGCCCTGGGTAAACATGGAAGAAGGGGATAAACCAGAATTGTTGCCCGATACATGTGGTCGTAGCTGACAAGGATGCACTACATGTTACTGCAGTATCCAGCAATTTAGGCGAATTGTGTCTGGTTGTATATAATGGGTAGGTCCTACTTACCTGAGGGCCCATTCTAATAGGCGGTTTTAAAGAGCGTCCTAGAAGTGCCATGGTGATGTTGTATATGATGATTGCACTTGGGGCATGGTCAAACGCCCATTAATTTGCTCTGATGCATTTATGGCATGGTGTGTGTGTGTGTGTGTGTGTGTGTGTGTGTGTGTGTGTGTGTGTGTGTGTGTGTGTGTGTGTGTGTGTGTGTGTGTGTGTGTGTGTGTGTGATTGTTTTTATGTGTGTGTGTGTGTCTTGTATTACACTCTTCTTAACAGCATTACAAACAACATGGGCTCAAAACAAGCAAAGTTTGATGAAGAAAAGATGCAAGAATTTGAGGTCAGTGCTGATTATTTTAGTGACTTTGCTAACTTATTCATTGTGTTTTCAGGATAACACTTCACTCAATAGAGCTGAGATTATCCAGTGAGTGGTGCATTGTCACGTTGTAACCACTACATTGCATATGTATTGTGTGATTATTGCACTATACATGTACATGTTATTTGTGCCCCCATCTCTCACTGTTTTTCTTTGTATGTTTTTTGCAGTGCATTTGAATGTTTCCAGTCCATCTACAAACTGCACCAGCCAGATGGAACTGCACTACTGGGGCCTGGGGGCTTCATTGACCCAGAAGTCAGTGTGCCAGTGGAATATGTATGTAGCAATCTGCCTGAGTTAAAGGTGATGTTCTGTTCTTCAGTGAAATCTAGACATTCCGGGCCTCATCATGTGGAGTTGTATTTCCTCTTAGGAAAATCCCTTTAAGGAGAGAATCTGTGACGTATTTATAACAACCGGTACTAATATGATGAGCTTCATTGAATTTTTGGACATGATATCTGCATTCAACCCAAAGGTAATCATTATGCATACAAATATCTGTTACATCATACTTGGAGCTGTTATAACTCCCTCTTAATTGTGTTTACATACAGACCTCCCTTCAAGACAAGATCAACCATGCCTTTCAAATATATGGTAGGTGGATGTGCCAATCAGTAGCACCATTGGGTGGGGCAGGGCTGCTTTCCCATGTACAGTAAACAGAGCAATTGAGAAACACTAGAAGGTGGCATGTCTGTGCTTAAGGCTTGTAATAGGAAGTTTCTACATGTACTCCTGTACACCCTCTCTGCTCACATGTATTAATTTTGATGTATGCATATCGTGATTTTGTGGGGTCATTACAATCAATCTTCTGCTAATAATGCCAAATGTTTCAACAATGAAATTAGACCTTAGTTCATCCAACGCATATGATTAGTTTTTATGTCTTGAGTATCGAGCCAGGGATTCAGGCACCTATTATAAGAAACACCACATATTAAGAAACACAAGTGTAATATTTTAGTCAAAATCTACACACAACCCATCTATGACTAATCTAATCTTGTGGTTGTGTGTTTTATAGTTTGTGTGCATTAAACAAAGGTAAGTTGTTTCTTAATACCCCTTGCTTTACAGAAAACATACTTTGGTAAAGTGTATCGAATGTTCAGTATATGTGCTATAAAATGCATGGAAGTTTACTTGTGCACGTCGTCGAAGTCATGACAACAATCCCTCCAAGTTACATCTTTGTCACGGGTTTTCAAAAAAAAAGTACATTCATACTATATGGTCAAACCCCTATAATGCAGACAAGAGTAAATACTTACCTCAAGTGTCCTGTCTATCAAGATATCCGCATTTCAGGAGTTGCTACGTTTTATTGTATAGATTAGGTTGATAGCTGTAACAAGCTAGCTAGAAGAAGAGATCTCCATTCATCCTTCAGCACACTATAAATCATATCGTTTGTTCACATGGCGACATATATACAGTGGAGCCAGAAAATGAACTTTTGTTATTGGTCAAATAATCTAGCTGTAGGTACATGTATGGTGGAAAATTCTTGTTAAGGTTAGGGTCAGTGTCCATTTCTAGAGAGATGAAAAGCTGTACCTATGGTAGACATCAACACATGCCACAAGTCATACTGTTTCTTTCTTCTTTTAACCAGCGTTATATTTGTGGTTGTACTGGCTTCTGCGGAATCCTAAACTGGGAAATCCCTCACAATAAGGCATTTACAGAATAATTGAATTCAAGTGAATATTCAATGGGTACCTATGGAAGGACCTGTCCTTGAAAGCAGTCTCCTAGATTTATAAATCTCATAAGCGTGTTACATTAGGTATTAGTTGTAAATTTAAAATCTCACTACTAAACCAATGTCACATAACTCTGTAGTGCTGATGTTAATCGCCATATGGTCAGCATTGTGAGTACCCCCCACCCCCAAAAGGTCACATACATGTATATATAACACTGGCATAATCAGAAGAACACTACCCACCTTTGCAGCTCCCAGTCTTCTTGATTCAGCAGGTTCCCTTCCCTCATCCGATTGGTGGGATGTGCTCATTATAACGCTTTAGACAGTGCTATATTAACTTATTACACTTTTAACGCACCATGACAATATATATTTAGGAAAATGTGTATTAGAATTACGATTATCACAAAATCATACATGTACACAATGATACTCTCTAAGAGCAGAAAATACAACTTTATGCGCATGCCTGGTTCATGATTTGTGACCTTATGAAGTACATTTATTATTATATCAAATTGTAGTATAGATTGGGAGAGTAACACAGATGGGACTGGTTAGAGGTGTTTGCTTGTACTTGTCTCACTAATTTGAGGACATGTGCAGGCATAGGGGATGTTGTATAGTGTGAGCTGATCCATCAGTGGTTGGTACCATATTTCATTTATAGATATGGATTGTGATGGAAAAATTGGTCGGACAGACTTGGAGCAAATGCTGGACAAGATTACAGATCAGCCATTGGAGCCTGATGATAAAACAAAGATCATTGACCAGGTAGGTTAGATAGAAGATAGGGGGTTATGTTTGAAGAGAGTGGTTATTATTAGAGGGGGATATCAATGTGTTTGTTTTGGCAGCTTTTCAAAGAAGTGAATAAGGAGCCAAATGCAGATGGTTTGAGCACTGAGGATTTCCGCTATGCTATCAGTCGAGCTCCAGATTTTCAAAGGTACATGTATGTTCTGTTATTACATGTATACAATACTTTCACAAAGGTATGTTAGTTAACGCCTCATTTGAATCCGTTCTGATGCACATTGAAATATGGTTTCCCGTTCCCCCACCTGTGATGTTAATGGGACCATTTTTGTCAAAGTGTTCAAAATTACTCTAACCCAGCTATTTTAATGGTCCCTTGTATGCACTTCAAGTTTGTACACTGTCCTCTTTCTTCAACAGTACATTCAGCTTTCGCATTTGAAACAGCAAACTGATTATAATTTATTATACATGTATGTCTGTCATATCAATATATCATGTGTTTGTGTGTGTGTTTTTCAACAGCCATGCTTTATCGTTTTTAAAGTTATTATTTCATTGCCAGATTTTTTTTAAATGTGCATTATGAACACTATGTATGGGATGTGATGAACACCATTTTGGCAACTACTGGGTGGTATAAGTGTGGTGCGTGAAGTATGGCACTGAAGGTGCCTTGTCCACAAAGCTGACTCAGACGACCGACATCAATTTCAACTGCAACGTGTCTTTTTTGCAATTGAGAACTTGTGGATGCAATTTCAGGAGCGTGCAACCCTAGCACCCCCAAAGTTACCCTAAGTTTAGCACTATCGTTGACAAGTATTTGTTGATATGTTTTATTTGGTAGACTATGCAAATACATGTTGCCTTTGGCCAAAGCATCAGTAGTGTAATCAGATCTTCCAAATTCTGGCTCTTGCAGAATTTGGAATACATGGAGGCACACAAGTCGACACAGCTGAAAAGCTCAGACTTAGGAGTGATTTCGAGATTAAACATTCAAAAGGAAGAGGCCAGGACATGCCATGGCTACTGCACCTGCATGTACACCTTTAAGATCTAATGCTAACATGCATGCAAGTACCACTAGCTTGTTCAACACAACCGCAAAACAGTGTGACTAGAAGATGGTCACCCTGTACGTTGCACAATACTGACCAGTGACTGGATTGCATGTCATGCCACAATATCAAATGTTGACCACTCTATACTCAAATGCAACCAAGTTGTCACCATGCAAGTGAACATGAGCACCAAAAATGTAATGACTTCAATAATACATTAGTAATTCTCATCATACAACCAATGGTGTAATCATGATCCAACCTAAATCTTCCTGGTTTGCACTACATAATAGTTTGAGTATCACATTTGATGAATAGTACCTGATGCATTAGATCTACTAGTTAAAAAGTGTCCCAAGTCATTTTAAAAATGCATTGTGGTAATTCAAATTCTGTTAGTAATAATGAGTACATATGTGCATGTGAATACAATTCTTTACAGTGACAATCACAAAACATTCAACACAAATTCACTCAGACATGTTTGCTCAGTCCACCTCCTCAATGGTAGGACCCTGACTCTTCTTTCCACTACTTCCTGCACTCCCAGCAGCAGATGGACCTCCATTCATACCCCCTGCTCCACTGGGCATGCCTCCCGCCTGGTACAGCTTTGTCATGATTGGCATGCACACCTTCTCCAGCTCCTTTTGCTTGTCTTCAAACTCCCCCTTCTCCGCCGTCTGGTTCTTGTCCAGCCAGCTGGTCACCTCGCTCACTTTGTCCAGCACCTTCTTCCTGTCCTCCTCACTCAGCTTGCTCTTCACACTATCCTCCTCCATGGTGCTCTTCAATTGGAAAGCATAGCTCTCCAGCTGATTCTTGGCAGCTATTTTGGCCCTGTGCTCTTCGTCTTGGGACTTGTACTTCTCCGCATCCTTCACCATGCGCTCAATGTCGTCAGCACTCAACCTTCCCTTGTCGTTGGTGATGGTGATCTTGTTCTCCTTCCCCGTGCTCTTCTCCACTGCACTCACGTTCAGGATACCGTTTCTGTCAATGTCAAAGGTTACCTCTATCTGAGGCACACCTCGAGGGGCCGGAGGGATGTGAGTCAGCTCAAACTTGCCTAACAGGTTGTTGTCTCTGGTCATGGCTCGCTCCCCTTCAAACACCTGGATCAACACTGTTGTCTGGTTGTCTGAATAGGTGGTGAAGGTCTGGGTTTCCTTCTTTGGAATGGTAGAATTGCGCTTCAGAAGGGTTGTCATGACACCGCCAGCCGTCTCCAGCCCCAGAGAGAGGGGGATGACATCAAGGAGGAGGAGGTCCTGGACTTCCTGGCTCTTGTCTCCACTCAAGATGGCTGCCTGAACAGCTGCTCCGTATGCCACTGCCTCATCAGGGTTGATGGACTTGTTCAGCTCCTTGCCATTGAAGAAGTCCTGAAGAAGCTTCTGGACCTTAGGTATGCGAGTTGACCCACCAACCAGCACAACTTCGTGGATCTGTGACTTGTCAAACTTGGCATCACGAAGTGCTTTCTCCACCGGCTCCAGTGTTCCCCTGAACAGGTCAGCATTCAGCTCCTCAAAGCGGGCCCTGGTGATAGTGGTGTAGAAGTCAATGCCCTCGAAAAGGGAGTCGATCTCGATGCTGGCCTGGGCACTGGACGAGAGAGTTCTCTTTGCTCTTTCGCAGGCAGTACGCAGACGTCTAACGGCCTTCTTGTTGCCAGACATGTCCTTCTTGTGCTTCTTCTTAAACTCTTGGATGAAGTGGTTCACCATCCTGTTGTCAAAGTCCTCCCCTCCAAGGTGGGTGTCTCCTGCAGTTGACTTCACCTCAAAGATGCCCTCCTCTATGGTCAGGACGGAGACGTCAAAGGTTCCTCCTCCTAGGTCAAAGATGAGAATGTTCTGTTCGGCCTTCAGTTTCTTGTCTAGTCCGTATGCGATGGCAGCTGCTGTAGGCTCGTTGATGATTCGCAACACGTTCAGTCCCGCAATAACTCCCGCGTCTTTCGTGGCCTGTCGCTGCGAATCGTTAAAGTAGGCGGGAACAGTTATAACGGCATCGGTAACGACCGTGCCCAGGTATGCCTCTGCCGTCTCCTTCATCTTGGTCAGTACCATGGAGGAGATCTCTTCGGGGAAGAAGGTCTTCGTCTCGCATTTGTACTCCACCTGAATCTTCGGACGGCCACCTTCGTTGGTGACGGTGAAGGGCCAGTGCTTCATGTCGGCCTGGATAGTGGGGTCGTCGAACCGTCTTCCGATCATCCGCTTGGCGTCAAACACCGTATTGTTGGGGTTCATGGCCACCTGGTTCTTGGCGGCATCTCCGATGAGGCGTTCGGTGTCGGTGAAAGCGACGTAGCTAGGAGTGGTACGGTTACCCTGGTCGTTGGCAATGATCTCCACCTTGCCGTGTTGGAAGACGCCAACGCAGGAGTAGGTCGTTCCGAGGTCAATTCCAATTGCCGGAGCCTTCGATCTTGACATTTCCACTTCGGAGTCTTCGCTGTTTATTCACTGATGTGTGTCTGTCTAAATAACTTGAACCTGGTTTTCGTTTGTCGACCTTTTAAATACAGCTGCGTGTGATTCTCGAATATTCCAGCGCTGGACATCGTTCTAGATATTATAAGATACATGTAATACCTAGAATGTTCGAGAAGAAATCGTAATCGGCTGCCTTATATTTGAATATTACTAATCCATGTAAATATCCGACAAAACCGGCCGTATACGAAGAGTTATAAAGCTGGTAGAGTTATAAAGCTGCATGTCATTATTACTATCAAAAGAGGAGCCACAGTCCAGCTGCAATAAGGCACTGGTAATGGCTCTTACCAGCGTGACCTCATATACATGTCACTGCACTAGCTGATCACCCTGGCTTTGTGACTTAAGGCACTACGTCTCTCCAGCCTACTAGCCTAGTATAGTTTGGGTCATTGGCCACTGTTTGCATTCTCCAGCGCATCTTCTACTTCAAGAGCAGCACTAACCCTCTGACTTGCCTTAGCCAGAATAGCTATCCCTAGGGGGTAAGGAGATAACGATATCATAAAGGCAGCTTTATAACTCTACATTGATTGATTTCACCATGGATGTGCTCTAGAAAGAATTCTTAATTTGTTCCTTAATTCTACTGCATTTGGCATTTTTCGTATACAGATGTACATTTTCTTTCAAAGTCACAACATAACAAATATAAAAGGAGGTTCATAAAACACACACACTCTCTCTCCCTCTCTTTCGCACTACACAATGGTTCTGTTGGTTCATCTTCATTTAACGTACACACATACATTACAATGGATGTACCAATTGCAAACATGAACAATGGGGACCCTTTTCAAATTCTTACACATTGCCTTCCATCATGCAGAGTATGTAAGAAGGAATTAATGTTGCCGTCCTTCGTATACGGCCGGTTTTGTCGGGTATTTACATGGATTAGTAATATTCAAATATAAGGCAGCCGATTACGATTTCTTCTCGAACATTCTAGGTATTACATGTATCTTATAATATCTAGAACGATGTCCAGCGCTGGAATATTCGAGAATCACACGCAGCTGTATTTAAAAGGTCGACAAACGAAAACCAGGTTCAAGTTATTTAGACAGACACACAGATAATACATCAGTGAATAAACAGCGAAGACTCCGAAGTGGAAATGTCAAGATCGAAGGCTCCGGCAATTGGAATTGACCTCGGAACGACCTACTCCTGCGTTGGCGTCTTCCAACACGGCAAGGTGGAGATCATTGCCAACGACCAGGGTAACCGTACCACTCCTAGCTACGTCGCTTTCACCGACACCGAACGCCTCATCGGAGATGCCGCCAAGAACCAGGTGGCCATGAACCCCAACAATACGGTGTTTGACGCCAAGCGGATGATCGGAAGACGGTTCGACGACCCCACTATCCAGGCCGACATGAAGCACTGGCCCTTCACCGTCACCAACGAAGGTGGCCGTCCGAAGATTCAGGTGGAGTACAAATGCGAGACGAAGACCTTCTTCCCCGAAGAGATCTCCTCCATGGTACTGACCAAGATGAAGGAGACGGCAGAGGCATACCTGGGCACGGTCGTTACCGATGCCGTTATAACTGTTCCCGCCTACTTTAACGATTCGCAGCGACAGGCCACGAAAGACGCGGGAGTTATTGCGGGACTGAACGTGTTGCGAATCATCAACGAGCCTACAGCAGCTGCCATCGCATACGGACTAGACAAGAAACTGAAGGCCGAACAGAACATTCTCATCTTTGACCTAGGAGGAGGAACCTTTGACGTCTCCGTCCTGACCATAGAGGAGGGCATCTTTGAGGTGAAGTCAACTGCAGGAGACACCCACCTTGGAGGGGAGGACTTTGACAACAGGATGGTGAACCACTTCATCCAAGAGTTTAAGAAGAAGCACAAGAAGGACATGTCTGGCAACAAGAAGGCCGTTAGACGTCTGCGTACTGCCTGCGAAAGAGCAAAGAGAACTCTCTCGTCCAGTGCCCAGGCCAGCATCGAGATCGACTCCCTTTTCGAGGGCATTGACTTCTACACCACTATCACCAGGGCCCGCTTTGAGGAGCTGAATGCTGACCTGTTCAGGGGAACACTGGAGCCGGTGGAGAAAGCACTTCGTGATGCCAAGTTTGACAAGTCACAGATCCACGAAGTTGTGCTGGTTGGTGGGTCAACTCGCATACCTAAGGTCCAGAAGCTTCTTCAGGACTTCTTCAATGGCAAGGAGCTGAACAAGTCCATCAACCCTGATGAGGCAGTGGCATACGGAGCAGCTGTTCAGGCAGCCATCTTGAGTGGAGACAAGAGCCAGGAAGTCCAGGACCTCCTCCTCCTTGATGTCATCCCCCTCTCTCTGGGGCTGGAGACGGCTGGCGGTGTCATGACAACCCTTCTGAAGCGCAATTCTACCATTCCAAAGAAGGAAACCCAGACCTTCACCACCTATTCAGACAACCAGACAACAGTGTTGATCCAGGTGTTTGAAGGGGAGCGAGCCATGACCAGAGACAACAACCTGTTAGGCAAGTTTGAGCTGACTCACATCCCTCCGGCCCCTCGAGGTGTGCCTCAGATAGAGGTAACCTTTGACATTGACAGAAACGGTATCCTGAACGTGAGTGCAGTGGAGAAGAGCACGGGGAAGGAGAACAAGATCACCATCACCAACGACAAGGGAAGGTTGAGTGCTGACGACATTGAGCGCATGGTGAAGGATGCGGAGAAGTACAAGTCCCAAGACGAAGAGCACAGGGCCAAAATAGCTGCCAAGAATCAGCTGGAGAGCTATGCTTTCCAATTGAAGAGCACCATGGAGGAGGATAGTGTGAAGAGCAAGCTGAGTGAGGAGGACAGGAAGAAGGTGCTGGACAAAGTGAGCGAGGTGACCAGCTGGCTGGACAAGAACCAGACGGCGGAGAAGGGGGAGTTTGAAGACAAGCAAAAGGAGCTGGAGAAGGTGTGCATGCCAATCATGACAAAGCTGTACCAGGCGGGAGGCATGCCCAGTGGAGCAGGGGGTATGAATGGAGGTCCATCTGCTGCTGGGAGTGCAGGAAGTAGTGGAAAGAAGAGTCAGGGTCCTACCATTGAGGAGGTGGACTGAGCAAACATGTCTGAGTGAATTTGTGTTGAATGTTTTGTGATTGTCACTGTTTTAAGAATTGTATTCACATGCAAATATGTACTAACACAATTTGAATTACAACAAATACACGTTGTGACGTTAAGGACTTAAGCTGATGTGTATAATCTTCCCTCCAGTATACTAATTATTGGCGGAAGAGTCAGACTACATGTATGTACATGTAGTTGATTCAAGATATGATCGTAAAATTCTTTGGATATACGGCCGTAAACGTAACGGAACATATTCCTTTCCTTACCCTATTCCGATCCGTTCCGTTCCGTAGCATGTAATAATTAAAATCGATCCGCGACAGACCTACTTGTCATGAACACGGACGATTCTGTCGATATCAGCAGAGATTTTACCTGCTTTCTTTGTAATGGGCACATAGTTCTCTTAGGTTTGGTTACACTAGAACCCAAAGTTGTCCAACTTTCAACGGCTAACGGGTAAGCCACCTCGTACGACTACCCAGGCCAACAAATTGTGTGTGGGTGTGGGTGTAACGTTACCTCATTTAAACCGGCATATGTCTATCCGCCTATGTAGGCATGTTTTGGAGGTGTTTCCGTATTCAGCGTTAGAATCTGTTAACGAGGAGGAACCCATCACTGGAGATACACTTATTTTCAATCTCGGTGTCAGAGTGAGTAATTTTGGCATGTTCAAATCCTGAATTACTGTATGTTTTATTTACAGCAAATCTATGTATCTAGCCTTATTAGAAAAGAGAAACTGGTTAAGTTCTTCAAATCGTTAGAGCTATACCAGGAAGACGTCCGGTTTCCTGCAACAGTATGTGTACTGGTCCACTAGCATAGAAACGTATATGGTAGGGAGTGTATTTAAATATGTAGACCTAAGCTTACAAGTAAAGTTTTTTTTTTTTTTTTTTGCAGTTGTACTTGAACGCAGTGATACAATTAGATAGGTAATTCCCATTCTGAAAGCGTAGCTAAAACCAACCATGTGGAACAATATCAAACCCGGGGTGTTCTTCTAATCATTCTACCATCTATCATGATATTGAATTACTCACTCTTGTAATTTTATATGCCCTCCTTGTCCCCTTCCTCTCATCTGATATCTTTGCATTATCACTCATTTTTTTCTTAAGTACATCCCCAAATGCATGCCAAAGGGTATTTGGCTAAAAGTATGAAGTGTGCATTAATTTAGAGAAAATCCATGTGTGAAGATCTTAAAGAGTAAGGTCATCATGCAGCACACCATATATGTATACATAGCCACATATACCCATGAACAGTTTAATGTTTTTTTTTTTGCACTTTGTGGGCATGCAGATAGGTGGGTTTGCAGTATTAAAAAAAAAAAAATTCCCTATGCTGTTCATGAACCCAGATTGGTGATATTGTCTTTTTATATTTTCCATCCTTTTATTTTAAAAGGCATTTGGATTTACCAGATATCAAGCAAACGAGTTGACAGTCCCAAATGTGTCCTACCAGCAACCACTTGGTATGCAAGATGGACTAAACACTTCAAGGCAGCAACAGCAGCTTGACAATCAGTTACTTTACTCTAATAATTTTTCTGACAGCCGCATTGAGAAGCTTTCATTTGAGAGACAGAGACAAGTGCCATTAGCTGATAGTCGAGCGCGAAATAGCACATTGAGTGCCAGAAGAGAGCAGCCCAGTAATGCAACTGTCCCACAAAATGTGGATACAAATCTTCAGACATTGCAAGCAATGTTTCCAGACCACTCTGTTGATGTACTGAAGCGAATTCTGTTACAAGCGAACTGTGATGTGAATGAAGCTGTATCTGCCATAATCACACAAGACACTCCTCCAAATAATTTCAATGTATGAGTATTAACATTGTTTTGGTACTGCATATATGTTGTAGCTAACTTCCTTTGGTGAAGGATTTACCAGAGAAATTGTCTCCCATATTGGAGTGTAATTTTGTCACGAGTTTATTTTTAATAGGTATAATTGAATAAACTGATCCAGATTTACATTTGTCAGTTGCTGGAATCCTTGGTAACGAACATTAGGTGTGCATGCACTGACTTTTAATGTAACATGCCAAATACTAAGGTTGTTCAGGTGTCTTGTTTCAATGTGGGTTATCTTATCATTTTGATTTTGAAGTTCTTATTCACATAATTGTATTGTATGCAAGAAATGTTTTCAGACCACTCTCTACATAATCACACAAGATACTCCTACAAATAATTTCAATGCCATGCATCAATAATGAAGATAAAAAAGCACATTCAGTGCAAATTGAAGTACAATTTATATCAACAAAAGGGAATGTATTGAAATAGACATTTTGGGCATTTATTAATATAATGATATATTAACAGTGTGTACTATTTGATTTATAAAATAATACAAAACTCATTTCACAATCAGAATAGAAATGTACATGTTAACAGAATATGGAGTTGTTTCACTGTGTTGAACAATACTTTTTATTAGAGAAGCCAAAAAATGATCAGGGACAGTATCAAGAGCTTATCTCTTGGAACTTCAGTACCTGTTGAGACGATAGAACAGCCTTTTCATCATTATAAACAGAATATGTTCCCTGGCTGCTAACCTCATTTCCCCAAGATGTCCAGCCATGATTCAGGTTACGGGCAAAGAGTTCAAGGCAACAAGGATCCTTTGGTAGGTATGGAGCTAACAAATCTACAAATGAAACAATGCCTAACAGCATCACATGCAAATCTCCACAAAATCACAAGTCCCACACACAGAAAACATTAATTTACTGACCTCCTAGATATGGTTTTTGGGAATGAACTGTGGTTGGAACACACATGAAAGCATTATGATATGGAAGAGGCACACTCGTCTGCGGGTACGAAGTTATTTTTCCTTTCTTTGCACCAGGAGGAAATTCATCATTTTCACTACTCCTGGAGGACAGATCAACTCCACGATATTCTCCAATAATGAGTACCTCGTATGGCTTTTTGTGTGTAGAGTCAATGTTGAAGACAAGTTCTCCTTCAGTGGTGACCTTTAAGACGCAGAGATATGATATAAACTCCCTTCCCTTATGCAGAACAAAGAACCTTTATCCAATGCCACTCTCCAACAGTAGTTACATTCCAACAAGGGAAAAGAGTGTCTTGTACAAACTGACTTAGTTTTCTTTTATTGGTGACCCACACAACAATCAGTGCACCAGGGGCAGAAAGCAAAGGAATTGGCAACGAAGTAAGTTGGCTGTGAGAAATCCATTGATACCTACAAGTATCAAAATGTAACAATAATATAATTTAATAACAAATGAAAGACCAATATACTTACTTTTTACCTCGAATAGCAGATCGGTTTTCCCACGGTGGATCAATAACTACCAAGTTGTACCTTGTAGAGACTGGGCTAACTAGGTTAGAACACATGATCCCCACCAACACTTTTATACCAACCTAAATGTGACACAAGCAAGTCAAGTTCACAGATGTCTGACAAAAGGAAAGAGCTGAGGCCAGGAATGTCATAAATGCTTTTCAGAGCTTTCAATTTAATACTGACTTCACTCTTATTTTGAATAAACTTTCCAACTAGTTCTCCTTCAACTGTGCAGTCTAAAAGTTAAGCTCAATAAAGTACATTATTGGTGACAGCTCAATGTACCGCTGCATAGATCCAGCACACAGTCCTCAGCTTTACACACATGATTATCCATGTCACAAAGTAGTCCAGTTTTTGTTGAGCAAGGCTGCATAGCTGTCCAAATCAGTCAACAAACATGTTGAAACAATAAAATATTTATACCTGATGGCTGTACAGGAAAGTAACCAATCATTCTGCTAGCAGTGAGTAAATTATCATAGCGTTGCAATAAATCTTCTCGTATCTGAAGTATCACAAATAAATTAATACAACACTGTAAAGCCAAAACCAAATGTATGCAACCAAAGCACCTTTGCAAAGTAGTCCAGTTGTGCTATTTCACCTTCGTTTAGCTGCCTAGGTTCACATTTCTTCTTATGCTTTTTCTTTGATTTTGAATTGTCCGTCTATAAATAATTATATGCTTCACAATGTACAATGTAATATGCAAGGTTATAGATGTGCACAAATGCTTTCTTGGGCTTCCAAAAATAGTAATAGAAAATCACACTATATATCTGAAAGTAGAACGGTAGAGCCTAAAATTCAAAACTCATACACATATGCATAAGTAACTGCATAAAAAAAAAAAAAAAAGAAGAAGATACATGTACATACATATACTACTGTCAGTACTAAGCTAGTGCAGTATCAGTGCAAAATGCTATGCTACAAAAAACTGCAGGGCTGCTCAGTTTTGGTAAGTGTATTAGGCCCTAGTACATAATACACTTGTACAGTGCATACACAAGTCGAAACCTTACGCTTTACTTTATTAGTGTTCACCTGTTGGCATTTTTTGTCGTAGGGTGTTGCCACAAGCTCAAACTTGAAGGTATCTGGGTATCTCAGAACAGCACCGTAACTTGTGTTGAGAACAACTGTTTTGAATGGCATGAACGAAGCAATATTATTAACTAGGCCCTATCATCGAAGAATTAACCAATCGGTTCATGCATCGTTATACTATAATAGTATTATTATTATTAACTCTTACGGGCCATCCCGGCCATGGTAGCTACATCTTGCAGTAAAAAAACCTCGTGAGGGGATTGATGAGGCAGTAACATCACTATGGAGAATGACTGCCCAGGGAATGTCGAAACAGGAGCTTCTTTGCTGTCATACGGCGACGGCATAAGCGATCTGTTAGAGCTTCTCAGTGGAGATGTTCTGGAAGATGGGAGTGACCAAATATTTACCGGCGAGATTGAAACATCGTCGAAGTTTGAACTGGATGAATGTGGGCCGTTGTATACTTCAGAACTCGACGAATCGTTGTGTGCTAAGCGTATTAAATTGGATTCGGGAGCAGCAGGAGTTATTATTCCTACCTCTTCTGGTGTCGTCGAAGAGTTAGAAGATACGTTCGAAGAAAGCACCGCAGGTTCTATTTATTGTGTGTCATGCAACTTAAAATTTTTTGCACGTATAGTTGTAAAAGTCATATTAAATTCATGGCCTACATGTCTCCTATCATATCCTACCGATGATAAAAATTTACTGTATGCAGTTATGGCTTGCAAACAATGTATCTATCACACATGCATTGAAAGAAGGGGTTACGAGTGGATTTATTTCATTGCTTTTGAATTTTATGTTTGATCAATCACACCACTGGCATTTTTCCCCCTTTTACATGTTTCATGCATAGGAAGAGAGATAAGTTTTGCTCCTATCATTGGTTACTGCTGGGTGCTTATACTTGCCATTTGTATAGCTAGGTTAAGTGACTCTAGTTAATGGTTGCTTATTGTTTTGTGTAGGTAATTATACATATGAGCCACCACCGCTGCCTGAAGGATGGGTCACTCTTCAGCACTGCAGTGGAGGGACTGTTTATTTTCACAAAGCAAGTAGGACTTGTACATGGGCAAGGCCATACACAGTTGGCACATCCTACACTATTCGGGTATGATACCGAGCTATTTATTGAGTAATGTATCATTGTTATCGCTGCAGTTCAGAAATTCATGAATAATGTGGATGTCTCCCTTTTATTAATGGTACCTGATCAATTTAGCATTGACTAACATGTAAAAATCTTACATGCATATTGCCCTCTAACACTAAAATGAAATGAAAGGCTACTGGCACATTTTATGTGCTATTTTTCAACTCACACTACTCTTTTTGTGTATTTCCATATGTTCGTATGCATTGTACACAATTGATTTTAACGGTATCCTCTTGAAACTGACGGGCAGACATATGATGATGAGCTGTATCTTGTATATTGGGGTTGGCTGCAGAAACACCGTGTTCCTGTGCATGCAATTCCATGTCTGGAAAAGTGGTTGTTTGAAACAGAGAAGTGTGAACTTGCGCAAAAATGGCATGAAAATGCTGGAGGGAAAAAAGGTCTTCTCATAAAATTAGGTACGTCCTTTATCTTTGCTAGTGGCCAAGTGTAAGTGTGTGGAATGCAAATAACTTCACCCTGGAAAAAGAGCACACAAATAGTAAGAAATTAGTTATTTGTAACTTTGCTTTAGCATGTTCTATAGACCATTGTTGTGCTCTGCTGTTATTCATATATGCGATGATAGCATAGTGGTATCTATCCTCCTTAACTTTTCTTGTTCAGAGCCACCAAAGGTAAAAGAGTATCTGTTATTAAGATGGAAAGAAGAAGATATGTCTAAGCATGAGTTGCCTTCTGCTGAAAGGTTGTTATGAATACTAATCATTTATGAATGTTGAGGCCAATTACCATTTAATATTATGCTATTCTTTAGAATGTCTTTATCAGTCCGTGACAAGCAGTCTGAGTTGAATGAAATGAAAGCAGGATCTGAAGTACGTGCACAAGTTGGTAATCTGCCTTCTGAAGGGAATGGAAGTGGACACACTAAGCCCAGAAAAAAGCCAGTGGAACCTGCAGTGGTGTGTTTACACGATTCGCTGCACACATTCTGTGTTTATTACTATTATTATTATTACATCAGTGTGTTCTTGTTAATATAGCCTGAAGAATTCTCTAAGGTAGTCCAGGTGCAAATTCCAAAGCAATACAGAATGATATCTGCTGGCCCAGATCAAGCTAAAAAGCCTGCAGCAGGTACTTACATTGGGGAGCATTTCTAAAGCACATTTCGTACATTAGTGGGGTGGAGATAAATATTAGTTGCATTGCAGTGCCCATATGATGTGTTATAAAGCATTTAATACCTTCCCCCTCCCACCCCCCACCCCCCATAAAAAATCTGTTATGAAGTGTGTGACATTAAGATTGAAATTTGCTCTCATATGAAATTTACATACCTTATCTACTTCCAGTATGGTCTGTGAATACATCTAATAAAACACCAGTTAGCATACTACATGAGTTTTGCCAGCATTACTTAAAGACAGTTCCAGAGTTTTCTTTGGAAGAGACAAGTTAGCTATTGTTCATTCTGCGTGGCTAGTCCTGTGACAAATCAGTTCCAACAGGTAGCAAGCAGGCTCCATTTAGATCAGTAGTGTCAGTGAATGGGATTAAGTATGGCTGTGGAGCAGAAACAACAAAAAAGCAAGCAAAGCAAGTAGCAGGTTAGTATATGAGGCGATGATTCCTGCACACTTGTAGTAATTTACATTGTCTTGCATGATTTAGCCCAGAAGACTCTGGATTTGTTTTTACCTGGTGCATTTAACTGGGGTAGTGAAGCTCAAGACATCTCAGAGAAAGCGTTTCAGGTACATGTAATACATTGATTTGCATGTGCTGATACATACTGTTAGTTATATGTAGTTCAGGGTAAATGTGTAGATTTCAAATTAAAATACTTTGTAAGTGTTTTGCCTTTACAACATGTTTGCAGTGCATTTGAACATATATAATATTACATTTTGATTCTTCCTGAATAAATTAGAGGTATGTCAGATTAAGTAGCTTTCTGCCTTGTCCATACTGCATTATAGAGGTGTGACAAAGGGCTTGGGAGTGAGAGAATTTCAACCATTTTCTGTATACAGCTAGGGGTCTGGGACAAAGCCTCAGCCACTTTTAACTTATTTGAACTACATGTAAATATGTTGAAATTGTGTAGTGATAAAATTGTTGTAAAGCGATACCTAGAAGTGCGGGCTGCACTTGAAGTCTTTGCAAAACGACAAGATAAAATGTATTTTGTGTTTAGTTAAACATCAGACAATCTGTGTATAAATAAAAAAAGCCCATCATTGATGTAAAATAATTCGTTTATTGGACAGATTTTTGATTTATCCCCTTCATTTGATTTGTTCCACCTCACATTCCTTTATGTTTGGTTGCTTGTTTCAGCACATTAGCAAATTACACAAATGGACAAAGAATGCAAACCTGGTTGTAGCAATGCCACACACAAAAGTTAGATACACTTATAAAGAAAAGTGTGTGTGAGAGATCACAAGTAAAATCAGACCTCTAAATAGACAGTGACTGTTATTCTAGTCACTAATATATAAATCTGCCAGAGGTGGGTTTGAAATCTTTAAAGGCATTTTTCTTTTAAGATCTGTAATTTAAGTGGCTTTGTCATTCATAATTATATCATCTAGTTTTATGATATTGTTGACTGATCAGATACAACTTGATAGCTGTCTGCTTATACTCTTCTGTTGTCACAGTACTTCTCTAATGTCACTATGGATGACCCTAATGTGGTACAAATGCTGAAACAGGTTGGACTCCCCTCCCCTTGGGAGATACTTAAGGAGTGCTATCAGAGGTAGTTTAACTGTTGCTTATGCTGTTCATATATAAGTTTTGTTTCAGAAACCAAGGAACATTTATTGGTGAGCTGGAGTTTAGTCTGACACCGATTGCTGGTGATCAGAAACAGCAGTTTGAATATAAACTTGAGTGTGGAAAAGCTAATGTTGTCAGAGGACAGTGCTCAGGGAGGAGAGAAGGACAGCAGTCTGCAGCGCAAGCAATGTTAAAGGTTGGTCATTGAAGCTGTCACTATTACTAAGATTCCAATGTTTTTTCCTTCAAGGAATTACATCCATATGTCTCCAGTTGGAGTACTATTCTTCAAATGTACACTGACAAATATGCACAAATAACAGGAAGAAAGGTAGAGGGTAGTGCACATGATGTTGATCTGGTTTGTCAATTTGTTTATAGGTGGAGCCTGCGAACACTTCTACAACAGCACCTATTACTTCAGATGCTGATGTTTTGGGAAAGCTTCATCAGGAAATGCAAAAGCTGGCCATGGTAGGTTTTTTGTGAAACTTTTCAGAAGGCTAATGGTTTCTACATTGTATGCAGGCTATGAAGGAAAAGGGATTTGATATGGCCAGAAAACACTTGGAACTCTAGTGTGTGTGTGGTGTACGTGTGGTGTGTATGTGTTAGTGTGAGTTTATTAAGTGCAAATGCTCAAAAGTAACAGTAGTAATTGAATATAAACATAAAGAAAAAACAAATGCACTTTGGGACCGTCGAAAAAGGAACAATCCATATACTACTATAGTATACAATAATTGATTTTTTAAAAACTACCAGCGTAAAAATTTCTCCCACACGGAGTTTAGTGTTGTCATGGTAACGCTGAATTCGACTAATTCAGTTAGCCACGTGTGTGCCATGTCCGAAAATTGGGATGACGAGACGCAGGTGTATTGCCCTCCTGTACATTTTCAGGAAGTGGATACTTTCCAAGGTAGCCTTTTGATTTGTGGTTGCATTCGTTAATGTTAGTTTTCCGTTGAAAGGGCAGGTGGTTATCTTACATTTGTTGTATGGTTTATGAGTGTAGTCTCGCATGTAGCATTTACTGAAACACCAAGGAATCGCGATTCACAACCAAGAAGAGCTAGAGATGAATCGAAAAACTGGAGGGACGATGGAAACTCCTTGCCAGAGAGTTTCACGTTGTTAATGATATCAACAATCGACATTCCAAAAGTCATTGGTGGGTCGATTTTCTTTGTGTTTGTTGACAAATATTAACGTGTTGTTGCATCATTGTGTACATAGTACCACGTAATGTTGATATTCATGAATCATCACATTTATTTACATAATTTGTACTGTACACATGTCAATTGCAGGAAAAGCTGGGCAGACAATACAGCAGATTGAGAAGGATAGTGGAGCAAAAATTAGGGTACTATTTAATGTCTGTGTATCAATTTGCTTGCCACTTAGGCATGAACAGTATTGTAATTTATGTGCAGGATTATTTTGATAACAGTCTATAGTCAAACCGCTGCAATGATTTTAGAAATTGATTTGCAATGTTTTAAATAGTATGGTTTCAATAGATGCACAAGGTTGCCAATGTAATAGTCTGTTTTGTTGTAAACTACATGTAGTAGTTACATACATGTACATGTGCTGTCATCAGAAAACTGCAGCCGTTTTACATTTTTGCACCACTGGAATAGTGGAGTATAGATCAATACTACAGTGATATTTGTCTCACATCAGACACCCCAGGGGCAGGTACTGGGGGAGGGGGGCAGGTACTGGGGGAGGGGGGCCTCAGACTCAGACCACAATGGGAGAGTTTTCTGCTTTCTGCATCCCCTTACCTCCTGGTGGGAAGGTGCCCCTAAAATCATGTAATTCACTCCTGCATCCTGTCCAAACATGATGCTTTTACCATGCGATGTTCATGTTGTTACCTAAGTAGTCTTGTATTTCACTGTATACAAATAAATGTGTGATGAAACTGTAGTACCGAGAATTGTGCTTTTTCCTTAAAAGCACCGTACTTGCCTGCGCGGAGTGCTCAGTTTTGTATGTATGATACTCTCTAGTGATAAAAGCTCATTATGAGAGTTTAATTTGCAATCAATATAGGTGTAGATTATATATGTTTATAATAGTTATGTGTATTAGGATGTACATGTAGTTAACTATGTGTATGGGGACAATTCCACCGACAATGATAAGTGGAAATTGTTTTCTTCAAGGTCAAGTTTTGAGTCAGCAATGTTGACTACATAATTGACAATTGGGCTGCTTTTTGAGAACTAATGAGGCACTGAACCTATAATCAGCCATATGTGTTGATGTGTTTCACTGCAAGTTTTTTTAATTAGGCATTGTTTGCATTGAAAGATTATCCACTTCCCATCTTCTAAAGTTCTGCCTAATTAATTAAAGGCGCTCACAAAGCAGGTTGGACATTGGGCTGAGGGAGGGGGGGGGGGGGGTAGGATGTCGTCCAGATGTTGGTGATGAAATCAAATAGGCAAGCACAAACGACAACTGTTGTCTGGCAACTTGATATTCTCATAATAAAGATTTCTATTATAGCCAATATTAAGTAATTGGATTGGATGGTATGGTACGTTAAATTCTTTTTAACTACTTGGTTCTTAGGTGTTCAGAACTGATGATCCTGAAACAGAAGTGAAAATTACTGGCAGTGCTCGTGCTATGGAAAAAGCCAAAGTACTGATTGAAGGCAAAGTGTCAAGGACAGCGGACTCTGGCACTGGTATCAGTATGGATTATGCTGTACACAATATAGAGAGTTTTCATTATTTTGCTGTGCATATATATTTTGATACATTTCTTTAGGCAGCAGTAGAAGCAAATATGTTGGAGAACAGAAAGCACCTGCCAGGTAAGGGTATAGATCTGTGCAAGTGATTTTTGCACCAGTATATCCATGTGTGTATACACTGTGTTAATATCTAAGCATTTTTTTGCAGCTTTTCAACTGCACTGGTACATGTATAGTGTGTTTAGAACACAATAAAATTGTTTAATATTAAAATAGAGTTATGAGTAATTGTTGCCTAAGTAGGTGGTTAAATTGATGGTTGATTAAACTCTCATGAAAGATATCCTCAAAAGATTTTGATCTATACATGCATCAGGTTTGCTTGCTTTGAGCACCCCGTACATATCTGTAGGCATGGCCCACGCACATCCGGCAGCTGTAAGTTTGGTGCAGCACATTCTCTGAATGAGCAAAAGATAGTATAAAATCTATCAAATAACTCGTGTATGATAATGCAAATTGATTAGTAAATAAAAAGCTGAGGTGATTAAATTAGCAATATTAGTACTTAAGCTTTCTTTTTAAAAATGTGGCATGCTAGGGTAGCAGCAGCTAATTATGTACATCGTTCATGCAAAATTTAAATTTTCCGTATGCAAGGATACAATAATACTTGTTTGGTTGCTTCAGGATCAACTGGGCTGATCTTCATGCTCAGTGTGACAAACAAGAAGCTGAAAAGTGGATTGGTGAGTTATATTTAAAATGTTACTTTAAAATATAAATGCAGTAGTTCTTGTTGCAGCTTATTCTTATTTTGCAAGTTGATGTTAGAAATTTACCAATTCCATTTCTTAATTACAATACTTGCTACATGTATAATGTTGTTGCTCCATACACTCTCCAAAATGATTAGGTTACTGGTAGCTAATTGTTACACGATTGAGGATATACCACTAGCGTGTGACAATGATAAGGCTTACGATAAAGTGCGAACTTTGTCACTGTTGAAACAGTGTTTTAAGTCTCAGCGTAATAGTTAGTAGCAGTTTTTTAAATTCAGATAGTGATATCTCAGTAATGGTCAAAGTTAGATCCTTACAAACTATAAATCTTGTAAGTGGTATTACTGTTCAAAGTCCATATAGGATGTTCCATTTGAAAGACACTGATGTTTTGGTAACAGTGGTATGCTACAATGGTGTAGTGTGTCCTGAAGCTTATTGTGGTGGGCCTGGAGAGATCACAGACAGAACTGGCCACTGTCACCTGGGCCAGAGTGGCTATGAGTTCAGCTCTGGTACTATTAGTCAAACATGCAGCAAGCTGCTAATAAATAAAGCCACCTAAGCATGGGAAGCTTCACAGACCTAGGTG
The DNA here is from genome assembly GCA_949361645.1 of Spongilla lacustris. Classification (NCBI taxonomy): domain Eukaryota; kingdom Metazoa; phylum Porifera; class Demospongiae; order Spongillida; family Spongillidae; genus Spongilla; species Spongilla lacustris. Next base: position 3,026,107 of record OX442436.1, read on the forward strand.
GGTAAGGAACTTTTTTTTTCTTTGCAGAAGTTACAAGATATAAAAATATTCTCTCTGAGTTATATAGGATTTAAAGGCAATGGTGGTATTAAAAGGAAGGGAATGATTGAAGATACAATAAACACAATATTCCTGTACTTAGCATTTCTGTACAACTGCATTACATTTATGTTGCTAAATATAGGAATATTGTGTTTATCATATCTGTGATCACTAGTTCTCTTCCTTTTTACACCACCATTGCCTTCAAATCCTATATACCACTAACAGTCTCAAAAAGAACGTTTTTATATCTTGTTCCATTTATTTTTACTAGTGACTATTTTGCATAACCCATAGTGTCATATTCATATTATTGCCTAGCAGCACAATGTTTACAGTTACGTCACCTTTTAGATCAAACACGTGCCAAGCTTTTCAAAATGTTCCATGCACTTGATTCAACATTAGCAAGCTAGCTGTCACGAGCAGACTATCGCTTTTTTGATTTGTTGCTGTCATGAACAAACGCCTGCATTTGTTCAGATTTAGCGTAATTTGTACTGAACTGAACTCAGGAGGTGGTTTTTGGAGGGATTCCTCTCATCATTCGGCTCTCTTCTTTATCGCTTTTTTGATTTGTTGCTGTCATGAACAAATGCCTGCATTTGTTCAGGTTTAGCATAATTTGTAGGGGAGGAGTGGGTTAGTTGAGCCACTTTTTAAGTTTAGGTTTATACTGCCTCTGAGGTTTGGTATTAAGCAGAGGTTAATAGTCTGATGTAAAGGAGCATCACTTGGGTACATGTTGTAGGAATGTTAGAGACTGGGGATGTACGTGAGAAAAATGACATTATTAAAAATCAACAGGTGTCAAATGGCAAAACTAACCCACCCAAGTGGGTTAGTGGTGCCAGGTACATGGGTCAGTTGAGTCATATGCTGCCTTCAGCCAAAGTTAGTTGCATGGCACAATAATTGCTAACATAAGTAGGCCTAGGCCTTACATTATCATATCATTGATCAAAGCAAATTCCTACACTAATGCATGACACTTTTTCAATGAGAGCACTTGAAATTGATCGGCAAGTGATTTCAACGTGATTCACAAGTAATTTTTCCTTTTAAAAATAAAAACAGAATGCATCTGAGATTGCTGCATAACCAAATAATCATAGCTCACTATTTCTGTACGTGAATCAATAAATCATTTTAATGCCATACAAATGCAGCTAAAGCGTATGTCTCAACTAACACCCCTTGCAAATGGCTCAACTAAGCCCACTACTAACTTTTCCTGTATCTAGCTAAGTTGTATAAAAAGGAAGCAAAGTATATAATTTATTATAAACATAAATATAGCTGCATACATGCACTTTCAAACACCCAAGACTGAAACAAGAATATTGTCATTATGTAGAAATTATGAGGGCACAAACCATAAAAACAGAATTTCACTCTGATCATCAAAATTCTTATTTTTGAATTTCACATCCTGATGAATACTAGAACAAAATCCTAAAGTAGGACAAAAAGCTAGTCTTAACACTTAATGTCAATATATGTTAGCATAATTCAATTATGTTTCTTCATGGAGCCAAAACAGGGGGTGGCTCAACTAACCCAGTGGCTCAACTAACCCACTCCTCCCCTACTGAACTGAACTCAGGAGATGGTTTTGGAGGGATTCCTCTCATCGTTCGGCTCTCTTCTTTCGTTTTGTTAGATATTTTGACAAAAACGACACTAGTCAAAAGTGGCGAACAGTATAACCATAGATATTGTTGTTAACACCCCTCGATGGCATTATAAGATACCATAAGTTTCTAATTATATGTAGGCTCCAATAATGGCACCATAAGTTTCTGATTGTACAGGTAAATGTAGGTATTGTCATGGGAATGTTCGTGTTTGGCAATTCAATATGATGTAGTTATTACGTATGCATCTGACATCAAGGGGCAGTCGTCAAGTAATTTTAAAGCTATTGGTTTAATTGGTGCTCTTTAAAACGTCCCTATCCCGAGTTATACTCACCGGGGAAAGAAGACAACTTTAGGCATTGTGTTTGTCTGTGTATTTTAAAGCTAGTTTCCACCTCTTTCCTTCCCATCTGTAGAAGTGCTCTGCTATAGCACCCATTCCAATGGCACCTCCATCAGATGCCCATCAAACCTGTCCTTATACAAGGATATGTGATGTGTACAGCCTCAGATGCCCAATGAAGCACGACCAGCTTTTTTGCATGGGTGTACTCAGCTGCTCTTATTATCTTTGAGAACTCATTGACAGCATAGTTGACGCTTTTCTTGCTTTCCAAGTGTCAACATGATAGATGTGATAAAAAGCCTATCCCCATTGAGTGACACGCTCTGTGGGAAGTGGGAAGTGAGATGTTTCAATGACCTGTGACACTTCACATTCCAAGCAGCTGCCACTGCCTAAAGGTCACACAGCTAAGGTACTGTTTAAGGGTAAAACAGGTGTTCCTCAAGTTAGATTAGTCGTACGAACTATTGGTATACAGTGTTGTTTATGTTCTTGCATATCTGGTACTTTTCATGAAAAACGTTGACCACTTGAGGAATACCAAGTGCTATTTAAAATAGCCCTCGCGGTAATGAAGTGACTACGTTACCCATATCTGCAACAGCAGAACCAGGACTCTACTCCCACTTGCCTCCTCTGATGGCAGGACTGTACCCCCACTTTGCCTATTGCTTTTCTGCAGTGGCAGAACTGTACTTCCACTCGACTGTCTTAATTGATAGCGGGACTTTTCCTGCTTGCCTCTCTATTGGCGGCAGCACCTCCCCTATGCTTACTCACTCTTTTTTTGGCCATGTTCTCCTGTCTTGGGCCTCCACTGTTAACTGATAGGCATGGCTGGCGAGGGTGGCAATGAAGCTTTGTTTCTCTTCAGACCCACCACGTGCACAGCACTGCAACCGTAATGGTTACCTGTAGTTTATTTATCTATGTTATGTGGTTACTGATGATTGTCATTAGAGTATTATTGGTAAAGGTGTTTGGTTCCCTCCTGTAAAAATGTACATAAATGTGCATCCAATAATCTGCAGGCCATTTTTGCATCAGTATTGCCTTAGTATTTGCTGTGGACTAAAGCAATAGAATCTTAATTTCCTTCATATTGTTGAAGAAAGATTGATGTTCACACATTTGCTATTGCATATCAGGTTTACCACCAATCAAAAAGGACTTTTATACTGAGCAAAAGGAAGTTAAATTGATGTCATCCAATGATGTGATGAAATTCAGGTTTGTTCCTATAGTTACTATATTTAAATAACTGTTTTCTGTTTCAGGGAAGAAAACAACAAAATACAGGTCGTGGACTTGTCCAAAGAATCTAGGACCATTCCAAATCCAGTTGCAACATTTCCTCAAGCTTTCAGCCCATATCGTAAAATGCGTGTACCTGTAGCTATAATTTGTGTGTGATTATTGTTATTGTTGCTAATTTGATATTATTTCGTTGTTGAAATTATAGTGTTTATTTTTTTCAATAGCTGATGTTTTGCGAGAGCTTGCTAAAGTGAAATTTATAAAACCAAGTCCAATCCAAGTGCGTTTATACATGTATCAATGTATACATGTACCTGTCAACTAAATTTATGTGTGATTGTTTGTAGTGCCAAGCGTGGCCTATCCTGTTGCAAGGTTATGATATGATAGGGATAGCACAGGTATGTGATCACTACTACAAGTTTGATGTGTACTTGAAAAATATTACTACAGACTGGAACTGGAAAAACGCTTGCATTTCTTCTTCCTGCGCTGATTCATATTGATGGTCAATCTACGTAAGTATTTTCCCCATTTGATTATATAATTATGTTGTACTATATGTACACCCCCCCACCTTCACCCCTTCCCCAAAGTATCGTTTTTGTATCCTGTTTAATAGTATTGCATGACTTTTGGTGGCTCTAGAACAGTGCAGTATACAAGTCTGCAATTATGTGAATAATGATAGTGTCACTGGGTCTGACTAAAGATAGAAATAATAAAAGTACAAAAGGTGCTCTTGCATAATACTTGCAATCTTTCCATGCTTGAGTAGATCCCAAGGCTAAGCACTGTACAGAGGTAAAACTATTGTCATGTGACAGTAATAGTCACATTCCACTGTAGCAAGTGTGCTGTTGTGTTTTCACGTCACCATGCATGTGTTTTTCCCTTATCAAGTCCTCGCAGTGAGAGAGGAGGCCCTACAGTACTAATCTTGACTCCGACCCGAGAGTTGGCATTACAGATTGAAGCTGAGTCCAAAAAATACTCTTATAAAGGAACAAAATGGTAAGGATTTATTACACAACACGGGTTGCATTTACAGTTAACATTAACTAGACTGTCTCTTATTTTGTATTATAGGAAATATCCAATAGTTATGTGATTGAGGAAATGGTTTAATCATGGATTTACCGCTCCCACCCCCTGGTTTGCCCCTAATTTGACAAACCCACCCCCTGGTTTATATGCTCCATGTAAGAATAAAATTGATGGCATGCTACATGTATATTTGATGATATGGAGGGACCTATATTTATATATATATTCCGAAATCCACCCCCTGTTGCATACTTTATTGGTTTTAATAACTTGCTAAGAGATAACATGTATGGTTTAATGGAATAAATTCATATTGCTTGTGAAATTTCATCTTTTGTTACAGTATATGTGTGTATGGAGGCGGGGACAGAAAGCATCAAATTGATGTCATCACTTGTGGGGTTGAAATTGTAATAGGTGAGCTCTAGTATGATATGTTGAATTTATCTGTAACTAATTAGGTTGTGTTTTGCAAGGTGTGCACAAGTTAGGTCATTCCCATATGTAGGTCTGTAGCCTGACATTAGATTAGAACAAGATTGTTAGTAGCCGGCACTTTGTTATTTACAACTATTTACTGCTGTGTCTGATTGCAACAAATATCAGGGTAACTACATGTACAAACCACTGACGATTTGGAGCTGACAAATCTCCATTAGTGCATAAAGTGCACTTGGTTAGTTGATTTTATGGCACTTAATATTTAAAAAAATGCTTGGTTTTGTGGATTCATTGTTGATGCCTTTTTACTAATGGCGAAGTTTTTATAAATCTGCTGTCCATAATATTTAAGAAGTGCTGATTGCTGGGATGCTTACTGATCTCCGTGTGGATTACACTTGGCTTTCTGTTTGAGACTTTATTGGATCTTCTATGTTAAATGGATATTGGTCAGATTTTTTTTTGCTTACACAATTGCATTAAGGTTCAAGTACAATGGAACTAACAAAGCTTGTTCTTTACTATCACTGTTCTTGTTACAGGTCTATGCACATGCCATACTGGGGTTGACAAATATAATGTAGTGGAATTTGTCACAGGCATATGACTTCATGTCTGCATGGCATACATGATGGGCTGAAAGTGTTATTTTGGCAATTAGCAGATTACGAGCACATGTACATTTATTAAGGGTGATATTATCATGTACATGTATTAAGGGTGATATTATCATGTACATGTATTAAGGGTGATATTATCTTGTACATGTATTAAGGGTGATATTATCATGTACATGTATTAAGGGTGATATTATCATTTACATGTATTAAGGGTGATATTATCATGTACATGTATTAAGGGTGATATTATCATGTACATGTATTAAGGGTGATATTATCATGTACATGTATTCAGGCATGTACATGTATTAAGGGTGATATTATCATGTACATGTATTAAGGGTGATATTATCATGTACATGTATTAAGGGTGATATTATCATGTACATGTATTAAGGGTGATATTATCAGTTTATCTTTGTCACACTTTTTCTTTCTTTATTTGGAAAAAAAAAAGCAACTCCTGGAAGGCTAATTGACCTGATTACTAATGGCCTTATAAATGTTCGAAGTGTTACATACCTGGTGAGTTCATCTGTACTGTACATTTGTACAAATATTTGCTACTTTGCAAGAAATTGCTTTGGAGCCTGAGTTAAGACAACCGAGTGCATTTTAAAACTCCCAATAACAATAAAATATATCTTATTTGATACATTTACTGCTAACATAGGGTGCATTTTTAGCCTTTGGCGGCTGCCATTAAGAGTATCTATAGTAGCCCCCATGAAGTCAAGATGATAAAAGTCATTAGCATTTTCCCCCTTCTCTAGCAGTGCTACTGGCAAGTTGTAGGGATCATCTGAAAGTGGCGTTTATGTTTTTTTTATAACATGGTTTTGTGTTCACCATAGCTGGAAGGTGGTAGCAGCTTCTGAAGTAGAGAAAACAATGATTGCTTGTATGTGATATGGCCATTTTTTTGGCTGCACTACAGACCAATCTAGGCCATAAAGGAATCACCAATGTCTGTTGTATTTCTACCTTTTCTATTACAGTTTAGAACAAAGTTAAGTGGGCAGCAATTTTTGTATTGACCATGTACAAAGGCAAACAATCACATTTCAGGGAAAAGTTTCACTGTTGAGCAAATTAATGTGTACCTATTTTCTGAATGAATCTCACGTTGATAAAAGGTACCAGCAGAAAGTCCATGTAGCATTAGATTGACTGATGTTAAACCCATTTGATGCAGTTCCAATGCCATTCTATACTTAAGATTGCCAGAGGTTGTTTGTTTTCACTTTTGCTACTCGTTACTCTGGTTTTTGAACAACTGTGTAAATAATGTTAAACTGGTTTAACAGCGTGTTGGTCAATCTATGATTCATGTTGTTATCCAAATCCTAGTAAGGTAATGAGATTGTTTTTGTGCACAGCTTGTTGGGTTTTTGAATGATCATGATGATATAAATTGCAACAAACACTAGAATTGTTGAGAATATTGTTTACTTTGGTTTGAAAACCTGATTCGATGGTTTTTGTTGTCACGTGTGGTTAATGGGTAATCAGCACATTATTGAGTATTCTATTTGGTTCATTCTTTACATATTTAATTCCTAGGTTATGGATGAAGCAGACAGAATGCTTGATATGGGATTTGAACCTCAGATAAAGAAAATCTTACTAGATATTCGACCTGACAGGCAAACAGTGATGACAAGGTAACCATACAACATGAGAGTACATGCATTTTCACTTCGATACCTTCGAAACAATGCACAGTGCCACCTGGCCACCAGGTGTTCGGCGTCTCTCAGAACAGTATTTAAAGAATCCGTTTCAAGTGTGTGTTGGGTCTTTGGATCTGAGGGTATGTATGGTGGTGTACCTGTAGTAAGTATTTAACTTTATTTTATCTTTATTTTTAAGGCATGCAACTTGGTGGAACAGAGAATCGAATTTTTAGATGACAGTGCAAAAAAAGAGAGGGTGAATCAGTATTGTTTGCATCCGGGTAGTGTTTACCTGACCCATACTACTCTTCAATAGACTGTTGAATTCATTCAGAACATGAAAGAAGGAGACAGGGTGCTTATATTTGCTGGGAAAAAGATAACGTAAGCAAATGATTATATATGTGTTCATGTGTCTTCCTGTAATGTGTAGGGAATTTATTATACCTCTTGGTACCAAGCATCTGTGCTTTTAACTGTACATTTGTATGTTGTATTTATAATTCACAGGTTAGGCATTGCTTTGTGATGGTTGGTGTCCACTACTAGAATCTGATGCAATGGTGCCACACACATATCCTGTAGTATGTTTGCACTATACGTACTGGGGTTTGTATGATAAGCATTAAAAAAAAGAATGAATTTCAGGGATTAAAATTTCATTATTGCAAATGGGACATTGGTCCAAGGCTTAGAAGCTCAGAGCCCAGTGTTTAGTAAACATTCACATAGTAGACATGCTGGTGCATTCTCCTGCCCTGCTGTGTTAAGTAGGAAGATGCGTATTGCATTCCTCCAAAATTGGCATAACTTCAAATCAGAATCAATTATATACGGGCAACTGGTCAGCCCCTAAACTAGCTTTGCATAGCTGTGAGTGACTCCTGTTAGAGAAGTAGAGCACACACTACATGTGCTATGTGGTGTTCGTGTGATTTGCTGGCAAGTGAACATGGTATCCCATTCTTGTTTATACACTGTACATGCTATCCTGGCAGTTTATTACCTTCTCAAGGCTGAAAGTGAAGGATTGCCATTTCCATAACCTTCCCTCTTCGAAAGACCCCTTTTAACATCTGTTTTGTCCATTGCAATGCTACCTTGATAGATACATGTGTACGCAAACTCTGGTCTATCAGTGTATTATAGCTATTGTTCAGTGCCCAATGAAGCTGCCCAAAATTATGTGGGACCTCGCATTCCTCCCACTCCCAATGATGCATTATATTAGTTAATAAGGCAATCACAACCAGTTAAGTATAGGGTACAAAATGCACTAAAGTACATGTAAGTAAACATTGTTCTCTTATGCAGTGCAGATGATCTCGCCAGCGATTTGATTTTAAGAGGATTTCAAGTGCAGTGCATTCATGGTGACAGGTGTGGTTGTGGTAGTAATAATGAGCATTGGTATCAGCATCTTGTGATTTATTCACAATAGAGAGCAGTGTGACAGAGAGCAAGCTTTGGAGGACTTCAAGACAGGTATGATAGGAATGAACCTATAATCCTTTCATGGTGAAATTATTACATTTAGGCCAGGTTTCAGTACTAATTGCTACAGATGTTGCTTCAAGAGGTCTTGACATCGTGGATATAACGTTAGCTCATTTAATATATCTTCAGTATTTTATCGCTATTATGTGTAGGCATGTCGTGAACTATGATTTTCCTCACCACATTGAAGACTATGTACATAGAATTGGTCGAACTGGGCGAGCTGGGCAAGTAACATTACTGTGTACTAATAGCGTACATTGATATTAGTATTGTCAATTGGTATTTGCTGTGATCTCTACAGGAGAACTGGAAAGGCATTGTCCTTTGTAACTCGTGATAATTGGAGTTCGGCTCGAGAGTTATGTACAATATTGGCAGAAGCTGAACAGGTTAGATTCATGTGCGATTATAATATAATGGGCTTATTTTATACTGTATATACATGTATTTGTAATGTTAGAAAAATGCTTTGTGTTCATCACATCACACTGCACCATTTCCATGTACATGTATATGTTATTTGCCTCATGTGGACTATACCTTTCAATAAAAGCATTGAAATTGCTTCAGATTGGTTCTTATTTAGAGGAGTCATGTACATTTGATTTGTTCATTTTTATGCCATCCATTGTGGAGATACAGTGTCAGTTGAACTAGCTATATTTTCCGACTGATGATATTATCCCTGTCTTCCATGGATACATTCAGTTGGATGTGCCTAAATCATGGCACATATTGTTCGTCAGCGGTCTGACCATGGCAGATGACATACAAATTCAGTAAACAGGGGGGAAAAAATCCAGATCCCCCTCTATACATATGAACCAATTTGAAGCAATCTTTATGCTCCTGCCAAAAATTATGGCAGTTGTATACTTCTTGGGGTATCAGACCTTAAAGTTATATTGCAAAACCCTGAGATTTAGAGAAATGATGTAATATGACATGATGGTGTTAATGGTTCAGAAGATATAGCATTTTAAATGCAAAACATTTTAGGTGCATGTGGTTGAAACTGTTAAATATTATAATATTATACTATATTCCAGCAAAATCCTCTTGTTGGCACAGCGTAATTAATGCGGAACCATTAAAAAATAATTACAACATAAATGATGGCACTTGATGTATTAGTAGCAGGAATTACATGTTACACATACAGCAATTGTAATCAACTATGTATATTAATCAAACCAGATGTGTAAAAGATACTGTTAGATATTATTATATCAATATCATGGTGATTTATAGATAAAGCAAATTAGTACTTCTGAGTTATTACACCTGCATCATGTAGAGCAGCTTCTTCAATAAAAATACATGCTACCATTTAATCTTCCACAAGCTTTTTGACCTTTTACGCTTACTCTCCTAAATAAATCCATTCACTTAGTCCAGTGCTTACAACTCACATCATTTTTGCAAAGTAGGCCACTTGTACCATTTGTTTGGTAATCTTTGCCATTGTATACATTAAAAATAATGTATCAACTTCAAATTTACAAGGACCCAATGAAGTACTATAAACTTGCATATGTGAAAATACAACTTCTTAACCAACTTCTTGTTTAGTTCTGCTACTACATTCAAACGTGAGACATGGGGTGACTAAATTATTTTATTACCTGCTTAGGTGGGACTATGTCCTACATAACAATTGCGTTCTTTATGCATGCTGCAGTGTTGGAACTGCGGGCAGGCTAAGGCATGATGATATAATCCCTGCCTCCAATACATTGAGTAGGATGCAAGTTTGGGGTAGAAAATATGCAGGTAGTTTGTTGAACTGTATCTCTATAACCAGATGACATTAAAATCAGCGAACAAAACAAATCAATAGCTACAGACACCTACATGTATGTAAGTACTTACTGACTTTGAAGTGATTTAAATTTTCCTATAAAAAAACTTATGGCAGTTTTGATCCTCATGGTGTATTGGGCATTGTGCTTACAACACCGAGTTAGAATATTATGTGTTGAAAACAGAAACCGATGGCTTTTTTGGAAGCAAAATTAAAATAAAAGTGGGTAATGTCCATGATGGTGTGGTCTTTTGTTAAGGATGTGCCAGTACAACTTCAAGAAATGGCTGAACGTTTTGAAGCATGGAAAGTGAAGAAAGAGGCTGAATATGAAAGCAGAAGAGGTGGAAGTGACCAACGATATGGAGATAGAAGAGGAGGATCAGACCGAAGGGACCAAGGGCGTGGTGGTGGAAGGGGTGGTAGAGGGGGTGGAAGAAGAAGTGGAAACTTCTTTTGAATATTGTGTAATGAACAACGTTTGAATATTATGTTCTGTATTCATCCCTATTTATCCATTCTATGTGTTGTACATTGTTTCAAATTCCTGTGCACCATTTTAATCTGGTGTTATATTCCAAACATTTCCAGGCTCGGAAACTGGGGTAAACCATTTTCTGCTCATCTATTGATGGGTGGATTTCCTTGCAACATACTACAAAATCACAGTCATGGTTGATTGTACTCCTCTGATGCACATATTGAGTAGAGGAGGGGGTAGAATGATGGCAGCACATTCAGCACCATGAACATACCACAAAATCATGGTCATGGTTGATTGTGTACAGTGTACCCCTCTGATGCAAATACAGCACATTCAACAATTAATGCAGGGCAAGCATGTGATATGACTAATATGTGGATGGTCTGCTTGCAGTGATAGATCTGGTCTGGTGCTCATTTGCACATTGTGCATTTCTTTAGTTAAAAGGCCTTTTGAGCGGAATGCCAGCATCAAGCTTGATCGACATGCATGCACTAGCTGTTGATGAGGTTCCTCTGCAAGATTCCAGCTAGACGAAAGTGTATAAATTCTGATTGCATTGCGAATGAGACAATTAAGACGACAGCAACACTATTAGCAAGATTGAAACCAGCCATATATTTAAGAGCTAATGCATATTGGAACGCAGATTTCTGCACATACTTTAATTTTATTATTTTTTACTGATTTTTAAAAAACCAATATGATGCAATGTTTATCGCAGGTCTGCAACCGGCCGGGAACGAGACGAGAGTCTGAAACCACTTCTGCCAACCCTCACGCATTCGCCGTGAGACTCACGCATTTGACGTTTCTCTCACGCTTGAAATTTATATATCTCACGCCCGAAAGTATTCGAACTCACGCACAATAAATTCACAGCAAAATTGTATTTTTTGACGCAGGCTGCACTCATATACGCATCATTAGGCCTCCCCCCCCCCCCCCCCCCCCCGCTCGTATATTTGGCCAACGCAAGGGGGACCCCCCCCCCCCCCTCGCTCGTATATTTGGCCAAGGCAAGGGGGACCCCCCCCCCCCCCCCCCCCCCCCCCGCTCGTATATTTGGCCAACGCAAGGGGACCCCCCCCCCCCCGCTCGTATCCCCCCCCCCCGCTCGCATGTTTGGGGTAGGATTGTCATTAATTATTCATAATCTCACGCTTTACTCGCTCTAAAAGTTGGCAACTCTGCTTCTACTTCCTGAGTGGAGATAGGAACAGTTTTAAAGAGTGCCAATAGCTGTAGAATCTCATGGCAGAACGTCTGTTCATAGATAGTATAGTTAGTATAGTGAGTATTACTTACTATCAGATTCTGATATTAGTCTGAGCATAGATATTAGCAGAGTTGCCAACTTTTAGAGCGAGTAAAGCGTGAGATTATGAATAATTAATGACAATCTTACCCCAAACATGCGAGCGGGGTCCCCCTTGCGTTGGCCAAATAAAATACAATTTTGCTGTGAATTTATTGTGCGTGAGTTCGAATACTTTCGGGCGTGAGATATATAAATTTCAAGCGTGAGAGCGTGAGAGAAACGTCAAATGCGTGAGTCTCACGGCGAATGCGTGAGGGTTGGCAGGTCTGTATTAGGGAACGAGAAGCGCACGAGCTTTTCTTAAGGCAAAAGGCCTGGCGACTCGCACAAAATGACCGTCTTAGACTTTACCGACGAAACACTGTAGTCAGGCCACGTTTCTCGATACACGTGTATCGCTTTTAATGACATTCATGATACGGCACACTATTATTATCTTTCTGTTTGTTTGGCGGGTGAATGAATGACGTTACACCTGCTCTGTATTATTTGCGCATTTCAAGCGGCACAGTACGTTTTCAGCCTCACTTATGGAAGGTAAGGAATATAGTGGGGTGTGCATTACAGCAAGAGGGTTTAGCTAAATATGGGCGGGGCAAGGGGTACGGAGGAGCTAGCCCCCAATCCGTATATACTTTTTTTTTTTAGCGGCACATCTATGAATATAATATTACATCACATGTAAACATATACCGTACTTGTAGCACAATGTTTAAAGCTGTAGTCGAATCGTTGTCTCCACATAAATATAGCCAGGTACATATGTAGCAATTCTCGTGTCGTGCCGTATCTTTGCTTGTGTTTCTGTTTAGCCTTCTGTCACACTTTCTGTAGGGTTCGTGCAAGCTGCTGCGTGTACCAGTACTAGTACTAGTAGCCTTCGTTGCTAAGCATGTGATTATAGGGATGGAGCATGTGATTAGGGAGGGATGCCCCTCCCTCCCACCCACCCTCACTTACCACCCACTCACTCACTCACTCACTCACTCACTCACTCACTCACTCACTCACTCACTCACTCACTCACTCACTCACTCACTCACTCACTCACTCACTCACTCACTCACTCACTCACTCACTCACTCACACTCACTCACTCACTCACTCACTCACTCACTCACTCACTCACTCACTCACTCACTCACACTCACTCACCAAGAGAGCATCAATCAGCCTTTTTTAAATGCGTGCCACAGGTCATTTTTTAATTCACTAATCTCAGCTATCAAACCCACAGCGCAGCCAAAGAGAGCAATTAATTAAGGACAATAACGATAAAAGTCAGCTAGCCTATCAAGCCAGGGAAGGGACCCCAAGCCACTCCCTTGCCTACGTACAGAACCTTCTTATAAATTATAGTGAATAATATTTGTTGGTTTGTTCATCATTGATATCATACAACATCCTTGGTTCAATATTGTACAGTTGAAAGAAACTAAATTGTACAATTTACAGAATTACAGGAGAACATGAAATTGTTACTTGACTGTCTTCATTATCAGCAAGATTCGATTTCATCACAAAAGCAAGCACTGACCACAATTGCAGCTATGTGCAGCAATCATGGTTTGGAACACTTATTCTTTGTAAATCACTTGCGACTGAATAACTAACTCACTTAACAGATACCTTGTGCGACCACTTCCGTGCTGCTGGAGGAGTAAACTATGTTTTGAAACTATTGTTGGAGACTAAATCCTCTGAACTTCAAATAGCAGCAATGTATACCTTGGGTTGTGGTTGTGAGCAGAATAGTGAGTTACTAGGTCACAAAAATGTATGAAAACTTGTATATTTATGTTATGCATTTTCAGTGGTGTCCCAAAGAGTGCTGTGCACCCAGACTGTATTTGCATTTGTGCAGAGTCTACTTAGTGTGGGTTCTAACAAAGCCGTGAAGCTTACTGCAGCATATTTTGTTACCTGTCTTATGAATGGCAATGGTAAGAACAATACAAGTTAGTAGGTAGCCATGTATTTACTAGACTGTACTATTCCTTGGCAGTTGTAGGGCAAAATTTGGCCAGAGACCTGTGTGTATTAGAAACTTTGATTGACCTATACAAGTATGCTACTTTGCATGTAATGATAGCTAGTGGAGGTTATGTACATATTGTATACAGGCAGTTGCATCCTAATGAGAACAAGCTACAGTACACCAGTGAAGACATTGGTTTAACAGAAGATGCCAAGTTATGGATTAGCGTTTCAAGTGCTCTTTGTACAGCAGCAAATAACCCCCAAAATGGTAACACTGTAGGCACTGTGTACACATTGCATGTTTTAAAACTATGGGTTTTTATTTGTAGAACTCAATCAGAACATGTGTTCTCAGATTCTACCGGCAGCGCTGAGCATATTTGCATCCACTATGACATTCCAGATTAATCTTATTCGCTCTGCAGCTACTGTGATATCTGCTTGTGTGGCTAACAATAGTATGTTTTGAATTTGGTAACAATTATGCTTATTTTAAAAAAAAATTGTACTAGGCATGGTACAAGAGCGATTGAGGCTAATAGGAGGATTACGTATTTGTGTCCAAGCTCTAAAATCATTGATTGCTTATTCTACGAATGTCCACAAAATGGATGCTGCAGCACATATTGTAAAAATTATTTTTACAGCAACTGCAGATGGTGAGGCTGTTTCCAATGCTATGCTTGTGTTAAGGCTGCAATTCTTTGTTGCAGAGAAGAGCTGCAAAACACTATCACAATTGGAAACTGTTTCAGTATTTTTGAAACTACTTCAAATTAGCTCCCTTGATATCACCACAAAACTGAATACTGTTATCTGTCTTGGCATGATTACAGAAGTGTGTGGTAAGTCAATATAGAGTGGTGATATGCTGGAACCTCAATTTGTATTATGTTGCAGCAAAATCGCGAGCACTCGTGACTGAGGTGGGTATTCCTATTTTAATAGACTTGATGGCTGCCTCTAAGGTAAATCAAATTCTTGAATTTGAATGAGTACAATTATTTTGATCATGGGAGTGTGCTGTTTCTTATTAAAAAAAACATCTGGCCACCCTTACAAAGTGCATTGAATACATTTCAATGCAAGTGCAGCTCTTCATTCGCTTCTCCTGGAAAAGTTATGTTTAGGTTTGTATAACTTTTCAGGGCAAGCCAAAGAGTGTGGGTAACACTTGCATTGACATGTGACAGGCAATTAGGGAACATTTCAATGTGTACGAATTAGGATCATTTATTTAGAGGGCATTGCATAGCCCTCAGGAAACTCTTAAACTTAAAGGATTGTTACAATTGTGTTTTTTCAGAATGAAGAACTTTCAAGAACGACTACATTAGTCATAAAGTCATGTATGGAACAAGCTGGATTGATTTCAGGTACTTCATATTCGTGTGCTTGCATTAAGGAATTTTTCATTAAGGGACATGGAGTATACGTGTACATTTATCATATTGTGTGCATGTGTGTGTTTATGGTAGGTTAAATTTGTGTTTTGTAGGTGAACAATGTACAAAATCTGAAGATACTACTACTTCCAAGGTAGTGGATAGGGTATTAATTGAAGCTGAAAGTAGCAGTCCTCTTAACAAGCTCTCATTACAAGCACTCGATAATAAGAAACTATCTTTAAAAGATAACATTGTAAAATGGTTAACTACCTCTGATTCTGGTTTGTATAAAAGTGAAGAACGGAAGGATGAACCAGCAAATGTAGTCCATTGCTCAGCAATGGCAGTAAAGGATCAAAGGCAGTCATTCCAAAAGCTGAGTTTTCCAGGCGTTATCCCTATGAAGCAAACACTACATGATGCATCACTTTGTGCTTTAGATTGCAAATCGAATCAGACAAAACCAATGGATGGCTCAGGTAGCATAGAGTGTACTTTGGAGAAATGTGATCATGGCAATAGTGTTGTTCAAAGAGGGGAAAAAATCCAATGCACAAAAGGACTGCAGCAACCTGTATTAGTAACAGCTGGATCTAAAGCTACCATGGTTACACCAATGAATGATCTGCTGTATGTGCCACAATCTACCAAACCAAATATTCGGTACAGTACAAAACACCAACCAGCAAGTCTTTTTCATAAGCAGTGTTCGTACACATGTGGTATTGATCCACATCAAATTCATAGGTCTACAGCAGTGAGAGCGCATTATGATCTGTCATGCCGAGGTTGTACACCTTCAAAGTACCCACTATTAACGAGCAGAAATTTTTGCTCTTTCTTGCTAGACGATAGCCATACTTGCACTTTTCATAAGCAGTTGCTCTCCATGTTACATGGCTCTGTCAGTGAAGCACAATCAACATATTGCGATGTAGCTCTAGACAGTGATAGAAATGGAACAATGCAAAAAGGCTTGGAGAAGACAACAGCCTGTTTCTATGCATCAAATGATAAGCATATGATGGGAGGTAAAATTGATGATGGAGAACTAAGGCTCCAGCACAGTGAACAGAACACTAATATCACCAAGTTAGCTGCTCCATCCTGCTCAAATGTAAAACATATACCTCTTTGTGATATGACAAATTTTTCTCAAAATAATACCCAACTGCCACATCAACTACAATGTATGGCTAGTAAGGTAAGTTTTCCACACAGCAAAATAACACAATTTTTCATACAAGTGTTTTATTTAATATCTTATATAGGCATCCCAAAAAATAGTGCCATCCAGATTTACTGAAGAAGAGTCACAGAGCTTAATCACTGGTGTTAGAACACTCGGAAAAAGGTGGCATTACATATTGGCAGCTTATCCCTTCAACCCTTGCAGAACTACAGTAGATTTGAAAGATCATTATCGTGTATTGCATGCCAAAGGTCTGATTACCTAACTTTGCTTCTATATGTGCTAAGGAGTTTTTTTTTTTAATACTATAGTGTTATATTACATGTTGTACATGTAAGTCAAAATCAACAGGCATACACAATGTATATGTTTTATATCTGCTAACAGGGAAAGGTGTTAAGTTATGTATCTTTCCAGCGACAGGACACTTGTCAACATGTAACGAATGTGTAATGCAGTTCTCAATTTGCATGCATTGATTGCAGTGCTGTTTTAACGATCCATTTCTATTGTACACATGCAAGAATAGGTTTGTTAGATTTGGTGAAAACACGGGGTAGGCTACACTTCTTTAACAAAAATTCACTGCTGCATGATATTAGTAGTAGATATGTAACTGTGGTTAGAACAAATTGCCTTTTAATTTTTAAATGATAACGCGTTACCCTTGGAGAACGTATGTTCTCCAAGGGCAACGTACATTTGGCGATTTGCTGGCCTCAAACTCTCACAAGATATAATGGCTACAAACAAATCCTTCACTATATGTGGCATTAAACCATTAATAATAATAATAATAATAAAAAACCCACAAATCAATCGATGCTAATCGTATTCACAATAATGGCATCTTCAGATGTGTCAGACGTTATTGTAATAGGAGCGGGGGTCGAAGGAAGCGCTACTGCATTCAATATTGCTTCTCATGGCAAAAAGGTGTTACTTCTTGAGCAGGTACGTAGCTGTAAGTCAGGAATCGTACTAGTACTGATATACAGCTACTAAGTTGATCTTAAGCCTGATTGTTATACCTTATGGCTGGGCTGCAAGTACTAGTGGTGTCAGTTTAGATTTGTTTTGCACTAAAGCAATATAATTTGTCGTACAGTTTGATGCCCTGCACACTCGCGGCAGTTCGCATGGCCCAACAAGGATTACGAGAAGAGCATACGAGAAGGGTTTCTATGTGCACATGATGAATGAGGCATTCGAACTATGGAAACAAATTGAAGAGAAGGCAGGGATACAAATCTACCAGTAATCAATTAGCAATATGTAATAGTATTATCTACAATTGTTGTTTACCACAGCACAAATAGATTTATGTATTTATATACTGATTAATTGTGCAGTCGTACAGGAATTCTGTACTGTGGTACAGAGAAAGACACGAGGCCTGTAATAAACAGTCTTGCTGTTCATGGAGTTAAGCATGAGGTTCTAAGTGGAGCAGAAGTAAATAAGAAATACAGCGAGCAACTAAAAATTCCCCATGACAATGTTTGTGTATGGGAAGAAGATGGTGGAATCCTCATGGCATCAAAAGCTATTAGCACATTTCAGGTACCAGTTTGTATGAGGTATCCAAGCAATACATTTTGTTTTCTTTCATGACCTGTGTAGAGATTGTTCATAGCAGAAGGTGGAACACTCATGGACCAATGTGCAGTACTTCGTATTCATCCAGGGGATGTTATTACAGTGGTTACCACAAAGGGACAATTTTTAGCAAAGAAATTAGTTATTGCTGCTGGACCATGGAGCCCAGGGATCTTGAAAGAGCTTGGATTGGATTTATCTATTCAGGTATGGAATTTATATATATATATTTTTAAAAGATAAAATATACAAACACAAAGCCAACAAGACAATATGTACAAATAGAAAAAACTACATATAACACAAAAAAATATTAGGCAAATTTTTGGCGGACCTTTGCCTCTGCACAGGTATTTTGAATGAGGATGAAAAGACCTTGTATGGAATCGTTTTTTATTATGCTGATACAAAACTATTAAATTATTATTTTTTACTGGCAATACCTAAGGAAAAAAAAAATCGTAATGTATCACAACAATGAAAGAGATGTGACACAATACATAGGTGTTGGGATTCTGAACCATTACTAGTGCTTCCTCACAAGTTATATTATTGTAGCATTGCTTGAGGCTCTTGTGTTCCCTCTTTCAATTGTACATTCATCATATGCATGTACATAAACATGTAAAATTGATTATACTGTATAAATTAGTAAGTTGTGCAGTTTCCAAGAAAATGACTCTCTTGGACTATGCATAGGACAATTTTTAAGTGCAAGTAAAAAAAAAGTTGGTTTTCTGGAGTCAATGATATAATTATATGTATATATATATATATATAGTTGAAAATCAGACTACCATGTCAGCACTGCATTTTAAATGTGCTGTACGTTTGTTTGTCCTCCTCTACATAAGTATAATTAGCAAGCTGCAAATTGTGTAACCAGAAAATGGTGTAGTATGATGTGTATAAAATAGGAAGCTGATGGTGCCATTTACTATTCAGAAGATATACATCAAACTAGTACTATGAACACGGCAAGAACTTGTTTGATTTTCTGAGTGTATGGACAATGGCTTTGAAAAAAACTGCTCATCACACATTATAAGGCATTGGATTTGTGCAATTAGTTGCTTGTCTTAGAAAGCGATGTTCAAATTCCAGTTAATGCTACACCTGTATGGCTAATTAAATATTTACTGTATTTGGGCAGTCATATTTTGATGCCTATGAATAATTTTTGTACATGTAAACAGCATTAAAGAAAGCATTTGTTCCATTCAAGGCAGTTTTATGGTTGTTTTAGCCTCGTCCGAGGACGTATTTTTATTAAAGGGGGGGGGGGGGAGAGAAAGAGAGGAAAAAGGGCCTGGTAGTGATGGACAAGGTCTTTGTGCGCATGTGCTAGCAACTAGATAATCGCATACTGTTGTAATTTTTAATCGTAGAGGTAAGAACTTGTCCAAAAAGCGAGGGTAGTGAGTTGATTAGACTCAAACTATGAAATTGTACATTACGACGGTTTGGGACGAGGAAGAGTTTACGCTGAAAATGAGATGGAATACAGGAAGGTTCTATCCCTACAAACCAAATTAAAACAGTATGCGATTACCTGGTTCCTGGGTGATAGCTAGCGCATGCGCACAAAGATCTTATCCATCGCTATTAGGCCATATTCCCCCCCCCCCCCCCCCCCCCCCCCACTAACTTTTAAAATAGGGCAGGAGAGAAGGCAAGGTTTGTTTCTGCTATCAGATCTGAGCCGATCTCATTTCCTGCAGATAATCAGGCCAGAAGTATACTACTGGAAGGTTGAAAATCCCAATGCATTTTCTTCCAAACAATTCCCTGTCTTCATCATACATGCATCACTCTTGAATGGAGAAGAATTTTATGGCATACCTTCTCATGAATATCCTGGATGCATGAAGGTTATGGTCTAGATACTCTAACTCATATATAAAACTTGATGTTAATCATTTAGATCTGCCCACATTTTGGACCTGTCATCTCTAGTCCTGATGAAAGAGACATGTGTGGAACAGCTACTATGCAGGAGATTACATCTTCATTTGTGGAAAAGTACTTCAAGGGCGTGTCCACTAAACCTAGTATCTATGATGGATGTCTATATACTGTATGAAATTGCAATACGATTTATGCCAATTTGACATGCATATTTCTTCTTCCATTCAATTTCATAGAAAACTCCAGATAATGATTTTATCCTGGATAAACATCCTTCCTATGCAAATATTATTATTGGAACAGGTTTTTCTGGTAAACCTTTGTGATGAAGCAGACGCTGGGTTGTGTATTTTTATGGTGCAGATCATGCAGTAGTTGTTCATTTTTGAATCTAAATACTCTGTAGGCTGTGCTGATTATCATTTGATGACCTCAGTTGTGTTTTTGCTGATACCTAACCTATGTGAAATCATCAAAATAGGCATGCATTATATATGACAACATGTTGCAAGTGCATGTGTATGCAAGTTATATTGTCTTAAGGCATTCTGTATTCAATATTCATTTGTATTATGCACAGGTCATGGTTTTAAACTGAGTCCAATTGTGGGGAAGATACTTTCGGAACTAACATTGGAGCTGCCATTATCTTATGACTTGACACCTTTTCGTGTAAGCAGACTTATGAAAAATTAGTCTTGCTTTGTGTTGATGATGTACCTGTTGATTTTGATTCACATTAAAATGATTAAAAAGTTTAGATAGCTTTGGCAGGCAATATGTGAACATTACTAGTAATTTATTTAATATGTTTATAGCTTAATATTTACAAATAAGATTGCAAGCTTGATAAAAAAGACATCGATTTAATCACTGGAATAACTAATCACATCTTTTGCATTTAAGCCCTTCAAATTTGAAATGTCTATTTGCATTAAAAAAATGCATCAGTAGTTACATGTCAATTTCGGTATCAAAATGACTATTGTAATTCCAAACACAGTATTTAAAAAACTGCACATCGCAGTGACTAGGGATGGCAGATAGACAAAAAAATAGTAAGGGTAGCCAAGCACATCAACTCTAAGTGGCACACATTGCCATTGCCACCCCTAATGTGCACAGAACTTCCTAAGTTCTGTGTGCTGCAGAACCTGTTGTTATACCTGCTTCAAACACTGTGTTGTTTGTTTTAGCAAATTTACTTCAGATGAAATCTGGATGCTTGTAATCCTAGCCATTCACAAAATCACAATTTTGGTACCTTGTTCCACGGTCCATATTACATAATATTGCTTTGCTGGCTTTTTTTACATTTAACTTTGAATGTTGCAATGATTAAAAGTAGGCGAGAGGCTAGAACCAGCAGATAACATGCAGTATTGAGGTGATGTACATTTTATAGTCTGGGCCTGAGTACGTTAGAAAGCCTGGGCAAATAGACATCTATAACTCAGGGGTGAATAATTTATTTGCAAGAATTAACTTTGAAACAATAAACTATCACTCACAGTTACGAATAGAGATTGCTCCACACTAGCACCCCCATGTACTGGTAAATCAGTTAAAAAAATCATGCTTTTTATGTAGGTTCTTCATGCTAGAAGTGCATGATAGGCTCATGATCAGCTGAGTAGTAGCAGTTCGCCATTTTGCGCGTACCATGCAAACGATTGAGTGTCCTTGGTTAAGGTTATTAATGTACAATCTATTAAAATTTATATATCGCGACATGCATGAATTAACTCTTTGGAGTTAATCGATCGCCGGCCGGTACTTTTGTGATGGAGTCGAAGATACCGGGTTTTGTTGCATCGAAGAGAAAAGTAGAAACCGAATTGCATGAAATGGATGCTCAGCAAGGTTCCACACCAAAAAAAAAGAAGGTTGAAAGTAATGCCACGCAGGCATATAGTGCTGTTGCTCAAAGAATTATGGTAATTGCAGTATTTAATTTGACACCATATATTACACAGCAAATGCATAACCGTTATAGGCGTCAATGGGATACAAGCCTGGTAAAGGGCTAGGACTTCACGGAACAGGTATTGTGACCCCCGTGAGCGAGTCTGAACAGAGAGGAAGGAGGGGTTTGGGTTTTGCAACTGGAGATGCCGGGAGCGAGGAGAATGAAGAGTGGACTCCAGAAGAGGTATATCATGTGTGATAGAATCGAGATGTTGGTACATATACTTTCAAATGTTAGATTTTGTATGAACCAAAACCAGAGTGGATTAGAAGCTGCGAGTTACCAGTGCCCAGATTTGAGGAGCTGAAGGAATGGATGAAAATAGGACCAGTTAAGTGCTATTTAACTGCATATTCTTCACAATCACAGTGTGTAACATTTTGATGCTATATACAGGATGTACGCTGACACGGTTAACTTAACCCCCACTTAATTAGAGAGCTGAATTACAATCATAAACACAAATTACAATGTACAAAATAGTCCAGTGGATATAAATAGGAATGAAATGTGCAAAATTCTGATATGTCGTGTATTGCTAGTGAGCTGCTTCAACTTCAAACCCTAGGGCAGTTTGCCATTTCGGTTATGACCAAACGAACTGTTTCTCGCATTTGGTTGCTAGATGCTGGATAAAATGGTATACTTCTCAAGAGGAGTCAATTCCCACAACGGGGGTAAAATTGTCATGATCTTCCTTGGCTGCACTTTCTAGGATTCCCCTGGGGTACAGTGCTTTTATGACAGGGCGTCAGTATTAATGATGCGAACGTCATCTGTGGTAGCCACACCCCTTCACTGTAATGATCAAGCCCTTTAAACCAACATCATTTGATTAGGGATATGCCTCCCTTACAATTGATTTCTTCATCATATGTGGCCACACTTCTGATGACATGTCTCCCAAGCAGTCCCATTGTGCCTCTGTACAACTAGGCTACCCTTTTTACAGTCTATGCTGTAGCTTGAGTTCAGCAGCCATCACAGCATGAAGGAAGATCAACAGGATGTTTCAGATAGCATATTAAATTTAGTAGTTTACTATTTCTGAATTCATTGGGAGACAGGGTTGATGTCAGCTATGACAATGTACAACATGTATTAAGGCTCACTATTTTCTGGTGAAAATGGTGTTAAGTGTAACTGCTAGGTTAACAATTTCGACTTTCTATTTTCAACACTACACCATTTCTCCATGATACATGTAAGACATATTTTGGGGTCTTGCACTAACTCTGTGTGAGGTAAGCATAGGATGTCATGAGATGCGCATTTTCCCACTCAATTCTTGCCAATGAAATAGTCTCCTGCCTGCTGTACATTGAATGGGACGTGGTTTGCCTAAATCCTTGGCATGAATAAGTGGGAAAATGTGTACACACTGTGTCTCCATAGTGGATGTTACAGATCACATAATAATCAAAGAACGGAACAGCTGTAGGACCCATCTATGAACTTTTCCAATTTTGAAGCAATTTTCAGTGTTCTTGCCATATGTTGTGGTGGTTTGATCTCCGTGGGTATCGGACTTCATGATTATGGAAAAGGTGTAATGAAAATTTGAAAATAGAATGTTGATATGATTAACCATTAGAAAGCTATAGTGATATCATCTATTAATGCGAAGCATCTTTAATTCTGTATGCATGTGTATATATGTGAAGGGCCATTTTCTCAAACCCATTGTCCTGCCATTGGACTCTAATTGCATATTTAGAGGGAATTGCAAAGCTACAGTTCAGAATTAGATTTATTTTTACATGTTCTTCAGGCCATATATGGTTTAGTATGATGGGTCATTTGATGTTTGATGCATTATTGGTAATACAGTGTAAGAAGGTATATCTATCATACGACCCAGTGCTACTCCTTTTAAAAGCCTTATCCTGTTATTGAGCTGTGTTAATGATCAATAGCAGCCTCTTGAAGGTATTACAGGTAGCTGAAGATGAGATATTATACAACCTGATACATATGAAGTACAAATTTTCAAGAAAGGGGGTGCTAAATAAAATACTGATGGCTCATATATGTCACTAAACACCTGTATGTGGTTACTTTGAAATGGATTTCAGTTGATAATAGCATTTACTTGTATATACTAGAGTTGTGCATATGTTCTGTGACTTTAGTATTTACTTTTTAAAGAAAAAGCGGAGTATTGAAGATGAAACTACATTTTGTGACCCTGAAGTGCTTCAGTCGATTCTCAAGTCTAAGGTTTGTGATGTTCCCAAATATATCTTCTGGTTTTTGAAGCCTTTCAAGTGAAAGTATAATATAGTTTGGTCATGAGATGTGTAATACTTCTGCTTCTGCTAGGTTTATGCACTATTTATTGTATGTGTAAGCATGCATTTAATTTCATGATGCACATGATTGTTTAAAAATTTTGCAGTTGATTTTGATAGTAAGGGTTAGGTTAGATGGTGTTTTTTACTTGAAGGTATTGAACTCATTTCTGGTAGGCACCCACTATAGGGGTGTGTGTAATATTAGCAACATGTGCTAAGAAAACGAAAATGCTCTACACTACATGTACTATCATTTCCAGTATTACTGGGTATCTTGGGTGTATAAAACGAAAATTGATGTATAGGTAGACAGTTATATTGTTGGCATTTATATATATCTTATTCTTTTTTTGTATCTGCAGAGTGAATTTGACCTTCTGAATAATAAAGAATTTTTGGATGCTAGGCGCCGTTCAAACCCATATGAAACTATTCGAGGGGCAATTTTCCAGAACAGGTTTAACATTTATACTTGTACATACATGTATTTGAGAAATAGGTTTTTTTTTGTTATGAAAGGGCTGCAATGAAAATGGCAAATATAGATGCTGTATTCCATTTCATGTTTACAAATGCAGTGAAGTCAGAGAAACCAGATTGTCCTGTAAGTGATATCATTGCACATGCTTTATGTTAAATGTACCCAATGAACAGTGTTAATAAGCTGCTTTATTTAGGAACAAAGTGAACTCTTGTATTTTGCTGACATTTGTGCTGGTCCAGGAGGTTTTTCAGAATATGTTCTTTGGAGGAAAAAGTGGCATGCAAAGGGCTTTGGGTTCACTTTGAAAGGTGACGCTATGGGTTTGATATCACATGTTCTTACAAGAGGGTGTGACACATTACCATTTTACTGTACAACAATTTAGAAGTTTAAACAGTATCATATATCCTTTGAATTTATTTTTCTCAGATACTCCAAGTGGTTCCGATTTCAAATTGGATGCATTTCTGGTAGCTCCGTGTGAGACATTTGAACCACATTATGGTATATTTATGTTTGTGTATGTTATGAGCTGCATGCCACCTGCCTTTTCAGCTTTAAAAATCTTATTCAAACCTGTCATTCAAATAGTATTTTATATTGGTGTACATGTCCTGAAATCTGTATTTTAAATACTAACTTATATGGTATTATTATTGATGTGCATGTACATGTACAAGTACATGTTTATTTACATGTATGCATATTGATCATGTATATGAAAAAAGACCAATGTGCTAAAGTATGGTTCCAATGTCAAAGTTGAATTGAGTTACAGAAGAACCCTCCTATTATGCATAAACCATTGGACCTATGTCCATATTTCAGTGGCTTGTAATGTACATTCACGTATGTACTGGTAAGTCAATGAAAAAAAGATTGTATTCAGGAAATGCAACAATGTCTGTCCTATATATGGTAGATGCCTGCACCGTAGATACCTTTATCAACGTATTGTAGTCAAGGGAGAGGGATTCCTCTATATGTTACAATAGTACCAAGCATTTCTTTGCTGGAAAGGACATACGGTACACATAAATCATTAAATTTACATCTTGTTTTGTAGTGCGTTCATAATATGGCTCAAGGTTCTATATGCAGTACTATTAGAAAATGTGGTAATGATCATGATAGTTTTATGCACCCATTTTTCTTTTTTTTTTTCTGTAGGTGAAGGTGGTCTTGATGGTGATGGTGATGTTACTAAACCTAGCAACCTTACTGCATTTAAAGAATATGTGCTTGAACACACTAATAAAAAGGGTGTTCATTTCGTTATGGCTGATGGGGTAAGAAATGCTAGTATTAAGTGTGTTCTTATTGGCATGTAAGTGTACACTAGCATTATCTTTCAATGTACTACCACTATACACTATCTGTATGCACTGTACTTAATAAGTAATGAGTTGATCAGTCTCATGAATTACTTTCCATTGAAATGTTTAAAGTGCATTAGAACATTGCATGGTTATTGGGCTTGTAATAAATTAATGTGTTGTGGGCCAGCTCGCTACAATTCAAAGTTGTAACAATCTGCTCTTGTTTACACTTAAAAATGTCCAATAATATTTTTGCAATTGACAATGTTTCATGAAAGTATTGAATGGTTGAAACAAGGTTTGAATGCAGTCTACGGTAGCTCCTAAAATGTGGACATTGGATTTTATATGTGGTTATATACTTGCATTTCATGTTTGTACTACTAAGAAGGGATGCATCTACATAGACTAGGCTAGTTGAACAGTCATACTTCTGAACAGTCTAACATTGTTTAACATTGGATCCATGTGAATGAAACATTTTTTGTTTTACTCACTTATCTGAAAATCGTCAGAAATGCTGCAATTGCTAAAAGCTACAATGATGTTTCATGCTGAATATAAGCCTTATACAGGGTATAGTAACTGCTACACTTATACAATCATTATTTAAGAATCTGTCACATACAACCATACACATAATTATATACACCCATTTACTACACTGCGCAAGCGCATTGATCTAAGTTCACCACAAGTCCCCATCACTATACTCTTCTCTCCTTAATTAATATCAATCTGGACGATGACGATTTCTTGTGGGGTAACGCTTGGGTGGAGCCACTTCCTGAACCATTTCCTGCTCCATTTCCTGCTCTGTTCCTGCAGTTCCTATCTTTACTTCTTCCTTGGTTTTATCTGGCTGATCTTCAGTTTCTTGTATGCTTTTCTGTTTGGTACCTGGTGTAGGCACTTCCAAAACCTCATCATCTTTCACTTTCTCTGCCACCTCCTGTATCCTCTTTCCTTTCCTGATGATTGTCTTCCCATCTTGTAAGATGCTCCACATGTCTTCACTGTCGCCCATCCCGTAGCTCTACAATGTAGGACAAGGGACCACAACATTTTAAAATGATACCTGGTAACCATTTTGGGCTAGCAGCAAAGTTTCTTGCCATCACCAGCTCCTTGGGACAAATGCCCGCTTCCTCACATTCTCATCATATTGTTGCTTTAGTTTCACTCTTTCTCTGTAGGAGTTCTTAGGAAATCCAACTTGGTTCTCAATTTCCTCTGAAGAAACAACCTGCATGGAGCTTCATTAGTGACAGTGTGAGGAATGGTGCGATATCAAAAATGCACTTAGCCTCTGTTGCAATGATCGTTCTCCTTCCCCTCCCTTCATCGCTTGCTTAAAAGTCTGCGCAAACCTTTCAACAAGCCCATTCTTTGCAGGATAATATGGAGAGCTCAGTATATGCTTGATTCCATTGACAATTGTTGAATTCCTTGGCCACAAATTGTGGACCATTTTCTGAGACAAGTTGTTCCGGTAATCCATATGCTGCAGTTACTTGTCTCAACACATCTATGGTCTTTTGTCTGGTTATCTGTCATGATGAACACCTTTGGCCACTTAAAATGGGCATCAACTAGTAGGAAGAACATCTTCCCCAAAAATGGACCTGCAAAATCTATGTGCACCCGTTGGAAAGGTCTAGATGGCCACACCCATGGATGTAAAGGAGCCAATGGAGGGGATGCTTTAACTGCCAAACAAGCCTCACAGGTGTAACGTTGCTGTCTGGTGCCGGACTGTCGGGTATGCCCCGTATTACTACGAATGCCTCCTATAATATAGCTTAGGCGTTGTATCCCGCACGCGCCCCTGGTCGCGTTTCACTCTTGTCTAGTCCTATTCTATATAATGCACCCTCATACGTCGATCCAACTATTAATCACAATGTTACATTTGGTCCTCCTTGAAATAAATGCGACCTCGTGTTTATAAGTAATGCTTTGGCTTTCGAATGGCATCTCGAAGATGATACCGGCTTTGATACCCTGTCCTCAAAGGTTCAGTTGGGACCAACTCTGGACCCTTATCCTCTTCTGCCTGACCTTCAGGAATATCTTGCGCTTTGGGGCCTTCCTCACTTTCATCTCCTGACGATATGGGGGTTGGTTCCTCCCTTGCATCTCCTGGTAATACGGGAGTCAGTTCCTCAACCCATCTGGGGTACTTCTGGGGGCTGGCTTGGTTGCGACCATACCAATAATAACCATTTGGAAGGTTTAGTGGGCACTGTACTGTACGTATCTGATGGACTCTAATACTCTCCTTATCAGGAAAGTACACTTTACTGGCCACCGCATCAGGAGTAGGACAGTCACAGACATGGTATGGGCCATGCCAGGGTCTTGATAGCTTCCTAT
Organism: Spongilla lacustris; assembly: GCA_949361645.1. Taxonomy (NCBI): domain Eukaryota; kingdom Metazoa; phylum Porifera; class Demospongiae; order Spongillida; family Spongillidae; genus Spongilla; species Spongilla lacustris. The sequence goes on from OX442436.1 coordinate 3,054,794, forward strand.
TCTTTCCACTTTCATCTTGTGCCTGTATCGGTACCACAACCCGTTTACGAGATAGTAGACACAATGCTTGCACTAGGTTTACTGTAACACTTGGAACCTGAACCTTTGCTGGGCTTTGGGGTGGTTGGTATAGGTCTCGCTTCTTACCCCTCTATGGTTCAGCTGCTGGATGATACTGGATTGTTCCTAACTGGCGACATACACCTTCTGATAGGAGTAACTGATCAACAGCATCTGTTTTGAGGTAGACCGGAGTTTTGATACACTTGTCATCAAATGTCACATTGAGAGTAACCATACCACCCAATGCAAATGCCTGCTAGTTGTATGTACGGGGAATTTCATCTGGTTTCTTCATATCTCCCTTCTTCAGCTTTGCTTGAGCTGCAACCTTCTGAAGAGATTTCCTCCAATTATAGTGATCTCTGCACCACTGTCAATAATTCCATACACTGGAACTCCTTGTAACACAGTGAGGGTGGCTTCCTTGGTCATTAACCCATATTGCCCTAACATCACTCTTCTTCTGGTTCTGCTGTGAGTAATGCTGTACTGGTCCTTTACTCTCCACCTGTGCCAGGTGACCCGTCGACTCGCAAGTGAAACAGCGTGGGCCACCGTTGCTGGTGGCTGGCCTTCCACCTTGGGTTACATCTGGTTTCTCTGATAAGGAATTAGAGTGTGTGGTGCTCCTAGCCCTTTTAGGCGCTTCTGAGAATGAGGACTGTGAGGTGTACCCATCTAATTTGTTGTTGTAAGCCTCCCATTTCTTGAGACCGGATATTCTCTCTTCATTTTTGGCTGCCACACACAGATCCTTGTAACTCGTTGAGCCAGACACTGCGGGGGATCTCATCAGTTCATGTTTCAAAGCTTCCTGGAGCTGGCTGTATAAAAGTGCATCCCTGGTCTCTACTGACATGCTGTCATGACCGTAACCTATCCGAAATGTCCTTTCCAACCTCCTTATCAGTTCTGAAACTGTCTCCTTTTCTCCCTGTGCCGAGTGACAGAAATCCTGGACTGCCAATACTTTTCCCCCGCAATCTAGTCGTCCCCTGAGTGCTTCCACAGCTGCTTTGAAGTCGTGTTTCTCTGTCTCATCTAGCAATGACCACTCTTGAAATGCTCTACTCCTGAGATGACCAGCCAGCTGTAGCAACTTTTCCTCATACCTCCAACCATTCCAATCAGATGCCCGCTGCAGTGTGGGTAGCCAGTCATCAAATTGTAACTCATCAGATTAAAAGGATCAACTGGTGGTGCCTTGCCTGTACGCTTTCCCACAGAAAAGCCTGAACTGGAGCAGCTTGAAGAAATCGCGGGAATCTGCTCCTGTATGCTGTCAAGCACAACAAGTGTTTCTGTCCTGCTTGACAACTGTGTTTTCAGCCTTTCAACCTCTTCTTTTGCACTCAATATGTCTTTGAACTCTCGTAGCTGAATGCAGTTAGCTCTCCATACTTCATCCAATTGGCTCTTACATGCTGCCAAAGTTGCTGTGAGCTCCTCTACCTTTTTATTAGCCTCCTCCAAAGCTGCTTGTAATTCTGTGATGTCACCCCCTTGCTCACCTAACACTGCCTGTTCTTCTTCCTCTGCTTCCGCTCCCTGTGCTTCCTCTACAGTGGGTGGTGTGTCAAGAAATACCCCTTGAGCGTCTTGTAGTTGGAGGTACGTCTTGCCGTCTGGACCCTCCTTAACTATAACTTATACATTCGAAGGGTCATGTGCGTCTTCTCGGAGTTTTTCTTCGATCATCTGGAATATATCTGTCACCGGTGCTCTAATAGGTAGTTTCAAGGATGCCGCCATCTGGTTCCTGAACGCTGCCGTTAAGCGTCTCGACTTGAGTGGGATTGAGCTACGACCGCGTGCCACTCTGTCTTCCGATTGTGAACTTGAGCTTCCTTCCTTAGACATCCTAAAAATAACAACAAAATAACTGCCTCTGACAAACTGGTATTCCTAATGGATTCAGCGCTGCACTGATCCAATTGGATTCCCACTCTAGACCAAATCCACGTGACTTGCACTAATCTTGTCTCAGTAGAATCTCCACTGTAATGTTGCCGTCTGGTGCCGGACTGTCGAGTATGCCCCGTATTACTACCTATAATATAGCTTAGGCATTGTATCCCGCACGCGCCCCTGGTCAAGTTTCACTTTTGTCTAATCCTATTCTATATAATGCACCTTCATACGTCATTCCAACTATTAGTCACAATGTTACACAGGCACCCACAAACTTCCCAATATTCTTATCAATCTGGGGCCACCATACATGACTCCTAGCTAAAGCTTTCATCTTTGACACACCTGGGTGATTGTCATGAAGCACTTGTAGCACCCTCTCCCTCAGTTTGCTTGGTATGATTATCCTCATACCCCATAACAGGGAATCATCTCTACCACAAGTTCTGTTTAACATGTATAGAAAGGCTGTAGGATTTCATGTATCGTCCCAGGCCACCCCTTCAGTACATAATCTAGCACCTTGCTTATCACAGGATCATAATGGGTTGCATTTCTTACCTGGTCTGCAGTTACTGGCAGAGTTTCTAACTGTGACACACTCAACACACTCTGTTCCTTGTCATCCTCTTCCTGTACCTGTAGAGGTAACCTTGATAGTTCATCTGCATTGCTGTGGTTCAGAGTGGGCTTAACTCTGCAGTCTGGAAGCTGCCAATGTTGGTACACCTGCTTTTGGACGTAATATGGTTGTCAAAGCTATGTGATTCGTTAGAAGGGTAAATTTTCGACCATACAGATATGGGTGAAACTTTTTTATCCCAAGCACTAGAGCTAGTGCGTCTTTTTCGACCTGAGCATCGTGACCTTCTCCAGTAGAACGAGAACGTGAGGCAAATGCAACAGGTCTTTCTGACTTATCTGGTAATACATGAGAAATTACACTGCTCCAATACCATATGAAGATGCATCAGTGGCCAATGTCAGTGGTAACTGTGGATCATACTGTACTAGTACATCATCAGAACTCAGCTTCATTCCAGAACCACACACACAATCTTTTTTAAGGAGTTGATAAAGAGGTGCCAGATGCATAGACAAGTTAGGAATAAACTTCGCATAGTAGTTCACTAATCCCAAAATGGCTTTCAATTCTGTCACTGATTTAGGAGCTGGAGCATTAACAATTGCATCCACGTTACTTGGCAGTGGGTGCAAACCCTCCTCATTAATACGATGCCCCAAAAAATGTACACTAGAAACCACTTTTCCTTACAAATTCGAATATTGCGGAGCTTGAAACGTTTCAATACTTCCTCTAGGTTACACAGATGTTCCCCTTCGCTTCTCCCTTTGACCAAAATATCATCTATGTAACACACCACTTGTGGTACCCCTTGTAACACAGTATCCATTAACATCTGGAACATGGCAGGAGCTGCTGATGCCACCCCAAAAGGCATCCTGGTTATATTGAAACAGACCCCTGTGTGTGTTAAGTGTACATAACTTTTTGAATGCTCATCCAAAGTTAGCTGCTGGAAAGCGTTGATGAGGTCAAGTTTTGTAAAGTGTTTAACACCTGTTAACGTTGCAAATAATTTATCTGGGTTTTTGGTAAAGGATGGTGTTATCCAGTACCAGGGGCGGACGCAGGATTTAGAGTTAGGGGGGCCGCAAAGGGCAGAGGGTAGGAAAGGGGGGTGGGTGCGGGAGGGGGCATCGCCCCCTCCTGCTCCAGCTAGGGGGTTTGGAGGAGCGCGCTGTAAGCTTCCCCATTGGGGTCTGGGGCTTAGCCCTAGAAGCTTCAGAACAATACGGAATTTTATTCCCGAAACAGCCACAAAATGCTTATGCCTTCGAGTCGTGCAAACAGCGCATGCGCATGTGCTGCAGCAGCTTTGGGTTTGACTTTCATCTGACACACAACCATACACTTTCTCTCTAGCATGGTTCAGCTCAGGTTAACGGTTACAAGTTTTTTTTATCATCCATATATTAGGGAGGGGGGGGGGGGGGGGGGGCGTGCGTCCTCCGTGCCCCCCTTCCCCCTAAATCCGCCACTGAGTACTGGGTTCAGCGTTATGTTAAAATTGCACCTGGCGATTAGCTTAGGTACAATAGGAGTTGCCCATTCACTATAACTTACATGTACCTTCACAATTATTCCTCCCTTCTCTAACCAGCCCCAGATCCAGGATTTGGCTTGGGGGGGGGGGGGGGGGGTTAATGGGAGGGGCGGCACATTAACAAGCTGTGTCTGCGTGTAGGAATTAAGTAGTTTGCCGGTACAATGATTTACTGGTACACCTTTGTTTATACATAGCTGATATGAAGTTATTGATTAAAAAAGCCAATGGACTAGTAATGCATCAATGGCATGGCACGTACTACTACAATATGATGTTTAAGCACCTCGCGCGACCAGAGGTTGCTAACAGGTTTATGCCTGCTTCATTGTCAACAGGAACAGAGTACTGAATATGCATATGGCAAGGCCATTCAATTGTTCTTGTCCCATTGTCGTCCTGCAGTAACTTTTAAGTCGTTTTAGTGTGGAAAAACTGTGTTCTGCACTTGCGCTGGTAACCGGTAGTGTTGCCGTGATGTGCAATAAAACTGATATGTTGTGAAAGAAATCGATATCGCAGACAACCAATGTTTCAACAGCTGTGTCGGGTGACCCTGTTCTTGTAGCCCATCTTTTCTTCCATACGTCATACTTTCCCTTTACAGCTTGCTCTGACTCCAAAAATCATCTGTAAATGGCAAGAGCTGGTTGCAAGTCACTACATGAAATACATTTTGGGATGAGATGTGTTACGATTCTGCTATGCTTATTGAAGTGAAAGCGCAACTTCGACAATACATGCTCTATGAAAGGATAGTAAATACCTCGCTTGAAGTACTTCTGGTCAGAACATGACTCCACATTGACGCGATTTTGCTGCCTTGCTGCTTGACGCGGTTGTTTGGGGTCAACATCAGTTACACTTGCAAGTGATTCTGCAACCTCCCACACAGTCAGAAATGAAGTATCATTAGATCGCTTATCTTGCAAACATGCATTTGTCTCATCCACTAAACTCATCGCTTTGATGAGGTTAATACAGCTGCACCGAGAGTTGCTTTGTAACTGCCAGAACTTCATGCATGGCAGATGTCGCAACAATGAATTCTGGCCTTGAGATGGAGTTTAAAATCATCTGCGCAGAAGTTGAAGTAACTTTGTCCAGGTTGCGACAAGTTGTGAGGCAAGTCACGAGAGGGCTGAATAGTTCTACAAATATAAGTACAGCGTCATGTCTTTTCACCTAACGGGTTTTGCAAAGCTGAAGAAGGCTTTTTTTGCAGTCAGGCATTTGCTTAGTCACTATGGTTTCCAAAACAGTTGTACGCTTGGAAGAGTGACTAATGAAATTGGCTGCAGAAGAAAGAACTCCCATAGCATTGCGGACGGCCTGCTCACTTGAACCATGAGATAAGCACAAATTCAGGATATGTTGGAGCAATGGACATAAGTTGCCAGTGGATACTCTGAACAGACAACAGCATGTGCACCATTGAACGTACTGCTAATTGCACTAGCGCCGTCATAACTTTGACCCACATGATATTCAAGGTTGAGGTCCCTGGTTCGCATTTCGTCCATGATTGTGAACCCTAAGCCTCGACCGATCAAAGTCGGTTACTTCTGTAAAACATAGAAACTCGCCCTCTTCTACAAAGCGTAGAGATATGCTTAATTGCTCCTTGTGTCCAGTATCTGTGGTTTTGTCAGCCAGCACACTAAAACCTTGCACATCTTACGCGTTGTACTAACGACTGTACCATGTGCTGTCCAATGCAAGAAATCAGCTCGTTTTGTGTGGTCTTAGAGATGTACGTTGCGGTACGTGAAGTTGACTTCAAGTGAGCCTCTAGTATTTTGTCTCCTGAGTCGACCCGAAATGAAAGTAGTGCACGAAAGTTTCCTTCATTGAAATCTGTTTGAAACTGACCATCAGAGCCTACTTTCATCGCGATCACCTCAAAGAGGGCGATTGTGTCTTCCACAAAATAGAATAGTTGATTATTTGCATTAAAATGTTCCTGTTGTGAACAGCCTCGTCGTTATGGCTCTGATCAATGTGCTTCAAGATATCCACCCCAGACTTCATTTTGTGCCTAAACTCAGCAGCTTGAACAACAGCTGTCTTGTGGTACTCAGTGTTTTCGTGTGTGGACACATACCCACCTTTACCAAACAGTCTGTGATATTTAGTCAATGGTTGGACTTGGAGGTCCAAACAGAACAATGCAGACCTTGCATAGAAGGTGAGTAAGAGTCAGTCCAATATCAATCCCTGACGATGTAGGATGTTTAGACGAATAGACCCTTCCCTTTAACGGCATAAGGAATGCAATTATTATTAATTGCGTCACTTTCGGAGTTCTTCCTGCGCGCAAGCACTAACACTGTACCAGGCTGTTGATAATTTTCGACCGACCAAGCCTCTGTCACAACAGTACTCACAGAGGCAGACATCCCAGGTGCGTTTCTCGAGGTGCCACTAGAGATCCGTAGTACGGCAGCGCTCCGAAGGTGGCTAATTTGCCACGGGATAAAAATGCAATCGGCTAGCCGAAAGCAAAGCCTAATAGATAGGTCAGTATTGCCAAGACATTTATGTACTGTGTCGATATCAGTCGTGCTAGTCTCATTCCCAGACCAATATGACGCAATGTTTATCGCAATTTGTACTTTGTATAAACAAGCTCGTACTTGTATAACTATATTAAGTCTGGTGTTTCGAATGCTAAACCTTAGAATTCGTGCGCTTATATGCAACGTTGTCTTACAGTACATAGATACACCCTTGTTGTCCACCTTGCGAGTCATTTTACACATGACACATCACATCACCAGCAGGAAGAACTCCGGACGTGACGTAAAATTAGCAAATTGCATTCCTTACGCCATTAAAGGGAAGGGTCTATTAGTGGTTGAGTAATCATGGCTACTACTGGCGATCATGTCAATTGACTTCGTACTAGGGCCTGCAGTACACGCATTTGCTGAATTTAATTCAGTAACACCACCCAGATAGTCAATCACTATACTCTCGTCAACTTGATTTTTAGAGCTGGTGCAACAATCACTCAAGGGATGCTCATCGATGATGGGTTGGGGGACAGGGCACTCAATAGCTACATCATAAGACAATGAAGTCTCTGCATGAGATAGAAAATTAGCTGGTACTGAGGATGGAATATCCAGCGATGGAAGCTAAAGTGGTTCAAGCGGACTTTCAACGTGCTCAATATCTGTTGGAGGAGCGACTAGTTCACGGACTGGACTCCCAGCTGGGATATTTAGTGTCTGATCAACTGTTGCAATCGTTGGTAAAGAAGCGCCACACGCCACAAAAAATTCTGAATTTTGCTACATTCTTCACCACTGCAGCCAAATCTTTGAGCTTCTTAGACTTCCGAAAATAAGCTCCAGACTGCTTCAGCTGTTTTGACATTTGTACAAATTAGACGTGCTAATTGGCATAACTTAATACAAATTTACAGGTACCCAGACTTTAAAAGATCACACAATTATATAGGTCAGATGGTCAGGCTGAGGCCGGCAGCTGGGCAAGTGTGAGTGTGTGATAGTGCGTGGGGGGGTGGAGGGGGGTGGCAACTAGTGCCAGAGGGGTGGCATTTTGTGTGTGCCATGGGGGGGGGGGGGGGGGGGGCGGCTTCCCCCCAAGCCTATGCTGGATCTGGGGCTGTCTCTAACCTTGCTCTATTGCTTCTTTTATTGCAAATGGCACTGACCTAGGTCTGCAAAAAAACTGGCTGCACATTCTCCTTTAATACCAATTTTACTTCAAAAGGTTTGATCATACTAGGTTCCCCACTGAACACCTCAGCATATGTTTCCAACAATTTACTGATGACCCTTTCTATGCACATGTTAACAGCACCACTTGCTACCTCAAAATTGAATTTTTACAACCAATCTGTAATAAGCTAGGACCCTGGCCATCCACCACAATCACAGAACACACCTTCTTTTGTTCCCTATACTGTGCCTGTGCTGTGAATTCAGCTGTATGCATTTTAACCTGACTGTTGATGGTTGCAATGTAGTCTTCAAAAACCCTGTCTGCCAAGTTTTCAAAGATATTATGGACACAGCAGCACCCGTGTCAAATTCCATGTTTACCAAGACCCCATTCACCACCATGTTAACACTTATTGGATCCCTATAGTCTGACATCTGTGATCTGCCAAACAATTGGGTCAATCACAGATGTCAGACTATAGGCTTTGGTGTGTAATGCTGTTTTAGAAACGCCATCAACTGGGTGTAACTCTTGCTCGCTGGAGCAGCGGGGAAAGATAGGCTTCGTAACGAAGCGTAAGTTTGACTGCCTATGACACTGAGTAGAACAGCCACTTTTTGTCAGACGCCACACCATGAGCTGCGAATTTCAGCTCCACCCTCTCTAAGTAGCCTGTTATTGGCTCTGCTCCAACCTGAAATTTGGCTATCTTTCCGAACGCTGTTGTTGCCATGGGCTATCCACCTCGTTGCCAGTTGTAGTAACTGCTACACTTATACAATCATTATACGAATCTGTCACATATAGCCATACACATAATTATATACACCCATCCACTGCACTGCGCAACCGCATTAAAGGTCTAAGTTCAATACAAGTCCCCATCGCTACAGTATGTTCTTAGTAACTGATGATTGTGTAAAGCCATAGAGGTAAGACTGCCACTGGAAAATGTACACATTTTGCTGAGTTGTTATTCAAGATTACCTATTTTTAATTTTATTTAAAAGTAATGAATTATATGCATACACAACATTATTAATTATATTTAGTTAATAGTCTTGGAATCCTCTGTTAAGGATTGCCCTGACATTTGCTCTAAAAAGGGTCAGGTTCAGCCTCCCATATAAAGCTGCGATGGCTATGGACTTTGGGCAGTTCTATCTTGTGGCCAATCTGAAAGCAAGCTGAGATAAAGCCTACTTAGCCTCTGTACCCCAGCAACCAAACTTTTAGAAACTAGTGGTGATGTGACAGTGGAGTCGAATGCAGCCGGCTTGCCCAACATCCAATTTGCAGCAAGAACATCCGCTGGTTGTTTGTTGTGCTCATGGAGTCCATAACCACTCCCCACCTCTACCTGAACCCCAACACAGGCTCTCCAACATGACTCCACAAAAACATCCCGCCGCCTGTTATGGCGGGTGACCACATCACCACCGTGCTTGCAAGTCAAAGCATGGTGACCCAGGGAGTCTAATGAATGAGCTGGGCAGTAGGGACAACTGGCACGTTGAGAGACACTCATGCCTAGCCACCACTGTATGGCTGTTTGAAACTCCAGAGGGTCAAGGGGTAAGTTAAGCCCTGGAGAAGGGATAACAGAAAGCCAGGCTGCAGCATGGGGGGAAGATACAGATAGTAGACGTGCTCTGTCTGGCAAAGATGAACTAGCAAACAGCTTATTAAATTGGCTATCTTCAAGTTTGCAGGAAAGGTCTTTTTGACGGCATGGAGTATGAGAGACTGCTTTCTGTTGTAATGGCCTCAGATGGTGGAATATGGATATTGTATTCTCCAATAGAATGGACAAGATGTTGATTAGATATCAAATCCAGTGTGGAGATGCTAAGTGAAGCTATGTAGCAAGCTGTTGAGTGGTCTGAAAGGCTGCGGAGCCCATACTACCTTTACTTAAACTGAGCTGTGCCTGTTCCCAAGAACTATTGATGGTGTCTACACAAGGCAAACATCATTATCAAAGTATTTAAATCCTTCAGCCACAATGGAAGGAGGTGTGGATGTTGCCAGATCTACAAGTTTGCAAAACCCCCGCATTGGCGCAAGAGGAGTAAAGCAACTTGGGGGGTCCACGGAGCCAACCTTCTCTAACTGTGTGAGCAACTTGGAAGCTATTGCACATTTCTGGGACACATACTTGGCGCAGAATATAGCATCACCAATAGGAGAGCCAAGGATTTCAAAGTGGGGTACATTGGACTTTTTCGTCCCAGATGGGAACATACTGAGGTCACTCAAGCTGAACAGTTCACACTTTGCTACCTTAATAAAAAGACCAAATGCGGGCCCTCGTTCCTGGATAATTGAAAGTGCTCTGGAAATAGCGAGTCTTGGACCAGTAATAACACCATCATCCCAGCTGGTGCCATTAATTGTAGAGCAGACTTGAACAGCCTTCATCCCTTTAAAGCAATGCAAGATACAAGAACCTGCAGCACCATGCAGAAGAACAAGGGGCTTAGTGGGTCACCTTGCTGGACACCAACCTCCGAGCTCATGGTACCTATATGATGCCTCAATAAAGGATGCTGGCCATAGCACCATGATGCCCACGGGAGCAACTCTGGAAAGTGGGTAGCGCATTCATCTAACATGGCCTGGCGAGAAAAACGATGAAATGCATTATGCATATCTATATTTAGCACTGTCTGTCCAGTGATCTTCAATGTAAGACCTGTGACCATGAATAACTTTCTCTGCTCCAGATGGACTAGCCACTCCAAATTGATGAGGGGCAAAAAAATCACTTGCCTTACAGTGGAAACCGTGGTACATGACATTAAAATTATTTTCCTGCTCTTCAATGTTTGGAATTGGTTTTAACAATAATGGTATGAACTGATGAAATTCTAATAATGCAGTTTGGTTGGCAAACTAGTTGTCAACAAGAGTTTGAAATTGAAACTTGTCACGTGACTTCTTGGTTTCTATTTTTGGAAATGTGTGCCCCTCGTTCTGCAAAAGTAATTTTAGCTCATTTCTCCTCCTTTCGGAAACGGATGAGGCTGAATGTTGGCATGTAACTACCACGCACATAACTACATCATTTGGTCGGGCCAAATGTTGAATGCGGTAAACAGTTTGGGGTCCGCGGCTGCAAATGTGCTGTTTTAGGGGGAGACGCGTTTAGCTGTTTGTCTCGTATCGCGTTATGTTTGTGCTACTGTAATTTCACAATGCATAGAAAACAGATATGTCTATCTGAAATGCTCATTTAATGTCAACTTTTTTCTACTTTGTCGCAAAAAAGTTTGCCTCGAAAGGTTGGGTCCTAAAAGTCAGCCATTTTCGGATGAATAACATTACAATTATTTACACTATTGTGGTTATCCTTGTTATGAGTGAAAAGAATGGATTACTTCAGAACCAAACGGAAGGTCCAGTATCACGCGGGCTACCACGAAGAGCTAGCAAAGAGGTATTGCCACTTTAATTTGGGAAAGTTTGAAGCAAATTTTTTTCCAAACTTTCCCAAAGTGGCAGTACCTCTTTGTAAGCTCTTCGTGGTAGCCCGCGTGATACTGGGCCTTCCGTTTGGTTCCGAAAAGAACCGCTATCTGCTTGTTCGCTTCACTCATAACAAGGATAACCACAATAGTGTAAATAATTGTAATGTTATTCATCCGAAAATGGCTGGCTTTTAGGACCCAACCTCTCGAGGCAAACTTTTTTGCGACAAAGTGAACGATAATTGACATTAAACGAGCGTTTCATATAGAAATACCTGCTTTCTATGTACTGTGAAATTATGGTAGCACAAACACAACGCGATACGAGACAAACAGCTAAACGCGTCTCCCCCTAAAACAGCACATTTGTAGCCGCGGACCCCAAACTGTAGTTATGTGCGTGGTAGTTACATGCCAATGTTCAGCCTCATCCGTTTCCGAAAGGAGGAGAAATGAGCTAAAATTACTTTTGCAGAACGAGGGGCACACATTTCCAAAAATAGAAACCAAGAAGTCACGTGACAAGTTTCAATTTCAAACTCTTGTTGACAACTAGTTTGCCAACCAAACTGCATTATTAGAATTTCATCAGTTCATACCATTATTGTTAAAACCAATTCCAAACATTGAAGAGCAGGAAAATAATCTTAATGTCATGTACCACGTTTTCCACTGTAGACCTTTCCACTGCTCAAAGACATTTCCCCACCAAACGACGCAAAGCTTCCCCAACAGCAATTGGACGAACGTCCAGGGAAAGATCAGCTTTGTCCTTCATCAGAGCAGTGAGGCTGCCTCCTGCTAAATATTTGGAGACAAGGACAGGAACATTCCCAGAAGCCAGCAAGTTGACAAGATCTTTAAGAGAAGGACAGATGAGAAACTGTAAAGGAACTTCTGCTGCATCTAAAAGATGTTGGATGCGAAGACCAGATGGACCGCATGATGTTGTCTTTGGAAAGGACCGCAGAATAGCCATGATATTGAAATCATTAGGGACAATAGTCACCAAAGGAGTAGTGACACTTGAGGGAGGGACTGGTAGAGGCCCTTTGGGGTGTTTGGATTGCAGGAGCTCCCAGGTATTGTTGGTATTGGGTGCTAAACCTGAAGAAGTTAGAACTTGGTATGCTTTCCCAAATAGTCCTTCTCTTGCTAGTGCAATGGATGTACAGACCTTTTTGTCTTTGTCATTGCACTGGGTGTGTCGAATATTGGAGGTGGACTGGCCAATTGCATGCTGCCAAAGAAGTCCATATAGACCTTTGGACCATAGATTGCATAGATACTCAATGGGAGTGGGCTTATGATGATGTCCCCTGCATTTATGAGAATGTAGTATGCATTTAGGGAGCATAAGAAGCTTTAACCAGGACTCTTTAGTGTTCTCGTGCAAAGCATTTTGTAAAGCTTCTGAAAGAATGCGAGCAAACGTCGGCCTGGCTTTGGCTGGCACATGACACAAAGTGTAGCAGGGTAACTGACAGACATCCTCTAAGGTGGGCAACACAGATGTGTAGTTAGAGCCTGGAATAGGAGGCATATCGACAAGTGGCTCTGCAGTAGCATGCATGGTATGGTTGCACTTTTGTTGATGAGAAGATCTGTGTGATTCAGCCACCAGTGACTGGCAATCAGAACAGACATAAAGGTTATGCTCCTTAAGCCACGAGACTGGAACCTCACCAGGGAACAAACCCTGGGCATGTAAGGTCATGTGATGTTTCCACATAGTAGGAGCACTAAGTTCAGGGCAGCCATGCACAGCGCATGGTTTCTTATTAGTACTCATGTGGCTGATGGCCTGACTGCTTCTGAAGTCCTAAGCGATGGGGAAGGTGAAGATTGAGATGACGGTACTGGATTTTGCTGTGAGTCTGGTTCTGCAGACACCGAATACGTATTTGAAGTGGATGGCTGTAAAGTAATCAGCAGCTGCTGTTGATTGTGCTGGAATGAAGGCAGCTGCTGGGAGCCGAGAACGGGCAAATCAGGCACATCCGCTACCGGCTGAACAGCTTGATGCCATATTGCCATCGGGGTCATTCGAGCAACCTCCCTGCCTTCCTGCATGGCAGTTCACACAGGGTCGCTTTGCCTTCACGCATGCACATGATCGACAATGCGTATTCAACCCATTGCAGTGGCAGCAAGGAGCTCTCTTTCAGTTGTCGGTGCTCATGGCTATGAATTATAAGGTCAAGCCCGGTAGAGACCCTGTATTTAATATGAATAGGCATGACAGCAAGAAGAAAATACACAGAAGGGGTACAAAGGTGATGCAGGGGTGGAGGGTGGGTGATGTGAACCGACAAGCTCTCCTGAAGCACCGGGGAGTGCTGGGAGGCTGCCAAAGTGTGCATATAATCTCACAAGCCAGCCATGACGCACAAAGGGTAACAATGGGAAGGACGAGGCTCGTGTCCGTTTAAGGCAATGAACCTGAATAACTGCAAACGTCTGCCTGCAAATGCTAATGGGGAATTACTAGATCCCCATTAAACTCTGTTTAGCGCCCTAAACAGTACTTTAATTATCATGCCTAGTAAATTCCCCAGGCCTTAGGTGTAGGCGCCTGACCCGGCCCTAAGCTCCCCAGCTACATGCTTCTGTGCTCAGGTCCCCCAACACCCCCAGTTGACTGATTGGCGAGAATAGGGGGCCAGGGCGAGAACCCACCTGAGCTGTGACCCTGCCTGAGCTCCCATGAGTGACGCTGGTCACCAGCTAGGAGTCCCTGAGGCCAAGCCATGTGTGGTTTGTTAGGTCATGTGGGGGTAGACTCAGGGAGACAGGCACCAGATACACGGTGACATTGCGATGCATCAATGCATAAGGTCCACATCATAAGTTGGATGTCATGGGACTAGACCCTTGCCATCTCTGCTGCGGCTGAGGGGTGGGTAGGGGAAAGTTGGACGTATGCTTGGAACGCCTTGCTCCGCCTATTGCCCAGCTGCATTATCGTGGTTGCAGAGAATCCTGCCTTGGCAGCAGCTGTAGCTGCACCGATGTGGAAGCTGTGGGTGTTGTACCACCTAGGGTTGGTGCCCATCTTAACTAGGTGGCGGTGTAGCAAGGCCCGAAAGGCCTTGGCAGTCATTGGTGAGCCATTCTTGAATTGGAACAGGGTGGTAGAGTCTGGCAAGCAGGCCCTCTTCAGGTACTGTTTCATCGCTCGAACTGGACAGCACTTGTCCCTGCTACAGCCGATAGAGATGAGAGCCCCTTTTCCCCATTGGTCTGCTTTGGAGCGTCTCACTCGGATTTGGAGTATGTGCTCAACCAGCTGGATGTCCCCTTTGGACAGCGGGGTGGGGTGGAGGGGAGTGGCCGTGAACTCTCCCACTCTCAAAAATCCAAAGAATGCCAATGACATGGCTGCCTGAAACATCTGCCTGTCCTGCTGCTGCAGTGACCTGCTGTCTCGTGCGGACTTCAATAACCGGGCTAGGAACCAGGGTGTGATTGGTCGTCTGTGCCTCCTGTGGGGAAATGACATCTGAGAGCGTCGGATCCCTCTTAACAGCAACCTCAGTGTGGGGTTACCACTCTATGGGCTCTGGAGACCCTCTATGTGGTGCAGGAACGATACCCCAGCCATATACAGTATGCGTCAATATAAAGTTAACGCCACGCAGTGCGCTACCTACGCAGTGCTCTACCTACGTAGAAAATTAATTTGCGCTAGGGGGTAATTTTTTACCTAATAAGGGTACTACCTTTATGTAGGGTAACTTGAACATTATGTTCCTGTATGTAAACATGTGTTTTGATGCATGTGCGTATGCATTCCATATTGTACGAGTCCCGCGTTTCTTCAACACCGTTAACCAATCATATCTAAGCGCGCCTAACATTCATCGAATGCGCATGTGCTTAAAGCAATCGCTCGTATATAATGCAGCCGATCCGCGAGCAGTGCATATAGCGTACAATTTAGCCCAAGACTTGAGCTATGTCTTTAAGAACGGCGCTCAAGGAGACAGGTTCGATATAAGAGATGTTAGATTTAGTTTAATGACCCGCGCGATGACACTAGAACTCTACTATCTGATACGGTGGCGAGACGAGGATGCAGCGTTTGTGGTGCCTGGCAGAGCCGTATCCGTCAACAGCGGGGGCGGGGTGGATTGAACTGTGAAGTGGGCGAAGACGCTGTACTATGGAGAGATTGTGGGTTCAGGTAAACGAAATTATATTTACCACAAACCAATCGATCCAGATTCAATGATTACCATTAGGGGCAAGAGTGATATGGAGTGTCTCGAAAAAGAGTTCCTACAAGGGGGAGCTGATTCAGTGGCGACAGCTGTTGAAATTGCCACAATAGAACAACGTAAGCGTTTTCTGAATTGATAGCGCTACTGGGTGTATAATTCAACCATCCTGCAGCAACAAGTATGGAAACAGCTGGGACTGACACAGCACCAGTCACAGCACCAGCCACAGCACCAGCACCAGTCACAGCAACAGTCACAGCAACAGTCACAGCAACAGCCATAGCAACAGTCACAGCACCAGTCACAGCACCAGTCACAGCACCAGCCACAGCACCAGTCACAGCAACAGTCATAGCAACAGCCATAGCAACAGTCACAGCACCAGTCACAGCATCAGTCACAGCAACAGCCACAGCAACAGTCACAGCACCAGCCACAACACCAATCACAGCACCAGTCACAGCACCAGTCACAGCACCAGTCATAGCACCAGCCACAGCAACAGTCACAGCACCAGCCATAGCAACAGTCACAGCACCAGTCACAGCACCAGCCACAGCAACAGCCATAGCAACAGTCACAGCAACAGTCACAGCACCAGCCACAGCAACAGTCACAGCACCAGTCACAGCAACAGCCATAGCAACAGCCATAGCAACAGTCACAGCACCAGCCACAGCAACAGTCACAGCACCAGTCACAGCACCAGTACCAGTCACAGCACCAGCCACAGCAACAGTCACAGCACCAGCCACAGCACCAGCCACTGACCCACAGCCAGAATTAGCCACTGACCTGATCCCATTAGGGACATTTTCACCCTATTCATATTCATATTCATCCTTGTCTACTCACCATTACTATCACCACTCCATCTACCTCAGAGCAGTACAAGTCAATCAGTTAGGAGTTAATGCACTCTTTGCTGGGTGAGATGCTTTGGGGTTAATGACCTCTGCAGCACTGAGGTCCCATGGGTGTGGTCAGTGAATAAGATGCTTTGGGGTTAATGACCTCTGCGGCACAGAGGTCCCATGGGTGTGGTCAGTGAATAAGATGCTTTGGGATTAATGACCTCTGCGGCACAGAGGTCCCATGGGTGTGGTCAGTGAGTGAGATGCTTTGGGGTTAATGACCTCTGCGGCACAGAGGTTCCATGGGTATGGTCAGTGAGTGAGATGCTTTGGGGTTAATGACCTCTGCGGCACAGAGGTCCCATGGGTGTGGTTAGTGAATGAGGTTCTATGGGTGTGGTCAGTGAGTGAGATGCTTTGGGGTTAATGACCTACGGCACAGAGGTCCCATGGGTGTGGTCAGTGAATGAGATGCTTTGGGGTTAATGACTGCTGCGGCACAGAGGTCCCATGGGTGTGGTCAGTGAGTGAGATGCTTTGGGGTTAATGACTGCTGTGGCACAGAGGTCCCATGGGTGTGGTCAGTGAGTGAGATGCTTTGGGGTTAATGACCTCTGCGGCACAGAGGTCCCATGGGTGTGGTCAGTGAATAAGATGCTTTGGGGTTAATGACCTCTGCGGCACAGAGGTCCCATGGGTGTGGTCAGTGAGTGAGATGCTTTGGGGTTAATGACCTCTGCGGCACAGAGGTCCCATGGGTGTGGTCAGTGAGTGAGATGCTTTGGAGTTAATGACCTCTGCGGCACAGAGGTCCCATGGGTGTGGTTAATGAATGAGGTTCCATGGGTGTGGTCAGTGAGTGAGATGCTTTGGGGTTAATGACCTCTACGGCACAGAGGTCCCATGGGTGTGGTCAGTGAATGAGATGCTTTGGGGTTAATGACTGCTGCGGCACAGAGGTCCCATGGGTGTGGTCAGTGAGTGAGATGCTTTGGGGTTAATGACTGCTGCGGCACAGAGGTCCCATGGGTGTGGTCAGTGAGTGAGATGCTTTGGGGTTAATGAACTCTGGCACATAGGTTTCATGGGTGTGGTCAGTGAGGGAGATGCTTTGGGGTTAAACCCATTCTGCCTTCAGAGATAGGCCACACCCATGATCCTTCTAGCGGCTCATGTCCATTAACCCCATTCTGCCCAAACCCCAGGACCCTTTTGGCGGCTAAGTCGCTTAGATTCTGCCCACACCCAGGACCCTTCTGGCTCGTAAGCCCCTTAACCCCATTCTGCCTCCAAAGATTGGCCACACCCAAGTCTATTAACCCCATTCTGCCTTTTGTGATAGACCACACCCAGGGCCCTTCAAGTGTTTTAACCCTGTTCCGGCCACACCCAGGACCCATTATAGTAGACATACAATTATGGCATCTATCCAGTTAATCAAAGCGCACGCAAAAGTATATGATTACAGATAATAATCTGAATCTGATTATAACAGTTAGAACTGTTTTCATCGTACGTGCGATCGATTGAAAGTACACATCAGCGCGCCAACTTTTGTAAAGCGGGCCGGGCCGTACATTTACATGTAGTTCGGTTGTTGAGTGACGCTCGCAATATGCACTCGTAAGAGGACTCGCGCGCTTGCTTATCGTGATCGAATACGACTCACTCGACTCGCGTGTCTGTGTGTGAATTTGGGCAGGTGGCACTCTAGATCAAGCGACCTTAGCAGCGTCGTTCAGTCTGGTAGCGTCTGCGATATAAAATCGTGCAGCTGTTCAAGCAAAGCCTAGCAGAGCGCGGGTAGTTGTAGCAGCTGCAGAATCGAACACTTGTTGTAAACATGTTTTTATGTTACGTGTTGGCCATAAGGTAGAGCATTTTTCTACGTTTATATTGCACATGTCTACCTTCCGCACATTTCTACCTATATAAGGTAGTGCGCTACCTGATAGCGCACTGCGTGGCGTTAACTTTATATTGACGCATACTGTAGTCTGTAGGGTGACGGTAGGCCAGAGGTGGGTTGCAAAGGCTGTCACCTGAAGCTTGCTAGCCGGGACAGGCTGGACACGGAGCTTGTGACAGAAGCAGAGGTAGCGTCGGATCTCCACTCGATATGCAGCGACAGTGGTGGGTGCCAGGGACTGTTCACAAGGACTTTCAGCTGTGCCTCTATAGCCTGGCCAAGTGTGGAGGCACCACCGAGGGGAGAGGATCGGCCTGTGGGGCAAGGACAAAGAACTTAGTCATCAAATCACCGGACAGAGCATCAGCCAGGACATTGTGCTTCCCCTGAAAATGCACTAGTTGGATGGTAAAGTTGCTCTGTGCCGCGACAAAAAACAGCTCCCGAAGCAAGACCATGAGGGCTAGGTCCCTTGAGGACTGGCCTGACCATGCCTGGACTACTGCCAGATTGTCACAGTGGAGGATGACCCGACGACCTGCAAGCCTGTGCTGCCAGGTGCCGGCGGCTGCAAGGATGGCGAAAAGTTCCTGCCACTGGATGGAGTGGTGGGACAGCCTTTGGTGGGACAGCCAGGATCCCCTACACCATGACCCATCAAAGAATGCTCCAAAGCCATGGGAGCCAGACGTATCTGTGAAAAGGTGCAAGCTGTCCGCACTGATCCACTCCGGGTCCAGGAACATGGTCCGACCGTTCCAGGAAGGCAAGAAGCGTGCCAACCAGGCAAGATCTGCCCTGGCTTCCGAGGAGAGTCGGATGTGATGGTGTAGCCTGTTGACCATTGTGGACAGATCAATCAGCTGGTGCAGGAACAGCCGACCCGCTGGGACCACCTTTGAGGCAAATGACAGTCTGCCGATCAGGGACAGGAGCTACTGTGGCGCCCCAGCCATGAGTGTACCCTGTGCAGGATGTTCTGCAGCTTGTCCTGAGATCCGAGTCCAGCATGATGCCCAGGAATGAGATGCGAGTGGCCGGTACGTCCAGCTTGTCCAGGGCCACTGGAATTCCCAGACTCTCGCACACCCTCAGGGTCAATTGTACTGATGATGCACATCGATCAGCTCCTGGAGCCCCAACTATCAAGAAGTCGTCCAGATAGGGACAGCGTCCACCTGGTATTTGTTATGGAGGATCCAGTGAAGGGCTTCTGCAAACTGATTGAATAGGAATGGGGCAGATGTGAGCCCAAAGGGTAAGCAGGTGTCCAGGTAGAAGCTGCCTTGCCATTGCATGCCCAAGAGATCCCAGTCATCGGGATGGATGGGCACCATCCAAAAAGCTGCTTTCAAGTCGACCTTGGCCAGGATAGCGCCTGTACCAAACCTGGAGATCAGGCCTAGGTCCACAGCATTGTCCACCGTGGCATAGTGGTCTGGGAATTGCTCCCTGTGAATGGTGTCGTTGACACTACTTCCATACGGAGTAAAGTGATGAAGTATCGTCCTCCACTTTCCGTTCTTCTTGGGAATGGCACTCAGCCCGAGGACCTGAATGATGCCATTGGGATCTTTGTGAAGGGACCAAGGACCCTGCCTGCTGCCACTTCTTTCTCCAGCTCAGTGGTAACAATCTGTGGATGCTGGGAAGCAGAGGGGGTTGCGTGATAAATGAGGGGTGTGGGGACCTACGAAACCTATGGAAACACCATTAACAATGCTATTTAGCAGCCAGGATACCCAGGCTTTGTCAGGATGAAGTAGTAACTCTCGCTCGAATTCCGAGTGTCATAAGGGGATACATATCCGTCTCATCCAGGAGGAGCTGGGGTCCGGGGGCAGGATTTTCCTGGGTGGTCCCCACCGCATCCAATTGTCCAGCATTTGTGGGCAAAATTGCAGTTAGCCCTGGAGCAAGCGCACCACACCAAGATGTCCTCCCTAACCTGGTCCCACGGAATAAGGTTAGTTTTGTTTCTAGCCACCGCCTGGCGGAAGGCGCTATCGTATTTAATGCAAACGCCCGCTGGGTAGGAGGAAAACAGTTGGGTTATGATGGCCTGGTAGTTTACCAGCTGCGGCGCTGTCTAGGGAGCGGTTTGGACGCGGATGGCCAGGAATACGTTCCAGGCTTCCATCCAGAACGGGAAATGGACCACACGCCTCTTGCTCGCCTTGGTCTCCACCACGCACTTTCCCTGAAGCTGGAGGGCATTGGGGCCTTCCTCGACTCCGGGACCCAGAAGGCAATCAAAGTTAGTAAATTTACCTTTACGGATTTTCTTGATCAGGTACTTGGCCAGTGTGGCGGAGCATGTGGGGAAGGGGGAGACCAGGAATTCTGCAAGGCTGCTCGAACTTCATGCAGTGGCGCCCACGTCTGGACTGTGCTGTCAATCTGTGAAGGAGGAGGAACTGCTACTGCGGCTGCTGCTGCTTGAGCTGGACTTAGACGCTTTGCCCTGGTGCTTCTGTTTCACGCTATGAGGCCGCTTCGATTGCAAGCGGTGAGATCGGGATGCCATTGAGCGATGAGATCGCGGCAACCTTGAGCGGTGGGAGGGTGACCGTGCTTTGGTTGCCTCGATGGGTTGGTCAGAACCACCGTTGTGGCGGCGAGGTGGTCTCCGGGCCTGGTCAAGCTTACAGGCAGGTGCAGCTGTGCGGCGGTGACCTGTGGGACCTCTGGCGGCGGGACGGGAAGAGGCACTCGACGACGCGCTTGCGTCTGCCCGATACCGATGATGGGTGAGATGCGCACCGTGCTGCAGCATGTTCGCACTAGACTGACTAGTGGTGTACCGTTGCTCGCCCGCAGAAGAGGATTCGCTTGATGAGGAGTGGTCGGCACTTCCCCTTTCCAACGTGGGCTCGCTCTCCATAAGACGCTGCACCATGACCTTCTTGGTTCCCGTGGTTACTAGGTTAGCCTGTCTGAGGCGAAGCCGCAATACTTCCGCCGTTAGGCGCATTAGGCTCTTGCGCCTCTCCTCGGACATGACAACAGCTGATGCAAACCGACAAGCTCTCCTGAAGCACCGGGGAGTGCTGGGAAGCTGCTAAAGTGTATGCATAATCTCACAAGCCGGCCATGGCGCACAAAGGGTAACAATAGGAAGGACAAGGCTCGCGTCCGTTTAAGGCAATGAGCCTGAATAACTGCAAACGTCTGCCCGCATTGGTGATGGGGAATTACTAGATCCCCATTAAACTCTGTTTAGCTCCCTAAACAGTACCATATTCATGTTGAGGCAATAGGTGCAGAACCATATACGATTCTTCTGGGAGCTTTGTGTCACGACTAAACATAGGTAAAAAGGCGAAAATTCTGTAGAGGGATGAACTGAGGTATTATACGCCATACACATCTTCTTTAAATGCGATTCCCATTGCTTGGGGTGGTCTTGAACAGTTGCAGCTGGCATAGTAATCAATGTACGGTTAAAGCATTCAACTTGACCATCCAACCTGGTGATATGGCATTGTGCGGGTCTTGTTAATCTGCAACAGACAACACACTTCTCTCATAACGTCAGCTTCAAATTGACATCCTTGATGGGAATGGAGCTGTAGAGGGATAGAAAATGTACAAAAGAACTCGTCTATTAATTTATCTGCAACCGTTACTGCCTACTGGTTGGATGGTGTAAGCCTCCACCCCACCTCATGAAGTAATCTGAAACCACGAGTATGTACCGATTAGTGGTCTCCAGGGGAGGTATAGGTTCCACTATATCTACCGCTACTATTTGCATAGGGCACCCCATACTAACGCTATGAAGAGGGGCTTAGAACTATTTGCATAGAGTACGCACATTTAGGGCACGTACTACACCACTCCTGCACATCCTTAACATGTCCCGGCCAATGGAACTGTGCTTAGTGTTTTGGCTTCCCCCAAATGTCCACCCATTACTCCCTCATGCAGCTTTCTCAGTATATCTTTTCAGATAGCTGCTGGAACTACCATCTGCACATGCAGGTTGTTTTCATAGTACCTATACAGTATACCATCTTTTAGTACCAATAGTTTTCATTGCTGTACTAAAATGCTCAGTTCTTTACATTTCTAACTCGGATGCACCCCTTTTCCGCTACTTATGGCCTTAAACACCACGCCAACATTTTTGTCTGCCACCTGAAGCTCAGTACTTTACATTTCTAACTCGGATGCACCCCTTTTCTGCTACTTATGGCCTTAAACACCACTCCAACATTTCGTCTGCCACCTGAAGCTCAAAAAGAGTCTTTGCATCTTGCTGGTGCTTGACAGTAGATACCATCACATTGCTGCTGTAGGATTTGTAACCCAGCTCAGGTTTGCCATCACCATTCCCACTGGCCGAACCAACACCAGCGTTTCCATGGGAGGACCCCCTTCGGTGAATCACCACAAAGTTGTACTCCTGCAACTGTTCCAGCCATCTAGCAAGCTGTACTTCAGGCTCCTTCATGTTATACAACCACTGTAAGGAACTATGGTTAGTACAGAGTGGGAAAGGGTGACCTAAAAGGTATGTTCTAAAATGTTTTGTGAAACATACGACCCCCAGCAATTTCTTCCTCGTGACGCAATACCTCCTCTCTGACTTACTAAGTACGTGGCTTCCATAGGAAACCACCTTCTCCTCCCCTACATACTCCTTAGACAGCACAGCTCCAATGCCATATTGGCAGGGAGTCTGTGTCTATGATGAAATGTTTGTTGAAGTCTGGAAGTCTGGAAACGCTTGTATGGGTGTGGTGAGTAAGCACAACTTAATGTCTATTGTCCTGAATGTCCACCCGGGGGTACAATTGGACACCCGGGTGGACAGCAAAAAAAGCTTTTGCCGTTCGGTCATGGAAGGAGCCTAATTGCATTTAACGGTACTGGCATATAGAACAAGTCTTTTTAGGATCGGGCCGAGATAAGTAAGGCTTAAATCCTTTCGATACCCGTAAAACGAGCCGTGCTAGCGGACCTATCCATTACGCCCGTGCCGCGGTTGTGCGGTACATTGTACGAGCTACGGAAGGTGTTTTTTGCTAGCGTTTGGACAGTTCAATAGCAAGTACCTGCTTTGCTTAACTATAGTGTGTCACCAAAGGCGATCGAGAGCATCCAGCTCTTTTTTTTTAATGGGGTTGAGTAGGCTGTAGCATGCACGTGCGCAATTATAACTTTTGTGTCCTATAGAGGCTAGAGAGGTAGAATAAGCTTTGCCAACGGTACGATTGAGGTTCTGACAAGAACAAATGTTACGTAGAAGTCATTTTTAGGGCTAGGCCATGCTGGTGAGTTATATGTACTCAGTAGTAGGTTCATAAATATGTTATCTGTGGACATTAGAAGGTGTACCTAAAAGCAGAGATACTAGCTGTGCTAAAAGTTTTAAGTAAGGAGTGTACACCTCCCACTCTCACGTGATACATATACAAAATAAGGGTACATGATAGATATGGATTGAGTTCAGACAGCTTCTTTCAGTACAGTGAAGAGATGTGGTGGATTAAGCAATCATGCCCTGTGCTGGAACTGCAAATAACCATGATTGCACCACCAGTACGCTCATAACAGGTGGCACAGAAAAATGCTGCCTTTTTGCTACAGACAATGCAGCGTTGTCTTGCACGATAGTTGCATATTGATGTTGACTCTGCACATTTTCTTTTCTTCTCACCATATGCTGGCAGAGTGTACAGGGGTTTGAGGGTGTGAATTGCTTGACCATTTCTAGCATGAACCGATTCCTGTTCATTAGAATAACCACTTGTCCTAACACCATAGATATCACTATTGATTAACTGGTATGCCAATCTGTCTACATACTCACGAAAATCAACTCCTGACATTTCTGCTGGATGAATATATCTGGATGCATAGTAGCAATCTGTTACTATCACTCCAAACAATGTTGAAAGGACCCTGTACACCCAGTTTCGTGTCAGCCAGTGCTGCTCCAACTTCAATATGCCTTGACGCATGTGATCATGCACATCTATGAAATGGAAGTTGTCAAAGTAGGAGGCAACAATGTTGCAGCGAGGTGTTGTGCGTAGATAAAAACGAGTACTGACCCCTTTATCGGCTGAAACCACCACCTCCTGGCGTGTACGTGTTGCAGGAGTACTTGGAAGTGTTGTGCCACAAGTGGACACCAGGTCTTTCCTCTTGCCATCCAACCATCCAACAGCAAATAACTGGTGGCCCTGCACATTTGCACTGAGTGCAACATGATCACCCCTTTTGGAAAAATCATGAGTTCCCATGAATTGCTTTGGATACATTTTATGGGCTGTTTTGACTATGCCAATAAAGTATGTACCATGCTGTTTCAAGGCTACTGCTGTGGCTACAGAACTGAATGCACTGTCTGCAATAACAATATGTGCTTTACCATGCCATGGAGCAGACATGCGTAAAGTTACAGCTGTTCCAGAGCCATATTCCTGTTCATAAAGTTTGCTGCACTGGCGCAAAGCTCCTTCACAAAGCTCAAGACGCATCATTATTGAACTCTTACAGTCTATAAGTGCCTTTAGCTCTACCCCAACACCCTTTGGTTTTCGCTTTATCTTGGTTTTGTGTGGTATGCCATTCAAAGAATAGTCAGCCTCCAGACCCAGCCAGGAACTCATTATTTCATCCAACAGAATAAATGTGCCAGGGCTGACAACTTTTGTTCTGTTGGTATTGAAAGCATCAATGAAGCATTGCACTGGTAGCCAAGGGTTATGCAGTAGTTCCAAATCGGAGAATTTGCCAAACCGCAAGCAAGAAAGAATAGCATCATACCTGTTACGGGACATACCAAACCTTGTGCCAAATGCAGCAGGCAAGCAACAACTTTCAACATGCATCTCAGTCCGCCACAGGTCACGGCCTTGTTCTTTAAATAGAGTCCTTGCAAAGGTTATGCCAAACCACTTCTCCATTTCAGTTGAGGTTGTTGGTGGCAGCCCTCCCTTCTCCAACAGGAGGGATGTGTTCTGAACACATTCGGGCATTATGTCATAAGGAAACAACAACTTCCAAATGGAATAGAAATTTCCAAAATCAGGAACTACTCCATTGGAGAAGTTGATGATAGTATTCTTTGGCTGATCCCTGCATATGTCCATTGAAATGCATTCTTCTAGTGTCCACTTCAGTCCATGGGCTATCAGAGGATTTGTTGCATCATCCTCTGGAACAGTAGTGCCAGTTCCAAGGAGCTGTTGCATACTTGCATCAGGGATGTCATCAAACATTGGTTGGTCTTCTGTACCAGATTCATCGCCGTCATCAATACTGGTGTCTTGGACTGCTCCCTGAGTATTTCCTTGCTCTTCCTCTTCATCAAAATTAGATGCTGGAGACATCAAAACCTCTAGAGGAGGACATGTTGGAGGCAACTGTACTGGAGGTGCCAACTGTACGACAGCTCCAAGTGAGACGGCTGCTTCTAAACTGGCCTCACCTCCACCTGATGTAGAACCATAGAACATTTCTTCAGTAGTATTGTATAGCCTATGCCGTTAATAATAAAGTGCATAGCCCCCACCATAGATAGTATAGAAACTATCTATGCCCCTTCCCACTAGCTCCACTATCACGAAAAGACTTACCTGCAGCAATAAATGCTTGCTTTACTTGTTGTGGTGAATGTGGGAGGAATGCTGGGTCGCATTGAATGGCTCTAGAAGTCACTTCTTGTGGTTTAGAATCCTGTGGGTATCAACCTTAGTTAGTTTCCACATGTAAATATGATCCTTGCACTGAGGTGCAAAATCTGACTTACACCCTCGAATAGGACATGGTACTTGGAAATTGTGCCTTCAGCAACCACTTTCTGAATGACCCCTTTTCTGTTCATAAATTTTTTGATCTTACCTAAAATGTGGTCATTTTGCTTCAGAGGTTGCTTTTTTGATGGCATCTTTGAGAGTACTGATGTAACTACCTGCGCGCCGTTTTCAATACTACTTGTCGTCCGTAAAATTTGGTAGTAACATTAATAGTACAACGTACACTGTATATGTACTAGTACTATATGTAGTACTATAAAACGTTGAAAAAACTTACGTCTAGCTACATGTACTACGAAAAGTGGGCGGGACTGATTTATACATGAACATGTATTGATGTATGTGCGCGAGTGGCGTGGATACAAGGCCAGAATTGTATTGTAGGGCCCTGAAAATGACTACTGCGTCACTTTGAACAAAGAACAACCCTCTCCAATCGTACTGTTAGCCAGCCAAGCTTATTTTAGCTCTCAGACACGTATTGAGCCATTTTGCCATTTTGGCTAGTCCGCGACAGTAAACATATAGGCCTAAACAGACAGCTGGAAGCTCTCAATCGCCTTTACTTGACAAACACTAGTCCAGAGAAACAACTATTTTCCTGTATTGAACGTTAGCCAAAAAAAAACGTACCTTCCGTAGCCCGTATTCTATGTGTACATGTACCGCACGGAGCGTAATGGATAGGTCCGCTAGCACGGCTCGTTTTATGAATACCAAAAGGATTTAAGCCTTACTTATCTCGGCCCGATCCTAAAAAGACTTGTTCTATAAGCCAGTACCATTAAATACAACTAAGTCCCTTCCATGACCGAACGGCAAAAACTTTTTTTGCTGTCCACCCGGGTGTCCAATTGTACCCCCGGGTGGACATTCAGGACAATAGACATTAAGCTTGCGAAAAGCATGATTGCATTCTGCTGTTCATTTAAACCCACAGCCTCGCTAGATATACTTTCTGGTTCAAAACGTTTCTGAAGAGCTTCTTTTGCTGTTTGCATACGAACTCTTTGCATCTGGTGTGAGTCTTTTCCAGGCAGTCTGCACCTTTCTTGAAAGTATAACCGATAGCCATAGCAGCTTGGTTGCCTCACTTTACCCATTGACATTAGCTGCGGGCCACAAAATGCTTCATCCATTTGCTCCAGCTTTATATGCCAGAATACATGTCCAGTGAAACCAGGGGTTGGCTGTGTCTGCAGAGGTCTCCTCTCTCGGGGTCGCTCCAGCAGAGTCCTTCTCTCTTGGGGTCACTTCGTCTTTGCCGAACTTTGACATTGCTACAGTGTCCTGCCGACTATACCAAGTGTTATGAGTAGCCAAAAAGAAGTGATTATTACAGTGCATACAATTACATATATACACCGGGGATCACATGAGTTTCAACCTGGCTGGTGCCAGCACATCGAATATACATATAAAAATAAGTGTGCTAAAATAGATATACATGTACGTTCACAACATGGGCATTGACACTATCAGAGAGGTGGAATGGCCCTCCATTTGCCATTCTTCTTTGGGACTACGCCAGCACCAGAGGTTCGAAGATTTTGGATTGGTGGTTCCACAAACGGACCAATATGTAAGGCAAGATGTTTTCTTAAGACCTGACCTTAATTAAGCTTGTAGATTTTTCTTCAAGACGTTTGCTGCCCACTTGTTAAGCCACTTCTCACTGCCAACATGGAGACCTTGCTGGCAATATGGAGACAAAAAAGGTGTTTGAGATGGCAGAGATTGTGATATGCTTCAAGAATCAGCACATTGTTTGGAGGTTCCTGATGATTGAGGGGCAATGTGAGTCTCAGCATGCCTGTTTCACCTTTGCCCTGCCTCTATAGGATACTACAAAGTCCATGGACGGCTGAGCTGCTTACCTTTGTAGAGAAAAATGTATCCCGCGCTTCCCCATTCTCTATAGGATGACCTGTTAATACTTGCGTCTTATGTATGTTGTATCGTATGTGGTAAGCAACCTCTTCTGCTCTAGTCATGGTCGTACTGGCGTAAACATCTACTTTGTAGGATAAACTATAGACCACCTACTGAAATCTGGTGTAGTACGGGTAGGAGCCTTTGATTGAAAAATGCATCAATACACTCCCCAGTCCATTCTGAAGCCTTATGTTTATGTGTTAGAGCATATAGTGGAGATGAAAGATGTGCAATTTTTTTTTGCGGCGGTAATATGATGCCAAGCCTTGAAAATATTTTTGGTTGTTGGGAATAGGCCATCTACAATGCACTCGAATTTTTTTAAGGGGCTGTCTCCATTTCCTTGGCAGAAAAAATCATGACCTAATAAATTGACACTAGTTTGCAGCATATGGCATTTAAATAGTTTTATTTTCAATCCAGCACTCTAAGGCTGGTAAGCACCTCTTGTTGTATCTCAAACTAGATGTAATTTACAACAGTCATAGTACAAAATCACAACGACAAACAGACTAGCTACGAGAACGATACAAGGGTCTCTGAACTGTCATGCGCATGCGCGAACTCTGAATAGTGCACACTATTACATTACTCCCACACTAATAATAATCCGGTGGTCTCCTATTTCTTCTTGGGTACCGATGTTTGACTTCATCCGAGATATGCTCAGTCTCTGCAGGCTCATGCAGCTCATTCCTGTCTCCTGTTTCCTCGTTCTCCCCCTCCAAATCTCTCTCAACCTCCTCTTCTATTGCTTCCTTATCCCCATCCATCTCTCTTCCAACCACATCCTCTAGTACTTCTTGTTCCCCTGCGTCTTCTCTTCCTGGAGACGTTGGAAGGCCAGTATCTTGTAGGACTGCAGTTAACTCAGTTCTAGGTCTTAACTGATTTTTGTGTCTCTTCATGGTAACGCCCTCTTCTGTTGAAACCTCATCAAATACCTTCCCAACGCGTCTTGATACTGTTCCTGGTAGCCACCTTGGACCTGATCCACTAAAGTTCTTTATGTACACCTTGTGACCAGGCTCAAACTGAATTGGGGTCTTCTCATTTTCATGATACTGCTTTTGGTACTCTTGTTTCTTAACCACCCTTGCTGCAATATTTGGTCTTAAGAGGTCAAGACGAGAACACATAGGACGACCAAACATGAGCTGAGCTGGTGATGCTCCAGTAGTGCCATGGGGGGTGTTTCTGTATGCAAATAGAAATCTTGACAGCCGATCATATAAGCTCCCTTCTGTTAGCTTCCGTAAACCCTGTTTAAAAGTCTGCACTGCCCTTTCAGCTAAAACATTAGATGAGGGATGATAAGGAGCCGATTTCAAATGTTCGATACCATTTGACTCCAGGAACTGTTGAAATTCCGCACTACAGAATGTTGCCCCATTGTCTGTCACTATAGTTTTGCGGAATGCCAAACTGAGCAAACACACTACGCAATCGCTGGATGACCGGAATTGCTGCCAATGAAGGCACTATATGCACTTCAAGCCATTTTGTGTGTGCATCTACAATGACGAGAAACTGTTTACCCAAGAATGGACCTGCAAAGTCTAAATGTAACCGAGACCAAGGGTGAGCAGGCCATTTCCAAGGTTCTATTGCTATCACTGCTGGATCTGACTGATTTTCTTGACACCTCTCACACTCTTTTACTGCATTTTCAATGTCTGCATCTAGCCCTGGCCACCAAACATACATCCTAGCCAAACTTTTCATTCGGGTGCAACCTTGATGACCTTGGTGTAATTCCAAAAGTACTTGCCTCCTGCCCTGATTTGGAACCACAACCCGTGAACCCCACAGTAAGCAGCCATCATGAGTTGATAACTCATGCCTCTTCTGCCAAAATAACTTCACTTCCTCATTGGGGCAGGACTCTGGCCAACCATGGTAAGTGAATAGTTCAACTTGACTAAGCACCGGGTCTCTGTGAGTCCAGGTTTTGATTTGCTCGGATGTAATAGGTAATTGTGAAATATGCTCCACTAGTAAAATCAACTCCTCTGGCACTTCTGTCTGTGCTGGGCTCTCAGCCAAGGGTAACCGACTTAGGGCGTCTGCATTGCTATTTGCTTCCGATGACTTCACCACTAGGCTATAGTCATAATCTGCTAAAATAAGGGCCCACCTCTGGATTCTAGCAGATGCATGCTGTGATGTAGGTTTATAACGGCTGAACAGGGTAGCCAGTGGCTTGTGGTCTGTACAGATTTCAAATGGTCACCCATAAAGATAAGAGCGAAATTTCTTTATTCCAAAATTGCATGCCAATCCCTCCTTTTCCAACTGTGCATACTTCTGTTCTGCCCCTGACAATGTACGAGATGCAAATGCAATAGGCCTCTCTGATCCATCACTTAGTTTATGACAATACTGCTCCGATCCCATATGATGAAGCATCACATGCTAAAACAAGAGGTAATGCTGGGTTATAATGAACGAGGATGTAAGCAGCTTTTTTGCTTCTGCAAATGCTTCCCCCTCTGGCTTTGCCCATTTCCACTCATAACCCTTGCGTAATAACCTGTACAGTGGTGCTAGCACAATCGAAAGGTTTGGAAGAAACTTGCTATAATACTGCACGAGGCCTAAGAACGATTTTAGCTCGGTCACATTGCTTGGCTTAGGGGCATCTTGAATGGCCCTTACTTTTTCTGGTAATGGATGAAGTCCTTGTGAATCAATACAAAACCCCAAATAGGATACTGAGGGTGCAAGAAATACGCATTTGTTCTTTTTAAGGTGAAGATCAGCTGTTCCCAATCTAGCCAACACCTCATCCAATGTCTTTATATGCTCCGTTCTTGTTTTACCTGTAACTAGGATATCATCAATGTACACGATGACACCGTCCATCCCTTGCAGTAGGCCTTCCATTACTCTTTGGAAAATTCCTGGTGCTGAATTAATTCCAAAAGGGAGCCTGTTGTAACGGAACAATCCCTTGTGCGTATTAATGACCGTGTACTGCTTCGAATCCTCATCCAACAAGACCTGATTGTATGCCTGACTCAAGTCAATCTTTGAAAAGCTTTCACCCCCAGACAGCGTGGCAAACAGGTCTTCTACACGAGGAATTGGGTAACGGTCCAACTTGGACACTGGGTTTACTGACATTTTATAATCACCACAAATGCGTACAGACTGTTTATCACTTTTCCGGATTGCTACAATAGGGGCTGCCCAATCTGAGAATGTCACTGGCTCAAGAATTCCTTCCCCTACCAACCTGGTAATTTCTCTTCTACCTTCACTTTTATTGAATAAGGGACGGACCTAGCCTTACAAAATCTGGGTACTGCCATGGGATCAACTTGAATCTTCGCTTTATAACCACTGAGAGTACCTAACTTCTCTGTAAAGAGCGGATTATGCTTTTTGATCACTTCGTCTAAGCTGTCCCCCACCATAGTGTTCACCTCTTCTAGAATCCCTGGTATGACTAACAGCCAACTTCTACCCATCAAACTAGCACCATTGCCCTTTACCACTAACAATTCTAAACTCCACTTCCGGCCCTTAAACAATACCTCAACATCTACAGCTTCTCGTACAGGAACAAGCTCACCTGAATAATTTCTCAACCGAACTGAAGAGCTTTTCCAGGTTTTGTGTGGCCATAGTCTTCTAATTGTGGTTTCTGACACCAAGGAAATGCCTGCACCAGTGTCAACTTCCATGTCTATGTTTGCCCCATCGACCACCACTGACACTACCAATGGCTTGTGTGATGATTATTGCTGAATGTAAAATTCTGATTGCTGTTCTGAATCCTGCTGAACACAACTAACTGCAGTTGATGGTATCTCGATCTTCTTTGCTTTGTGGTCTCTACACATTTTCTGCAAATGACCCTGAGCACCACAAAGGTGACACTTATAGTCCTTAAAACGACATTTCCCTTGTACGTGACCCCTCTTGCCACAACAGGAGCATTGCAAATTCCCTGGCTTACTGCGTGCAGCTGTGACTGCGTGGACGCCACCCTCTTCAGCTCCCGCTTCAATTTCGCTTTTGGCTGTAGACAACACTTCTGTGCTCTTCTTAGCCAGCTCCATGCTCTGCGCCAATTCCAAGGCTTTGGTCAATGTCAACTTGTTCTCGGATAGCAGCCTACGCTGAATTTGTTCATCGCTGATCCCACATACCAGCCTGTCCCTGATCATTTCTTCCAACGAGGTTCCAAAATTACAAAATTCCGCTCCCGCTCTCAACTCCGCCACAAAAGCAGCTACTGACTGACCCTGTTGTCTAAACAGACAATGAAACTTGTACCTCTGAACGATTTCTGAAGGAGCTGGGCAGAAATGAGCGGTTAGCACTTGTATGAGATGATCATACGGGACCTCGCCCGGTATTTTAGGAGAAACTAAATTCCTTAAAAGCCGATACGTCGAGACTCCCACCGCCGACAGGAAAATGGCCCTCCGCCTACCACCATCTTTCAAATCGTTAGCTGCGAAGAACTGTTCCAGACGCTCGACATAGTGTGCCCACAATTCTCGCGAGCTGTCGAACTCTTCCAACTTGCCCAAAACAGCTGCCATCCGAAGAAAGGAACGTAATCCCAACTCGTCGCCAAATGTTGTATCTCAAACTAGATGTAATTTACAACAGTCATAGTACAAAATCACAACGACATACAGACTAGCTACGAGAACGATGCAAGGGTCTCTGAACTGTCATGCACATGCGCGAACTCTGAATAGTGCACACTATTACACCTCTCAATGTATTTGCAAATGCCTATCAATAGTACGTACTGCTGAATACAATTATATCATCAAGGTATACTAAACATACAGACCAGTGAAATTCTGCCAACACCTGTTCGTACTGGAACGTTGCCGGCGCATTGGAGAGACCATAAGTTGTAATGAGAACTGTCTTTACATTATCCTAAGGCAACCTGCCAGTAAAAGGCTGAAATATATAACAGCCCCACCCATCGCATGTAAGGTCTCGTCAATTCTTGGCAAGGGTTGAGCATCTTTCCGCATGACATTATTCAAATGCAAAACCTGATCTTTTTACTGTATGGATGCTCCACTGTACCCCTTCCCAGCATATCATGAAGTAACTTCTGTATGTTGGTGGAAAGGTAAGCACCTGAGTCCGGGCATATAGGCTGCTCATCTCCAGGATACAGCAGAGATGTGTGACCAAGATCATCATCTGCTACGGCTATCACATCCCTAAATTCTTTAACTAGCTCCTTAGCGTTGGACATTTCTCTCAGAGTAACTGGTGTAGAGCAAGGGAACCTATTAAGGAACAACCTACTACCCTTGACTGATGTGGACAGACCATGCATGCTAGAGAAATAATGTAAACACTGGTGGATAGAGAATTTAATGGAGATTACAACTGTACTAATCATAGGAAATGTTTCATGAATCCTGGTACTGCAAATACACTTTTTGGCGAACATACCTCAATGTATGGCAAAGGTACCAAATTAGTGTAATGCGAGGCGTGGCTTTCCCAGACAAGGGTGACAAGTGTAATCTTAATCCAAAATCTTCCGACATGCACGTACACAAGGCTTATATACAAAGAGTGCAGAACACTGCGCAAGCGCAGCAATACAAGGAAAATAGGAGTCCATTACATTAGGAACAACCATATCAAAGGGTGACACACAGCTGCATGGGTTTGCCACCCACTTAAAAACCAAATTTCTATTTCTATAGTGCACGAAGATCTATGCAATTGACTGCACAGTAAATATGGCCGATGAGAGTACATATTATTCCCATGAGGTGGCTAGCAAGGCCAAAAAAGGCTCATTCCGCGAGATTGCATTCTCAAGCTATCAACTTCATATTGCTTAATCATTTGCCACCAGCGAAGTAGCGATGGACCACAGGCAAGTGGGAGCCAAATTAAGAACTGTTCCAATATCATATGCTCGACATCAAGTAGCACGCATTTTTGTAAATGTCTAGTATAATATTGTTTACGGACTTAGTTTTTGCGCACATTCCATGTGTTTGGTCTCAAGAGAAAATTTATGGCTGTTGATTAAAATTTGAAGTTTAGTGTTCCTTAATAGGGGGGGGGGGGGGAGGGGGTGCTTTCCCCATTTGGTTCCTTTGCTCTATCCACATTTTCCAGCATCCGTTTGATCAAAACATTAACTGCCTCGTAATTCTTTCCCTGTCCAGTTGCTGATTACAGACCTGACGAGTAACCTTAAAACCTTGTGAACCACCACAGAAGGATTGAGAATCAGGGTCACTGTTGCCAGAACACAAGAACACAAGATACAAACTGAGCACTGACAATCCATACTTCTTTACAATAGCACTTAAAATATACCATCTTTTGGGTCTGATCCTGATCCACACCACGTATTTGCTGAACAAGAATCTGGAAATACCATTTGACACAAATTAGGAATCCCAAAGTTATCGAGTGCCCTTATGACTAGTTTTGAACCCACATCAACACATTTCTCTGACTCACTGGGCATTTTCGCTTCAAGTCACCCATCTATCAGCACACAATGCTACTCAGTTCTTTACTCATCTGCGGTCAATGTTGTTTGCTTTAACTCACTTGACTGTCTTGAGAGTTGTTCAATGTGGGCATGTAAAGCTTCCTTTGTGGACTGGATGTGGAATTTGTTTGACATTGTAGACAAACATCTCACTGCCACTGTTTGCTGTGCTGACTGACAAAGTTTCGTCTCTTGCCTCTGTGCAGCTTTCATTGAGCTGCTTGATAGTTGCAAGGCTTCCTCCAAGGTAGATGAGCTGCCCCACAACAACTCAATTGAAACCGTATACTTTGAATAAGCTGGTCTCTTACCATCTGCTTGCCATACCACTTTGGATACACTCTATCGGCCAGTGTACACCTAGTTTCTGACAATGCTGCTGGATTTTGAACAGCCACTCCAGCTCACTTCCTTCAGGGCTTTATTGTGCTAGTAAGCATTTTGTAACAATGCTGTATTCTGAGCTACCATGGAGTCCTTGCTGTGTAACCAGACGGAACCGCACATCCTCTAATAGAGAAAGCAACTCGCAAGTCCACTGGTCATTTGGTAGATATCAGTTTTGTCAACTGAGTTGTGCTATATATCTTCACTCGGGGATAAACGAACGGATCAGGATAATTATTGGAGTGTAGCTTAAGCACCAACCTCTAAATCATTCGGCCGAGCTAGAATCTAAACCTGGTAAACCTTTCAGGCATTTTAAAGTGAAACGTTCCTTTAAAGACAGAAAGTGTTAGGCTTTTCTTTCTTCGAAGCGCTCAATTTGTGCTAAATGAAGCGTTTCATTGTTCCGAGCGATGATCAGTGTATCATTATAGCCTCTTTTTACTTATGATCGATCCATTATAATTCAGGGTTGCCCAACTTCTGGCTTTAAAAACAGTACCATTTTAGAATGAATTGTTGACAAGACTGGGGCCAAGTACCTTCTAAGAAATTGGAGGGACCCACCATAACCTTACATTTCTTGGCATAGTGTCGAAAACTTTGGAGTGCTAACCAGGTCTTGGTTATCCAAGCACAAGGCCACTAGGACAGAGCTTCTCTCCCTTGTCAGTAAGCACAAGCACAAGGAGGCCACTAAGACAGAGCTTCTCTCCCTTGTCAATAAGCTCTGCTGCGGTGCCAGCAAGGAGGCTCTTTTTTCTGTCATCTCATCGACCTGCTTACCACTATCAAGAAGCTGCATTATCACATCAACCTGGACTGCATCCTTCCATGTCGCCATGTTTCTGGAGGCCGACTGGAGAGAAGCTGATTCTCTCTAGCTCTACACTGATGTGTGCAGGTGCACTGAGTTTTGGTGCTTATTTCAATGGTGGGTGATGCGAAGCCACACCCATGTCTCCAAATCCATTCCATCCAGTAACAGGAACTGTTTGCCAAATGTTGTGGCAGCTGCTTGCACATGGGGTGATCTTTGGTCAGTGCTTGTGACGGACCTGGAGTTCCACTTGAACTAACCAGCCCGCACTCCACAACCTGACATACAGATTGCCACCGTGTAACCCCCCTTTGGAGTTACTTTACTGGAAGAGCTCACGCTTAATGCCCGATACATGCATTTATACACACATCGTAAACACCGAATACGTGACTATAATTAACCTAAATTTCGTATCTACTATTAATACAACAGAGTTCAACCTCCTGAATGGCTCTAGGTCAGACCTTTGACAGGTCACCGATCTGTCACAGTGCTACGCATCCATTTCCATTGTGACCACCCAGTCCAGACAGTCTGCCAAACATCCTGATCTGATACATTTTTTTCTGGACTTGGTTCTGCATGACAGCCCAGCACAATTTTAACATTGGCCTCTCACATTCACATATACCGGCAGATTAAACAGTATTGCTGATGCCCTTCCCGAAATAACATACATTTTTTCATCAGTGGTAAACAACAGACCAAATGAGCAAGGGTACTACTATCTGCATTGGGCCTACTAACATAGTCAAATGTATATACTCAATAGAAACAATGGAGGCCTACTTGGAATGTTGTGGGTGTTCAGCCCACTCCACTGAAAACATGGTGGTGTGATATGCCATATTTTTTGCCTACTTGATGACAATTTCTTAGTCCATGCATCTGTACAGTTAGAGTTTCAATATCACATGTGTGGGTATTGTTTTAAAATTAATGATACTTTTTTTCTGGTCCAACTACCATAATCTCCACTATAGAGCTCAGACCTTTCAATCACAAGACAAGGTCTGTTCCTGAGGAAAAACAGGAAGGATGCTTACCCCTTGCTTGTGCTGGGACATGGCACAGGACAATACATGTTAAATACAAATATAAGCATGTGACCTACATGTACAAGATCATGCACAATTGAAAGGTCATCTAGAACCTTCTAATGCCAATTTGTCTTTGATGTACTGTCTGTTACAAATACACACCTTGTGTGATGATTATACAATGTACAGTGTATGAATTGAATATTTAGCTTTTCAGATTTCCCTGTAAAGATTTGTCCTCACTCTTTTAACACTAGGTTATTGTTTGTAGTGCTGCATTAAACAAATCACTGGTGGTTATATTTTAGGGCATATCAACAGAAGGGGAAGAAAATATTCAAGAGATTTTGACTAAACAACTAGTTCTATGTCAATACATTTGTGGACTGTCTATTCTCCGAACAGGTAGCTTATAGTACTATACATTCATGTGATTTTGATGCACAATGTAATCATTCAACACAAGTTGTTACATCTTATTAATGCATCTAGTGTGACTGTTACTTTTGTTCCAGCTTCTATTTTATGACTCTGAATCAGATTGCAATCAGAATTAGGCAATGCACACATTGAAAAGTGCAGGCTTGATTACATTTTTACTACCATGTGCTTCTATCCTTAAAATGAATACATTGATTTGATGTAGTTGTATACTTTGACCCTGCATTTTTAAAACCTTTTGTTGATGCCCCAAAACAAAATAGTGTGTGTAGCAGTTTTTATCTCCTTGCTTTGCTCAAAATGTTATCCATTGGAACGAGGTTTCTCCCTATGGAAAAATGTAGTGGCATAGAGGGAGGGTGTGGAGGGGGTACCCCTCCAGCAAGTGGGTATGGGGAGCAGCTCTGCCCCAGAATTTTTTTCAGCTTTAGTGGCTATACTTCTACATTACAAAACCATAAATTTTACATAAAGACTTTCATGTATTATGAATGGAGGCTCTGAACCTTTTCTAGTCCTTGTGATTTTGAATCATTAATAAGCTGTACTTAGTATTTTTTGAGCATTTTTTATTTATTGTATCAGAGGTAATGAAGTAGCTGGAAGATGATTTTTTTTATTGAATCAGAGGTATTAATGTAGCTGGTGGTAGGCTCATTCTGGGTAGTGAAAGAGAAGGCTCATCAGAGGTAGTGAAGTGAAATTAGATGACTGATTTATTTGACAGTTTAGACTTGAGGCAAAAAGAAATAATCTTTCCTTCTCCTAGTAGGCACTACTATGGATAAGCAAGAATGTAAAAAAATCTATTGAACAGCGCATTGTGATCATTAGTTTTTGTTACAGTGGATGATGCAATTACGTAACTGCATTGCCTGTAATTAATTCCATGTTGTTAAGCATGCTGAAAAAAAGTACAGCTGCACAGCACCCTTCTAAAAAGGGCCTAGGACGAACTCTGCTAAACATGAGTAGGTATATATACTCATACATAGTACTGGTTTAATGTTAGTATATGCACTGGGGATGGAAGTTCATGTATTTGCTTTGGCTCATATCATTTGTCTTACTTTTATGCAGGTGGAATCTTGCTTTGTAAAGTGTTTGACCAATTTACTCCGTTCAGTGTTGGCTTACTTTACCTTTTATATCGGTGCTTTCGAAATGTGTGTATCTTCAAGCCAGTTACAAGTCGACCTGCAAATTCAGAAAGGTTGGCCATGCGATTTATACAATGTATAGGTACATGTGCATAAATGATACATGTAAATGTAACTGTATATCTAAATATTGCAGCAACATTTCATGATCCTGTCATCATATGCTCAAAGGTAGTTAAATATGCCTGAATGTCATGCTTAGCTTTGCAACTCTGAGTTGGTTCTCATGTCATAGTATGGATGATGAACTAGTAGGCCTGCTTTAGCAATCTTGGACAGTAGTTTCAACTGAGCCTGAGGCTTGATCCTTTATTGGAAGTGTAATCTCCTCAGATTCATGTACAGTATCCTTTCCTTTACTTTTCTTCAGAGACAACTCCAGGACCAGTGTGTTTAACTTCCTTCGCTTTGGTACTCTAATGTGACCTCCTTTTTCTCATTATCTCTGAATAGGACAGTAGAGTCACTGTTGCTGGGTTGCATTTAGGAACACTGTCCTTCCATAGCTTTTTCCATGTCCTCTTGCTTATCAAGGACCTCCATTTGTGTTTGTGAATACTTGGACTGTGACAACCAATGAAGTGATCGCTGATGCATTGCTCGCTTTTATGTTGAGGTCATGGCATACTCAGGATATGTGGCCATAGCACCCCAGAGCTCTCTGAGCATCAGATTGTATTCTGCTATTGAGGTCGTTTATCACACAGCATTTCATATGGGCTATGTGAATTCATTTAGGCAGCAAGACAAATTTTTAAAG
Organism: Spongilla lacustris; assembly: GCA_949361645.1. Taxonomy (NCBI): domain Eukaryota; kingdom Metazoa; phylum Porifera; class Demospongiae; order Spongillida; family Spongillidae; genus Spongilla; species Spongilla lacustris. The sequence goes on from OX442436.1 coordinate 3,093,875, forward strand.
ATTTCATAAGATGAGGCTATCAGTTGTGATAATAAAATAAGCTACCAATTGGGCAGATGCCCAATTTTTTTTTCAGGATACCCTTTATAGCTATCATGACCAGATGCCTGTTTTTTTTCCAGCCTGTAATTGTTACCATCAGATGCCTGCATGTGGGCTGTATGTGTGTATCAAGACAAAGACAAATCAGTTTTTTATAGTATGAGTGGAATTATTATCCTGTTCGTTCTGGTAGTAAAGTAAGCTATCATTTTAAAGGTAACAGCATGAGACTTGTTGCAGTAGACCTCGTTTAAGGGGTAGGCCTGTTTCTGTAATGTAACTTTTATTATACTTTAGAAATGCTATTTATTGTTAGGATGTGTTTATGATTTGTGTGTCATTTTATAGATATGTGATTTGCACTGGTCTTCGTACGAATGGCAAAGAAGTTCATGACTATTTGTATTACATCAATGAAACGATTGGTACATTACAAAGTGATATGGACATATTGCAGGTAAATTTTTTTGAGGACATTTGTCTAATAGTTGCTGCCTGAAACTTGTGCAATCTGAGAAAATTTTGTATTGAATACTGCAATTACACAATATTTTGTATCATATAACCTTGTGTTGTAAATGTTTTACGTTATGCACTTGCATTTGTAGATTGTACCTATGGAGTTACTATGTGAAGATTCTTCATTTTTTACTTATGTTCAAGCTTTCAATAATAGGTAAGCAGAGTAATCTGGGTAATTACATATTCAAGTGATCCTCTGTGAACGTAAGTTGGGTGAGTCATTTTAAGCGCAGGCAGTTGAATTTTATATGGCATGATCATGAAGAAGGTGGCTAACTCCGACAACAATCATTACAAAGTCAATCAATCCATACCTGAGGGAGAGTGATACGATTATATATTAAAAAAAAAAAACGCATGCATTCAGTACAGGTTTACCTCGCATGTGCACAAATTGAGTGTGCCCAAGTTGTTATATATGAGTAACTTGCATGTGAAGATAACAGCTATGGTAGATCACCCGGTCAATAATACCACACTGTCTCATATTTGCATTGATTGGGTGTATGTGTTTACCATGCCTGGGAAGGTAACTACATCAATTATCCCCTTATAATCTTTCTCGGATTTCAAGATTTGGTGTGATTATCGTTTTATACATTTCTGTACCTTACATCTTTGTCTGCTAATGTCTGTAATGATTAGTAATAATTTAATGCAAACAATCTGGATACATACCTCAATGAATAATTTGTGTGGTTAATTGAACAGAACACGAATTTTTATTTTTGGGGCACATCCCAGTAAAAAGGGACAAAATCTCTCAGAGGATGTATCATCACAGAATTTTTTAAAATCAGGATTGGAGTGGCTTAATTTTTGGTTATTGAATATTTCAAATAGCAAACATTTTACAGCTGTGGCTGCAATGTAAACACAATAAACGTGAAGCCTTACATCAGACCATTTGGGTATGCTCCTACACTGTGCATTTGTGGAAGTATATCACCCTGTGAATGGAGGCAAATGGAAGTGACAAACTGAGGTGAAGTACCCTATTCATGCATGGAGGCTGACCTGTTGCTGGACCTTGTAGTGGAAAATCCAGCTATTTGGAGGGGGGGGGGGGGGGGGAGGGTATGTGAAGTTATCATTAATAAACTGAGTAGTTGTTATATTGTGATTAGTTGGTGGCAGTAGTCTACATTGCTTTGTGAATGGCATATAGTAAGTCATGCAGTTTTGCAAGTGATCGAAAGTGCTTCTTAACAGCTTTACACCAAAGTTCAAAGATTACGTGATGTTTCTGTGTGTGTGAGTGTGTTCACCACCAAAACCCCAATCTGATGCTACAGACCTTAACTAAAGAGGTCGACCTCATTGATTGCATGAAGGCATCTGTATGTGACCTGGCATTAGAGAATTGGTGTGAGTTATGTTTCGGTAAAGAAATCTGTTAGGTGGTTTAGAGGAGTTGGATTTCTCTAATGAAATCACATATCAACAGTGTGACAGATGCACTCTCTTAACGGTGAAAGTGTTGAGAATTTCATTGATTCCCTATCTCAGAAAGTAGTGCATCTGTAACTGACTTGGTTCCTCCACAAACGTTAACTATCATATGCCAAAAAGATATCACATGCCTACATCAATGCACTTATATAGGAATACATGGGAAGTTCAAAGGTCACATAAAGTACATGAAAAGCCAGACAGTCTAGTCAGTCATGAGCTTGTTACATCACTCCCTCCTTCAGTAGACATGTCCACATGTCTAGTACATCACCCAAGTCCCAAGTCTTTCTGGGGGTCTCCTCTCACGAGTTGACCGACGCAATCCTTGCTGTTGTGTAGGTTCGTCTGCAACCTCCTGTAAACCTTCATTCACAGGTGCATTTTCTTCTGGTTCTTCAGTCTGGTCATATTGAATGAACATGTTGTCATACATGTCTTCTGCTTCATCATGTGTTCAGACATGGTAGCCTGGTCAGCTAGACACATGTGTTTCACTCCTATTTGCTCCACTTGACCTGACAAACTAAGGCCCTTTCCGTTTGCTGCCACTACTGCCTGTGTTGCTGGACTGAGCTTGTGTTCTGTGGATGGTACAAGCTTTTCCCATATATCAGTTCTAAGAATCATTACAGCAGAACCTGTGTTTACTAGCATTAAAACATTACAGCTCTCAACTATACCACAAATACTGGGTGCCAACCTGGTGTCAATACAGGTACCCTCTACAATGGCCGTCGATTTGGTGTTCGGAATCATGGCCGGCGGTAGACCTCTTCCGCCGGCCCGTTCAAGTTTAAAGGACTCTGCTGTAAGATTGGGCATTCTCGCCGAATGTGCCCCGGTTGTTTACAATGCCAGCATTGTAATGAGCTTCCTCTTCTTTGAGCTTGAGACCTGTTGGGGGGTAATTTTGTTAAACTTGACATTTGCTCTGTTAACCTTTGTACGTCAGCTGCCAGTCTGTCCAACTTGTCTTTGACGCTATCATTTACTGTGACTGGAGCGAGAGTTGCAGTCGTCACCATTTGCTCGCTGCCCCTCCTTTCTCTGTACAAGCGCTTCTGTGCCAGCTCAACTGCTACCAATTTCCGGGCCGTCTCTAACGCTGCATCAATGGTAGCTGGCATTTCTTTCATCCACTGCACTTGTACGGTAGGAGACGCTACTCCTTGGATAAACTGGATGCGAACCAGTTCCCCCCGTTGAGCATTCGACCAATCTGGGAATGCTTTAGAGGCTATCATGCGTAATTCACCTGCAAATTTCAACAAGGATTCGCCGTGCCATTGCGCGCAACTTTGCAACTTCATCTGCCACTCAAGCGCCATGCCGCTTTTGCCATATCGTAGTTGGAGACAGTCCTGCACTGCTATGAAATCCTTTGTCTCAAAGAACCCATTTTGGTAGACTAATCGAAAGGACTCGTCCAGCAAGGATAACAGCTCCTTCCCTCGATCGATGTCAGCTATCCTGGCCTCTTCGGCATATGCTACAAACCGCATAATCCATAGCTCCCAGTCTGTCTTTGAGGAAAACTTTGCGGGCGGCCGTGCACAGTACCTAACAACTTTTACGTACGTACCGCTGCACTTCCCGAGTTATCTGCACTTGATGCACTTTCTAAGTTCTTAGAACTCTTGCCAGTCTCGGCAGCCTCCTGCTTTGCCATAGAGATCCCACTTCTGACACCAATGTAACTGACTTGGTTCCGCCACAAACGTTAACTATTATATGCCGAAAAGATATCACATGCCTACATCAATGCACTTATATAGGAATACATGGGAAGCTCAAAGGTCACATACAGTACATGAATAGCCAGACAGTCTAGTCAGTCATGAGCTTGTTACACATCTAACAAGGCATCATTAGATTGCTCAACAGCAGGCCCTGTATGTAAACCACCTGAAAGAGTCAATTAATAGTTGTAGGTGATTTTTCAATGCAGCTCAGGGTTAACAATACCGCACTGGACTGTGGATATATATGCATGCAGTGTGTATCTTCGTACCAAGCGAGCATTATGAATGATATCTATAGTTTGGGGGATCCCGGGTTTAGTGCGACATGCCCCTCTGCAGGACGTTGAGGCACGCCCTACTGCAGGGTGTGTATGGGTGGACCTGCGAGACCCTGCGCTGGGTTCGCAGGTCCAATCCCCCGGCACTAGGTCACGCCTCCTTGTTAAAGGTGAGGCGGAAAGTTGATGGTGGAATGGGGTGGGTGGTGGCGTTGAGAATCCTAACATCGGTAGTGGGCCGCGTGCTTAGACTGCCGAACCGTTGGGCGCATGCGCGTATAAAGTGCTCTGTTAACTACGGTTAACTACCTTAATCTTCATTTAACAATACCGCACTGGACTGTGGATATATATGCATGCAGTGTGTATCTTCGTACCAAGCGAGCATTATGAATGATATCTATAGTTTGGGGGATGCCAGGTTTAGTGCGACATGCCCCGCTGCAGGACGTTGAGGCACGCCCTACTGCAGGGTGTGTATGGGTGGACCTGCGAGACCCTGCGCTGGGTTTGCAGGTTCGATCCCCAAAGGTTGGTGAAGGCGACCCCGTACACACCCCAAACGTATAGGTAGGTGTAGGAAATTGTGCATGACTATTATGTAATATGATGTAATATCACGTGCATGAATAATTAATTGTGTGATTTAGAGTGATTGCGAATCCTTGTGTGCGATTTTGCCCGCGCGAATCTTATACCCCTGAAAGAAGAATTTCTTACATGGTCCTTCGAGCCGGGAATCTGAAAAGGTGTAAGATGGGCGAAGAACTAACCAAATAGGAGCAGGCCATAGAGCTTCTATTACTCGAATTATCGCGCAAGTCCAACAAGCTTTGGAATCTGAAGAACTGAACAGTTCTAAACTGAAACAGCTGCAAACACTTCGCGAGAAAGTAGACGTCCTTCGCAAACTTGACTCTGATATCCTAAGTGCACTCGAAACGGAGGACATTACTGGTGACATCGAACAGGCAGATATCGTAAAAGAGATGTTAGAATCGACCATATTTGACCTCGAAGCAGCGGTTACGACTCAGGAGCAAAATAATTCGCCGACTGTACAACCAACTCTCAGGAACCCCGTGCCAGAGCAACTGCTATCTTCTTCCAGAAAGGTAGATAGTCCGCGTGTGCAGAGTACAGTAGCGCCTCAAACGCAAGACAACGAAGCAGCAGGGTCTTCAGCACCTGTTGTACCTGAGCGTTCCAACACAGAATCAGCCAGAGCTCATGGATGCAAAGTAAGACTACCAAAATTAACGTTGAAGAAGTTTGGTGGGGACATCACTTTATGGTCTTCATTTTGGGACTCAATTCGAATCATCCATACACAACAATCCAGATTTGACAGATATTGATAAGTTGAACTACTTACATTCACTTCTGGAACATACTGCTGCTGAAGCTATTGCAGGTCTCACGCTTTCGTCATCTAACTACGAGGAAGCAATTGCATTGTCGAAGAAGAGATTTGGCTGTAAACAGCAGCTCATATCAAAACACATGGAAGCTCTTCTTAACCTGGAAGCTGTTACGTCGTCACGTGACCTCAAGAATCTCCGTCAGTTGTATGATAAGGTGGAATCTCACGTCCGATGTTTGAAATCACTGGATATCACATCAGCATCATATGGCAGCTTACTTTCATCTATCCTGATGAAGAAAATTCCTCAAGACCTGTGCCTTATAGTGAGCCGAGAGATTGTTAGGGATGAATGGGATCTCGATTCATTGATGAAGGTGATCGAAAAGGAAATTGAGGCCAGGGAGAGAGCTGCAGTGGACTCCAGTGTGAACACTAGAAAGCCAGGCAGAGAACCGCCCACCACATCAGCACTACTGACAAATAATCCACAGGTAGCATGTTGTTACTGCAATGGATCACATCTGTGCAGAACTGTGCCCAGTGCTGAACAACGAAAGCATTGCTTGATGCGGTCTGGAAGGTGTTTCATTTGTCTGAGGAAGGGACATAGAGTGAAGGATTTGAGATGTTCCAGTTGTCAAGCCAGGCATCACGTGAGTATATGCACTGCGTCTAGATCAGAGCTAGGTGTGCGGGAACAACAACCAACACAAACAGCCATAACAACCAGTACTCAGCCTAACCCTCCAACAACACAGAATATGAGAGCATCTCAACCCCCTGTTTTGTCAATGTATGTCGCTACAAGGACCCCTGTGCTCCTGCAGACTGCCAAAGCTGAAGTGTTTAGGCAAGATAGACCATCCTCCACAGTGAATACAAGGATCATCTTTGATAGTGGAAGCCAAAGGTCATACATTGTCAGCAGAATTTGAGACCTTCTTGCCCTTCCAACAGAGATAACTGAGAGGGTTCTGATCAAAACTTTTGGATCAAAGGTAGAGAAGGTTCAGGTTTGCGATGTTGTCAATCTTGCAATCAAAGACTAAGAATGGAATGAGCTTGGTGGTTTCATTGCTGACTGTACCCATGGTTTGTGAGCCTCTTAGTGGGCAACCACTCAACTTGGCTTCAGAGCATTTTCCTTATTTGGCAGGATTAGAGTTGGCAGATTCCAGCAGCCTGGAAGATAATCTTGATATTGGAATTCTAATTGGAGCTGACCAGTATTGGAAGCTAGTCACAGGGAAGATACGACAAGAAGGAACTGGACCAACAGCGGTAGAGACCAAACTTGGTTGGGTACTGTCTGGTCCTGTACCAGGAGTATCGCACGGAGGTACCTCAGTCAACTTTGTGTCTACTCATGTTTTGAAGGTTGAGTGCAGTGATTGTGATCTAGACACAACGTTGAAAGCATTTTGGGACCTAGACACACTGGGCATCAAAGACAACGAATCCTCTGTCTACGAAGATTTCATACAAACCATTGACTTCAAGAATGGTAGGTATTGTGTCCATCTTCCGTGGAAAAGGGTGCATCCTGTGCTGTTGGACAACTTTGAACTCAGTCAAAAGAGGCTGTTAGGTTTGGTCAGCAGACTTCGACAAGATCCACAAGTTCTCTGGGAGTACGACAAAACTATCAAAGAACAGATGAGTATAGGGATCGTAGAGATTGTAGAAGGGTCAATGGTTCAGAATGCAAGCAAGTGCCATTATTTACCGCATCATGCCGTCATCAGGAAGGACAAATCAACGACCAAATTAAGGATCTTATATGATGCCTCAGCAAAAACAGAAGGACCGTCCTTAAATGACTGTTTATATGCAGGACCGTCTTTTGGACAGCGCATTCTTGATATCCTGATCAGGTTCCGGCTTCACAGGATAGCATTAATTGCAGACATTGAGAAAGCATTTCTTATGATCTCTGTTGCAGAAGAAGAGACGTTTTGAGGTTTCTTTGGCTAGACGACATCAATAGCCAACTTCCCAGGATTCAAGTTCTGCGGTTTGCCAGAGTAGTATTTGGGGTGGCTTCAAGTCCTCTTCTCAACACTACTCTGAAGCATCACATTGAAAGTTTTGAGCAGTTGGATCGGGAGTTCGTGAAGAAATTCCAGAGGTCTATATATGTTGATGACATTACATTTGGAGCTGACAATGTGAAAGAGACATATGGATTGTACAAGAAATCGAAGTCATGGTTAGCAGATGGAGGTTTCAACCTCAGGAAATTTGTCAGTAATTCACCTAAACTGCAAAAAATGATTGACACAGAGGAGTACCAAAGAGAAACACCATCAGCAGTGAACAATGGCGCTGTAAGCAGGATCATCTCCGCTATACTGAGTAGCACTAGAGTTGCTCATTATTTTGCTGGCATCCAAGTCGAGTGGTCGTTTAATCATGAGAAGGCCCCATGGTGGGGAGGATTTTTTGAGCGGATGATAAAGTCTATGAAGGGATGTCTGAAAAGAGTTATAGGCCATGCGAGGCTTGTTGGTAACCGTTGTTATTGAAGTTGAGGCCACTCTCAACTCGTGCCCACTTTCATATGTGTATGATGAGCCGCTGACACCAGCACACCTGCTGACAGGTCGTTGTTTGACAAGTCTACCTGACCTACTTACCTCTAATGAGGACACTGACCACACTACACCTACCTCACCAGCTGACATTACCAGATGAGTGAAACATTTGTATATAATATTGAGTCATTTCTGGAAGCGCTGGAGACGAGAATACCTATCTGAATTAAGAGATGCTCATCGTTCATCATCAAAGGGGCACACTGGTGACAGGTCTCCAAATGTAGGTGACATTGTTGTTGTCCATGATGATAATCACCCCAGGTTAATGTGGAAATTGGGAAAAGTAGAAGGTCTCCTAGAGGGTCATGATGGAATTGTTCGGGGTGCCTTAGTCCGAGTACACTCAAGGACGGGATCTGTTGTGTTAAAACGACCTGTCCAACTCCTGTACCCACTGGAAATTTGTGATTGTGAAGAGAAAGCGAGAAGGGCAGGTAAAGAAGACACTGTCAAGTGTGTACAAGTGGAAAAGGAAACTGTTGTTCCAGAAGCACCTGTTCGGCGTTCTACAAGAAACGCATCCCATTGAGCGACAGAAAGGCTAAAGCAATTGGTGGAGGACAGTGACAGTGAAATTGACTAGTTCTAACTAGTCAATGATGGGGAGTGTAGGAAATTGTGCATGACTATTATGTAATATGATGTAATATCACGTGCATGAATAATTAATTGTGTGATTTAGAGTGATTGCGAATCCTTGTGTGCGAGATCGCCCGCGCGAATCTTATATCCCTGAAAGAAGAATTTCTTACAGTAGGTGATGAATAGGCGAGGTTAAAAGTGTACGGGTTGAACGCATGACGGTGCATGAGGCCCTATTTGATCATCGTAGGTCACACTCTTGTGAGTGGAGCAATGACGCTACATGTGTGCGCACCGGCATGCATGGTGTTGATGACAAACGAGTCTGTGTTAATAAATTGTAGCACATTATTTGCTATAATACATGTATATATGCAATCTATCATGCATACATACGAGCGAGTAAATTGAAGCAGTGTAGAAATAACACATGGTTTAACATGGTTTATCATAAACCATTCAATGGTAAATTAAATCTGATACACTCAGACATACTATCCATATGGGTCTAGATTTACTAACTAGTAATGGTTTAATTATTAAAAGTCGTTATTATGATTTTAATGATACTACATGTATTGTGAATAGCAGCTAGCTGGGCTAGCTTTGGTTTCCATTGCGCGGGTAAGGATGGGTGGGCGTGGCTCGCGATCGGCTGGACCCGCAGGTTGTAGCGGGGTGGTTGCCAGAGCAGTTGGAGCAGGCGTGCCGGAATTTGCATGAAGCGGCGAAACACCGCGCCTCGTTGAACCGGTGGCATATCTCTTGGCCATTGTGTCGGGAGGAAGGTGCCTCGGGCTGACCTAAGAGGAGGTGAGGAGCGTCTAGGCAGGCGTCATAGCCATGGTGCTCACTGAGGCAGACCTTGCAATGAGCAACGTGCTTTGCCCTACCACCGAAAGCCTCATTGTATAAGTTCCTCTATGGCCCAGCTGAGACTGCGGGTTGCTGCAGCCTGTCTGCGGTACAGGCGGTCGTAATCGACCCAACCATTGCCGTCGAATGTGCGTGCGCAACGCACAATGCGCCGCAGATATGCCCAGATGTTTGCAACACTCGCCAGGTACCTGGCACACAAGACGGAGGCCATGAGGCAGAAGCACTCGACCCACACCGAAATATTGGAGACCGGAGTCGACCGGCGGGGCAGTCGGAGGGTTATGCCCTGGGTTGAGCTTCCGTCCGTTGTGGCATCTGGCAACCATGGGTCCTGCAGGAGCTCGTAAATCTCTACGAACTCCAAGTTTTCAATGCGCGTCACGATCTTTGTTGGCAGGCGATTTGTTAGCGACGCTGTGGAGAGGTCTGCGTTCAATGTGATGGGCAGAGCTCCAGCGAGCTGATTTGCAAGCGTGTTGGGCACTGTGCCTTGGTGCGCGTCAGAAAATGTTGGGAGCTCGAGTGACTGCTGCCCTGATGCTGCATTTGAGCCTGCGCGGAGGTACATGTACAGAATATGTAATTTGGCTATGTTAATTAACTTGCTGGCACGATATGATTAACGCGCACGCGAGCATTCGCGTTGTACTGACACAAATACACCCCACACCCCGTACATGCTCGAGCACAAGGCGATTGGGCAGAAAGAAACACGTTAACACAAGTGCAACTGCTACGTGAGCATGCTGAGTTGGAACTATTAGGGCCGCAGCGGCCGTGGCGTTGGTGCGAGCGCGGCTCCCTATGCCAATGGAATGCGCGCGTTTAAATGCTGTCGTGGGCGCAGCGGCCGTGGCGTTCCAGCTTAACGTTTGCAGTGGCAGAGCGCGGCTCCCTGTATAAATTAAAGTACACATTTAAAATGTGGGTTGGGCCCTGTCGCGGGGTGCAGCTGCCGTGTGTTGCCGGCTTGTGGTGACGGAGTGCGGCTCCGTGCGCTTCAGGCTCCGAGTCAGGTAGCGGACATGGCTGTCGCTCCCTACGCTAAGGCGGAATAACAAGCAACTCACTGTCCGATGGGAGCTGCGAAGACGTTCCGGCTAGGCCCGTGGGCAGCAGATGCTGGGACAGCCAGGCCATCTGCTCTGGTGAAAAAGGAGCCAATTGACCGTCGAGGCTCATTTGGCGTTGAGAATCCTAACATCGGTAGTGGGCCGCGTGCTTAGTAGACTGCCGAACCGTTGGGCGCATGTGCGTATAAAGTGCTCTGTTAACTACGGTTAACTACCTTAACCTTCATTTATCACTGGGATACCACGCAGGCCACCCTGCATCCATTCGTGGTCTATTATGGGGATGAAAATGGCACACGTAGTGTTGAAGGCCATTGCATGCTGCATTCTTCAAAAGGAATAGTACTGGTACATGATTAGCTGAAACGTTGGATCTTGTGGTGATACGGTGAGGCTAGGCGCGAAGCACTGGCACCGCAGGTGCTGTGATATAAGGCTATGGGACCAATGTAGTCGGTTCTATTTTGGCGTGAGAGTAGAACTCTCACGCCCATAGCCTGAGCAATTTTGTTTCTCAATGTCCGATATTACAGTGGCTTCTCAATAGGGTATGAGGTAGGGAGTAATTGGAAATGGCAGAGGGGATCATCACAGGGTGGGGGTGTTGCTGAGGCCTGGTGGGGGTGTTGCTGAGGCAAAATGGGTTGTTGGCAAGGGGCAAGGTGGGTTTAAGAGGGTTTTAAAGCCAAGATGGGATGTTGGCAAGGGGCAAGGTATGATTTTGGCTAGGGGCAAGTGGGATTTAGAGGCAAGATGGGTGTTGTGGAGTTAAGGGAAGTAAATTGAGGGGACTAGGTCATCCAAAGGAGATAGTGAGATAATTTTGTTTCTTGTCTGTGATATTTCCACTGAGTGTAGACCAAAGAAATCCTCTACAAATGAAAGTAACTTTCATATTGTCATACAATTTTAGCTGTAACAATGCGCTACTCTACATCAGACGTTATGGCCTCCAGGTTTTTGTAGCTCCCGCCGCATGCCCTACATGGCTATTGCTACCCACCCGTCCCCAATGACCAACATTGGTGCCAGCGTCACTTGATGCATGCCATGACTACAACACAACATCCATCGACTTGTGACAAACACCCACATCTCCTGCTTTGACAGCTGTACAGCAATGTTCCACCTCTGCACATGTTCTGCCCTTTGCTGTTGTACGTTGCCAGTAGCACCAGAGCTCCACACATACCACACACACGTAAAAATGCGCACATACAATGCACACCTGAGCAGTAGGCATAAATAAAACCTAACTATCTATATTCAGGGTAGGTGTCCCTGACCCTCGAAAAACCCCCGTGGAAAACCTTAAGAAGGGAGAATCCACCTGCTGGGGCAAAAACCTTCCTAACTACACTGCTCATACAAACAACACAAAACAGCTGACTATCAGATTGTCCACTGTACACTGTATACTTCCGGTTCAACCTGTCTGGACACAAACGAACATTGCAGGACATGCAGGCCAAGTGGCCTACAATTAGATTCAATAAGCACAACAGTCTATTCGTAGCCACAAACCGCATTTGCGGGTCACCATACAGCTGAGCTCCAAGCAAGGACCAAACCTGTACATCCCATGAAAACAAAATGGTTAACTGCGTGCAACGGTACTGAAGCCTAGATTGACTTCCAATGACACCTCATACCCTTTTATCCACGCCACTACGTGGCACTCCATTTAACCAATCGCCATGTAATTACGACATTCCGGCGGGAGCTTATTTCCCGTCTAATTCAGTTCCTTCAACCGACAGGAAATAGATCTCCCGCTGCATGCCCTAAATGGCTATTGCTACCCACCCGTACCCAATGACCAACATTGGTGCCAGCGTCAATTGATGCACATCATGACTACAACACGACATAGACACACAAAGATAAGGCCTGCCTTTTATATCGCAACTCAACACAGTTACCCAGCAATGGCCACCACCAGCCACCAGTATATCTGCATGGGTAGAAGGGAAAAGGTCATGCTAACAGCTCTAACTAGCCCAACCAAAATAGCTGGACTCATCACGGCCAACATCACTGTTGACCACAACCCTTCTGGGCCACACGGTCCAACTTCGTTGACCTGGCCCCCCTGGGTTTTTTGTTTGACTCACAGGTCAAACGCTGGCCTCACATAGACCAGCATGCCTCCATGGCAAATGACACTCTGGTCAACAACATGACCCACTGGTCAACACACATGACCCACTGGTCAATAAACATGACCCACTGGTCAATAAATATGACCCACTGGTCAGCAAAATGTGACCCACTGGTTGACAAATATGATCAACTAGTCAACAATCAAGACCCACTGGTCAACAAACATGTCCCACTGGTGACAGCAATGTGGTATCTGATAGGGTATATCTTGATCTCCCTAGCAACAACCTCAAAAAAGAGGCATCAGGGCCTAAATGGTGCTGATTCCCAATTTGGGAGCACATATACGTTTCAGGTAATGACTCTAGCAACTGGACCTCAAGGCTATCCCCATTGATATTTTTCCAATAATACTAGCAATGGTCCTAGCTTGGGGACTGTAGGAACTAACACTTCTTCCATAATGGCCTGTTAAGCTTCTATTTAACAGTTATCTGACCTTGCAGCAAACTCAGTCACCTCTGGTGAAGGTGTCTCTACCGCTTTTTTAACAAAGTGTCTTTTCTAATTGTGATTCTCGCCTACCCTCTCTCACCCTGTATATCCACAATACTTTTTGTTCAGGCTAAGTAGGTAAGAGCCTTTACACCTTGAACCCAACCCCATACCTGCCAACTCTCACGCATTTCGCGGGAGACTCACACATTTACAGCCACTCTCACGCACTTCTGCTAGCCATGTCCATTCTCACGCATCACCCCCCCCCCCCAGTCTCGTGCCCAAACCCTGATTCACACAGCTGCGGATGGATTACATCACCGCTACGTAGAAATGTGGGCAAGAGAGATTCAATAATGACAAGAGTCTTGGAGAGAAATAAATCTGTCTACTTTATGGGTTGCCCATGCCACATTATTCATAACTGTGCTAGCCACAGCAGCAAGGCATTTGTCGAAGCTGTAAAATGTGATGTGGGAGATATGGCTGTTGATGTTTTTTTTTGATTTGATTATTCAACAAAGAGAAAGAATCTGTTAGCTGAATTTTGTCAGTTTTGTGACATAGAGTACAGAAAGATAATAAAGTACATGAGTGTCTGTTGGTTGAATCTTGAGACTGTAGTTCAACGCCTTTTGAAGCAGTATGAAGCACTTAAGTCCTATTTTGAGTCAGAAGAAGAAAGTGATAAGACAGATTAGCTAGGTTGAAAAAGAGGTTTACTGACCCTATGACAGAGGTGTATCTGTTGTTCTATCAGGCCATTCTACCTGTGTTTACTAGTGTAAACTTGATGCTTCAGAGGAGTGCACCTATGATCTACCTGTTAAGCGGCGCTTTATTCTCCCTGGTTAGAAAAACAATGGGAAAGTTCATTAGACCTGAATTGCTGACAGTGTCAGATGAAGAACTGGTACAGATAGATTTTATAAATCCAGAGAATCAACTTGAAGCAAATCAATTGTTTATTGGCTTTACTACTAAACAGGTCTTGAATAGGCTGGCTACCGATACAGTTGAACAGAGGCAAATCAAAAAATTCTATGCAGGTGTTAGAGATTTCTACATGACAGCTATATCGTACATGCTCAAAAATTTCCCTCTGGGGCATGAGGTTCTGTACCATGCTTCTTTCTGCAACTTTGAATTAAGAATGGAAGCTCACATTTCATCAATAGAATTCTTCATCAAGAGGTATCCTGTGTTTTTTGCAAGCCTGAACTTGGATGAGCTGCATGATGAATTTGTTGCATACAAAACATCTCCTGCTTTAACACCTGGAATCTTGAAGTGAGCAACCGTTACAGAAACAAAGGGTCAGGATTTCCTCAGAATGGATGTTGTCTGGGATCACCTCTCAAAAGTGAAATTTCAAATTCCCTATCATTTCTAGAGTTGCCAAATTAGTTCTGACTATTCCACATAGTAATGCAGATGCAGAAAGGGTGTTTAGCATCTTTGGCAAGAACAAAGTGAAGAGCAGGTCAGATCTGGCACTTGAGGGTACTCTGTCATCTTTAACAACCTGTAAAGTCAATCAGTTCTTTGATGAGCCCTGCTACCAGTTTGAACCAAGCACAGAAATGCTTGATAAAGCAAAGAAAGCTACTTTACTCTACAACAAAGCTCATCAGTGACATATAATTATGATAACTAGCTGCCCATTGTTAGGTATTGACTTTTTTCATTACATTTCATCTTCATAAAAGCAATAAAAATATACAGGATTATACAGGGTTACACTATAGAAATTTCATGCTACTCGATTGCATGTGAAAAATGATGATATCAATGGAATTTTTTTGGTCTGCCATAGACTTGCGCCACGAATCCGATAGGGTGTTAACTTGCGCGCATTGCTTGTTGTACCGTACGTCAACTGTATCTTTGAAAGTACGAGGCCTCTTAATCATAGATTGACGGATCGTGACTTAAGTCATTAATTAGTGACAGGGCAGCTTGTATCGCTGTTTGGCGGCAAACATTACAAAATACGCCCCTTTTTTGTGTTCAAACCGTGATGCCTTTCCTTGTTGGCTATCGTGTCACATGCAATGCAGCTAAGGTATTAGGCAACAAACATGCAAAGCAGAGGTATGGAAGGCTTTTTAACGAAACAAAACTCCTTGGGGGTGTACAGAGAATTAACGGTAAAGGGTGTAGTTTAAAATGCATCATTTATTTTAATGAAGTCGCTACTTTGAAGGCGTTTTCCGCACGCAGCATTAGGCGGCACAGCACTGCAGCAGGCGGCAATGCTGAAGCATCCATTCCCACAGCCATTTCTATAGCAAATAGTTCCCCAAATCCGGCAATTGAAGAACCACATGAGCAAGAAAGCGATGACGTCGATGATGGCAGTAGTTTATCTTGTCATGGCGTATAATGGAAGGCCAAGTAGATGGCATTGTTGAAGGCTGGAGATCCTCACCTCAGTTTGATACACACATTTTGTGGGGTAATGATGTAGAAGAGGTACACAGGACTACTAGAAACTATCTTTCCATTACAAATGCATGCTGCCAGATGTGATTTCAAGACCGATTGCCTGTAGGATGCCCTAAGGCCACTGAATACTTATTGGTTTGATCATGAGAGCTGCAAATAGGTATCATATTTTGGACGATGCGTACTCTCTGTTCAAATGGTTTCACCCAGGTTCACAGAAGCAGTTGCTGAATGAGCTTTACTTATATACATCAGTGCAAGTACCAATAAACGTAAACCTACTCACGCTTAGCAACAGGATTAACATGAAACATTTCCACACAACATTGCCCCATTGTGCCTGCATCCATTGTATGACAAAAACTCTGCTACTTGTGTAGCTACCAATGCTAGTAGAGCTTGCAGTGTACATGTATGCAAAAGCCTGTGCAAGAAGTATTGTAGTGTGTGCTCTGAAATGGAAAATGACAACATTGTTGCCTTATGTGGGCTGAAGTCTAAGCAAGGAAGTGCCTGTATAGTAAAGCATATATATAACCAGTGATATACCATGCCTTTGTACACGCAAGCATGCATGTTCCGAATACATCATCTGTAGCTTAAATGAAATTCATTTATGTGAACCTGTTGTTATCTGTATTAACAATCAACCACATGTAAAGAATTTGTTTGAATAGCTAGGTATAAATCTCATTTCACCGTATCCCAGGGTAGTGACTTAAGTCACTGACTTAAGTCACTCCCGTTTCAGTCAATCTATGATTAAACATAGAGTGGTGCGCGACTATGTTAAAATGTATACGTAGGTAGTTCCAAAACGGAACGTTTTTTCATTTTTGATGCTCACGCATTACGACCCCCAAAATGCCCATTCTCCCGCAAAATCATGCCCAAGCTCAAGCAAGCTATCAAAACACAGTTGGCAGGTCTGCAACCCCAGGACATAACAACTGTGCAATGTACAGCACCTACATGTATGCCTGCATTGCAACCACATTAAAAATGCCATCCCATTCAACACCCAAGTACTTATGATGACACTCAGCAATTTCCCCCTGATGACGCCCTTACTCAAGGTCAAAATTTAACTTGAGCTCACCTGCATCTTAGCTATCATAAGTTCTCAACTTAACCCACTAGCTGGTCTCAGATTCACCACCAGCCATTTCTTGCATGTCAATACTATGTTCACAAAGAGCCCAAACTCCGCGCTGCATACTGGTCAGCTTTCCTCTAATAGAGCTGCCGACATCACAAGCCTGAAAATTCCCGGCATCGTTCCCATGACAAACACCCCAGGTGACAACTCAACACGTGGCGACACCCTACATGACAACCCAACACGTGGTGACTCCCTATGTGACAACTCAACATGTGGTTAACCCGAATTCCTGGTTTCATCTACACATATGGCTCCATCTTACATGTACATCTAATATCTCAATGCACAATCTCCGTAGAAAATGGCTACATCCCGGTGTTCAGTGGTAGCTTCGGGCAGTTGCACTTGAAATGGCCCGCTTCGCCGCATCCGTAACAAGCCAGAGGGCCTCCTGGTCTCGCGAATTGAGCCGCTTGGGGCTTTGAAGCAGGAACTGTACCTGCCGAGACTGCTTGCCCTCTTTCCAGTAGCCATGGCTCGACTTTTCTCAGCTTGACCGCTGCATCCAGCTTGCGCCTTTTCGCCAACATCTTCCACTCAGCAGCCTTTTCAGTGTTCTCCAGCCTGCGCTCATCGTCCGGATTATCCGCCAACAAATCTGTCTCATACTCGGCCACGACCGCCCCCCTCCGAGCGATCCGCCACTTTAATCAGCTTTTGCCGGTGGGTTAGCTGTCTTTTACGTCCTCCCATGCTTTCTTTAGAGCATCTTTGGTTGGACCATCCGCCAAGTTTCACGCTGCTCGCGCCAGATGATTCTCAGCCTCGTCCAAATTATCTGCCACGCCATCATTGAACGCAAACTGCTCTTCGTGGCCTTTTTTCTGGAAATGATAAGGCTTTTCCTTCTTTCTGGTTTGCTGCCTTTCTGCAGCCTCCTCTTGCACTGCTCTCATATCGTCCCTCAGCTTTCGCATTTCGAGCTGAGAAGTGTGAATGGCAGTGAGGACCATATTGAGAGGGTCTCCCCTTCCACTGCCGCTAGCTCCAGAACCACCAACAGCTGCACCTGAAGACGAACCACCTTGAACTTCTTCCATAACAAAATGGTTAACTGCGTGCAACTGTACTGACGCCTAGATTGAATTTCAATGACACCTCATACCCTTTTATCCACGCCACCAAGTGGCACTTCAATCGCCATGTAATTATGACATTCCGGCGGGAGCGTATTTCCCGTCTAATTCAGTTCCTTCAACCGACAGGAAAAATATAAGCAAATAGATCAGTTTTGATCATTTGAATGCTGATAATCATGTTAGCTACCTAGGGTGCATTGATCCAAACAAGTACTGGTACCATTAACTATGGTAATTTCCATAGATGCAATCAACTTAACATTACATATACACAGCATAGTAATTTTAAAGAAGTGTCTAAATTAAGGCAATGTTTACTGGCCGCAGAGAGGAAAGATCAACTGGGGGGGAGGGGGGGTAGGTACTTTGGAGGAATTCATGGTTATTTCAAACATGTTTGGAAAGTAAACACCAAACACTAAAATGTTAATCTGTTCTAAAATGTCAGCCACTTTTTATTAGTGTTATGTAACTTCTTGGAATGCCCATGTAATACTGCTGTATTGTGTAGCCATACCTTGTTCCTTTTATAATTGGGTTACCTGCAACCTTTGTGTCGCACAGCTATTTCTGCCTTTTCTACTCAACAGATAGATGCTGCTGTGCACGATACTCAACCATAGCCACATCCTTAATTGCTTGACATATGCTGGAGCATTGGTAGACTGACTAGAACCTGTGTGTAGACCGAACATGAGATTAATAGGTAGCTGTACCTAACTGCCCAACATAAGGGAAAATGGCAGCAGTTGATGATGAAAGCACCTGGGACCTGAAGCTACTGTGCCAACATCAGGCATGGTAGTTTCAGGTCCCAGGTGCTTTCATCATCAACTGCTGCCATTCTCAGCATGGATGATAGAGTACAATTGGAATGCTCAATCATACCATTGGACTGTAGGTGGCCTGGTCTTATCATTCCCATCATTTGTCAGAGTTCTGGTATTAGGGAGGATTGAAAACTTCTACCTTGGTGTCTACCTGGTCTGTATGGAGGTGTGTTGGTACGCCAAAATTGGAGAAAAATTCGTTCACCACGGTGGTGAAATTTATTAACTGTAAATTTCTATTGAACTGCTACACCTGCATTGTTTAAATGTAATGTGAAGTTTGATCTGTTCAAATTTCATACTATAACCTTTTGGTTCCTAGTGTACCAATATACTGATGCAAGACTAAGAATGGCTGTCAAGTAACGTAACTGAGAAGGGCATTTTGCACTACGGCTAATGGTTAAAACAACCGCTGTTGCGGTTGTTCCCAGATTGGTTATATGCTTATAACATATAATATATGATTTGATGCCTATAACACCGATACCGAGTTATATTAGGGAATCACTGTGTCATATGAAACTGAATTATTAATATGCAAAATGATTGAGTTCTTAAAAGCTAGATAATTAGCTAGATGAGTTGAAATGACTTGAGCAATTGTTATTTTTGAAGCTCTACTCGACACATAACCATCTTTCCATTTGCAAGAGCTGCTGCTTATTGAGATGGAGAGGGTTTTTTTTGGCATTTATTTCCTCCTACTCTGTTGTAGGAAATACTTATGCATGCAGGAAAAGTGCACTCAGAGTCTTTTAAAGCACATTTACTTAGTGTGACTGACACTTGTACACCTTGGAGGGATAGCTTATTGAAATATGAGTACCTTCTTTGTTTGCTGCCATAACTCCTACTCCACCACTGTAAGTTTTGTCTGATTCTTTAAGGGTGTGGCTTGCATGCACCTGTACTATCTGCCATGCTACTTAAAATGAATAGTGCTCAGGATGAATGGTTAATTGTCAAATGAACAAATTTAAACAGAATGCTGAAATGAACGTAATTTATTCAGTGCTTCCTTCGACTGTAAATGCATGAATCGTATTTTCAATTCTAAACAAGTGAAAGAGAAGATGACAATTCTAGGTGAGGCTCTTTATGAATTGAATCCAAAGGAAGGCAGCTTCCAATTTTTCAACGTTCAGCTGTATTAATCAACACAGTTCCAAAATACAACAATCTTTGGAAGAATTGTATATACTGGTAAAAGGGGTGCCCTCTTACCTCAACGGCATGCATAAACATGCAGAGATTAGTAGTGTCTCATTGTCAACACAACCTCTATAGTTTTCATTGTCGTCAGGAGTACTAGGAGGAATTACACTGGAACCCTAATATGAAAAAAATATCGAAGGCATCACATGTGATCCATTGTAAACACCTGACCATTATTTCTTCAGATATGACTTCAGAAAAGTATCATTGAAATGAACTAGCACAATTTTTCAGTTTTCCCTACAATGTAAAGGGCATCAGTGAGTCCCACCACAGCTACGTTGTGCAATATTTACCGTACTAATGACATCGTTACCTAGAAATCAACAAACTTCCAAGTTGTTTGTCAACAATGACCGACAGGAAGCTCCTCACTCGAGTACATGCGTAATGACACGTTAGCATGTTGCAAAGGAGGTTTGTTTTCATGCGACCATAGGCTGTTGTATTTGGACTCACTAATAAGTGTAGCGCTCACGTAGTTCCAACATTATCATTTTTCAAAGAATGCACCATATATCCAAATATCAGATTAATTACCTAACTAATTACATATGATCCTCCTCTAGTGATGCTCGACTTCGAGCGGAAGATCCAACAATCAGAATCATGTTCGAAACCGTTGTGGTGTCTTGATCACTTTTCGCAAGCTGTACCGATTCGTATTGATCTCTCTATTATGGTTGATATCACCATTTACACTGCTTGCCTGTGACTCACCATGTTGCTCATTCCCCGAGTTATCCTCCTGATGGTTGAAGAGAGTAGGATCACGATCCTCTGGGGCCCCATCATTGTCCCCTACAGTTGGTCCACTCCTCTCATCACTGTTCACCTCAGGATGCAGTGTGGGCACAGCATTAGGCCAGCACACAGCGTCAACCCACTCAGGGTACGGCCTGCTATTACTACTCTGCCGTCTTCCATACCAATAGAATCCATTTGGGAGCCCCACTGGGCACAGTGAGGTACTAGTCAGGTGCACATTGATGCACTCCTCCTCAGGGAAGTATACCTTACTTGCCACAACACCTGTGTCACTATGACTGACCACTCGATATGGTCCATGCCATGGTTGGGACAGCTTCAGGTTCTTCCCACTCTCCTCCTGCGGAAATTTGATCAGGATCCAATCTCCAATATCTACGCAGGTTCTGCGACAGTGCTTATCATAGCCTTTCTTGTACCGCTTCTGTGCCTTCTTCAGTGTCTCACCAGCCAGTTTTGGTGCTGATGACAGGGACAGCATCAACTGCTCTCTATAGTCACTGACATTGGTTGCCTTCAACTCCCGTGGGGGTAGCAATGCTGCTTTCGTGGGTGACCGACAATCCAGTCCAAACAGCAGAAATGACGGTTTTTCGCCAGTTGACTCGTGGGGTGTATTCCGGTAGGCCCACAACACGCCTTTTAAGTAGCGGTCCCACTGGTTGCCCAACGTGGCAGCATGTTTCCTCAGCATCGATTTCAAGGTGCAATTGAACCGTTCGACCATTCCATCGCACTGAGGGTGATAGGCTGTCGTGTTCAACTTCTGGATCCCTAATAGCTTGCACACATCAAACATGAGATTGGGCAACAAATTCGTACCACGGTCTGATAACAAGGCCTCTGGAACACCAAAGAATGGTATTATTACCTCTTCAACTAGCATCTTCACAATGCGCTCAGTCTTCTGATCTGGTAGGGGGTACACCATTGGCCACTTAATGAATAGGTCCTGAAATACAAGCACGTACTTATTACCCTGGGTGGTTAAGGGTAACTCCATGAGGTCTACCCCCACAATCTGGAACGGCCTCTGAACAGGGATAGGGGAGAGTGGTGGCCTGCCAGGGCGACTACCACCTGTTGTGATGGCACATTCTGGACAAGCCTTGCAGAATTAGATTACACTGTAATACATGTTCTCCCACCACCAGTGTCGGCTCAGTGTAGCGTACAGTCGAGATCCACAAAAGTGGCCACCAAAGGTACCACCATAGGTTTCCTCCATAACCTTCTGCTGCAGGTGCTTGGGGAGTACCACTTGTGGGGTACCATTCCTCTTAGGATCTACGAAGTACAGGACACTGTCGATGATAGTGAAAAGTGGACCCTGCAGGGCTACTTTCCGAGCTCTTTGTTCATCCTGAGGGAGCTCATTGCGTTCCAGAAATAATATGATTTCTTGAATACTAGCATCCTGCCTCTGTTCTTCTACAAAATTACTGTTTGGTGGGGGCAGTGGTGTAGATGTCAGCAGCTCTGCTATCTCCATAGACTGAATAGTTGCTACCTGTAGCTCATCATCCACTTCTGAAGTAGCAGGTCCCACTGGAGCACAGGATACGGCATCGGCATTTGCGTTGTTCTTTCCTGACCGATAGACAATGTTGATCGTCTTCACTCCACTCTCATACACCTTTGTCCACCATCGGGCATGCTTGCCAGATGTCTCCAACACTGCCCGTACTGCTGAGTGATCCGTGTACACCGTTACGTCATGACCATAGATATAGCTCCTAAAGTGAGACAATGCCCAGACAACTGCCAGTGTTTCTAATTCGGTGATGGTGTAATTACACTCAGCTCTGTTGAAGCTTCTGCTTGCATATGCAATCGGGTGTACCGTAGAGTCTGCCTGCATCTGGGACAACACGGCACCTAGCCCCCCACCATTCGCATCTGTCTCAATGATGAATGGCTTTTCAGACTGCGGGTAGGCTAACACTGGGGCCTCTGTTAACTTCCTCTTTAAGGTCTGGAACGCTTGCTCGCATTGCACACACCAATTGAACTCTGCTCCCTTCCGTGTTAGCAAGTGAAGCGGCCTGGCAATGGCTGCAAAACTAGGGATGAAGCGCCTATAGTAGGAGGACAGTCCCGAGTACTGTCGGACTTCTCTCACGCTTCTTGGGGTAGGGAATTCCTTTACTGCTTCAATCAGCTTGGTACTGGTTTTCAGTACTTCTGGTGTTATTATGTGTCCCAGATACTCGACCAGGCGACACTTAGAAGGTTTCAGCTTCAGATTTGCCTGCAGGATGCGTTCCAACACTAGCTGGAGGTGGTGGAGATGATCTTCCAAACTCTTTGAATGTATCAGTATGTCGTCAATGTATACAGACACAAAATCATGTCCGTCCGGTGGGTTAAGACCACTCAAAACTCTCTGCATAGCCGCTGGAACATAGCAGGGGCATTTGTCAAGCCAAAAGGCATCACCGTGAACTCAAACAACCCTTGAGGTGTGGCAAATGCAGTCATTTCTCTAGATCTTGGATGCATCTTGATCTGCCAATACCCAGCAGCGAGGTCCAAGGTGGAAAAGTACTTGGAATGACCCAGTTGATCCAACAGGTCATCAATCCTTGGGAGTGGGTAGCTGTCTGGTTTAGTGACTGAATTGAGGCTCCGATAGTCAACGCAGAAACGATGAGATCTATCCTTCTTGCGGGCCAAAACAACAGGGCTTGACCAGGGGCTCTTGGATGGTACAATGACACCTGTCTCCTGCATGTTACTGACCAAGCGTGACACCTCCTCTCTGACTGAGAAGGGCAAAGGAGATCTCTTTGGTCGAGCCTCTCCTGTATCTATCTCGAACTGCACCCAATCTGTCTCTCCACGTTCCACCTTGGCTAAGCTGAATGCATCATGGAAGCCAGCCAACATCTCCAACAGTTTGGTCCTGTGTTCTGGGGGCAGGTTTGATCTCTCTATGCCTAATGATTCTTTGAACTTTGCCTTCCTACACTCATTCTCCTCTTCTGTTCTGATGCGATTTACAGCTGTTGCAGCTTGTGTAGGCAAGGTATCCTGTGATTTTACAACGTCAGCTTTGCATACTGTCCCAATCTCTGTACTCTCCTCAAGGCTCTCTGTGTAGCCACTGTGGTTTTCCACCACCACGTATGCAATGCCTCTAGAATCTGGTTGCATAATGCCACTTGCAATTACAACCCCAGTATGCTCCAACATCCATGGATTCTCCTGAAAGAGCATGGTGCCTTGGTGCGTCTGCTCATAGTTCTCCACTTGAACTGGGACTATTGCACCTGTACGGGATAACAGACGTAGCGATATGACTAGTCTCACCGTCACTCGAGGAACTTTCACTTCTTTCTCCAACAGAAAAGCCTTCTTCCCTCCTCTCCATGGCTCTGCTAATGGGTGGTATGATATGATCCCTAACTGCCTGCAGACTCCTTCGGATAGTAACAACTGGTCGTGTGCATCCCTCTTAAGGTATATAGCAGTGTTCATGACCTTATCACCAAACGACACCTCCAGGTCCAGTCGTCCGTCCAATGAAAATGGCTGTTGATTATATGTTCGTGGCACCTTGTCAGCTCTTTTGATGTCCCTTTCCTTCAACTTGGCTTGTGCAGCAACCCTTCGGAAGAGATCTCCACCAATTATGGTGATGTCTGAGCCACTGTCAATGATGCCTCGCACAGGAACACCTTGGATATTCACTTTTACACAGTGGGAATGGCTTCCACTGTCCTCCACTCTAACTTGCCGTACATCCGTTTTCTGTCCCTGCCCGTGATTTTTAGACGGTTGGTGAGCTGGTCTCATGCTTTCTGTCCTGCAATCCCTGGCAACATGGCCTTCCTTGTTGCACAGATAGCAACCACTACTACTTGGTGATGACCTAACTCCACGTGTGGGCTGTGTTAGTGGGCCTAATCCCACTGGTGTGTCCTGGAAAGATGTGTCTGTCCCTTCCCTGTGATACTGCTCACACCTCTTAAGACTGGAAAGTCTTTTCTCGTCATTTTTCGCTGCAATACGTAACTCTTTATACGTGCTCGCACCGGACACTGCTGAGGCTTTCATCAACTCATCCTTCAAACCTTCTTGCAGCTGACTGTATAAGAGAGCATCTCTTGTCTCCCCAGACATAGCGTCTCTCCCGTACGCTATAAGGAATGTATGCTCCAGTTTCCGAATCAGTTCATCCACAGACTCCCTCTCTCCCTGAATCAAATGCCGAAAATCCTGGACAGCCAAAACCTTTCCTCCACTGTCCAAGCAGGTTCGCAATGCAGATACAGCTGATGTGTAGGCACTCCTCTCCTTCTCCTCAATCAGGTTCCACTCTTGAAGGGCTTTCCCTCGTAGGTGGCCAGCCAACTGTAACTGTTTCTCTTCCTCCTTCCATCCATTCCACTCGGATGTCCTGTCTAGTGATGGTAGCCAATCATCAAACAGAATCTCGTCAGACTCTCCTGAGAAGGAATCAATTGGTGGTGCCTTCCCAGACCGTTTACTTGGTGGACCTGTTGTCACAGTTGATGATGATGGGGATCCCCTGTTGCTGGAAACACTACTCTGCTTCGTACTATCTCACGGTTCCGACAACTGCACCTTCAGGAGAGCTATTTCCTCATCCTTGGATTGGATGATGGCATCGAATTCTCTCACCTGAGCACAATTAGCCTTCCACACCTCCTGCAGGCGATTTGTGCTTGTGGCAAGAGCTGCCTTTACCTCTTCTAGCTCCTTGTTAACTTCCTCCAGGGCTTCTCGCAATTTGTCTTCCTCACCTCTCTCTTCTGGACCTTCACCAGATCCTGGCTCATCTTTGATTGAGGTTTCTTTCGTCTTTGCCATAGGCGGCGCGTCTAGGAAAACTCCATCGGCATTCTGTAGCTGCCTTCAATGGTTTGCAGTACTTCAGCTGCCGAAGCTCTCGTAGGCAAACCCATAGCTGAGGCTATTTGGATAATAAATGTCGACGTGAGGCGTTTAGAGCTGAGGGGAAACACCGTACTATCCTGTCGTACGCGCGGTTGAGCAGCCTCTTCGGAAGCATTTCTAGTTGCCATATCAAAAATACCGGCTGGTTGTCAACAAACTCAAATACTGAAAAGTTTAGAACTACGATTCACGCAGATTGACTAGGATTTCGCTAGTCTCGGTGGGACCTCTAAATGTAGCGCTCACGTAGTTCCAACATTATCATTTTTCAAAAAATGCACCGAATATCCAAATATCAGACTAATTACCTAACTAATTACATAAGCAATGCCACAGAATCCGTGTCGATCTCCATCAACAGATTGACATATGATGGAAAAGGGAGGATTGCTTGAGTTTCTGGCGGTGTTGATGTGCGACTGGTTTCCACTTGTTTCTTGCCCCTACTTTGGCTACATGACCCAGCTTTCTGCACAAATTACGGATCCTATCTCATCAGCAGCAGGTTGTGCTTGCATGCTGCCACCACAACGATAACATGGAGTGGCTTTGGAGGCTTGCTCTTAGACAAAGCAAGTACTGAGTTTGTATGGAAGACACTTGGGCTTGGGGAGAGGCTTGGGTTTGCTTTACATGTACTCTCTAGCCAACTCGGCTCTAGAACCAACATAAGCTTTGGCTCCACCAGGAGATGCATCTGGACTCTGACATGATGGTCCCTCAACGTATAATCGAGTAATGTACTGAATTCTTAGTGATGGGAGTGAGGCTACAAAATCAGCTATGCATTCTTTGTCGTTTGGCGAATGAGTGTTAAAATTGTATAGCAGCATCATACACAAAAGAGGAGGCGTTAAATGATCTTTGACTAACTTGACTAGTTCTCCAAACATTTTGTCAGTTAAGCCATTTGGGGGAAACAAAACTACAGATCTTGTTGATACCCGTTAGCTGCCAGATAGAATTCCACTCTCACAGTATTTTGGCCAATGCTCCACTGACTGGTGGAACGGTCCCAAATTACAAAAACGGTTAGCCTAATTACCCCATCGCAGAGCTACACAACACATGTATGAACTATACAAGAAAAATTTGTGCATGTGACACAAATGTACATATATAGGATAGGGTAATACAGGATCGATCAGTAGATAGTTTAGTTTTACTACTTGTGGTACATTACAGTCACTTCTGATATTGCATTGATCAGATCATGCAAAATAACTGAAATTGCTTTCTTCTCATTTTCACCTCAGTGTGGCAGTGTTTTTTAAGGGGGGAAGGGGGGGGGGGGGGGTGAAGCATTTTTGCTATAATCAAATGAACAACTATCATTTTATGTAGCAGTATTTTCGCCTTGGTCATAATCACATTTGAAGCATTAATGCTTGTTTTCTTCTCAGCTTTGGAATGAAACAAGTGCAAGCTCTGAAGAAACTGACATACTTTGTAAAAAATGAGTAAGTGTTATTATCATAATTCTAATCCAAACATATAATACAGTGCTGTTTTGGTCATTCCACTATAACCATTTATATTATACATTTTTATTTACATGTATAACAGTATTTCCCCACGATTTGAATTAGCAGTTTCAACGTGAATGTAATGCCTAAATAGGAGAACATAATGGTTAGACTTGTACCTAAGGTAGGCCAGCAACTGAGCAGTAATTTACAGAACATGTACTCACAAAGTAGTGCTGTGTATGCTGGCTTGGACAGAGATGTTTTGATAGCCTATACATAGCATATGTGGTTAGGTTGTGGAGGCAGGGTGGAATTGCAGTAAACACTAGAATCAGTATTTTCCCAATTGCTACAGTGCCAGCCCACCTGCATACAGCTTCTCCATATTGAAGACTATTTGGGAAATATTTACAGTACAAAATAGTATGGCAGCTCAATTAGGATCTCATTATACAGAAGATGAAGGCAATAAAGTTTAAACATCCCTCATAATACCTTCGTGAAGGAGCTAATGATACACCAAATATAATGCATCAAACACAGAGTGTTCAAAGAAAAGGTCACAACAATAATATTTCCACAACAGAAGACCTCTAAGAGACCCCCTTACCCATTAAATAAGTTTGAGTAGGACATGCAGAAACTTGCGTATGATGACGCTACTGGTAGAGGAGCACTTCTGCAGAGTTAGTTAGTGTAATTTCAGTAGGGGGAGATGCAACTTCAGGTCCAGGACTTTTCTACTGTGATACACTAAGCACATACAGTAATTAGCGTGCATCATTATTACGCTATGGTAGAGGAATTTAGCGCAATTCGTCTATACACGTACTATGTGTATCAGCGTTGCCATGATTATATGGCACGAAATGTATGTCATTCTTTCAACGCTGCTGGCACTTGTGTTCGCGTGACAAAGCAGCCAAATTCTACTACCCGAACTACACGCTCACTGTTTACGCGAACGTCACTACTCTGTATGTGTAGCTACGGTCTCACGCTATGATGCTACGTCATGGTAATTAAACTACGCAGAACGTAGGAAAACTTTTTTTCTGACTGGTACTGTAGTTTGTTTAACTGGTGGTAAGTATCACACAGGCAGGTACATCTATGGGGAAAGGCTGCCATGTTGAGATGCTTGTGATGGGTCATAGGAGGCCAACACACCTCTCCTTAAACTTGTACCACGTAAGAGGTTAGGCACTTGTTTCCACAACCACACCTTTCCACGTGTTATTCCTGGGGTCAGAACCTATTCTCTGACCGAACGATCTCTGTATCTGGCTCCAGTGTCATAGCCAATTTTGGGTTAAACCTAATGATCAATTAATACAGCGTTATCTACACTGGGTGTATACAAATCCAGTAAGGATTGCAGTCTCCATACCAAAAATGAAGTGGCTCATAGGAGTGGTATGGAACACGACGTATATTCTTCACTCCATTCTGCATGCAGATTCATTTGACAGAAATTCAGGACCATTATAACTAACTAGCTGCTCTGGAATACCATACGTCCCAAATAACTGTCGCTTTAATAGTTTAAAACAGCTGTAGGTCACACCTAGAATGAGCGTCCACCACTATGAGGAACATCCTGTTCAAAAAGGGGCCAGCGATACCCACATGAAATTTAGTACCCACACCCAGCGATACCCACATGAATATTTAGTACCCACACCTCAGTGTTATTATCCAGCAAGGAACCGATGACCACCTGACAGATTCTGTATTGAATTGACTGCAGCTTAGGTTTTGGAACTAGTGTGTTTGTCCGCTTTTCCATGTAGATACAATAAATATTTGTGTTGTACTTGAAGGTGTTGTCATCATTAAAGTACAATGTGGGACACTACATCATGATTAATATGTGTGTTGTCATATAGGATTTTTAACATGCTATTGGGTCAAACCATCTATTGTGAGCAAGAGTTGTGCCTCACATCTTCCAATTTTGCTCCAACTTCTCATATATGTTGGTCTTGATATGAATGTGACTTTTACCATTTATTGAGTTAATAACGCTAATGGTTTACGAAATACACGCCACTCAATAATTAATTTTTTCATAAATGTTGCAACTTTGCACATGGCTGCAATACAATTGACAGCAGAGTTTTTGGCATCAAATTGAAGGACATGATCAGTACAACTGATCTATGATGATTATTTTTGGGGTGTAGGTAAAGGGTTAAATTTTTATCAACTTCAAACCACCTTTTGCAATATAGAGGTGTCTACCACGTGAAACTCAAGTTTTTTTCACATAATTGAAGGGACTATCAGTGTCAGTGTTTTTCAAAAATAAAAAGTCTGTGTATTGAACCCCCGAGAACCACACAAGGTTTAACCTGAAGGCGCCATTTTTGTCTCATCAAAATTCAATTTAGTTTACATAGGTCCAAGTGGTGTTATGTAAACTGTCTTACCACAGCTGCCCCATGACTGAGCAGATAGTGCCTCCTTATTTGGGCACGGGCGCGCGTTTTATTCTGTTTTGTGCATCAAGTACTGGTATTGTCGTGACGGTCACGGACCCGTTAGAGAAGCATCGGTGCCGCATACATTCGCACCTTCGAGTTGCAGAAAAACTTATACAGTAGCAAAATATCAATTTGCGAAGTGGAGACTTGCTGTGTGTAAACTGCCTAAAAGCAGTTCAAAATTATTGTTCTGAAGTAGCTTCCGAACACGCCGGGCCTAGCAGTCTTTCTCAGGAATGTGTGTGCGAAGGTCACAGAGCTATGCCAACTATTGGCACACACATTCCTGAGAAAGACTGCTAGGCCCTGCGTTTTCGGAAGCTACTTCAGAACAATAATTTTGAACTGCTTTTAGGCAGTTTACACACAGCAAGTCTCCTACTGTATAAGTTTTTCTGCAACTCGAAAGTGCAAATGTATGCGGCGCCGATGCTTCTCTAACGGGTCCGTGACCGTCACGACAATACCAGTACTTGATGCACAAAACAGAATAAAACGCGCGCACGTGCCCAAATAAGGAGGCACTATCTGCTCAGTCATGGGGCAGCTGTGGTAAGACAGTTTACATAACACCACTTGGACCTATGTAAACTAAATTGAATTTTGATGAGACAAAAATGGCGCCTTCAGGGTTATCAATACACAGACTTTATTTTTGAAAAACACTGACACTGATAGTCTCTTCACTTATGTGAGAAAAAAACTTGTTTCACATGGTAGACACCTCTATATTGCAAAAGGTGGTTTGAAGTTGATAAAAATTTAACCCTTTACCCACACCCCAAAAATAATCATCATAGATCAGTTGTACTGATCATGTCCTTCAATTTGATGCCAAAAACTCTGCTGTCAATTGTATTGCAGCCAAGATATGAGTGTGCAAAGTTGCAACATTTATGAAAAAATTAATTATTGAGTGGCGTGTATTTCGTAAACCATTAGCGTTATTAATTCAATAAATGGTAAAAGTCACATTCATATCAAGATCTACAACATATATGAGAAGTTGGAGCACAATTGGAAGATGTGAGGCACAACTCCCGCTCACAATAGATGGTTTGACCCTATTACATCTTCAATTCCCCTACATTCAGGCCTACATTCATTTGTTTTCATTTGTTTATTGGTTTGTTTTCATTGGTATTAAGATTTAGAATTTTTTAATGTGTGCGCCTACATGCATGCCTCAATATGTACAGTGTAATTACGTTGTGTATGCACTTTATTGCAGAAAACTTGAAGACACCAGACAGCAAGAAGTTAGAAGGAATTGCTTAAGGCTGTGGAAAGTTAGTAAAAAGGCATATGTTTTATGTAGTAAAAATTTCAGTAAAAACTGAAAACTAGTGTCAGAATATAGGATGGTAACTACAGAATAATTATCATTCCAGATTAAAATAATAATATTGTGTTCCAGTGTATATCACTAATTGTTAACAATCTCAACCCACATTTGCATTAGTTGTAGTTTTGAGGATTATTTAAGTACTCCCATTATAGATTCCTGATGTACCACGTGCTGGTCCTTCGAGTATTAAAGCAGATGACATATTTCAACAGTATTGGAATGTAAGTATATGTAAATATCCACCTGTAATTGGCATGCAATAATGTGAACGTAAATTCTTAGTGAACTGAACCATAGATGTAGTAATATTACCTAAGGTTAACATCTTTTTAACCGTGGGTAACGTTTTTCCTTTTCTATTTCTCAATTATATTCTAAGTGTCTTTTACTGCATAGCAACCAAACAACCTAGGTTGTGATTAGCCTTTAAGTACTAGAATTGCTGTTGATTTGCAAAGTAGAGTGTTAACCTTGGTATTAGTCATGTTTTTCAGCTAAGTGGTTAGAAATGTAGACAAAAACGAACAAATGCTGTGGTTTTGCAGCTTTGGGGCCCTAAACCTCATGGACAGAAATTACTAAGGGAAGAAACGAAGCATGTCTTTCTTCAATAGCTGCTGAGTACTTTCGTTTCTTTTCTTGAACATGCACTGTAGCACAGCATTAATTAACAGTGCGGCTAGCATAAGACTGGGCATCAGTGTCTACGACACGAACATCTAGCAGTGCCGCAGTTTGTAGCTGGTCGGCAATCAAAGCTGGTCTATCTTTTGTATCTGCTCAGGAACAATGGGTTATTTGTACACAATACCTGCCAAAGCATCCAGAGCATCTCTGTAAGGGTCTGGGGACCCTTATGTAAGGATATAATTACGTAACATTAATTGTATCGTATATACCAAGAAGCGGCTCTTGGCGGGACGCTACAGCAGGAGGGAAAGAACGATCCTTTTCCGCGGACCCCTTCGTAAAGAATGTTATCGAAACCTATTGGACAATTTAGAAATGTATGAATGCTAAAGGACTATTTAAGCATACAGTTGTGTGTATGTAGATCATCGTGCACCTACCTATAAAGGTTATTTACCCTATACGGCCAGGGTTATAGCGCAAGCCGCGTATCGTCGCACTCTACCACGGACAGTCAAGGCGGAACCTTCACATTTGGTGGCAGCGGTGGGATTCGAACAGTCGTACGAAAGACGACGAAACCCAATAAGCTTGTAAGCGCTTTATGTCAACACGTTCAGGACTTTTGTTCAGAATAGAGACGACGATGGTGGAGAAGGAGGCAGCAACGATGAACGACGTCCTAAGGCTGCTCATGGAGACCCAGCAGAGGCAGGTCGAGGCGGAGCACCGATGGGAGGAGGAGAGGAGACAGGAGCGACGGGAGGAAGAGCGGATACGGCGGGAAGAGGAGCGGGTACGACGAGAAGAAAGTGAGCGGATAAGGAGGGAAGAGGAGCGGATACGGCGAGAAGAAAGTGAGCGGATACGGCGAGATGAGGAGCAGATACGACGAGAAGAAAGCGAACGACATTTAGAACTGATCGCTAAGCTGGTGGAAAGAACTGAGTCACGGACAAGGAAAGGGCCGATCGAGAAGGACGTGCAGCTAGTAAGACTAACTGAAAAGGACGACGTAGAGACCTATCTTACTACTTTCGAGAGGGTGATGGAAGCTTACGAAATTGATAAGTCGAGATGGGCTTTCAAGTTGGCTCCATACCTCAGTGGAAAGGCACAGCAGGCATATGCGTCCTTATCCGCAGAAGAGGCTGCACAGTACGACCGCGTGAAGGAGGCAGTCTTCCACCGGTACGACATTAAAGAAGAGACCTATCGGCAAAGGTTTCGGTCGATGCGGAAGGGACCAGGGGAAACATACCGGGAGCAGGCGAGCAGACTAAACGACATGGCCAAGAAGTGGCTAAAAGGGTGCACCACTGTGGACGAATTGCTGGACACTGTCGTTAAGGAACAGTTGGTCGATACCTTGCCACAAGCCCTAAAGGTGTGGGTGAGCGAGCGAGAGCCAAGCTCAAGCAAGGAAGCTGGAGAGCTGGCTGACAGTTACCTGCAGGCTCGAGGACTGGGACGAGGGGGGGGCCAGACAGGGAGAACGTGGAGAAAGACCACAGACGGACAGAGAACAGTTCTATCCTAGGGGCGGAGAAAGGGAAGAGGCAGAAGAGACTCCGAAAACCCCAGGAGATGGGTACCGAGGATACCCGAGGAATTCGAAACAGGAGGCGAGCGGAAGAAGAGGACCAGGCAACGTCAGGTGCTATAGCTGTAGCAAGACGGGCCACCTCTCGTGGAATTGCCCTGAGAAAGCGCTGTACAGCCACAGTCGGGGAAATTGCATGACAAGATGGCAGACGGATCGAACAGTGCTACTTTCGGGATTGGTGGAGGGAAACGAAGTCGAGGACATTGTGCTGGATACAGGGTGCTCCAGGACAATGATAAGATGAGACCTGGTCCCAACAACAAAGATACTGGACGATGCGGTGACGGTGCAGTGTGCGCACGGAGACACAGTGGCGTATCCTCTGGCAGTGGTGGAGCTCACGGTGGATGGTCTACCCCTTACGGTGGAAGCGGCCCTGTCGGACACTTTGCCAATGGCGGTACTACTTGGACGAGACGTGCCCGAACTGAACGAGCTGTTGGGTGGGCGTAGGGCTAAAAAGCTTCACGACACGACAGGCAAGGAGGAGGGAATGATGGTCACGACACGATATGGTGCAAGGAAGCGGAGGGAACTGGAGGAGAAACGTCAGGAACAGGGCCAGGACAGAACGAGGCGGAAGCAGGAACACAGGTCCTGGACAATGCGGAGAGGCCGAAGCGGGCAACAGAACTGGAGGCTGTTCAGGAGGGTGCTGAGACTGAGAGGCAGGATCAGGTCCAAGAACTACCAGAAGACCTGTGGAAGGATGGCCTGGATGATGAGCTGCTGGAAGGAGGACGAGTGCGACGGCGGATGACCAGAGCACAGAAACGCCAGGAACGGAGAAAATTTTGGCAACAAAGAGAAAGGACACAAGATCTCAACTTCGGTGCGGCGGAACTACGTCAGCTCCAGCACACTGACGAGAGCTTAGCCGAAATACGGCAGCTAGTGAAAGATGGACATCCTGGGTTCGTGGAGAAGGATTCCCTTATGTATCGAATAAGGGGTCGGGAGGAAGAGGGGGAGAGGAAGAAACAGTTGGTCCTACCAAAGAAATGCAGAGAGGCAGTTCTCAAGATGGCCCACGAAATTCCGATGGCGGGACACCTGGGAAGATGCAGAACTACCAAGAGGCTGCTGCAGAGGTTTTACTGGCCAAACATCTACCAAGACGTGGCCAACCTCTGCAGGAACTGTGCTAGGTGTCAGAAGGCCCACAACCGACGGGCACAGCCAGTTCCCCTTGTTCCACTACCAATCATGGCGGAGCCGTTCTCACGCATAGCCATGGACATTGTGGGCCCTCTACCACGGAGCAGCAAGGGACACAAATACATCCTGGTCATATGCGACTATGCAACGCGTTACCGGCAGTACCACTACGAACGTGTGACGCAGAAGCTGTGGCAGAGGAACTAGGAAAACTATTCAGCCGAGTAGGCATTCCAAGGGAGATACTGACGGACCAAGGGACGAACTTCACCTCCCAATTGTTGGCGGAGCTCTACCGCTTGCTGAATGTCCACAGCATTCGGACGACTCCATATCACCCTCAAACCGACGGCCTTGTGGAACGGTTCAATCAGACTTTGAAGGCCATGCTGCGAAGAACGGTGACAGAAGAGGGAAAAGACTGGGACAAACTCTTGCCCTACCTGCTCTTCGCGTATTGTGAGGTGCCGCAAGCGTCTACGGGATTCTCTCCCTTTGAATTGCTGTATGGGAGAGCAGTATGCGGTCCACTGGACGTCATCAAGGCAACTTGGGAAGCGGACGAAAGGAGCAACGACAGCGTGGTGTCGTACGTGTTGTGCATTCAGGATAGGCTAACCAAGATGGCTGAGTTGGTGAAGGACAACCTGGAGAAAGCACAAGAGACGCAAAAGAAATGGTACGACCTTAACGCTAGAGAGCGGAATTTTGAATTGGGGGAAAAGGTTTTGGTCCTACTCCCGACGTCTACCAACAAGTTGTTGGCACAGTGGCAGGGGCCTTATGAGGTGGTGAAGAAGATCAACAAGGTGATCTACCAGGTGGAGATGCTGAATAAGAGGAAGAGACTGCGCAATTTCCACATCAATATGCTGCGGAAATGGCACGAACCACTGGCAACCAGCTACTGGGTGGAAGACGTGGGTGAAAAAGAAGAGCATCTATGGAACGAGGAGGAGGAGCAGTCGTATGAAATCGCAGACCAGCTCACAGATGGGCAGCGTGTGGAGTTAAGACACCTTCTGGAGCAGTACAAGGGCACCCTGCAGGACAAACCAGGACGGACACGGGCAACGGAGCACATAATAGATACGGGTACCGCAAAGCCGGTGAAACTACCACCCTACAGACTACCGTATGCATACAGGGACCAGGTGCAGAAGGAGCTGAAAGAAATGGTGAAGGATGGAATTGCCACAACATCGAACAGTGAATGGGCAGCCCCTATAGTCCTAGTCACCAAGAAGGATGGAGGGATCCGGTTCTGTGTGGACTACAGAAGGTTGAATGCTGTCTCGACAGCAGACTGCTATCCAATGCCACGAGTGGACGAACTGATCGATAGACTAGGTACGGCCAAGTTCATATCAACGTTGGATCTGGCACGGGGATACTGGCAGGTTCCCATGGCAACAGAGTCAAGAAAGAAGACGTCATTCGTGACACCCTTCGGCCAGTTCGAATTCAATGTGATGCCGTTTGGACTACAGGGCGCACCATCTACCTTTCAACGTATGATGGACCAAGTGTTGCAAGGGTTGGAAACATGGTCGGCGGCATATATAGACGATGTGGTCGTCCAAGGTACTACCTGGAGCGAGCATGTAACGGCCTTAGCAGCAGTACTAAAGAGGCTTCATGAGGCGGGGCTGACAGCCAAACCCAGCAAGTGCCACTTCGGCATGGATGAATGCACCTACTTGGGACACATCGTGGGAAATGGGCACGTTCGGCCGGAGAAAGGCAAAGTAGCAGCAGTGGAGGCATTCCCGGTACCCAAGACGAAGAAGGACGTGAGGGCATTCCTAGGCCTCACAGGATACTACCGCAAGTTCATCCCGGAGTACGCTACCATAGCAGCCCCACTGACAGAGCTCACCAAGAAAGAGCATCCCAATTGCCTAGCATGGAGCTCGGAGTGTGCGAAGGCATTCGAGGCCTTAAAACGACACCTGTGCACAAGTCCAGTGCTAAAGTGTCCAAATTTCGAACGTCCCTTCGTACTGCAGACCGACGCATCCGATTGGGGAGTTGGAGCTGTGCTGTCACAGAATGACGATGACGAGAACGAGCACCCGGTGGCCTACTTCAGCAAAAAGCTACTACCACGGGAATGGCGGTATTCCACCATCGAGAAAGAGTGCCTGGCAATCAAGCTAGCCACACATGCCTTCCGGGTATACTTACTGGGAAAACCCTTCACCGTCCAGACCGACCATCACGCCCTGGAGTGGCTCGATCGCCTGAAGGAAGACAACGCGAGGCTCACGAGATGGAGTTTGGCCCTGCAACCGTACCAGTTCAAAGTGAAATATCGCCCGGGAAAACTTAACGGCAACGCAGATGCCCTATCGCGACAAGCCAGCTTGTCGCCGGAGGAAGGGTAGAGGAGTGTAAGGGTCTGGGGACCCTTATGTAAGGATATAATTACGTAACATTAATTGTATCGTATATACCAAGAAGCGGCTCTTGGCGGGACGCTACAGCAGGAGGGAAAGAACGATCCTTTTCCGCGGACCCCTTCGTAAAGAATGTTATCGAAACCTATTGGACGATTTAGAAATGTATGAATGCTAAAGGACTATTTAAGCATACAGTTGTGTGTATGTAGATCATCGTGCGCCTACTTATAAAGGTTATTTACCCTATACGGCCAGGGTTATAGCGCAAGCCGCGTATCGTCGCGCTCTACCACGGACAGTCAAGGCGGAACCTTCACAATCTCACACTTCAATACAGCACTGGGTGACAAGTCCACCTTTTTACAATCCAGAGCATATTGAAAGCTGAATTCATCACCACATCCATCCAATGTGCGGGTGTTTAAAGAAAGAGGCTGGTGGTAATGTATGGAATTGCATCTCTAAATTCAATAGTAGAGAGGTCAAAGTGATTGCATGCAATTGGCATAACAGTAAGACATACACACCCCTGCTGGACTGCACATTTGCAATGGAATCCCCCATCTTGCAAAGATAGCATGTAGCTGATCCAACATAGTTTCAGTTGTTGTGTCCTGCATGATAGCTACTTCTGGCCATTTTGAAAATGCATCTACCACTACCATGAAATGTTTCCCTTCCATGGGTCCAGCGAAATCAATATGAACATGTTTCCATGGCCCTTCTGGGTACTCCCAAGGATGAACTGGAGTTAGTTTCGGGTTCTGTTTAGTCAATGTGCATCCTTTACAGTTCTTTGTTGCTCTCTCTATTTCCTGGTCAATGCCAGGCCACCAAATGTGACACCGTGCCAATGCCTTCATCTTGACTATGCCAATGTGTCCACCATGAAGCTCATCCAATACTCGGTCTTGTAGTTTAGCAGGTATCACCACACGCATTCCCCATACCAAACACCCTTGCTCCACCGTCAACTCATAACACCTATCAAAGTATGGCTCCCACAATTTGTCTGAACACCTTTCCGGCCATCCTGTTTGTGTAAACAGTATCACTTTAGCCAAAATGGGGTCTCGAGCTGTATCTCGTTTTAGAGTGGCGGATGTTATTGGAAGTTGCTCCAGCTGATGCACGACACACTCTTTGCTATCCTCAAACTCGACGTCAGACTGGCCGACTTCTAAAGGCAACCTAGAGAGATCATCTGCATTGGAGTGGTCTGTTTTCCTGTATCTAATCTGAAATGAGTGTTCAGCTAGCAAAAGCGCATATCTCTGCAGGCGTGCTGCAGTTACTGCTGGTAGGCCCTTGTCCGGGCTAAGTATAGACACTAATGGCTTGTGGTCTGTGATCAGCATAAAATGATTTCCAAACAGGTACTTTTGAAAATGCTTGATGCCCCCAGATCGAAGCCAGGGCTTCCTTCTTGATCTGACAGTACCCTCGTTCACTAGCAGACAGCGTTCTTGATCCAAATGCCACAGGTCTCTCCTATCCGTTGGGCAGGACATGGAAAAGGACTGCTCCCACCCCATACGCGCTAGCATCACAGGATAAGGTGAGTGGGAGGTTGGGGTTGAAGTGAACCAAAACCACATCTGAAGCAATCAATCGTTTGACATCACAGAAAGCTCGCGAACACTGAGGTAACCATTGCCATTGGGTGTGCTTTCTAAGTAGTGTGTGCAGTGGTGCTATAACCGTGGATAGGTCTGGTAAGAATCGGTTGTAGTAGTTCACTAATCGAAGAAAGGCTCGCAGCTGCATCACATCCTGAGGTTCTGGAGCTTCCATAACTGCCTTAACCTTCCCTGGCATCTTCTTATCAATCAGATGACGTGCTCCTCTTCATTAGCCCCAGCTATAATGATGTCATCCATCATGCACTCGACTTTCTTGATTCCTTGTAAAACCTGTTCAATCGTTCGCTGCCATATGGCAGGAGCAGAGGCCACTCCAAAAGGTAACCGGTGATAACGGTACAGGCCCTTAAGGGTATTTATAGTGCACAACTCCTTGGACTCTTCAGTTAACTCCAGCTGCAAATAAGCATTACTCAAGTCAATTTTGCTGAATACAGTGCTTCCCCCTAATGTAGAAAATATGTCTTCCATCCAGGGTAAGGGATATATGTTGACCTGAATGCTCTTGTTTATGGTAACCCGAAGATCACCGCATGCCATCCTTCTTAGGCACTGCAACAACTGGTGTAGCCCACTCACTTGACTCTACAGGGTAAACAATTCCTTCCACCAACCCCTTCAATTCTTCCTCCACACTGCTTCGCAAACTGTATGGAACAGGTCTTGCCTTCATGAAAGTTGGTGTTGCCCCCTCTTTTAAATTAAGCGGAGTTTTTATTCCCTTTACGGTCCCTATCTTCTGCTGTTGTAGGTTAGGAACTTTGCTAGAAGCCTTTTCAATGTCCTTGTCCTTGCTACTTGCGTTGATGACTTGTATAGATTCCCACTCTATCGGGATTTGGGGCAACCAATCCCTCCCTAGCAATGGTGGGCCAGAACCATCAACAACCAGCATAGACAATTCTTCTGTAACCACATCTTTATCTGTCCTCACCATAATCTGCCTCTTTGGGAGGACTCTTTCACCTGTCTAAGTTTTGAGTTTTGTTCTGGTGTCCTGAAGGGGTAGATGCGAAAACCATTCTGCATAAACCTTAAAAGGAAGAATGGAAATGGCAGCTCCTGTATCATGTTCCATCTTTACTGCTTAACCCACTAGTACTACTTCCACAAATACAGGTTTCTCCACCTTTCACTGCTCCATTCCTCTTTTGTGACTCTTACAACTCTTCAGAACATTGACTTCTGCCTCATCATAGTCAGAGTCACTGAATGCCATACCTAGCTAGAAATGGTTGTAATAATTAATCTATTAATCACAGTAACAATTAATGTCAATACTTCACATATCATCACCCAAGGAAACCAGCACTAAATCAAGCTCCAATTTGCCCCTTTACGTGATGCTATAAAAATAAGGTTCTGGCCTTCCGTCTTTGGTGGAACATTTGCTAAATCTGAGCAGCATCTGCTTTCTTTACCGATAGCTTCTGGGTTAGATATGTGAAGGAGTTTGCTTTGCCAGACACTCGCCTCAATCAATGGCCCAACACTTCAAGGAATTCAGTTGTCCTTGGTTCAAACACTCCAGTTGTCTCTATTGGCCACAGGAGTGAAAAAGTGGCATGTGTCAAGGTGTGGATATTTCTTTATCTTCTTATCTTCTGCCTGTTGAGCAACTGCTCCAACTTGCTGTGCAACAATTGCAGAGTACGATGGTGCAAAAGTATCAGGGCATGTTGCATTCCACACCAGAAGTTGGCCACAACTATGAGGGACAATTGATACACCATCAGGGTCACTTCCTATCTGAGTGATACAGACCTGGAGGCTCTAGACGTAATTGCTGCAAGTAAGGCTCTGTGCATGATATCGTTGACAGTTGAATGGCGTTGGTGATGCACTACACTCTTCTTGCAGCTTAAGCCATGTGTGCCCCATGGTGTTGGCAGGTATGACTTCAACATAGAGGTAGTCCCAGACGGAATCCACAGTGGGATCATCAATGCGTAGTCCCAGTGATGAGATTGGTTGGGCATTTAACCACCATACTCTTTACACGATGCTGCAATGGAATGAACTCGGTGTATTTGATCAGAAGGGTTTGTGAATAGCGTGATTGCAATAGAAGATAGTCTGAGAGAATCCCATGTTGTCTAATGATGGGCAGCTGCATCATTGGTGGGGGTTGTTCCTGGCAGGCAGCAAGAGCTTCATCCACATAATTGAGCTAGGTTGGTTGCATAAAATTAGGTGAGAAAGTCTGGAGGAGGCAGCAGCTGAATCCAAGGAGGCAGAAGACCTGTGCCAGATACACAGCACTCCGAATGCCGAGCCCACCACATGACACACAGGCAATATAAATTGTGTCCAAGAAGGGTCACTTTCAGAAAGATGGATATTGAAACAGCTACAGATTGTTGTCCTGAGTAATCTTTGTGCTGGACTAAGGTGACGTTCTGAGGTGCAGAAGTTTAGGGTTGGCCAAAGAGTGCTGCAAAAGAAGATAGGCATCATGACAAGTTAAGCATTGGATTGGTTGAAGGCACTTCAGATGGCTGTTTTGGCATCAATAGCAACTGGGATTGATCCAGTATCTCCAATTGCTGAACCCAATAGTGCGGCATCAGCTGGATTACGGTATGTTGGCAATGAGAACTGGATTTGTAGGAACTGAGCTCTAGACCAACAATTCCAGCTTCTTTCACGATCACCTCACTGACAGAACCTCTCCCAGACTTCACCAGGGGGCACACGTGAAGTATTGTGAGGCAGAAAAGGAGTGGCCCAAGTGGATCCCCTTGTTGGACCCTCTCTGATGGCTGGATGATTTTGTCACTCCAAGAATGGATAAAGGGATAAATACCAAGACCTGCACCGCCTCCAGCATTTTATCCCTGCGAATAGAATTGATAAACAAGCAATTAGTACTATTATTATAAAGGTACAAGAGAATGCACACACATTGCATATTTAAACAACTGAAAAACAAAAAAAAAACATCTCCAGCCCTTGTTCACTGAATGCTGAGACCTAGCACAGGATAGCAAGGCTCTGGCATTGCAGCAAACTAAGGTGAGGTTCAGTTTCTGGTAAATGCTTGCAATGGCCTTTGACTTGCTCCATTGCAACTACAAAGCCAGCTGGGCAGCCAGCCGAGTAATGCTTTTAACACCAACAGGTCTCTACTGCCAGGGGTATGCAGAACCAGCCCAACTCTGTGCACTAGGGATGATTGGCATTGTGCTTGCACACTTCAGCCTTTCCAGCTGCTGACCCATTTCTGGCCCCTGCTTCATTCAATGTTAAGCAGAGAGACCACTGGTAAGTCAAAAGCAGCTGGCATGCCAATTATTCAGTTGGGCACAGGATGTCCGGCAGCCTACTGAGAACTGTAAGGACCCAGACCCATGGCCTACGTCAAGCTTACTTGTCTGGCAGTGTGTGGATGTGATGGCTGCTATATCCACTTGGAGTGAGGGTTAAGGGTTCCACTTGTTTGACTCATGGGCATGAAATACTATGAGTTAGTGAATGCATCACTAGTTTGTGGTTAACGGATGCACCATTTACGTTGCCCCCGTATCTATATACATAACACTGGTTTCATTATGAATATAAATATAATGAATGATATGTACTACCTTAAAGCCATATCTTCCAAGTCTGTCAACAGCTTACTAAAAAGGGTTAAATCCAAGATCACCATTGAGATTTTTGCAGGGAAAGTGCACATGATTTTAAATGATGTAAATATTCCTCGTGCCATAAATATTACCATTGGCTGTGCTAATGATATTTCATATCTACCTTGCTTACATTCCTGCTACAAACATAGGAGCTCTTTGTTAGCTTCAACAATTTTTTAAAACCCTACCACTGTGCTTTTCATATACAAGGTTCTTTATTATATGTCTCATCAATCAGGGATGACACCTCACTGACCAACAGTCCTTCATTTGATGATAATGATAGTTGAGCCGCTTGAAACTGCTGCTCCAAGAATACCTGCTTGAAAGAGTCATTCCAAGGCGTTCACTAAGACAGCTTTCTCATTGATCTATTAACTACAAGGCGTTCTTTTCAGTTAAAAGTTCCACCTTTGTTCATTCTTTTCTTCATCAGTTAAAAAAATGTGACTT
The DNA here is from genome assembly GCA_949361645.1 of Spongilla lacustris. Lineage (NCBI taxonomy): Eukaryota > Metazoa > Porifera > Demospongiae > Spongillida > Spongillidae > Spongilla > Spongilla lacustris. Next base: position 3,136,264 of record OX442436.1, read on the forward strand.
GGCATATCAGTTCTCTGTTATCTTGTTTCCTTGGTTTGACTAGCTAAGGCTGTCCTACACACAATTTTATGAGATGATCACTGTGATGTGGTTACAAGATGTTTGCACTTCTTGAGTCATACTGTTGCAAATGGAAGCATTTGTCTGAATTAGATCCATATAAACTATCTAATGTACTAACCAACTTGAGAAGTCTAGACACACAGCTGATCTTGATTGCCAACACATAGCATCCCAACAACTTCCGCAATAATCCAACAAAATCATCAACAAACCTCATCTCATTTAGAAACGAAACTAGCGTAGAACACCTTTCAGTCCTACACTGCTATTGAACACAGCCAATGCCCACTTCAGCTCCTTATCAACTTTCAGTAAAGTTTGAAGTTGGATGGCGTGTAAGATAACAAAGAATTAACTTTCTGATGAGCTTGCTGGTCATATGTACCCACAGTGTAGGGTAACTTCAACCTGGTATTACTTTGTTTACATACCCTCCATTGTACACTGATGCTGGCAAAGATATGGGGATTGGCTTCTCGGTGCTCTAGCGCAGCTGCTTACAGTTGTTGGGAGTTGTATGGTCTCTTGCACATATTTGTTTGTTTATGATTATTGGGAAAGGAATCTCAATTTTCTCTTACCTGTACAGTGCCGGCTCACAAGAGCGAAAAGTCACACCTCGCAAGAGTGAAAAATAAGGCATATTCATCATGCAGTCAGGAAAACTGTTGGTGTTCATAGCGTAACCATACCGCTTTCATCTATCAATGTCGATCTATCTGGACTGGCCTTCACCAAATGAATTTTACTGATGAAAGCAGTATGGTTGCGCTATGAACACCAACAGTTTTCTAAACTCCACGATGAATATGCCTTATTTTCACTCTTGCGAGGTGTGACCTTTCGCTCTTGCGAGCTGGCACTGTACTCAAATTTGAGATTTTAAGTAAATGGAACATGTACATTAAATGCTATACGTGACCCAACTGTGTATAAATCAATTTTGTTTTTTAACACTGCGTTTACGACAGATGCAGGGAAATCTTGGGGAATATATAACTTTCATAATTCCCTCCTTACGTTCTATTCACAAGCTTAATTGTGTAGCCTAACAGACCATCTTATATGCATAGAGTGGGGGTTGAAAATTTTATACCACACTAAAGTCTCAAGCTAACCTCATTAGCGTTTTTTGTGGTGGCCCCCAATTTCAAGGTGCTCTTTTTTTTCTATTATCATTTCGTGGCGTAAAAAGTGTTCCATTAGCATCTCTGGCATTACAAAAGGCTACACAATAGCTATATGTAAGGTCAATGCATCTGCTGTTCGAGGCACAGTGTGTTTTACTCGCGCAGACAGTTAGTAATCATGAGGAATACAATTACCCTATTAACAGCTGCCCAGAAATTGTTTCGTGTTTTCCAAAGGATGGCACCAGGCTGCATCACTGAAACAAAACACAGAAGTGGAGCATGCAAACTTGTAATTTGAGTGTATGTCATACACATGTATGGCGATTGCTGTAACTGTGGACAAACAGATGAAACTGCAATTGAGTAATACAATAAAACCTGTCATCATAGCACTCCAGCTATGAGCGTGGGCATAGTTGTTGTCCCGTTTAACATTTGTACCTGCTCCTGCAGCTGCAGTTGTCCTTCCTACTGCTGTCCCTGCTGCCATTTCTACTGCTATTCTTCGTACTACTGTCCCTGCTGCTATCCTTTGTACTGCTGCCACTGCTGCTGTCCCCTTCCTACTACTATCCTTCCAACTACTGTCCTTCCTACTGCTGTCCTTCCTACTGCTGTCCTTCCTACCGCTGTCCTTCCTACTGCTGTCCTTCCTACCGCTGTCCTTCCTACTGCTGTCCTTATACTGCTATCCTCCTATACTGCCGTCCTTCCCACTTGTGTAACTGCTTGCTGTCCTACCTACTACTGTACCTGCTGCTGTCCTTCCTACTGCTGTCCTTCCTACTACTGCTGCCCCTCATATTATGCTGAATATGGTTGCCAGGATCATATTTGCCACGTATTGAGCCTGTTGGGATATGATCATCTAGATTCTACCCAGTGGTAACTATTGAAAAGTTGCCATGCACCTTTTCTCCCTGCATGGAATATTCCTGATCAGTGGCGTTGTGGCACACCCGCCGCTGGGGGGGCAGATATATATTAAGGCACCCCCCCCCCCCCCCCCCCCCCCAAAAAAAAAAGCTTCTGCACATATACAATGTATATACGTGCATGCATGTACATGTCCATCCATCGCATTTTAATCACGAAGTGCATGTATATATAATTTACAGCGAAATTGCCACGGTCATTTTCACGTGCAATTGAAGGAGAATGGGGGGCGTGTTAAGTGCTCCTGTCCAACCAATACATTGGAACTACAAAACGCCAGTGGCGTAGCAAGGAAATATAGAGTGCAGCGGCCAACAAAGGTGGTTCCCCCGCCTCCCCGGGGGAGGGTACGGAGGGGCCGTTCAGCTAGGGGTTACGGGGGAGCGCTGTAAGCTCCCCCATCGGGGTTAGGGGCGGAGCCCCAGAAGCCAACGCTTTTTGCATTAAAAAACCCCCCCAAAAACTACGCTAAAACTGTAACCAGGTTAGTTTGTTTTGATACCTTGCCTCTGCGCATGTAATGTAAAATACAAAACGGCTATACTTTTGGTAACCGTTGTAAACTACGTTGCACGGGTAGCCTAGCTTGAACTAGCTCTCACGATCGATTTGAAGACCACTTGCATGTCATTAACTAGCAGCAATTGCTCAGCTATTGAATTATACATGTATATGCGCGCTTATCAACCTATTAAAAAAAAAATTGTTGTTGTTGTGAAAAAGTGCAGCGGCCATGGCCGCTGCTGCCGCCCCAGCTCCTACGCCCCTTTAGTATAACGACTATCATGGACTGCTTACCACGCTTTGTTTTATGGATATCCAAATAAACGAATGCAATAGTTTAATTAATTTCTATTAACAAATAAATAGATATAGTATAGCGATCGCAGCCTAAGTGATATTAATCGCTTTGTAGCCTCTAGCATTTAAGCAGCGCATTCCAGGCTAACTTTACTTTGAGTCTGTTAAGACACCATGCATACTTCAGCCGTCATTTTGGCGCCCTAGCTATATTTTGGCGCCCCTGTTTTTAGGGCCGCTGGGGGGGCAATTGCCCCCCTGCCCCCCCTGGCCACACCGCCACTGTTCCTGATGACAAGGCATTCAAGAAACCTTTTTGCATACCAATTCAAGTGGCCCATTTGATGACAAAGATAAGGCTGACCCTGAATTCAGTAGCAGTGTACCAAATTATATTGCTCATTGTTGGCAGTAGGTCATGCTGAAGTATCTGTTGATGCAGTTGTAGTACACCTCACTGATGAGTAAGTGGCTGGCAATATACGCCTAGTTTAAGTGCGGACATCCTACCAGTCCATAAGACAGTTGAATGATTCAGATTTCAAAGAAAGGTGGGGTGGGGGGGGGGGGGGTGATCGAAATAAGTCCACAGGGAAAGAAAAAAACCTCCCTTGCCTCCTACCTGCACTCAAGTAAGAGTTGATTACAGCAGTATGCACACACAACAGACTTAAGCTCTAACACCCAACACTATATATGCGTATGTATATCAACCACTAGTACACACACCCAACACCAGTCAACAACTTTTATATTGCATAACTCTCACCCCTGCTAGACATTGGCTCAATATTCTTGTCTAATTATAGTGACATGCAATATGAAGAATGTTGGGTCAAAATCTAAACATCCATTCTTTGCATACTGATCCTTAAGATAATTTTTTTGACAGAAACTGTGCGAACCACCAGCTGGCCCATCTCCTCATTCAATTTTGAATTCCGCTTCATTTCTTGCTGTAACCAGACAGAATATTCCATTTGAGGAATACCCGTTCTCTTGGAAATGGTACTGGGCATGTGGCAAGCGATATATTATTGTGGGATTAGGAGTAAGTTCATTATTATAGGTTTCTCCTGAATTTTGGTTTATTTGATTGTACCAATAAGTGTTTAAACACGTGTGTGCAATACCAGTCCATGGTAAAATAGATGTTTTTGTATGTATGGAGCCTTGCTTGATATTATCATTTCAAAGTTTTGCTTGGGTTTGATGTGACGTGTTTATGATGACGTTTGTATTTTGTTGTCAGCAATACATTTTCAGCTTCATTTTATAGTGAGTCAATGATGTAATTTAGCGTAAAAATTCGACTGTGATGGTGCTATTATTCAGGTTGCTCCGCAATTTATTAGTCTGAAACATTTATTTAAACCATCGCCTGTTTGTAGTGACATGATTCTCAATTGTGTTTTGCACTTTACTGTCATCAAATATTTGCACCACATTTTATTAGTTATTTGAAGGTAGATAAGATATTATAATGCTGAACAATGGGGGAAAAGATAGTAAATAGAAAAATAGCATACACACTGTAGTTCTTATTAGCATTGTTAAAAACATAATTATTTGTTCCATGCATCTGAAAATGTGTGTCTTTGGGCATATTGTTTTGGAATGTAAATGATAAAATGACCACTTTTCTATCATAACATAGCGCAGAAAGGTGTTAGCCTGGTATCCAGCGTCAGATAAACCAACATTTGTTCCTGTTCCTAAACTGAAAGTTGAATTACCACGAGGAACTGTATTGGAGGCAGAACTAGTAGAAGAACTAGAAGGAGAGGTTCGTACAATGAGCATTGTTTGTGTGACTTTTATTGTTAGGCAACTTGTTTTAGTTTGAATGACATCCATTTTGGATAAGGCAATAATAAACAGTCTCTGTTTATTAATGTGCTGGTCAGAGTACCCTTTAATATCCTAGTTGTTATCAAAGAGCTAGAGCTAGACACATAATCTGCAGACCCATTGTGTAAATTTAGGATGATCATTCACATTGTACTTTTATACGTATCAACCACACGTGATGTAAATTAATAATGATCACTGCTCTCTTAAGTGGATGAAAATTTGAAGTCAGGATTGAAGGGTTTTGACACCTGGTAATCAGCCAGGGGACGAAATACTTTTTAAAAGTTACCTGCCTAGGTACTTACACCTAGTTAGCCCCAACTGCACTCTAACTTTACATGCACCTAAGCACCACACATCATAGACTAGAATCATGATAAAATTTGAAAGTGAAAGAACCATTAGGTAAAATACCACGGCAAATTCTATCACTCAAAACCTTCATCCCTGTAGAACTTTGCACGACTCGATTCATTCAGTGCAGAGCGCGACTTGACTCGGCTTGTGCTATAACCCTGGCCATAGGGTATACAAGCTTGATAGATAGGCACACGATGATCCAACATTCACCCAACTGCATGTTTAAATAGTCCTATACACTGTTATACCATCCAATAGCTTTCTTGGCCATCATTTACGAAGGGGTCCGAGGAAACGGATCACTCTTTCCCTCCTGCTGTAGCGTCCCGCCAAGAGCAGCTTATATGCGTATACGTACAATGTTCAGTATTACGTAATAATTGAATTACATAAGGGTCCCCAGACCCTAACAATCCCCCAGAATTCCCACTCTTCAACAGCCATAAGCGTACACAATGTTCAGCCTACGTACACAATGTTCAGCCTACAAGAAAAATCCCAGAGTAGTATCGTTTTCAACACTTTGCTCACTTCTGAACAACCTCACAACATGCTAATTCAATAATTGCGTTCTTTATTAGTGTATTCAAAAGTGCAAAAGTATAAAAGTAAGCTGTAAACTACTGTCAAACCTTTGGTGTGGGGTAAAAACCATGAATGAAGAAGGCATTTAGCTAAGATGCAAGTACACACAAGTTCAGTCACCTCTTGCTTGGTAAGGGTATATGTTCTGCCAGTAGCTGCAGTTGGACAATAATCAGAAATGTTCACATCTAGCATGTTGGAGGGTTGGGGGGGTGTCTGAAAAGTGCAGGTAAATGTGGATGGAGGAAGGTTACCATCTGGCCTCAGCATCCATAGCCATTATGCAGCCAGGCCAACCAAATCCTTCATATTCTACGATGCTTTAACCATGTATGGAAGATGGTTGCAAAGGCCCACTACTGGTCTCCAATGAACTTGTTCCTGCTGTGAATGATTATACCATATCATTAGACACTGGTCAAACGCTGTGTAGTTTCTGAGACCCTGGTATTGTCCTGACTGCAGCAGATCTTTCATTGAGCAGCAACTCCATGTCCTTGTGTCCTTGTGCTCCTGCCAGGTGGCAAAATCAAAGTTCATGCATCCTTTTGATGGTAGAACATGCACAACCAACAAGTGCACAGCTGCAGTATTATATTCAGTGTTCATTGGGACAGCACGCAGACCACAATACATCTCTTTGTCTGCTACTAAGGTGAGGGGGGAAGATGGGATTGATATCCAATACATGTGCACTTGTCATTGTGCATGCACTACCACCAGAGGGATGAACGTTGATTTTCCACCTGGCAGGAGTACAAGGACAGGGGAATTGCTGCTCAATGAAAGATTTGCTGCAGCTAGGACAATGCTAGTACTCAGAAACGACACTGCTTGCGACCAGTGTCTAATGATATGATGGAGGGGTAGCAGTTCTCAGAGTGTAATCATTCACGACTGGAAAGAGTTCATCAGAGGCCAGTAGTGGGGTTTTGCAACCATCTACCATATATGGTTATATCTATAGAATACAATGAATTTTGTTGGCTGGGCTGCATAATGGCTATTGATGCTGAGGCTGGCTCTGTCATGGTAACCTTTCTCCATCTACATTTACCTGCACCATTATTCACCATTCCAGAACCGTCCAACATACAAGATGTGGACATTTCTGAGACATGTCTCCCAGGTGAACTCACTACAGCTACTCGTCGGACATATACCCCCTACCAAGCTAGTGATGACTTGCATGTACTTGTATCTTACGGCAGACAATACAACACGTACACATACAGAGGGTTTTATACACAATAGAAAAGGACATCTACTTACGCAATGATTGCATCCAATTCGACAGCTATGCTATAGCAAGACCTGTACCTGTACACACTGAAAGAGAGCGACATCACGTAGATTGTAAGGTTGATCGTAATTTATTATTGATGATTGGCAATCGCGAACCGTTCGTAGGCTCAGTTCAATGTTCAGTTCAAATGAATTGAACTGGACCATGAAATCGGAGTCCTTGATCAGGATCCCCAACCATAACACGTGGTGAAACTAGGCTGTTTCTTTCATTTCATGCCGGATGATCTACCTGATAATCTCCTGCCCGCATCATGCGCCATATTCGCACAAAGACTGCATCAACAGATCTGTGGCTAAGCAGGGAAATCAGGGCTGATCTTGTATGGTTGCACACATTTATCGGAGGTTGGAACCTCAACCATCGTAAACCCGCAGACCTCCGGCCACTTTCACAACGCATGCATTGCTGAAAGAACTCATCCCGATTGTATTAGCGGCAGCGATGTGCAGTAGGGCCTAGAATGGAACTGCATGTATGAATCAGTCCATGACCGGGGCCCTATACATGTAGCTGATAACACAGACATGATGCCCCTGCTGCGATGTCTCATTTTTATATAGGCAAAGATGAGGTCAGTCTTGGCTGCCTATCCCTGCTGAGGGCGGAGAATGGCTGGGCTGACATGTGATCTCGGAATGACTTGCATGGCATCCTTCTGGTCCCAAATACCCATCCCCACCCAGTTGGTGGAAAAAATGCATGTTGCCCCCCTATCAGGACTGACCCTGAGCAACTTTGGGGAGTCTGTTAAGTTCTTCCTGCATGGCCTGCATGGCCAGCCAAGTTGACAAACCACATGGTACGAAATGCCTCCACGAGTCCTGTGTTAATGTACGAATGCGCAGCGGGAACCTTGCGGGAACCTAGGTTCCCGCCCGGGAACCACTTTTCGTGCAGTTCTATATCATTATTGGCAAAGTTATGACTCTTTGAGTGATATAAGTGTATACACCTACCAATGCTGTTTCTTCCCCATAACACTAAACGCCGTACGTTGGCTAGACGCTGAGATATACAATGGTTTCTGGATCCACCTCGCACGCGTAACTTCCCGTTTGTACGGAAGGTTCCCGCGGCATGGTCCTATTTTAATGGCTACTGTGTACTAATGGAAGATGCGGTGTTTGTTTTAATTACTCCATAAGTTAGACAAGTGATGGTTACTGGTTCCCCATAAATAACTAGACTATAAAATTATCAAATTGGGCTGGAAATACATAAATAATAAGTACATGAGGTTCCCGCGCATATAGAGCAAAATCATTGCACGATGAATTCATCTAACTGGTTGTTTTGCAAGTACCGTATTTATAACTTAGCGCACAATAAGAGAGAAGGGGAGGTTGCCCCGATGTGTCATTGTGTGTACGCGTGTGTATTTGAATGATCTACGTTTGATTTTATGCATGCATGCATGCACGTTGTACTCCGCAATTATGTGTAGCCAAGAAATGACAAGGGGTACTTTTAAAAGGTCCCGTCGGCCTCAAGCGTTCGAATATATCCCCTGCTCGTCGGCACCCGAAAATAGAGGTGGCTTTTGTTTAAACACGATTTCCAACTTATAGTCTTGGCGCCATTTTACGCTCAATTATTTTCAATAACTTGTACTACCACGCCTTTCTCACATTGTATTGGTGGTTCCCGGGCGGGAACCTTGTGTGGAAAATTGGTTCCCGCTCGGTTCCCGCGAATAAAAAAAATATAACAAAATAAATGTTGGGTCAGGATCGTCACTATACCAGTTATACATTCGCATTAAAAGCGGCAGAAATCGTGCATGCATTTTAGCAATACTATTTGCGGGAACCACGCGGGAACCAAACGCTGTCCGTTCGTACATTAAGTAATTAATTTGTTCAGTCGCTGAGAAACTGCTGTTATTTGCTAGGTTTTGGGCTGATGAAAAACTCTCCCACTTTTGTTCAGTCATCTATAGCTCTTTCGCGGGCTTCAACCAAATTGTCCGTTAGCATGCCTCACCTCGAGCACATTCTGGCAGGCATCTGCCGTGTGCAAGCCACAAAGGGATCCCAATAACTCCAGCATAGCAATGCCCGGTGATCAGTCTCAACTGTGAACTGGTGGCCCATCAGATAGGTTTGAAAGGGACACATTGACACTTTTATAGTGAGGCACTCCTTTTCGACTTCTCTTCTCGTGGTAGCAACTTTCTGCTATAGTAGGTGACCGGATGGTAACTGCCACTGTCGTCTGTTTGGCTCAGCACAGCTCCCAATCCATGATCTGAAGCGTCTGTTTGTAATATAAATGGCTTCTCAAAATCAGGACGAAGAATACCGAAGATTCTTCAGGTCCTCAAACGTCTGGATACACTGATTGTTCCATTGCACTTGCATCGGAGCAGACTTCTTAGTCTGGTCTGTTAACCAGTGATGCAAAGTTTGGGATGAAGCGCCGATAGTAGCCCTAACATTAGTCCCAGAAAAGCGCGCACGTGTGTCTTGGTAGCCAGAATGGGAAAGGTCAACACAGCATGCACCTTTGACGGTTCTGGGTGAACAACCCCACTACCAACCACATGGCCCAAGTACGTACATGATCTAGTCCCAAAACAATATTTTGCCAGCTTTGCAGTCAGCCCTGCCCCTTTAAGTCTTTCCAACACAGCCCTGATATGGCTAACGTGCTCGTCCCATGACTTACTGAATATAATCAGGTCATCAATATACACTCTGCAAACACTCTCTGGATTGCGTATAACTCGGTCAACCAGCCACTGAAAGGTAGCCGGTGCCCCGTTCAGTCCAAACGGCATCCGATTAAACTGGTAGAGTCCAAAGGGCATCGCAAATGCCGGCATCTTCTGAGACTGGAACCTGCCAGTAACCACGGTTCAAGTCCCAGCTGATCAATAAGGTCATCCACACGGGGCATAGGGTATGCATCAGATTGTGAAACGCTATTAAGTCGTCTGTAGTCCATGGAAGGGAGCCGTCTTTCTTTATAACAGGAACAATCGGGGAGAACCAATCACTCATCGAAGGTTCGATGATCCCTTTCTCCAGCATCTCCTGTATTTCTTTCTACACCGCCCCTCTATATGTATGTGGAACGCAATATGGTGGTAGTTTCACTGTGGTTGAGCAGTTCCTGTCTCGATATGATGTTCAGTCAGGGTAGTCTGTCCAGATGTATTGTGCTCATCACGGACGAAAACTCGCCTAGCAGAGTCCGTAGCATTCCTCACTGCTTGGCTGTAAACTGTTCTCCAAAACGGACATCCTTGACAAAGAACGTTCTTGGTCGTGCTTCCCTCCAGACTGGAATCTTGTCCTGCACATCCACCTCAATATCTTCTGCCCATCCAACAACCTGTGTGCTGCCATTTTGGAAGAACTCTCGTAACTGGTTTATGTGAGACACCCTCTTTCGTTTACGTCGGTCATGTCAATGCAATACATGGCTTTGCCCACCTGCTTCAGCACCATATACGGTCCCTGCCATTGAGCCATCAGTGCATTGGTTGACATAGGCAGTAGTACTAGCACACGGCCTCCTTCATTAAAAACCCTCTGGCGAGCGTTCTTGTCATACCAGCTCTTCTGGATTTCTTGTGCTTTTTCCAGATTCTCCTGCATCAGTGCCGACATACCTTCCATCTTTTCTCTTATGGATAAGATGTGGGACACCACGCTCTTGCTACTCTTTTCCATCGCCTGCCATGATTCCTTCAGAACATCAAGTGGTCCTCATACCTCCCTCACATACTGTAGCTCAAATAGTAAAAACCCTGTGGAGCACTGAGGTATTTCTCTGTAAGTTAACAACACATACGGAATTAGCAGATCCCAATCATTCCCTTCCTGTGCTGCCGCCTTCCGTAGCATTGCCTTAAGGGTCTGTATCAATTGCTCAACCAGTCCGTCAGTCTGTGAATGGTAAAGAGTTATCCGAATCGGGCACACGTGTAGCAATGGATATAATTCGGCAAGGAGTTGGGACGTAAAGTTAGATCCTTGATCTGTCAGAATTTCAGAAGGGATCCCCACTCTTGCGAAGAGCTTTGAACAGCAACTCTTCTGCCACGATCTCTGTGTCGATTGTTCTCATGGAAAATGCCTCTGGGTACCTTTGCTTTCCACCCTGGAATAGTGTATCGATAACCTAGCTCAGTCCCTAGCTCCCATGTCTGTTCATCAACAGCAGGAGTAGGTCGTACTCCCAAAAGCTCATTCCTTATCGAGTCACATCTTTCCTCTGCTTTCCTCCTAGCTCCAGCTCTTGTGGTGCCTCTGACACCTCTGTCTTAGCCTTTGGAGCTCTTCGCATGAGAAGCGATGACAGTTCTGGCACATCCACACCTAACAATACAGCCATCGGCAGAGTATCTGTCACAGCTGCCACAGTGTTAATTACACACCCATCAACTTTCATGCAAACCTGGGCCAATGGATAGAGCACTGTATCTCCATGAGTACATCGGACAACAGCACTCTTCCCCTCAAATATCTTGTCTCTGGATACAAAATCTCCTCTCACCATCGTCCTGGTGCATCCCATTTCTAGCATGATATCTTGAACCTCGTTTCCTTCGAAAATACCACTTTGTTTATGTCCCACTTCCTCCCATTCCATACAGCCAGAGCATTGCTTGAGCAGTTCCAGGAAATGTGACCTTTCTTTCCACAATTGTAGAACTGGATCCCCCCGTTGGCTGTTGGTGGATCTATAGGAGTCTCCATTACTCACCGCTGGTTTTGGAGACGGGTCCCATCTTTTGCCACCTTCTCATGGACCCTTTGAGATTGCCCATGGTTTTCTCCCCTGCTGCTGACAACTGTCTTTCTGCTGCTTCCTTGCTCGCAAATAGTTGTCAGCCATTTCAGCTGCCTCAGTTGACATCTTGGGTTTCCTCTCTGTTACCCAGACCTTAATTGGAAGAGTATGCAGCAGCTGCTCCATGACCATCAGATCCTGGATCTCATCAATGGATTTGTAGCTCTTTGTCCATTTGTGGAAAAGATCAGTGATTCACACCGCAAGTTCGCGTACCGATTCACTGTCCTTCCTCTGCATCTCTAAACCTTTGTCTGTAGGTCTCTTCCAAGACGTCATACCGGCATAAAATGGCCTCCTTCAACAGCCAATAGGTACCAGCATCCTCCACTTTCATAGCAGCATAGGCCTGCTGTGCCTTACCCGTCAACAGCGGATCCAATTTTACCGCCCACCTTTCCACCTTCACCTCGTATGCACGCATAATGTGCTCGAAAGTTGTTAGATACAACTCAGTGTCATACTGCTCTGACAACTTTACCAGCTTGCATCACTTTCACTAGTGGTCGGAATAGCAGGCACTCTCTCCTTGTCTGCATGTCGCGACTCCACTAATTTGTGCAGCATCGTCATTTGCTCGCGCATTTGCACCTTCTATGCCTTCACTTCCAATTGAATCCTAGTCTAGTCTTCTTTCTGTGCCTCTTGGAACCTCCTGTCCTCTATCAGTACCTTCATCAGATCTGCAATGCTACTTGCTACTACTTCAGCCATCATGTCACTTACTGGTTTGTAGTTACACCCTGACCTTGTTGACATGCACCAAAATAGTAACACTTACTTTGGGTCTCACCGATCAACTGTCACTACGATAGATCAGGCCTGCTGCTGCCACCAAAATGTCACTGTCCAAGGTCAATCGAGTACAAGTACACACTGCCAGTGCAATAGCACAGCTGAATAAGTATCAAATAAAGCACCAAAAAAGGCTTTCGCACAAACAAATACATGTCCTTATTTATATATAATATCTTTAGCCAAAAATCAGAGTACACTCATACAGCCACACAAGCTATTGTATCTATACAGCGCATGCGCAGAACATGGCGTCTCACATCCTACATTACTCCACACTAAATTGTCAACATCACATCCTAGATATTCAATACCTCTGAGGGGGTTTTCTTATCCTCTGTGGGTATCGACGAGTTGATGGTATTTCCAGGCCCAGTGTTGACAACCTTTCTTCTTGATCCAAGGAGGGTGAGGGTAGTGGCAGTGTCTCAGTGCCCTCTTCATTTGGTAGTGGCAGTATTGCCGAGGCCTCCCTTGGTGGTAGACTGATAACTCTAGGTACCTGGTTCTCTCTGGTACCATCCATTTCAGATAGCGATTCTTCAGACATTAACACGTGCTTTCTGGTACTCTCCATTTCAGACAGCGGTTCTTCGGCAGGTAGTTCAACAGTGGGAATTAACTCCACTTCACTCAGCACACTTTCAGGGTCACCCACTTCTCCAATCTGGTCGACATGACGTTTCCACACTTCTCCTTCAGTAGTTTGCACAACATAGGACAGTGGTCCTTGTCGTCCCACCACCACTCCAGGGACCCACTTTGGACCATCCCGAAGATTATGCAACATCACCTGCGGGCCAACTTTTGCATGCACATACATACATGGCTTTTTGCCGCGACACATTTTTGGACACCCGAGATTCTACATCAGGGTAGAGTAAGTCCAATTGAGTGCAAATCTTCCTGTTCATCAATAGCTCACATGGAGCCACATTAGTTGTTGCATGCGGTGTAGTGCGATAGACTAACAGGACACCAGCCAAGCGATGTTGAAAGGTTCTCCCAATATGTTTTGTGCGCCTCAGTGCATTCTTCAATGTCTGCACAAATCACTCAGCAAGACCATTTGATGCCACTCGCTTTCATAAACCGTTGGAACTCCAACACAAACTGTGGCCCATTATCCGAAACCACCTGATCAGGCAAGCCATGTACCGCAAACAAGCCTCCCAAGGCTTGAATGGTCAACTCTGAAGTGGTCGAAGTTATCTCAATCACTTCCGGCCACTTGGAATGAGCATCTACAACAACCATCAACATGCGCTTCTCCACTGGACCAGCTAAGTCGACATGAATATGTAGCCATGGTTTAGCAGGACACAACCAGGGGTGTAACGGGGCTACACTTGGTGCATTTTTAACTCTCTGACACGGCAAACATGCTTTAACCAACTGCTCCACCTCACGATCCAACCCTGACCACCAAACATAACTCCGAGCCAGAGCTTTAATACGACAGATGCCAGCATGATCCTTGTGTAGTTCCTCCAGAATAGATGCTTGCAGTTCCTTTGGTATTACCACTCGTGTTCCCCACAATACACAGTCGTCCTGTAGTGTCAACTCCAGTTTTCTAGCCACATACGGCTTGAGCTCATATGAAACTGCAACAGGCCAACCATTCCTAATACACTGCACCACCTGACCCAGAATCGGGTCATAATTAGTAGCTGTTTTCAACTGCTGATAGGTAACTGGTAAGGTTTCTAACTGAGTCACATTGTACACCTCTGCGTCCGTAGTGCCTTCCTCTTCCACAGGAGTACCGACAATGGGTAGTCTAGAGAGAGCATCCGCATTCCCGTGACACTCCGACTGTCTATACCGTATGTAATATTGGTAAGCTGACAGTAGCAGGGCCCAACGTTGCAGCCTAGCAGCAGCTAGGGTCGGAATCCCTGTGTGTGAACCCAGGATTGTGGTCAGTGGTTTATGATCTGTCAACAAAGTGAACCGGCGAGAACTGATGAATTTTTTTAACTCCAAACACCAAGGCCAGCACTTCCTTCTCCAGTTGAGCATAGTTCTCTTCAGATCTGGTTAGTGTACGAGATGCAAAGGCTATTGGCTTTTCCTCCCCACTGGGTAACATATGTGAGATCACTGCTCCCACTCCGTAGCTAAGCATCCGCAGCCAACACAAGAGGAAAATCTGTGTCATACATAGTGCACCAACACACTGGATGCTTGTAACGCCCCTTTGGCCTTCTCAAATGCTTGACGACACTGGGCTGACCACTGCCATTTCACTCCGGACCGCAGCAATCCATTTAAGGGATGCAGTAAGGTAGCCAAGTTAGGAATGAACTTTCATAATAATTGAGCATTCCTAAAAAGGATCTTAGTTCTTGGGTATTTCGTGGAGGTGGTGCCTGCACTACGGCTTCTGTTAAGGTGGGTGACGTGTAATCCTTCTGCATCGATTACGTGCCCTAAGTACGTGACTTTGAGCACACTTTTCTCCTTGTTCTCCCTAACACCATGCTGCCTCCAAGTTGTCCAGGTGAACTTCAATGGTTGCTCCCGTCACCAAGATGTCATCCAAGTAACACAACACATTTGGAATTCCTTGAAGCATGCTATCCATTACTCTTTGGAATATAGCAGCTGCCAAGGCAACTTCAAATGTAAGGCACTTATATCTTTATAAGCCTTGATGATTGTTGAGACTCATTATCCAGCATCAACTGTTAGTAGGCTTGTGTGACAAGTCTATTTTCGAAAATGCGGTCCCTCCAGCTAGTGTGGCAAATATATCTTCCAGTTTCGGAAGTGGATACTGGTCCACCTCCAGTGCCGGGTTGACTGTAACCTTATAGTCCCCATAAATTCGAAAAGTTCAATCCTTCTTGGGAGCTGGCACTATAGGAGTAGCCCAATCACTGTGCATTACTCTTTCCACAATTCATTCCTTCTCCAACTGATCCAATTCCTCTCCAACACGTTGCTTAATTGAAAATGGTATAGATCTGGTTTGCAGAACTTGGGATGAGCATCAGCCTTGACTGTCAAATTTGTGCTTAAACATTTTTCAAGATGGGATTGTATCCTTGTATATATTGCTTTTTCATTAACTTTTCTGTTTCCATACACCTGTCCTACGCCATGCATCTGCACCAACATTTCTACTTTGTGCATACTCTTCAATGACATTTCCCATACCTTTGCAATCAGTCATGATTTTGCTTGTATATGTCCTCTTTTTCCTGTATTAAGTGTGCCTTGCATATTTACGCTTTATGTAATTGGTATGACGTTTTATAGCTAACCCATCACCTAATGACCTTAAAAGCGGGCATCCATGACTCCATTACTTCCATCGTGTCCTCCATCAGTTGTGTTGTCATTGTTTCCAGTGCAACCCAATGACCTTAAAAGTGGGGCCATTACTTCCATCGTGTCCTCCATAAGTTGTGTTGTCACTGTTTCCAGTGCAACCCAATGACCTTAAAAGCGGGGGGCATCCATGACTAATCCCAGGAAACGCTTCAAACCTTTTTGATTAAGAGGAATAGGCCAATCAAACAACACACGTCTAACTTTTTCAGGATCTGTTTCAATCCACTTTCCCAACACTGTATGCCACAAATAGCGAACCCTGTTCTGAAGCAGGTGACATTTGGATGGTTTAGCTTAAGACCAGCATTCTTTAGTCTGGTAAACACATCCCTTAGTTGGCTCAAATGCTCTGCCACTGTTATACTGAACACAATGTTGTTGTGTAAGTAAACCAAACAAGGTAGACCAGTGAAGACTAGCCAAACACCCGTTCCATAAGCCGCTGGAATGTGGCAGGTGCATTGCTTAACCCAAATGGCATAACATGAAATTGATGCAGCCCAAATGGTGTTACAAATGTTGCAACACGTGCACATGTGCGGTTTGTGCGACTAGAAGGCATGGCTGTTTCGGTATCAAATTCCTTGTTGTTCCGAAGCTTCATAACGTGGAACTTGCAAAGCTTCTGAGGCTTCTCCCCAGACCCCAATGAAGGAGCTTACAGTACTCCCCCATACCCCCTACAGTGCCGTCCACCCACAAGTTCACACTCGCACGCGAGTCGCTTGCGTGTCGCTCGCGTGTCATGTTCGAGTGCATTAATGCACTCTCGAGTGCGCGCACATTGCAAGTGCCACTCGCTCATATTTATGGCATTGCCTGAAGTTGATTGCCAGTTACTTGGGCGTGGTTGGTATGTGTATGCCTAGTTGGGCGTAGCCCGACCATCGCGTATTGCCCTTACTAGTATTTGGGATACCAAGCATTCGATAGCCTCCGCCTAAACGCGAAGATCAGGCTAAGCCTCAATAGTCTATAGCAAGGTTTGTTGATTGGTAGCACTATCAGTCTGCATGGGGACAATCGCGCATCCTGTTCTTCGAAGGGAAGGTGTTACTGTTATGAAATACAATCGCGGTAAATAGCTTATTTTTCAATAACAGTCCCCATAATGGGCTGGCTTAAATGAGATTGATGCGACTGCTCGGATGCGCGATTGTCCTCAGATTGATAGTGCAACCGATCAGTGGGGTACCCATACAGGCCATACTATATACTAGACTATAATGAAAAACGATTACACATGCAACCGTAACATTCCTAACGAGGAATATAATTATTTGTACTCGACCATACGCGGTAGTTTATGAATAGATCTCTCACTGACTACAATTCTCTCTTCCACCAATCTCTCCTTTATGTCTCTTACGCGGTACCCAGCTTTCGTAGTTAACAACACTACTCGCCGTCTTGTTTCCGCATCCAAACGCGGCATTATTACTATCGAAATAGCTTTATTTCAATATAACGTGCATGGACATACGCGTATGTACCTGCTGTTTGTTGCGCATTCGCATAGAAGATAATTTTAAAAAGATATTATTAAAGCTACATGTACCCATAGGTGTGTTCTATGAGTAAGATGTTGTGGGGTTAATGTACTCTGCCGCTAAGAGGGCTCATGGGTGGGGCCAGTGAGTGTGGAGGTGTGGAGTGTAGCAGGTTAGATGTATGCAGCTGGTAGTTCTTGTTTAACAAGATATCTTCATGTATGGCACATGAGTTGTGTTGATGTCCATATATGGAAGGGCATATTTGTCCTTATTTATGGCCACTCCCCTCATCTGCTCAGTACAAACACCCCCTCCTCCCCTTTGATAGGCACATCAGTACACACAACCCCCTCCTCCCCTTTGATAGGCACATCAGTACGAACAACCCACTCCTCCCCTTTGATAGGCACATCAGTACGAACGACCCACTCCTCCCCTTTGATAGGCACATCAGTACACACAACCCCCTCCTCCCCTTTGATAGGCACATGTGTACACACAACCCCCTCCTCCCCTTTGATAGGCACATCAGTACGAACGACCCACTCCTCCCCTTTGATAGTACACACAACCCCGTCCTCCCCTTTGATAGGCACATGTGTACACACAACCCCCTCCTCCCCTTTGATAGGCACATCAGTACGAACACCCCCTCCTCCCCTTTGATAGGCACATCAGTACACACAACCCCCTCCTCCCCTTTGATAGGCACATGAGTACACACAACCCCCTCCTCCCCTTTGATAGGCACATGAGTACACACAACCCCCTCCTCCCCTTTGATCGGCACATCAGTACGAACAACCCCCTCCTCCCCTTTGATCGGCACATCAGTACGAACAACCCCCTCCTCCCCTTTGATAGGCACATGAGTACACACAGCCTCCTCCTCCCCTTTGATAGGCACATCAGTACAAACAACCCACTCCTCCCCTTTGATAGGCACATGTGTGCCGCTAAGAGGGCTCATAGGTGTGGTCAGTTGGTGAGAAATTGTGGGGTTAATGTACTCTGCCGCTAAGAGGGCTCATGGGTGGGGCCAGTGAGTGGAGGTGTGGAGTGTAGCAGGTTAGATGTAGGCATATGTTCTTGTTAACAAGATGTCTTCATGTTGATGTCCATATATGGAAGGGCATATTTGTCCTTATTTATGGCCACTCCCCTCATCCGCTTAAAATCTACACACCTCTAAATTCCACATGAAAGGTTTAATTTACCCTCCCCCAACAGCTTCCTCTTCGAATTTGATTTTATTACTATAAGTAGACAATTAATTTGAAATCGAGAAGCGCTTGGCTAGTTGGCCATAGGCATCAAGGGGATTAAATAGTACCGAATACATGAAGGTTGGGCTACGCCCAACTAGCGCTTGGCTACATCATAGATATGAAATCGAGAAGCGCTTGGCTAGTTGGCCGTAGGCATCACCTATCTGATAGCGTATGTGTGTTATTATATGTGATAATAGCCCACATATGTGATAATGGCCTGCACTTGATACGAAGGTCGGGCTACGCCCAACTAGCGCTTTAGATATTTGAGTACATATCTATGGCTACATTCCTGTATATATTGACGTTAGATTTTATTTTCTCCAAATATACAATCCATTCGCTCGAAGGTAGTACACACGAGTAATAGTGAGTAGCATGCGAGTCGCTCTCGAGTCACCCGCGAGTCACTCGCGTGCGAGTGTGAACTTGTGGGTGGACGGCACTGTAGCTGGAGCAGGAGGGGGCCACGCCACCTCCCCTTTCCTACCATCTGCCCTGTGCATCCTCCTAACTCTAAATCCGCCCCTGATCACTCCATCACAGTACCACCTCCCCTTACCTTCAACACCCGATGGTTGGTGATATCAAGTTACAAGGACTAGTCAGGCCATGTGAGTGGTGGTGAGATGCTTGCTGAAATGGCAGGCTAGAAAATACTTGGTGCCAAAAAGTGGTTTTACAGATCTGAGGACATGGGAGGTAGGGTCAGTTGTTAATAAAGTACAGCAGTTGCTTCAGCGGACTCATCATCCAGCCCAACCCACTGCTCCAATGTTGGGTGATCTAGCTCATCCCCATTACATATGATTAGGTCTTGAACAGCTTAGGTAGGATGAGAGGGGTATGGTGGAGGGAACAGCAGTTGCGGGGGAAGTGGGTGGAGCACTGTCCCTTAGTCAGTTGGTGGTGGAATGGCCAGCAATGGTCTAGTCAGGGAGCTGTGATCAGCCAGTGTAGGTGTACCCCAGTGATGATTAGCCAGTGAAGGTGTAGCCAGTGTTGGTGTGGCCAGTGGTGGTGTAGCCAGTGGCGGTATAGCCAGTGTTGGTATAGCCAGTGGTGGTGTAACCAGTGGATGTGTAGCCAGTGGAGGTGTAACCAGTGGAGGTGTAACCAGTGGAGGTGTAGCCAGTGGAGGTGTAGCCAGTGGAGGTGTAGCCAGTGGAGGTGTAGCCAGTGGAGGTGTAGCCAGTGGAGGTGTAGCCGGCTAGTGGAGGTGTAGCCAGCAGAGGTGTAGCCAGTGGAGGTATAGCCAATGGTGATTAGCCAGTGGAGGTGCAGTCAGCAGAGGTGTAGTCAGTGGAGGTGTAGCCAGTGGCGGAGGTAGAGCCAGCGGTACCATGCCAGCATAATCAGATGCTGAAGGAAGTGAACATAATCATTCCCTGCATGTGCAGATACATTTAGCCTCATGTATATACAAACACTCTGTTCTACTATATTCCACTGGTTACCATTATCTCCCAAGGTACATACCATCTGAGTGCTTCCTTGAGCTCTTCTTCCCCTTCGTGTTTGGATTTAGTGCAATGGCAATAATATGATGAATGTTCAGAACAATGCATCATCATAGGTGACCAGTTTGCACAAACATTTACATACAAGATGCCACACCCAGGGCCGTTTTGTTAGGCACTTTCAAAATTTGTGTGCTTTCAAAGCTTTAATGTTTAAACCGGTCTTGCCAAACCAAAGCTTAATAAATAAATACCGTTTTTCTTTTACTTTCCTGCCAGAATATGTAAACAGGATTCCTAGGACCAGTACTTAATACACAAAGAAACGTCACATCTGTACACTATAGTGACTCCAGGTACCAATGGTGAATAGAAATAGAAACATATTTTCAGAGGGTGCTGGTGATTTACTGATGGTTTATACCTCTCCACATACATTCCTCACAGTACCACCTCACAACATCACTCTCTCACAGTACCATCTCACCACATCACAGTAGGGTCAAATTTTAGTGGGACCATCTTACCTCCTGTCACTAATTTGGCTGATTTTATGGTTGATGTGATAACCCTACTTTGGTATTATTATAAGTTAATTAATTTGGTCATATGATTAAATAGATATGGGGTGGTAAACTTTTGAATTTTTTCACCACATTTAGGTCTTTGCACGTTTAGTACCTCTGGAATGGTTAGTCTTAGTATAACCAAATTATTATTACACTATGGGATATCTGTGCGTAATGACGAAATTGAAAGTGAAAGAACCATTATGTAAAATACCTCATCAAATTCTATCACTCAAAACTTTGTTTAAAAAAATTCCGATTATTTAACAGACATAAGCCTACACAATGGCTAGCCTACATGAGAAAAAAGCTTAGTAGAATCGTTTTTAGTTTTTTTTTTTAACATTGCTCACTTCTGTACAACCTCTGGAACCTAAACAGCATGCTAATTGAATAAGTGCATGTATTCAAAATTCATTGGTATTAAAGTAAAGTGTAAACTACTTTTTAAACAATGAGGGATGGGGTAATAACTATGAATAAAGGCGATTGGCTAAGTTGCAAGTAGTTTCAGTCAAAGTGTATATGTTCAACTAATCGCTGTAGTTGGGTTCACCTGGGAGACAATATCACACATGTCCACATCTAGCATGTCAGGGGGTTCTGGAAACGTGAATGATGGTGCAGGTAAATGTGGATGGAGGAAGGTTACCATTACAGAGCCGGCCTGCAGCAAATCTTTCTTTGAGCAGCAACTCCTCCTTGTGCTCCTCAAGGTGGCAAAATCTAAGTTCATCCCTTTGATGGTGGAGCATGCATAATCATACAGGTGTTTGTGATCTGCATAAGATCTCTGTAGGCTGGCTTTAGAGGCACTCCGTTTCGATGTTCTCTGAAACCTTCCTAGGAACAACATATCCAGCAACATATCATGGTGCATTCTCGTCACTTTCTGTGATAGGCTGATTAATATCACTCTCAGGATGATCAACAATAGTTACTTTTCCATTTCAGTGATATGCTGGTTGAAATTAATATGCACTGGTTCTTTCATAACTTTAGCAAAGCATAATATTATTATCTCTGTTGCAGAATGTAGTTGATTACTAAGTTGCGTTTGTGTTTTGGCCTCTTTATCCAAATTAGCTGTCTTTCTACAACCGTACGCCACTGTTTGGAGATTGAATTAAACTGTTGATGGCTTCAATTAAATCCTGTGCCACTCTGCAAATAAAACACTTCACTGTAGGATGCTTACTTACGATGACTGATATTTTGTTGAAGATACTCCAAAAAGTGTGTGGGCTCGTTTCCAATCCCTTTGCTCTGCAGTAGGACAACTGCCCTAATGTTGAGATCTTGTAAACATTCTTCACCTATTTTTTTTCTGTTTCAGGGGTTTTTCTGTGCTCTGGTCATCCATTGTTGTCCTTCCAACAGCTCAATGTCCATCCTTCCATGGGTCTTCTAGTAGTACCCCCCTGTCTCTGTTTCTGAGTCTTGGGCCAGAACTTGTGTCTCTCTCTCAGCACAATCCTGAACCTGTAGTTTTGCTGCCTGCTCTTAACCTCTCTCAGCATCGTCCTGACCCCTATGCCATCTCAGCTTCTGCCTCAGGCTGAACCTGCAGTTGCGTTTCCGTTTCACCCTGCTCCTGTAGTTCATGTTTCCACCGCTTCCTTGCACCATGAACATCATTGTCTCATCCTTCACTAGGAAGCTCTCAAGTTTTACGCCCACCTAACAGCTGGCTTGATTTCGTTACACCGCTGTAGGCAAAGTGTCGGACAAGGCTGCTTCCACACCAGAGGTAGGTCATTCACTGTCAGCTCCACAACTGCCAGAGGGTTTGCTGCGGTGTCTCCACTGCACATTACAGTGACTAGCACATAACTGGCTTGCAATGTGTAAGCGAGGCGGTATAAAGTAAAAGCATTTACCCATGTGGCTAGCTGTATATGGCAGTAGTAGGGATGGACCTGAAAGATAGCTTCATGGTTACACTATGTTGTGCGGCTCTCAGACAGAGACTAATGCAATTTTGAGAGTTCTTTGCTGCCCTTGCCCAGATCAGTCAAGAGCAAAAGCAACTTTTGTCTCTCAAATCCGATCTCCTACTGAACTCCATTCTCATGTAGCACAAACTGAGTTAAGGTCATACATCAATCAGCAAAGCAGCAGTCATGAGTTTTGTACTACGTGGATCTTTCAAACTAGTGTTGTCTGAATGATTGTCTAACTTTTCAAAAATCAATTGTTTGAATTCATTTTTCAGGGCAGGGGTCAAAAAAAGACCGATGTGCTTTATATTGTTGATGTAATTGCAATTGGAGAAGAGTTCTATGGGATGAAGCCACCTAAAGAAAGGTAAAGGCATATGTGCAAACTATGTGAAATTTAATGTTTAAAATCTCCAGGGAAAAATTATTGTTTAATGTTTAATCTCCTGCAATCCTTATTTAAGGATGGCCATCCTTAAATAAGGATGATGACAACTTTTTAAAAGAAGCATGCACACTTGATGCTTTGTTTTAGATTAATGATGAATTAGATTCAAGATCATGCAGATCAGCGATAATTGCTTTACCTCCACTATATCAGTAGATACTGTTCGAAAGCAGTGTAGTTTTTGAGTACTTAATATTGTCCTGGCTGCAGCAAATCTTTCATTGAGCAGCAACTCCTTGTGCTGCTCAAGGTGTCAATGGCGTGGTCCTCTTGAGTCTGATTAATTGTGGCTAAGCTCCAACACATATCGTATGCCTAAATCTCCTGTACCCCCCCTCCCCCCATCCACCATTCTACATGCTACTGTACTCAATGATAGGACTAGAAAGCACACTGTTCGATGGAGCAGCGGCAGAATAACCACATACAGTGCACATGGTTTCAGTGAGGGTACGTCCATTAAGCAGAAGCAAGCATCTACATCAGTACACGTCATTGTACAATTGCTTGATATTACTTTCGAAGTGTTATGATTCAGTATGTATAAATTTACTAACCACAAGTTATTTCTTTGACGATTCAGGTTGTGAGTCATAGCTGGATCAACTGACTTATCAGAGAAAATCAAGAGTTTTAAAACCAATATGGTTTTTCAGCTCAATAATCTCTACTGTTGTGATTCTTATTTAAGGAAGGTGTCAATCCGTAAATAAGGACGGAGTGTTTTAACACATGGACATTGATCATATTGACATCATTTAAAGTTTGTGATGGAGTCTAATCAGTATACAATTGATCAATAGCATTTATTTGCTTGGTGAGTAAAAACATGCAGTGTAAAAGAATACCCATATTTAAGGATAATGACATCCTTTTTCCCTGAAGATTAAACATTAAGGATGTCAAACAAAGGATCATCTTTTACATTGCATGTTTTTGCTAACCAAGGATGTTAGATAACATAAATGCTATTGCCCAATGTATACTGATAAGCCTCCGTAACTAACTTTAAATGATCAATGTCCATGTGTTTAAACAGGGAGGAAGTGGCACATCCTTATATAAGGATGGCACATCCTTATATAAGCCTTATATAAGAATTGACACCATCCTTAAATAAGAATCACAACCATAAAAACATAGTTGTTTTAAAACTCCTGATTTTCCTGATAGTCAGTTGCTCCAGCTATACTCACAACCTGATTCGTCGAAGAAATAACTTTTAGTTTGAAGTTATGAATATTAAAGCGTAACACTTCAAAATTAATATGAAGTTTGAACATACATTTGTATAAGCTAGTTTCTGCTCTCAGATGCCAGCGTGGATATACCCTAACGTCGCTGGGACTATGCGCACTGTGGTTGTTCTGCCACCGCTCCATCGAACAGCTATCTATGAGTATAGTACCATGCAGAATGGCGGGTCAGGTGGGGGGGGGGGGGGGGCGGCGTGTTACGGGATATCTATGAAGTGTTGCCAATTGGTATACGATAAGTGTTGGAGCTAGCCTCAATTAATCAGATAAGCTGGGACTATGCCATTGCCTAGGCCTACTATTGCTGTCACTGTCTAGTCAGATGTAGCCACACCCTTGTGCTGTGTGGGAGGTCTAGAGACATTGCCATACCAAATTCTTCAAAGCACGAGTGTGTGGCTATGCTTACTAGTCGCTGTCACTGTCATTTGACGCATGCGTGATGGTGGTGCTTTGGTCACCTAAATGTATGTCATCATCTGTACTGAGGAACTACATCTGTCATTTTCTGTGGCTCCCTTGGTATCAAAGCAGGGTGCTTAGCTTGATCCTTTCGAGTGTATGCAATCTCTTCTGTAGAAAGTACTAGTATGTCTACGTGAAAGTACTAGTATGCATATACCGATTGTTGACGCTATGGATATTGCTCCACTTGTCCATCTGACAGTGTAAATTGTACTCTTTCAGCTTCCAGAAACCTGCTATTCCTTACCATATTTTGCTTTGAGTTTATTTTATACCAATGGCAAATGGCATTTTTACCATATTGAGACTGTGATACCATTACTAAAGCAAGCAAACCAATTTTAATTGCAGCAGTATCACTGATCTGCATGATCTTGAATCTAGTTAATCACTAATCTAAAAAGAACCAAGTGAGCATCATTATTTAGAATGTGGTCATCATCCTTATTTAATGATGGCCATCCTTAATGTCTATTGTCCTGAATGTCCACCCGGGGGTACAATTGGACACTAGGGTGGACAGCAAAAAAAGTTTTTGCCGTTCGGTCACGAAAGGTAACTGGCTGCATTTAATGGTACTGGCTTACAGAACAAGTCTTTTCAGGATCGGGCCGAGATAAGTAAGGCTTAAATCCTTTCGGTACTCGTAAAACGACCCGTGCTAGTGGACCTATCCATTACGCTCCATTTTACGAGTACCGAAAGGATTTACGTCTTACTTATCTCGGCCCGATCCTGAAAAGACTTGTTCTGTAAGCCAGTACCGTTAAATTCAGCCAGGTCCCTTCCGTGACCGAACGGCAAATGTTTTTTAGCTGTCCACCTGGGTGTCCAATTGTATCCCCGGGTGGACATTCAGGACAATAGACATTAAGTATGGAGATTAAACTACTATAATGCAGATCAAATAGCAATAGCAATGAAGTGCATTTTTAGTATGTATTCAAATAGGATAGGATACTATTTTGATATATATTGTGCACATTTTAAATTTGTTTTGTTCCAAACATTAACTTGTCCGATAAATTAGGTTATTAATTGCTGAAAAGTTGTGTCAAGCAGCAAACAAAGCTGTGAACAAGGAACTCATCATGTTGAGGTGAACAGTTATGAAAATTTTCAATTGTATGAAAGTAACATGGAGACATTGTTAATTGGAATAATGTTCCAGTAAGAAAGGAATGAACCTGTGTAATAAATAATACGAGAACCAATCCTGTATGTGTGGTACACAATTTCTATACCAGGGATGGAAATATTGGCCAAATGTACAGAATTTATGGCATTACAGGTTTATTTAGGCTTAATCCTGTACTTGAACATAGCTTGAGAATGAATCTTATAGTGTCTGTTTACATAAAGCAATGTGCTTGTATGAGCATGAAAAATGTGAACTTTAGTAATCAAAGTGATATTGTGTTACTAAATTATATGCTGCTTAACCTGGCTGTTGACTCAAACTGTAATTGCGTATTGTAGATTATTATAGGATTTTTGCCATACCATGAATTTCATTAAAAAACCCGGGACTGGCATAATGAGAAATGGATAGCTCTTTATTGCTATCGAACCAGAATGGAAAGATATCATTTTTATGTTTTGGTCATGTTGCCAGACCATTTGCTTTAGGAGAACACTTTCTTTCTTTCTTTCTTTCTGGGTGAGTATAACTTGCGATAGGAACTGTTATAAAGAGTGCCAATCATATCAATGACTGTAGAATTTCCGGGAAGACCACTGCTGGGATCAGATATATGAATAAAGCATGAAACTGATATACATAATCATTATGTAATATGGTGTGCTATATGAAAAGCGTTCCCATGGCAATGTTTTAATTATAATCAGAATTTAGGTTTGTGCAAGCCGCCAGCTTTGTGTTTCAAAATGCCTTCATGCATGGAAACGAAAAAGGTGATGTAAACAACGAGAAGAATGCCAAAAGTGAAACTATGAATTAGAATCCTCCTGAGTTTGCATGGTACAATCATTATCTCTGGTACAATGCGGATCCTGGACAAAAGCGAGTGTCTGCTTGTGACACTAGCATGCAAATGTTGAATCGAACCAAGCTGTGAGTTAGGTAGTATATAAAGCTTGGCGCGTGAATTTTGATGTAGAACTGCTGCAGATGTAACATGAATGTATTGCTAGGCAATAAGACAACTTGATTTAACATATGTACGGGTAGTTAAAAAATGAATGAAGCAAGATATAAAAACATTCTCTTTAGTGGTATATAGGATTTGTGGTATAAGGGAAGGAAACAAGGGATTATTCGTACATTTAGCAACATAAATGTAATGCCGTTCTACTAAGTGCTTAATTATTTTATCTCCAGCCAATCCTTTGTTCCCTTCCTTTTCACACCACAAATCCTATATACCACTAACTTTTTTAGAGAGAATGTTTTTATATCCTGCATGTATGTACAATTCCATAACCATCCTTAGAACTAAACCAATTAAAACTGGATTCTCTCTGAGGAATTTAGGGGTTTAAAGGCAAAAAAGAAAGGAAACTAGGGTTTAAGGATACAATAAACATGAAGTGAGCTTGTAGCAATGGGTACCCCCCTTTACACTGCGCAGCTGGAATGGCTATTGCAGCAATTCCCCCTGGTGTCAGTAGAGAGGCAGAGCCAGGAGCAGGCTCTATTGTCACAAGCCGCAATGGCACACCAAAGTAGTAAGTATATACTCCTATAGTTCATTGCATTTTCCGTGTGGCCATGGTTGGGCCTACTGCTGGGCTATCCTGATTCGATCAGGCTTGTTCCAGTCGGCCTATAGGCGTAGTTACAAATCATACCACTTCAATGTAGCAAGATGTGCGTAGTCTGCAAAGCAACTCTGTTCAAACCCTGCATGGTCCACAGGGCAATTCCTCAGACCCCCGCGCATCTTAAAGGCAACTTATTTCAGTCACTGCACAGTCCACAAGGAATCCTAGTTCAGCTAGACACTGCGCGGTTCGCAAGAAAATCAGGTGGCAGCATTCATCCTGGACGCTTGGCAAATTAGCAGAGAAACAATGCATGTTGGTATATACACTTAGTGGTGTAGGTAAACATCCCGTTCATGTCCATTGTGTGGCAGCGCATGCAACAAATTTTGCATGTCCTATTAACACCGCATCCGCGATTAATCTGGGTCACCATTTGGGGGCATTTTAATAAAAAAAGGTCCGCTAGTAATGCTGTCGTAAGCACTATATAAAATTCTAGTATAAGAACCTATTGGATTATACTAGGAATCTATCCTGTACCAAATGGATTTGTTGTAGAAGAGATGTACATACTTTTAATAATGCGGTTCGGTACTCAAAAAGGCATGTATGAAGTGGATTTTGAATGTTAATACGAATACTAAAACCCTTCCCAATCACGTACTTGTGCTAGAGATAAAAATCACGTTTTTATCCTTGAAACAAATGCCAATGGACCAGTGCTGCGTAAGGCTATGAATTTAATTAGCCCATTAATTACTCGTGACGTCACAGCTGGCAGCAGAATCTTTTTTCTAAAAAACTTTGTAAGAGGTGGTACGGAGAGTTACGTAGTGCGAAATGCCTGGAGATCGATGTGCAGTGTGTGGGATTACCAAGGCAACAGATCCAAATGTCTCTTTTCATAGAATTCCAAAGGATCCAATTATGCGAGCTAAGTGGACAGACGCTCTTCACCTTCAGAAAGTGAACCTCGGGTCAAGTTCTTGAGTATGCTCCAGGCATTTTCAAATTGGGGATCCCCGTAATTCACGCTTCTATAAAAACAGGCTTGGAGAATTACGGGGATCCCCAATTTGAAAATGCCTGGAGCATACTCGAAAACCTGACCCGAGGTTCACTTTCTGAAGGTGAAGAGCGTGTAACTACTTCTAGTTCAGCTGCAATTGTTTCTGACATTACTACTACTCCATCTACTAGTACTTATCTGCCATCTACTAGTACGCCTTTACCATCTACTAGTACTCCTTTACCATCTCTACCATCTACTAGTAATCCTCTACCATTTACTGGTACTCCTCTACAATCTACTAGTACTCCTCTACAATCTACTAGTACTCCTCTACCATCTACTAGTACTCCTCTACCATCTACTACTAGTACTCCGCTACCATCTACTAGTACTCCTCTACCATCTCTACCATCTACTAGTACTCCTCTACCATCTCTACCATCAACTAGTACTCCTCTACAATCTACTAGTACTCCTCTACCATCTACTAGTACTCCTCTACCTCAACTCCTGATAGCCCCTGTTGGGGAGCAATTTGATACCAATTATACTGTCTATGAGCTACCTGAACCAAGTGGACTGCAGGCTGATGAATGGGAGCTACCTGGACCAAGTAGTCTGCAGGCTGATGAATACCGCTTGATGAATGAAGCTCTTTTGAAACGTATAAAAGTATAAGAAGAGGAGAAAAGGGTTGCTTATCAGATTCGACAAAGCTACCATTCTGTATTGAACAGATACAACATGACAAGAAGCTGGTACAATTTATACTGGGTTCTCCTCTTTTCGTTTGTTTTTAGCTTTTTTGAGCTACTTGGCCCTGCTGGGGACCATCTTAACTTCTGGGGGTCAAAAGATGGTGCAAGGAAACGTTGTAAACTCAGAAAAATTGATGGAAAAAACCAGTTGTTTCTTGTCCTACTTAAACTTAAGCTGAACTTAAAGCACAAAGATCTTGCATTTCGTTTTTGTGTTTCAGTAACTCATATCTCAAGATGCATCACCACATGGATTTGCTTCTTGTATAAGGAACTTAAGGAAATAGACTGGATTCCTTCTGTTGATCAAGTGTTTGGAACTGAACCCATTGAATTTCGAGAAAAATTTCCCTCAACGTATGCAATCATTGATGGCAGTGAGGTGTTCATAGAGACACCATCAGACCTACACCTCCAGTCTTCAACTTGGAGTCAGTACAAGCACCATAATACAGTTAAATTTCTGGTTGCCTTTACACCAAATGGTGCTATATTCTTCATCTCTCCTGTCTATGTAGGATCTATCTCAGATGTGGAGTTAACACGACTCAGTGGGTTTCTTGAAGTTTTGAGAGGAAAAGCGGGCATTTCAGTAATGGCTGACAGAGGCTTCATTTTCAAGGAACTTCTTAGTAGCATTGGCGTTGAACTAAACATACCGCCATTCATGGAGGGAAGACAGCCGTTACCACCACAAGAGGTACAAACTGGTAGAAAAATAGCTTTGCTGCGTATACATATTGAGAGAGCGATCGGTAGAATGAAATTGTATCATATTCTAAAAAGCACAATACCTGTTTCTTTGGCATGTCTTTCAAACCAAAGTGTTTTTATATGTGCCTTTCTCACCAACTTCCATTCCTATCCTGGATGAGCCAGATGACAGTGATGTTGAATCTTACTTCAAACAACTTTCATACTTAGATGATGATTCTGATAATGCTGAAAGTAGTGAATGTGATGCATAGCAGGCTCTTTGTTTGGTTTACTAGATGTACATTTATAGCATGGTGAAAAAATGTATTCCAGTTTTGCTTATTGAATGTTGAGCAAGTCAACTTTCTGCCTCATAGCTCAACAAATGTGCTCAACATACCGTTTCATGCTTCACTATAAAAACCATTGACAAGTGGTTAATGATCATTGCATTGACAGGTTTTTCATAGGGTGTCCTAAAGCATGCAGAGGGCTAACTATTTCAGGTACGACACAGTTATCATAGAATGAAGTCAATTTGGGCAAACGTTCTAGATTCCAGAATGCCTCATCAAACCATATTCTTTGTACATGAATGCCTCTTTGGTGTAAATTACAAAGTCACACCAACATCTTTCCCCAATCCCCATTTGGCCTGGAACTTGACAGTAGTAACTGTGTGTTTTCTTGAGCATAATAGAGGCGGTTTGAGAGTCAAAGGTACAGCAAAAGCTAGAATCACTACAAGCTTGTGATGGTGAAATGTTTCTAGCAGTGTATGGACATTTTACCGCAACAAAACCAAATGGGTGCTGAGAATTCGAGGGGTCATACACTGCACCATCAGGAGATGTTCCAAGATAGGGATGTTAATAGCTGATAAGAAAACCGCATGCAGAAACACTTAGTAGGGGATGTCCATGTGACTGCTCGTATGCTACATACTCTCTTATTGCATTTGCTCCCCTTTCATGCTCTCCAAAAATGCTGGCATCCTGCTTTGAATCTGACCCCTAAACTGAGGTGGTCGAGGATCAATGTCTTCCAACAGCTTTATCTTTCTCTTCACTGGCTTTCTATACTCATGCTGCTCAAAGGAAGTCGATGCTATCTGCAATGTACTATCCTTCTTGGTCTTTGGAGCTTTCCATTGACATGGCAATG
This sequence comes from Spongilla lacustris, assembly GCA_949361645.1. Taxonomy (NCBI): domain Eukaryota; kingdom Metazoa; phylum Porifera; class Demospongiae; order Spongillida; family Spongillidae; genus Spongilla; species Spongilla lacustris. The sequence continues at coordinate 3,167,501 of OX442436.1, forward strand.
ATGTTACAGAGGTTGGTTCTGTTTCTGTTGCTTCTGTTTCAGTTAAACTGGTTGAGGGAAGGTTGGGTTGAAGCTGGAATGATGTAGATCTTAGAGCTGCTAGGGCATGAAGGAGTGCTGATACATGAGTACAGCTTGCTGACATCATCCTACACATATCAATGATTAAGCAACCATTTACATAGCAAAGTTGAAACAATGCAAAGAAGGCTTACCCAGCAGCACAATCACATTTTGCTGAACAAATAGTAGCAACATCTCCCTCTTTTCCAAGGAGTATATAAACTTTGTATATGCCACTTTTCATCGATGGTGATGTGGTACATATGACATGACAGAAAAATTGATTGGCATTCACTTGCAACTCCTGTAGCCGTCCAGAAGCCCAGTGTGCATATCCACGCTCCAGTGCTCTAAAAGCCCCTTCTTCCCCAAAGTGCCCAACGTGTCCAGCCAAGTATGCATACACAAGACCTACATTCATACATGTACTTATTTAAACAATATAAAATGTAAAGCATAAATTGTAGTATTTACCAGATGTAACTTGTGGTATAGAACGAGCTATGTCCTTAATGTTAGCATCAGTGACCTGCTTCCAGCCAGTAAAAGGGGGGGGGGGGGGGGGGGGGGGGGGGGGGGGCGGTGGATTTGATGGCATCAGCACCTGCTCTCCAGCTTCTTTTAAGCATTCATACTTCCTGTGAGTATACAAGCCATCAACATCCACAATCTTCTCCTGCTCCTGCTCAGAATGGAGAAAGTCAAGTGAAGAAGTACAAGTATTCTAAAGCACTAATCATTAGTTTTTAGTTGTATCACAAACCTATCCAAGATTTGCTGCTTTTTCCAAGAAGTGGGAGCTTCGATGCCTCTACATAACAACCACCACCGTAAGGCAGATATGGTATGCTTATTGTAGGGCTTCGAAAGTTTGGCTCCGGGAATATCATCTTCGGTAAGAGTAACTTCACACGCAGCGTTGCTAATGCCACTCATTTTCTATTGCTAGATCTTCGCAACCACTCGGTCGCTTGTCACGCTACAAACGGTATATCACACGTGGATGACTGTTAAGTTTATCAAAGTTCTTTTAATTAGAGCACATTAGATACGAAGCTCTGAAATTCGTGACACGATAGTGCTTCCATTGACTTCTCATTGACAGAACAGCCGCCAGCAGTGACGTCATGTGTAATTAACACTAATTAAATTCCTTAGCCTTACGCGCAACTGGTCCATTCTCCAAACAATTGCGATGAAGCTTATGGGACTAGTCCAAATGCTGCAGTTAACTAACCACCAATAGTTAATCTACGGGATCAATGGATTCTGCAGAACAGCCTCATCGTTGCAAATGCAAAGTTGGTTCATGTCCATTGTGTGGCAGCGCATGCAAAAGGTGCGGATGTGCTTGCGATGGAGTAGAGCCTGGAGTGGCGCATGCTCGGAGTTCTGGGCAACAAGGTCCGAAGCGACTATCGACTGGCAGCGAGCAAAGAGAAGCAGCAAAAAGGGCTAGAATTGAGCATAGGCAACAGAGCTAGAGGAGCGAACCATTGGGACGGAGCCAACTAACACACAGGTAGAAACAGTGCATGATCTAAGGCAAGCGTTTGGATGGAGCCAAGCAACTAAGAAGAAGCTGCCTAACGAAGATTTGAGAAAAGGTGATGTGTTGCTAAAGGAATCAGGTGGTTCAGGATGGAGTACGATGGTTCAAAGCATTCTTGCAGCAGTGGTTAGATGTGCTGAAATTTTGTATCCAGCAAACTCTGACTCCCTATTAGAGGAAGTTGCCGCCAGACCTTCACAAAGCACAAGTTCAATTACTAGAAAGGATGAAAATAGGTTGTAAAGGAAGCAAAAGGGTATTTTGGACGCTGCAATGATATGTTTTATATGGAGTGTAAAGGAGAGTGAGCAACTCAGAAATTGACAGGAATTGAAGAACTGACTAAAGCTGAGAGTTTTCAATGTCAGATGTTTTGCATACAGTGGCATTGGAGATGGGGTAACATTTCACGCCAGTTTGAAGACAGGCCTATTTAGGCCATGCAGCTGCAATGCCTCAGTGAATGATCTTGTAAGAATGATGATGATGAATCTATAGATATCGGTGGTGAAGAATTGGCTGTCAATGCAAAATGAGGTAGCTGATTATATATTTCATGTTGAAGGGGATGACAACGAAGTTGAAGATAGAGAAGAGAATGATGAAGGTGAAATGTATAGTGAAGATAATGAGATTGCTCCAGCAGGATTCTCAGGCTATGGTGAAAGTGACCTCTTAAGGAGGGCTGAATTGCATACTGGTGCTTGCATACAGAAATGATCTTGTCTTTCCAACATCATGGGGCCTCGTAATCAACATAGAAGTGTTCGTAATCTACATGCAGGGCCTGGAAATACAGTGGAGAACATGATAGTTGGACAAATAATTTTTTCTCATTAAGTTTTACTTTCGAATGGAGTATCTCAGTAGCCTTACATCTTTATTAAAATCTAATTGCACACATCTGTGCCTATACCACTTGGCCATATAAGCTTGAAAAAGAAATAAGTCACATGACTTCTAAGGCTCGTTAATTAATTATTTAGTGACCCCTCTCCAAAACAATTTGTTTGTCAAGTTTCTCCGCACACATTGAACGGATCCCAATGAAATTGGGTTTGTAACTAAAGGACCTACGTACGCAAGTTTTCAGTCTTACGCATCTAACATCGGACTAACCGTTGTGCCGTTATTCACAAAAAGGCGCCATTGTAGGGCCTAATTTGTTAAGATCGACGTTTTCCCATGCGCTTTTGATAGCTTGCAGGAATTTCAGGTTAAATCGTACGATGGGTATTCTATCGATTTAGCTACGGTATGAGCTCATTGCGATAAAACTACCGTACAAAACATGTTTTGAAACATCAGTGGCTTGGTAGTGTCGCCATTTAAAATAATTTCGATAATTATGCTGTGAATATAATTTAAAACACTGCGTCGGTCCGATTATTTCTGGTTATTCGAATGGCTGAGGGCGTTGCCTGTGTTTATGACGAAGCTGCACCTACCGAGTACGAGTCGATCTTCAAGACAGGCTAGCAAGGCTGCTGTATCGACATGGACAGAGCTTAAAAAGCGACCGGATGTCTCCACGCCAAAACTGGCGCGATTGTTGAAGCACTCAGACTCTGGGATATTCCAGGTACCGAGGTACGTACCTGGAATTTCACAGACTCAGAGTGCTTCAACGGGTACCGGTAGCCGCCAGTTGGGTTTCTTTGGGGACTTTTTAAGCTCTGTCCATGTCGATACAGCAGCCTTGCTAGCCTGTCTTGAAGATCGACTCGTACTCGGTAGGTGCAGCTTTGTCATCAACACAGGCAACGCCCTCAGCCATTCGAATAACCAGAAATAACCGGACCGACGCAGTGTTTTAAATTATATTCACAGCATAATTAATCGCTCAAAATGGCGACACTACCAAGCCACTGATGTTTCAAAACATGTTTTGTACGGTAGTTTTATCGCAATGAGCTTATACCGTAGCTAAATCGATAGAATACCCATCGTACGATTTAACCTGAAATTCCTGCAAGCTATCAAAAGCGCATGGGAAAACATCGATCTTAACAAATTAGGCCCTACAATGGCGCCTTTTTGTGAATAACGGCACAACGGTTAGTCCGATGTTAGATGCGTAAGACTGAAAACTTGCGTACGTAGGTCCTTTAGTTACAAACCCAATTTCGTTGGGATCCGTTCAATGTGTGCGGAGAAACTTGACAAACAAATTGTTTTGGAGAGGGGTCACTAAATAATTAATTAACGAGCCTTAGAAGTCATGTGACTTATTTCTTTTTCAAGCTTATATGGCCAAGTGGTATAGGCACAGATGTGTGCAATTAGATTTTAATAAAGATGTAAGGCTACTGAGATACTCCATTCGAAAGTAAAACTTAATGAGAAAAAATTATTTGTCCAACTATCATGTTCTCCACTGTAGACAGCTTATAACAAACCACAGTCATTCTGAAATGAAGGAATACAATCTGGCAGCTCATTTAGAGATTTCTGAAAAAAATCATTACCATAAACACCAAGGTTGGGCTAGGTATCCGCAGCGAGGGGCTCAGTATGGTCGAGCATAATTGGAACCATACAAGAAGGACATAAAACGGATGTTTGAACGAGGAGCTCGTGTTTCCTCAGACAAAATGAGACCATGTGCTATGTTAGAGGAGCTTCAGTCAATCTATCCTCGTCGCTACACCTTACCTGGGGAGAATGAAATACGTGCAGAAATTACCAAGTTGTTTGGTAGGAAGAAGGCCAGTGATGAGGACAATGCAGGTAGTGATCATGATGAGAGTGAAAATGAAGCTAAAAGAGGAAGAGGAAGCAATCTATCAAACAGTATGTTAAACAAAGAATTGGTAGAGCATAATCCCTCAATCAAGCCTGCTAAAGCCCTGAGAAATCTCAAGGCTGCACTATGCCTACCACATCCCTTGAACACGACAAAGCAATCAAAACCAAAGTTAGTAGTCTAGTAGTCAAAAAAGAAAAATAAAAGTCAAAGAGAAAGCAAACATTTTGTAATTTTTTTAATCGTTATCAATGGTGTGTATGCATGTGTAGACCGATATGCTATTTTATTGAACTGAATAGTTTGCCTTGCGTCATTCTGTACAGCTAGACTGGTTCCAGTGACTATAGGGAAGGAGTGCATTCGCAGCCAACACTGGTACAGTGACTTGTATCTATAGTATGGATTGATTTACATAAATTACATGTTGGGCGCTCCTATTCAATAACCAGCCGCGCTTAGTTGGGCGTGGCCCGCCCTTCGCGTATGGAGTGTTATGTAATATTGTGAATATCATTATGTTATTGCACGAATATTCGGGTAGTGATTATTTGTCTGCAGAGCAGCTGCTCAAGATATGCACATGTATTGCTTTGGGTGCGGTATCGATGAGTTGGGCATGGCCCGCCCTTTGCATTGTTCAGGCTTCATAGTAGCAGAGCAGCGCAACTCTTTAGCTGCCTCTGCAACACATTCGCAAACAAAAGCAATTATTGTCCACTGTATTAAAAATTCATATACATGTAAGTTAAATGGAAGGAACAGCTGCCTATCATTACCTCACATCAGCCGCTAATTGGGTGATAATGGACCCACTTGGACGCTGCAATCTGATTGAACTGCAATCCCCGTTGCAGCAGAACAAATCTTGGTATAGGCTTGCAACCCGACCTTCCGCCAATACGCGAAGGGCGGGCCATGCCCAACTAAGCCGTTATAGCGCAATATACATCTCCACCCCGATACATACAACAGTGTTGCTTGTAAAACGATTTTCTACACAAATGACAATCCTAAAGCCACAATTTCATTTCAGTTCTTATACTTGCACTTCTGGAACATATTGGATGAGCAAAACATCGGATGCCACTGATGTCGACCGGTCACTTGCAAGCTCGTCGATAGCATGCAGCAGACCAATGGTCCTCTCACTGAACTTATCAAATGTTGTCTCAAGAGTTGTAGTAATAGTATCCTGTGTCAGAAAAGAAACATAATAATCAGCGGACCTTTTATATTTTAAACCTCCCCCAAATTTTCGCCATTTTCACCCACTTTACTCGCGGAAGCGGTATTAATATTCATATGATTGACAAGATCATGGTGCATTTGCAGTGAACTTTGTCAGGCACCTTATTAAGGCATGCGGGCACATGCTAAATTATCTCCACCCATGCACCAGATGCTCAGCAGCTGGAGGCACAGCTACCATAATTTGATGTAGCAAGTTCACACCCCCCCTCCCCCCCCGCTGTCTGCGCAGCTGGCTTGCTTGCCTCCGATAGGTGCTTCTCTTTGCGCTTCTTCATTTAGCACCCAGACCTATTTATGTACCACCAGCGAATCATTTTCTGCCTCAGATAGTTCAACAGGCATGCATGGGTGACTTACAACTGACTGTATGCCAGCAAGCAGCTGCCCGTAGTCTTAGTTGGGCGACTAGTCGAAGACCAGACCCTTGACAATGAAGCCTTTTCAGGGGAGGGGGGGGGTGAAGCCGGATGTCAGGCAGTCAATTCAAAACTAAGGTTTCCAGGGTACCCTCACTTACCACGGTCGCCACCACGAGTGAAGAACTTTTTCAGTACTTCAATTGGCATTGTGCATACGTGCATACATATGCATAAGTATTCACAATTAGCACAAGCATGCCCTTGGGTTGGTTATTTGGAAGGAACAGTCATTACTGCATCCTACACGAGTCTTTGACAGTTCAGAGCATTATGTTATTAGCTGTTTAATTACCATTCCTTGTAACTTCCCCTGGCTACATAGGTGTACACACTCTGCCCCTAAGCTCCCAGTTACATGTTTCTGTGCTCATGTCCCCCAATGTGCCCAGTTGACTGACTGGCGAGAATAGGGGGCCAGGGCAAGAACTGTGACTATGCAACCCCAACCTGCACAGTGGTTAAAAACTCCACAAACTATCATAATGCGAGCTCTATTGTGCCTAATATTGACCTTGATAGCCAGGTGCAAAGCAGTAAATTTTGATAATTATGTTTAACAGATCTATGTTTGTGTTACTGATATTTAAGATTTGTTTTGAATGATGGAAAGTAAATAAAGTAGACATATATTATTAAACCCTTCTTACAGGTACTGGTATAATTCTTATATGGATAGCACATTACAGGACATAATTTTAATAAGATTACTGGTAATGGAATGGAAATAAAATCACGCGTACGTGCCTAAGGTAACAGACGGCTGAGGGTGGTTTTCTCAAGCAAAGTAGTAGGATAATAGTCTTCTGCTATTAAATACCTACCTATTTCCGCGCACGACTACTTAGGGGGAAGGACATGGTATTGCCGAAGTTGTAGGAGGAAGTGGCACAGTGCAGCAGATACTCTGTACAGTGTACTGCCGCCGCCATGCATGCACAGAATAACATTATTGTATATCGAGTCAGTAGCATTGAATGTCTCTATACAAAGGGCTGTTTGCATGGGTACTGGGCCAATTGGCTGTACAACCAAAAAGTGGCCTATCACTTGTTTATTTGAAGAACTGAGGAACTGTTCAAGTTTATGGCATCATGCTAATATTACGTACAAGTCCTTTGCATTTTTGATCCACTAGCTCAAATTTACTCAATTTCAGAGCTTCAGAAGGTTGTTTAATGTCCACAATCCCTGCAATTTGATGAATTCAATCTTCAAAACATGTTCCTTGGTATCTATACATCCATTGATTTGCCCCAATGTTGTTGCCATGCCTATCATTGCATGATATACTAGGTTTAGGTAATTATAATAATGCTGCTGGGTATCTAAAGAGAATTGGCCATGGAATGTGTGGTTGATTCCCCCAGGCAGGATCAATAGGAATTTCCCTCAGATGAATTCTACTTTTTTTTTTTGGGTGCACAACCTACATTTTAAAATGCTTCTACGTGTTGGTTGCAGCAATTTTGCTACAAACACAATAGTACCACAGTTTTCAATACCTGCTTTGTCTATCAGTATTAAAAATACACCTAACAAGATGTTAGCCACTAAAAACCACTGAATAACATTATACTCATCTGATTAACTGATAATTGTATTCATTATATTCGAACAATATTTGATATCATTAAACTAACATGTAAACACAAAATGCATGTAAATCATTTATAGTGCTGGTATTGGCAGATATCTATCTTCGCATTTTCAGTGGTGAGAAAGGGTTAAATCCTAATTTGTTTACAATATATATGTTACATTAGATTATTGCTTTTATAAAATGTTTATTAAAGTCCATGTTTAACTCTTTATAAATAACTACATAATTAATTCATAAAACTTGCATATTAAAATCACAACATTTAATTGGTTAATTAATTTGAGAAAAGAGCACTGACTAGCAGTACCATACAGGATTGGATCTGGCTAGGTCAATTATAAAAATTCTCCTCCTGAATGCTAATTTTGCTCTTTATGTAAAGCACTCATTTATAGATTTCACTCAAACCTAATTTGTTTATCTCATCATATATAATGTTTGAAGCAAAATGTTTGCATAAATCAGAGTACAGTTATAGAGCAGTGTTTTACTAATGTTAAAATGTGTTCCCCTGAAAGAGAGCACATATGGGTGTGAAGTTACAAGCAAAAATAAGTAACCGATTAACATTTGTCACTTTTTTCTCAATTTTTTGCAATAAACTCATTCTGATGCAATAATTTTAGAAAATAAACGAATTGTTATAATGCTTTCTTCTTAACTAATATTTATCCAAATATGATTGGAGATAATAATAAAATATTAAGTTAGAAAATACAATGTTTATTTCAATTAATATCAAAGCTGTCATATGTTGGTCCTAGATCTAGTACCGTAGCAATCCCAGATCTAGGACCGCTGCCTGGAGATTAAAGGTTAAGTCAGACTAATTTATCCAAATTCATACGAAGACCTCGCCTCGCTCTGACAAGTAATACTTTCCTACTCCACAGCACGTGAGACTTCACAACACTATACATGTAGGTACTCACCTGTATTGGGCACATACAAAAAAAAATTTGGTAGCTAAACTGCAAAGATTAGAGGAGTTATTACCTTGAACATCCAACCTGACCAGCAGTTGTTTAATATGGTGCATTGTTTTGTTTGCACATTAAATTGAATGTATTCTGTTCAGAAGTAGATGCTGAATCTAAAAATGTAATTGGCATTATACAATTGTATACCATTCATGAGATATAATAAAAAATGTGCATTATTGCATTTTCCCCCTCTTATGGTGAACACCACTGTATGAGTTCATTAAAATAATGGGAATCTGTTAAATGTGTCCTATTAACTTTATTTAATAACTGACACTATTTTGTATCACCTCATACAAATGCATCACAAACCAAATTGTCATATTTGTATCCTGTAATTTGTAAATGTCCTGGTCAGCTATGGTTTTAAACCACTGTGACCTGTTGGCCGTGGGGAGCTCCTGTGAGTGACGCAGGTCACCAGCTGGGAGTCCCTGCGGCCATTCCATACATGGCTTGTTAGGTTATGTGGGGGAGACTCGGGGAGACAAGCACCAAATGGTGGTGCTGGCCACCAACTGGGTGACCTGCGTCCCAAGTCCAGGACGCTGGCCCAGGCTTGGGTCCCCGAGTTAGGTCAAGCCCGGTAAGGACCCGTCCAATGGTTACCCCCCACATCTCATGCAGCAATCCGGTTACTATTTAAACTGGTCGGATTGGAAGGGTGACATCAATACATCAATACACAGTCCACATGAGTTAGATGTCTTGGTACTGGACCTTACCATCTCTGCTGCGGCTGCGGGGTGGGTTGGGGAAAATTGAAAGTATGTTTGAAAAGCCTTGCTATGCCAATGGCCCAGCCCTTATCTTGGGTACAGAATGCAGAAGCTGTGGGTGTTGTACCACCGGGGTTTGGCACCCATCTAAACTAGGTGGCAGTGAAGCAAGGCCTGAAAAACCCTGGCAGTCAGTGGTAAGCCATTCTTGAACTCTGGAACAGGGGGGCAGAGTCTGGCAAGCAGGCTCTCTTCAGGTACTGCTCAATCGTTTGAACTGGGTAGTACTTGTCCCCACTACAGCTGATAGAAATGAGAGCCCCTTTTCCCCATTAGTCAGCGTTGGAGCATTGGACGTGGATTAGGAGTATGTGCCCAACCAGCTGGAAAGCTTTGGTAGTCAGTGGTGCACCATTCTTGAACTGGAACAATTGGGCAGAGTTTGGCAAGCGTCAGGTACTGCTCCATCACTTGAACTGGGCTGTACTTGTCCCCGCTACAGCTGATAGAAATGAGCACCCCTTTCCTCCATTGGTCACCTTTGGAGCATCAGACACGCTAACCAGCTGGATGTCCCCTCTGGCCAGACCTCGGAGCTGGGTTGAAGGGAGTGGCCATGAACTCTCCAACACTCAAAAAGTCCAAAGAATGCTAATGACATGGCTGTCTGGAACATCCACCTGTCCTGGTGCTGCAGCGACCTTCTGTCTTGTGAGGACTTCAGTAGCCGGGCTAAGATCCTGGGTGTAATGTGACGTCTTGTAAGGGAAGAGTGGGTTAGTTGATTCATTATTTCTACACAATGACAATATTTGGGTGTTTGAAAGTACATGTATGCAGGTATATTTATGTGTATAATGAATTCTATTTATATATTTTTGTACAAATGAATATGTATTATTAATATGAGGTTAACATTCACATTTCAGAACCAAGCATCAGTACAGAATTGCTGAATTACCACTATTGCTAGATAGGTGAGGATGCATGCTGGGGATCTTCACCACTAATGTATGTATTTTGTAAAATTATTACTATTTCTTATTAATTCAACTACACATGCACACACAACCACACAAAGTTATTCACCTGCTGCACAAGGTGTGAGTAGGATCAAGTCAGGATGGTACTAGCATTAGCTCTAATAAGTGTACAACTGGGCCAACAATAGAGACTAGCTAACACCTTAGATTTTAGAGTTATTCTCAGAAATGGCTAGCTAGGCAGGTGGCTACTTGTGCAAAAGCCTTTAAAGCCTCAGGACCCCATGCACCATACCTCTATCACCATTGAAATTCATTTCCAACTCAATTGAGCACATTGTGTCATTTTCAGAATGTTTCCTGAATTCAGCTACTTAAAACATTATTATAAAATCTAAACAATGGGTGACATTCAGTATACATACATCACATCTTTCAATGTAGTTCCCGTAAGGAACATGGCTAAGCACTCAAATTTATTTTGTAGGTACCCCTCTATGGTACCTAAGTGCATGCAACGTTTGACTTCTTAACTCAAAGTGGTTTGAAAGATCGGTTGTGATTGACGTGTTTTTTTGATGTGCTGTCTGGTTCACATGAATTCGGACAAATTAGTTTGACTTAAGGGTTAAAAATCACGTTTTCTATATGAGCTGTCCCTGGAGTATCCACATAATTTGTGATAGTTTTTTGGCAGCTTGCTGCATAGAAATTTAAATATCAGTAGCGGATCCAGGGGGTCTGGGGGGGGGGGGGGGGGGGGGGGGGGGGCTATAGCCCCCTCTTCCCCCCCCCCCCCCCCCCCCCCCTTCAAATAAAAAATTCATAGTATACTTGCATGGGTGTTTTAGGTGATAATACTATTAGTACAGCTGTTCACCAAGTTGTTAATTATGTGCACATGCGTGTGTTTCATCGATGGCAGAGAGCATGGCAGGACCATCTAAATAGGCTAAATTCAAAATATACAGAGTGTCCGAGTCTCTTTTCAATCACTTTTCGCAATTAGGCACGACTCAATCGGCGTCTGTCAGTGTCGTTAGCAATGAATCATCCGTGTTGGCCGTGGTCCTGGATGACACATTATTGGAGGGTTGCTTTGATGTTGCTGGGAATCCAGGCTCCCTGGATGACCATTTTTATGAGGCAGTCAGAATATCAGAAGTTGTGGTAGGTCATCAGGCCCCTTTGCAACTGCCAATGGTTGGACCACGGGACATGCCTGACTGTGGTTTGATGAAGCTGCATATTCATGATGGCTCTGCGACTGATGAGGAAAAATATCAAATTATATCAACCAGAGAACGTCGTATTTCCTGCATCGCAAGAAGGTAAGCAAATGAGGTCATTCCAAAGCTCTTGGTTCCTGAAGTACCCTTGGTTGACATATAACAGGATGGAAAACGGTGGCTATTGTGCGTATAGCTTTGTGTTTGCATTTGACAATTCTAGTGTTGGTAAGATCGCCAATGGTGAGGTTTAGAAAGGCTCTTGAGACTCAATTGCATGACATTGCACAATACCACTGAGATGCCAGTGTAAAAGCTGTAGCACTTATTGATGTGATGGAAAGAAAGCATGTGAGTATTGCTAATTCCCTGAATGAAACATACTCCATACAGGTGCAACGAAATAGGAAGGTACTAAAATCTATTATGGACACTGTGCAGTTTTGTGGTCGACAGGGAATAGTACTACGGGGACACAGAGATGATTCAATGCACCTGGATGACCAATGTAACAACCCCGGAAACTTCCAAGCCGTATTACAATTCCACTGCAATGCTGGAGATAATGATCTTTCATTGCATTTTAAGGAGTGCGCCAGAAATTCTACGTACCGCTCTAAGACAATACAAAATGAGATCCTCAATGTATTTGGAGACATGATTAAGAAGACCATTATACCAGAGGTTAAAGCAGGAAAACATTATGCCATAATTGCAGACGAAGTCCAGGATGCTGCATCTATTGAGCAGATATCAGTGGTTTTGCGTTAAGTGCACAAACTGAAAGATGACTGTCGCTATACGATAAAGGAAAGTTTTGTTGCATTCAAAGAGTTGCATAGAATAATAACTGGTGTTGCAACAGCAGAATCACTTCTAGAAGAGCTCAGAGAATTGGGTCTAAATTTGGATCATTTGAGGGGACAGGGGTATGATGGAAGTAGAGCTATGGCAGGCAGTGTTCATGGTGCAAGCAGTATCATCCTTCAAAGGCATCCACTTGCCATCTCGTTCACTGTTGCAGTCATGTTCTGAACCTATCTATTGCAAGTTCATGTTCTGATGTGCTGGTAAGGAACATGATGGGCAGTGTCAGTGAGCTGCATAAGCTTTTGAGCATGGCAAACGTCAAGATAAGCTGACTGAGGTGACTGAAGCAACAATGCCTGATACCAAGAAGGTGAAAATTAAATCCTTGTGCAGAATTTGTTGGATTGAGCGTCACGATGCTTTAGAGGTGTTTGTTGACATATCTTGCAATCATACAATATATCGATGATGGAAGATTCAGTGAAGTGGAATAGAGAAACAATTCAAAGTGCTACACCATTACTTAGGTGTATTGAAAAGTTTTCCTTTGTAATTTCTTTAGTGGTTGTTTTCAATACTTTGTGCTATATCAAAGGACTGACTGTTTTGTTACAACTAGAGTCATTGTATTGATATTGTTTAAGGCATTCAGATGGTGGCTGAAGTGAAAGAATTGCTAAGTGATGTAAGGGAAAACGTTGAAAGATACCAAATGTGGCATGAACAAGCTGTGAGACTGGTGCAGCAATCTGATTGTGAAGAGCCATCAATACCACGAAGGTGCACTACGCAGTAAAACTGTTGAAGCTGATGTTCCTGAGGTGTACTGTCGAAGAACTCTCGCAATCCCTTTTCTTGACCACCTTCTTAATAGGTGAAAGGTTTACAAGTCATGCAAATATAGCTGCTCTTGGATTGTGCCTCATACCCAAAGTTTTGATGGAAATAAATGACTGGAATATTCATGGTCAAAGCTCTTCACCACATGATGGCTATGATATACTAAATGGCTTGCATTTTTCACTTTTCACAGATTGTTTAATGCCGATTGCAAGCTGCCAAAAAACATGTGGATACCCCAGGGACATCTCATCTAACCCTAAAGTTGAACTTATTTGTCCAAATTCATGCAAACTGCGTGGCACCTGAAAAAACACGTAAATCAGGACTGATCTTTTTAACCACTTTCAATTAAGAAGTCAAACGTTTTATGCACTTAGGTACCATTAGGGGGTTCCAATTTTAGTCATCAAGTTGTGGGCATTATATCCCATGTTCTACTTGAACCTTTTATGTTTTTAGCACATATCTCTCATAGCTCAGCCACATAATTGCTAATTGCAATTCACTGTGGGATGAAGGTCATGGCTCCGAACGATTTGCCACCTATAGTGACATGTAGTACAATTTCTTTTAGTATCAGGCTGTTTATTTTCCAATGTACATTTACATTTCATTTCGAAATAATAATGCTGGTTCAATGATTCTAGTGTATTGCATGTTGGTTGTTTATCAATTGGTTGTTTTTATTTTTATACATAGAATTGTTCTCATTGAACAGAAAGGGGCAAACTCCTTTTGTCTTGCTTATCCAATTGGATCAAACAAGTACATTGCTACAGTAGGGATTATTTTCTTTAAAATGGTCAAAGGTAGGTTAATATTGTGTTCAATAGAACTAAGGTTAAGGGCCCTGGATATTATTTTTGTAATTGTTGAATGTGTACTAAAGTGATAGTAGAGATTGTAACATTTATTGAGTACTATAAGATTTACATGTGCATAGAGATTCGATTTTGTGGTGAATCGATTACATGACCTTACCATTTGTGTTGATGCTTAGTAAATGCATATTTGTGTGATGCAACATTGCAATGAGCCAGTTTCATGTAAGGGAAAGTATACATGGAATGCAATTACCATATCTGATGTCACGGCTGTAGTACACATTTTGTACATGAGTGTATCGTAAAATATGTAGTAAAGTGGCCTAGCATTGCCAACTGCAACTGTACAGAAATTTATACCTTCTGATCCAAAGTTAAAAGGCAGCTAACATACCAGCAGTTCCGCTATAATTGTACTAGTACTATGCCTGGTGATAGATGTGTTATTTGTGGAAGCATGCCTTATTATAGTTAAGGCATGAGACACAATTTTACATTCAATTGCATCATTCCAGATTGTTGCAGGCACACCGTGCGTGATATACAGATGAAAAACCATTTCTAGTTTCTTATAAGCATATATGAGGAGCGACACTCTGTCTAGTTTCTGTAGTGATGGGATTGGTTATGATAACTATCATGCTGACCACGTTTTAAAGGTTAGATAGGCGGTGATAGACGCTGGGGCTAAATATATTACTACTGCGTTCAGTTGAATGATCGTGGTTGCATACTGTTCTTTCACGTCTTTGTGAGCACGGTGTTACTATTAACTGTCCTATTTTCTTTTTAAAAAAAAATCAGCAGTGCATTAAGTCTTTGTGTGAGTGAAGCCAGTGCAGCCCTGGAGGGTTTGGCCAGTGTGTGAGGTAGAATGGGGTTAAGTACACATTTCCAGCAGAGAACCGTCCCTGAGGGTGTGGCCTATATATGAGGCAGAAAAGGGTTAATCATACTTCGGCAGAGCAGAAGCCCTGTGGATGTGGCCTGTATGTGTGACAGAGAAGGGTTAACCGCATTGCAGCAGAGCAAACACCCTTAGGGTGTGGTCTGTATGTGAGTCAGAAAATGGTTAACTGCTCTACAGCAGAGCAGAGTCCTTGTGGGTGTGACCTGTATGTCCTTGAGGACCTGTATGTGAGGCAGAAAAGGGTTAATCACACTGCGGCAGAGAAGGGCCCTTGTGGGTGTGACCTGTATGTGAGGCAGAAAAGGGTTAATTGCATAAAGTGTGGTTAACCCTTTTCTGCCTCACGTATAGGTCACACCCATGAGGACTGTGCTCTGCCACAGTGTGATTAACCCTTTTCTGTCTCACATACAGGCCACACCCACAAGGACTCTGCTTGCCTAGTACTATTTGCCTCAAATACAGGCCACACCCACAAGAAATCTGCTCTGCCAGGGTGATTAACCCTTTTCTGCCTCACATACAGGCCACACCCACAAGGACTCTGCTCTGCGGTAGTGCGATTATCCCTCACTTTACAGGTCCTCACATACAGGCCACACCCACAAGGACTCTGCATGCCGCAGTGCAATTAACCCTTTTTTGCCTCACATACCAGGCCACACCTGGACAAACCATCTGCATTACCGTGCTGTGCTGTAGGTCTATACTCCAAGGTATAATCATACACTGACAACAGAAGTGCCCACCTCTGTAGTCGGGCTGCTGCTAATGGTGGTACACCATTCTTTGGGCCTAAGATTGTTGTTAATCATAGATTGACCAATTGTGACTTAAAGTCACAATGCATTTCAATGAAGAAATGCGACGTTTTTAAGCAACAAAGTGTCTTTTTGAAACTTACCCCTACACACTGGATGCATGTGTGCTCTAAGTATGTTTTTATCACCACTTGATGTGCATAATTTTTACAATACCCTTGAGGCTTTTTCTGTACACGATCTCGCACAAAACTCAAAATACCGCATCATTGTGACTTAAGTCATAATATGTCTCAAAATACTATATCAAGAGTCTTTTATCAACTAGAGTAGTTTTAAAATATGTATCATGATAATAAAGTCATGTGCTCTCATAATATAGCGTTTAAACTGCTTGGAAATACGTTATGTAGAAGTTACAAGACGTTTTCCCTACCAATTCTCTAACGGGTATCGCGGACGTAAAAAACTGTGACTTAAGTCACACAGCTTTGAACGGTCCAACTTGTAGTATTTTCTGAGTACCTATGACTTTTTATACATGAAATTGAACTCCAATGCATGTAGATTTGTACTGTGCTAACAAAACTGCTTAGATCGCTACACGGTGCGGATAACAAAAAGGTCAAAACTGTAGACTTTCTACCTAAAAGCGGCGTGAGCGGTACTGCGGTAGTAATTGTAGAACGCCCACTTTTCGGACTTTGCAGAACGGGTAGTTTGCAGTGCAGACAAAGTTATAGGCAATAAGCCAGCAGAGCAGAGGTACAGAAGGCTAGCTGCTCCAAAAGGAACTCCAAGGTGTTGATCAGGGAACGGAGGGAAGCGGACCGACGGAGCAAGTATTATGTGGTCAGTGTATTATGTACAACAACGAAGAGCAAGGCCTTTTCCGCTCGAAGCTTGAAACAGTTAGCAGTAGTAGAGAGTATATACTTCCTGTACAAAACGTTTCACCTGGGTGCTCAATTCGGACTTCATTGATGCTGTTCACTGGTCAGTACTATACGGAAAGGCCTGCATGTTGATTCCCAGAGTACCTGGGTACAAATTCAGGGTCATTGTCAGATCACACGACATATTGTCTGTCTTTTTTCTCTTACGGCATACATGTACTGTAACAAAAACTCGCGTTGAGGTGTTGCTACATAGATTATGCACGATTTGCAAAGGTGCAAGGTACTTGCAAGTACAAGTCTGTTCAGACACCTTGTTGCATTGTTCGGTCAGATTGAAAAGTACCGATACATTTAGCTGCATACATATAATGACAGTATTCAAGTGTATTCATTAAATTTGTAGCTTTGTTATCTATGTAAACAATCAGCCACATCACTGGAGTTTGTTTATATAAAGTGTTTGAATTTGATCATAGAATTGTGACTTAAGTCACAATTCTAAGTCACAATTTCTTGGTCAATCTATGATTAAGGGTTTATGGTCTGTAATCAGAGTGAAACGTCGCCCATAAATATATTCATGGACTTCTTAACACCAAATATTAATGAAAGAGCTTCCTTCTCGAGCTTTGAATAGTTCTGCACACTGGAATGTAGCATTCGCGATGCAAAGGCAATCGGTCGTTCGTTCCCATCAGCCAATCTAAGCCCCAATGCCATATGTATGCTGAAGCATCACTAGCCAACCTAATGGGCAAACTTGGGTCATAGTGTATTAATACATTTGGTGAGGTAAGACACTGCTTCGCTTCCTTAAATGCTTGTTCACACACTTTTCAGACCATTTCCATCGAGCGTTTTTCGTTAGCAGTGCATCAAAGGATGAAGAAGTGTTGCCAGATTTGGGATGAATTTTGAATAATAGTTCACCAATCCCAAAAATGACCTGAGTTGCTGCACACTAGTGTGTATGGGGGGGCTTCCAACAATGCATCTAACTTTTGTCCCGTAGCATGCAGCCCATTAGCATCTGTCTTGAACCCAAGATATTCCACAGTCTTGACCAAAAAACGACATTTATCTTTGCTCAATTTCAGCCTTTCCTTCTGCAACCGCTTCAAAACCTCCTCCAAAGTAGACATGTGTTCTTCTCTGGTTTTACCCACAATGAGTACGTCATCCACGTAACACAATACCCCCGGTATGCCATGAAGGATCGTATCCATAGTTTGTTGAAAAATAGCTGGAGCTGAAGCAATTCCAAAAGGCAACCGCAAATACCGATACAGGCCACGGTGAGTGTTAATTGCAACATATTGCCGAGATTCTTCATCCAGTTCCATCTGAGTGTAGGCTTGTGCCAAATCCAGTTTGGAAAACCACTTCCCCCCTGCTAATGTGGCACACAGATCACTAGGCTTTGGCAATGGTACTTGTCCACTACCAATGCTTGATTTACTGATACCTTGAAGTCCCCACAGTACCATCTTTCTTAGGCACAACTACTATTGGTGCTGCCTAATCACAATGTGTGGTCTTTTCAATGACCCCTGCCATCCAAAGTCTGTCAGTTCTCTCTCTACAGCTTCCTTAATTGCAAAAGGTACTGACCTTGGTCTGTGGAACTTTGGCTGTGCCTCTGGTATCACTTTCAAGGTAGCTGTAAAACGAGTGAGCTTACTAAGTTCATTTTGAAACAGATCACTATATTGCTCCAGTAAGTTCTCTATGGAGGACTCAGGACCACCACAAGGAACTCGGTGGATTCCCACGTGAGACTGTTGACACAATGTCTTTGAAGCAATCGATCTCCATTTCACTCAGCCATTCTATACCTAACAAACCTGGCCCATCTCCATTAACCACTATGAGTCTTAAGGCCAGCTGTTACCCTTTGTATAAAACTTGGACATACACTTCCCCTACAACCACCAAAGGCTCTGCCAAATATGTTCTCAAAGATAAACGAGATTTATTCAACCTAACAGAATGCAAATAACATCTATAAGTGCTCTCGGAAATAATGGACACTGCTGCCCCCATATCTACCTCCATTGAAATCCAGGAACCATTGACACAAACCTCAGCCACCAATGCAAGTGATTGACGCCTCCCGATGGTAGCTATCATGTGACACTGGTCTCCATCTTGGTCTTCTTCCACATCCACCCATTTAGCCTTAGCTTTGTTCCTACATACTGCAGCTATGTGTCCTTTCTCACCACATTTGTGGCAACTCAGATCCTTCAGCCGGCATTGGCCCGAAGAATGAACATTTCCCCCCTGATTCCTTCTCGTAATGCTTGATGGTGGACAGCTTGTTCACGCCCAAATGAGGGCACTTAAACTGTTTGATTTGCAACTCTGCTATTTCTTGTGACTTTGCTAGTTCCAAAGCACCCGTGAATGTGAGCTTCGCCTCGGTCAATAGCCTCCGTTTAGCGGCCTCGTTTGATAACCCACACACCAACGATCACGCAAAGTGTCATCCAAAAAGTCGCCAAACTCACAACTACTAGCGAGCCGACGCAACTCAGCCACAAAATCATCTACGCTTTCAATCTCCCCCTGACTTTGACGGTAAAAATTAAACCGTTCAGCTATCACTATATGCTGGGGCTCAAAATTGCGAGTTAACACATCGCGGTAGCGGTACTCCTGTGGCCTCCCGGGCGCCAGAAGGTTCCTCAACACCCCATATGTCTTGGGTCCTATCACACTAAGTAGTATTGCTAACTTCTTATCCTCCCCAATACTGTTGGCAAAGAAGTACAGCTCTTCATGCCTGTCACAAAATGGAGCCTTTGATTAATCGGCCCACTTGAATCCAAGCTTGTGCACCCACATCAAAACAGTCATCTTCGATACAGCACACGAATGGTACCTTGCTTCATGCAAATCAAGGATGTCAGGTGATACAACGTCGTGATCTTTCAGCAGAATATCATCAACATGATTCTGAATACTCTGGAGAGTTAAGTATCCATCTTCATGCTTTCCACCTTGCTGCAG
The DNA here is from genome assembly GCA_949361645.1 of Spongilla lacustris. Taxonomy (NCBI): domain Eukaryota; kingdom Metazoa; phylum Porifera; class Demospongiae; order Spongillida; family Spongillidae; genus Spongilla; species Spongilla lacustris. The sequence continues at coordinate 3,187,108 of OX442436.1, forward strand.
CCTTTATTTAATCCAGCATTTTAGCTCCATCACCAATCAGGTCAAGCAAAGAGAAATGATCGCTCTGATTCATGTGATGTACTGCGACAGTCCTCAAATGCTTCCTCTCCAGTTGTCTCCCTCATTCAGCCCACCTTTTTACTGTGATTTGGCTAATAAAAAACATCTTTCCGACTTTCATTTGTGCATCATTTAGCGATACTCCTTTGGAGAGATCTAGGTAGTATAGCACAGTGCTAGCTTTCTTGCATCGACATCAGGGATATCTGGCATATGAGCAGCTAAGCTCCTTCGATGCATTGCTGGCAAATCACAGCTGCTGATCACCGAGACTTGATAGCTTGCACGTGCTGCAATTGTTTAACAACTCCGTTACCTGTTAGGGCTTTTTTCTTCATCAGCGGCTCCCATATTGGTGGCGACTGCTTTCTCCTACGAAACGGCAGCCCACAGGTAGAAGCTTGCTCTTCTTGGTTCTGAAAAGAATCGTTTTGGCTCTGTGATGCACACCCGCTTTCAGTAATGTTTAGCAATGATGTCATTAAAAATGATATTCATTTCAATATGTTGAAGCATCTATCAGAGGGTAAAGAGGATTTTTAATGCTAGAACTAGACCTACTTCCGATACGACATGCTCACTTTTATGCAGGATTTATAAAACATGCCTAAAGAAAATCCTGAGCTAACACTTTTCCTCCTCAAATTGATTTTCGTAAGCAAGCAGAACTCATACTGTGTTAGAAATCGGATGCGCAGTTTGGTGCAAGGTGCAACGTTGCATATATGTACCAACAATCAGCGCAACCCGTTGCGGAACAGTGGAGAAATTGGCTAAAAACTGTGTGTTTGGAGCAATAATACAAAATAAATGAGTTTGGCCCGAAAATAACACATCGTTTTCAATGTTACTTATTGCCAGATGGCTGGTAAAGCTTATTCTCTTATTTGATTTTGGTTATCCCATACCACTAGGCTGCAAAAATCAAGAGAATTGTAAAAAATAATTTAACATCAAGTATCACGTTACACACTGTACTATTGGTAGTTATAGCGCGGCTTTACTAGGTACTCGTACACTTGTAAGTTACCGCTGATTGGTCGATCGTATATGCAAGCTAGATTGAACTTTATTGGTAACACCAGCTGCATTTTAAAAGGCGGCCTACATCTATAGCTATATATTGAGGTTAAGCACACGTGTATGTGCTGCATACACGTATTTATATACACACCTACTGCTAGATTGACCTTCATTGGTAACAGCAGCTGCATATAGGCGACATAGATAGAGCCGTTTTATTGTTAAGGTTACCTATGGAGCTGGCTTGTGGGTCTATATATGCCTCAGTGCGGTGGCCCTGGCTGCCGCCTAGGTCACTGCAGGAGGGGCAACTTTGATGCAATGTTGGATGCTAGGCGTCATCAATACATGCGGCTCAAAGCTGAGGTGCTGCATTTGCGCCTCTTGCAAGCCAACCTGGTGGCCTCAGGCACCAAGCGAGCTATAGTCGAGCGACTGCTGAGCCACGAGTCATCCCAGAAGGATGTCGCGTGGAGTCATTCCCCAGCGGACTCAGACCAGTCTGGAAGCAACAAGGGCTCCTCATCCTCTCAGCACTTGGAGGAGGCTAGCCCGGCGGCCACTTCTGCCCCGGTCACCTCGAGGCCCTCCACACAGCGTGTGGAGCCGGCCTGCAGGGCCAGCACACGCTGGAGACGCTCCACTGGCCACGACTTCTCATCCGGGGGCGCTCCCACGGGGATGGTGGCGTCGAAGCAGAGAGTGGATCCTCGTCGGGCGCACACCAGCGCGGCTCCCGTCCGACCGCATCGCAGGGCAGCCGCCGCACGCAGCAAGGTGAACTCCCCCTCGGGGTCCTCGGTCAAGCGCAGTCCCTCTCCGGTGCGCGGTCGTAGCCACCGGGAGACAGCCCCGGGCAGCAGCCGCCGGCACGCTCGTTCTCGCTCCTCTCGGCATAGGTCCTGCAGCCCTTGCCCGAAGCGGCATTGCTACGGGAGGTCTGGCTTTGGTTCCAGTTCGTCGTCGAGCAGCGGGGGCAGCAGTTTCTCCTCATCGGAGTCGCGGCACAGGCATCGCCGCCATCACCGCCGTCGTTTCAGCAGCCTCGAGGACTTCTGGGCTTCCCCGTTCCCCTCCTGCACGTCCACTCCAGCCAAATGCCTGGTTGGAGGATTCGAAGAGGTAAATTTGTTAACTTTGATAAGTTACTGGGTCCAGCAGTGGGGGAGGGCGCCAGCGCAATCCTGGGTCTGGAGAAGAGGGAGAAAGATAAGGGGGCAGGGCGTCGGCGAGTGGTGGATCTCGCTACCTGGCTGGAAGCTTGGAACATATATTTGGCAGTCCGGATTCAGACAGCGCCTGATTCGGCTCTAGCGATGGTCAAATACCAAGCGTTCATCACCATGCTGTTCGGTTCATACCCTGCAGGTGTCTGCCTAAAGTATGATAGTACCTTCTGGCAGGCGGTGGCTAGGGACCGCTCCTACCTCACCCCTTGGGACCAGGTGAAAGAGGATATCTTGGTCTGGTGTGCCACTCACAATCCCTTTCGGGGTCCCAAACAGTTCCCTCCAGGGCCTGGCTCCTCCAACGCCAAACCCGCTCCCACTGGCCCCACCGGCTCTCACTCAGCAGGCCGGGCCACCCACACATCTTCCTTGAAGGAGATCTGCAAGCGGTTCAACTTCGCCACATGCACCCGGAACCCCTGCTCCTTCACCCACAAGTGTTGGTTTCCAGGCTGTGGCGCTGACCACCCCGGGAGGGCCTGTCCCAAGGCCACTACTCCCGCTCTGATAGTCATATTCATACCCCTTTACAACTCTCGGAATTCGAGAAGGAGTTCCAGTTATATCCAGTGTGCACAGTGTTTCTCTTGGTTTTACTGGCCCTCATACCCCTCATTTATCTCGTAATTTAGCGTCTGCTGCCAAGCACCCAGACGTGATCTGCGCTGAGCTGGAGAAGGAAGTTGCGGCTGGCAGGGTGCTGAGCAGATTCCAATGGACACATTCCGTTCCTCAGGCTTGGGTGCTATCACACAGAAAGGAGGGAAATGGAGGATGATTTTGCACTTGTCTGCCCCCCTGGGTAGCAGTGGGAATGATGGCATTGACAAGGACCAGTTTCCCATCCAGTACTCCACAGTGGATGAGGCTATCTCTTTGGTGACGAGCTTCGGCGTTGGGGCAGTCATGGCGAAGGTAGACCTCCAAGCAGCCTTCAGAATGGTCCCTGTGTCTCCTGCTGATTGGGATCTTCTTGGCATGCAGTGGCAGCGGAAATACTACGTGGACACTTGCCTCCCATTCGGATTGAGATCAGCCCCATTCCTGTTTAACCAATTCGCAGAGGTCCTCAATTGGATCCTGTGCCAAAACTACCAAGTGATGGCAATCCACTACCTGGATGACTTTCTGATTGTCGGGGCTCCAGGGTCATCCGGATCAGTGTGCGGCCTCAATCTAGCGGACCTTGGCAGTCTGCGACAGGCTGGGCATTCCGGTAGCACTGGACAAATTGGAAGGGCCCTCCATGACCATCACCTTCCTTGGCATCCAATTGGATTCAGTAGCTCAGGTCCTCTCGCTCCCCTTGAACAAGGTTTCTGACATCATGGCTATCGTCTGCAAATGGTTGGGGCGTCGTATGGCTACCAAACGTGAGCTCCTCTCCTTGATTGGCAAGCTGTCTTTTGCCACCAAAGTGGTCCCGGCAGGCCGCCTGTTCCTAAGACGGCTGATTGACCTATCCACAACAGTGGACAGGCTCCATCACCATCTCCGCATCGGTGCTGAGGCCAGAGACTTGGAGTGGTGGGCCCATTTCCTTCCACAGTGGAATGGTCGTGCCAAGTTCCTGGATCCACAGTGGTCGGGTCCAGCCTCCTTGAACCTGTACACAGATGCCTCTGGTTCGCACGGGTTTGGGGCCTACTTCGACAGGGCCTGGCTCAGGGGGACCTGGCCTCCTCGCCAGACACTCCTCTTTGCGATACTGTTTGCTGCTAGTGCTTGGAGTCAGAGGCTCTGCAGGAGATGGGTCACATTCCATAGTGACAACCAGGCAGTGGTACAGGCGTGGTCTGGCCTTTCATCACGAGATCCCTCCCTCATGGGGCTACTCCGGGAATTGTTCTGGGTGGCTGCCCGCAACAATTTCACAATCAGGCTGGTGCATGTCCCCCCGGAAGCACAATGCAGTGGCCGATGCGCTGTCACGTAATTTGATGACTCGGTTCTTTGCTCTTGCGGGGGCAGGCCGACCCCCAGCCCTCAGCCATTCCACCCCACCTTACCCTGCTGTAGAGTCACGGATCTCAGCCCTGGTTTGGGAGTCGAGAGCTCCTTCGACAGCTGCTACATATCGGGCTGGGATTCAACAGTTTGTGGCCTTCTGCTACCACCACCGTTTGGCCCTGTTTCAGCGAGCAAGCAGCAGGTGGTGGCCTTTGCAGCCCACCTCTCCTCAGCTGTCAGCCTCCCCACCATTCCGGTGTACCTGGCAGCAGTCACATTCTTGCATCACACTCAAGGTCTCTGTAGCCCAGTTTCTAACAATCCCACATTGAAGCTACTGATGCGCGATATTCGGCGCTCTCAGGCGGAGCGTCCTCCTAAGCACTGTAGGTTGCCGATTTCCCCTCAGATCCTCACTCTGCTCCGGAGGGGCAGTGGATGCAGACACCTCCATGAGTGGGTGGGATACTCGCTTGCTACGGACGGCGATGTCCCTGGCCTTCTATGGTTTTCTCCGGGTAGGGGAGTTCACGGCTACACCACTCCATCGGGAGGTGCAATGTTTGGTTCATGGGGCATCAGCTGAAGGTCCTCTTGAGGCGCTCCAAGTCTGACCAGTAGGGACGGGGGACCGTAGTGTCGGTCGGATGCAGCAGAGACAGCTCTTGCCCGGTGAGCAGCATGAAACAGTATCTGGAGTGCTGCCCGGCCCCTAGCTCCAGCCCCCTCTTCATCTGGGAAGATGGGTCTCCCTTGACTGCCAGGAGGTTCCGATCGCAGCTACGAGTCTACTTTGGCAAGTTGGGTTTGGACCCTGACCAATTCAACACTCATAGTTTTCGCATTGGGGCAGCGACTACAGCAGCCAAGGTGGGGATCTCTTCTGGCATAATCAAGCAGTTGGGCCGCTGGCGAAGTAGGGCCTTCAAGACCTATATAAGATGTGACCCTCAGCATGCCGCAGCAACAGCAGTGATGGCCAAGTGTCAGGACTGACGGCAGCTCATTGGACTGGACCAGACTGTTGTTGTGTCATGCTATTTTTTATATACATTTGCTACCCACACCCACAATCCGGCTCTTACTTACCAATGTCCTATGTACAGTGGGTGGCGAGTTTTGGGCATTAACTTTGGGCGGGGCCCTGCAGGCTAGTCTCTTCCCGGCAACCCAAGCCTGGACCAGCGTCCTGGCCTTGGTACACAGAGCACCCAGTGAATGGTCAGCATCACCCCTGGTCTCTGTTGCCGGTCATCCCAAACCTGGCCGACTGAGACCAGCATCTCAGTCACTGGGGTCCACAGTGGCTGGGTGACCAGCGTCACTGCCAGCCACACCCTGCGGCCAGGGTATTAGGAGGGGGGGGGGGACTCAGGCCTAGTGGGGGCCCTTGCCTACTACCCCTATTTCTCGCCAATCCATCAAAGGGTTTGAGCTAGATGGCGATAAGGGTTAAGAGCTGAGCATTCTCTGCAGGGTGGTTACCTAGGACTACATTAACTTTAGGTGAATGAGTGGTTATTGCACGAACTTATTGACCAAATACCTTCCTTCTAGTTAACCTTTTTGGATTGGCAAAGATCTTTGCAAATAAAACAGCATGAAGAAATGCAAGGTTGTCTGTAGACGTAGCACAGTTTTGGGTGATCTCTTAGTGTCAGGGACATAAGAAGCCTGCAGATATGCACTGCTGTTTCGTAGAACTTTGTTAGCATTAATCCTGGACAAATATCTACAAGTTTTTTGAACATTATGATTACTACTTTCCTGTAATCACTACCCCTCAATGTATCCTTGTTTAGAACTGCATTTTGTATTTTATGCAGTTCAGGTAGTGCCTCTTCTGGTGCTAGATACATGGTTTCCTCTATCATGTTACTGAAGTGCCCTTTCAAATCATGAAGAGGTTCAATTGGGTACACTTCATATTGAGCTAGAAAAAGGGATTCCAGTGGCATTTCAGGATTGGTTTGAAGCAATGCTGGCACATCCCTTTCTTAAATCTTCAAGCTTTTCCTTCTTTTTATGCTTAATGCTCACACCATGGACTTCTAGTTCCATGTTCAACTCTCTAACCGTAAGCTTATCAAAAGAACTCATTACACCCTTCTTCCATGCATGTCCATTGATCACAAAGTTTTGACGGGATTGAAGATTGTGTTTTTCACTCCTGCAACTGTGAACCACATCATCAAAAAAGCTCGAATATGCACCACACCCTACACAGCAGTAGTTTCCCTCAACAGAGTGGCCAGCCTCAAACTGCTGTGCTGGTCCATCACCATGAAAGAAGCGGACAATGTCAGTTCCAACAACTGTATTTGCCAAGGATATTGGAGCCCCCATTTCAAACATACACTGTTTCCTGCATTGTACATACTTAAGCTGGTCTTTCAATGTAGAAGGTGACCTTCCAATGATATGGAGCTCAGGGCATTCCACAATGCCTTGAACATCAGTAACTTTTGCAGTCTTGCATTTCGTCTCATCAGATGTGTGGTAAAAGCTTGGATCATACATTCCTGACACCAGTACAAGCATTAGCCCATGTCTGGAGACTGAGGAGTGGTCGTGCCAAACTTTTAACATTTGTTGTCTGCTTACCTTCTTTAGCTTTTCTTGAAGCTCTGTACCATCACTTTCCTGATGATGCTTCCAACCTGTTTCTTACCTCACTGCGACCATCTATGTATTCATCACTACTGTTCCTCACTAAACCTTGCTCTTCATGTAATGCCAGCATTTTCTTTTGAATTTGAAATAGTCTAACATGTCTTGAGTAGGTTTTGCTCAATTTTTCAACCACTTTTGGTACTGGATCCTTGATTACTTAAAATGTTGTATGCACATCTTCCACAGCTTCGTTACCCATCAGAATTTGGCCAGTTTCTACTAGTTGAGATATACTTTTCTTGTGATAGTTAGAAGATTTCTTCATTGGAAATGAGATTCCTCCTGGCAGTTTCTCTGATTTTCTCCTTCTCTCGTCACTAGTGGAACACCATTGGCTGCAAGAAACTCTTTTGTCTGCCCACCATTTTTCTGATGCAGACCATATTTTCTTGCCAACTCTGACCAGTTAACTTTTTGATCTGCTAGCAAACCATGTACGGGCTTCATACTTTTTCAATTGTCAGAATATCCATTGAATGTCCATGATATTTCACTTGAATTCTTCTGCTTCCTAACCCTTCCTCTTTTCTAACCAGGTCATATTTGTGCCAACTAGTTCTGTGTCCCATTACAGTTATCGTCCATTGCCATCTGAATTACTGCTCTTGTTTTCTGCACTATTTTTTGCTGCTCCTTTCTTTTTTCAGACCTGGATGGCACAGCCATCATTCTTAGATGTGGAGTTTTACGAATAATGGCTTGGGCACTCTCACCAAATCTCTCTTGACTTGTTGAATCCAGTGGATTTAAAACACCTTCCACACAACTTTCTGGTGATGATAGTTGAATGGCATCGAGAGTTATTACAGCATTTTTGGGCTTGCCTGCATGCTATCCACATGGGAATGCTCTGTGTAATGATGGGTATGTTGAAAGACATGCATTGCAATTATGTACATGATGTGTGCTTTTGCTTGTTACATCTAATGTATTCCATTGGTCATATAGTTTTCTTCATTATTGTGGGATCCCAGTGCTTGTTAAAGATTGATAGAACTGTGGACGTTTTCCTCAGCACTTTGCTTTGCGAAAGTATCATTCTGGGTACTCTGAAAACAGTTTATCATATTCATTTACTACCTTCTCCAATTGATTATTTTTTGGCTATTTTCTTTGTTCCAACATGCATAAAATTTTTCTGTACAATCATCCTTAGTGCTACGCGAGCAAAACTGCAATTCACCACTTCGGACATGTTGTGTAGTCTTCAACTATTATATAAAGTAATTAAATAGATGTTTCAAGTAATCACCCTAGCACAGCCAGTTATACACCCACATACACCTCTTTTACATGCACCTCTTATACACACACAGCCTCTAGTAGGAGTAAGCATTTACTTTCAAATTCAGTTTGTAAGTAGAGAGGTCCTATACCTATCAATTTGTTTTGTTCGTTAATTTTTATGTCATCCGTTATGGAGATACAGTTAAATAAACTACGTTAACGTTTTCACGCTTGATTCGTGCCATTGTTATAATCCCAGCCTCCAAATTAATGGAATGCCCCAAATTATTGGTGCGAATCGAGCATAAAAATGTTTTTCCAAATGTATCTTCGTAACGGATGACATGAAAATTAACGAACAGAACAAATCGATTGGTATAGGACCTCTCTAACTACAAGTTGAATTTAAAGCGATTTGACTACTCACCGAAAGTTATGGCAGGTTTGAACCCGGAGGGGTATCTGACATTACAATAATGGCACGGAGCAATCATTAGCCCCCAAAATGTATTTTACCAAAGTACAATGGTGTAGCGTGAAGTTTTGAAAAGGAAGTCGATAGCTTTAGCCATTTGGAATTTATAGTGATTCAAACATAAGGGAATTTTATAACATTATATATATGGGACAGAGTCGGACAAAATGGCACACCATATGGGACAGTTTCTGTGAAGATATCACCCTTTTATAACATTATAATGTTATAAAAATGCTTCTTGTTTGAATCATTATATCTTTCAAACACTAAACGCTATAGACTTTCTATTTTCAACAGTTCATACTACACCATTTCTTTATGATAAATTACATTTTGGAGTCTTGAACTTGCTCCACGCCAGTATTGCTACCTGACTGGGTTCAAACCCGCCATAACTTTAGGTAGGAGTAATCAAATCGCTTCAAATTCGGTTTGTTGGTACAGAGGTCCTAAACCTATCCATTCGGTCTGTTCGTTAATTTTTATGCCATCCGTTACGGCACTCCATACAGTTGAACAAAGTATGTCCACTTTTCCTGTTCGATTCACGCCAATGATTTTGGCAAATCGCGTCCCGCTCAATATTGGTATGGGGAGGCAGTTGTTATATCATTGGCGCGAATCGAGCAGAAAAAAGTGCATGTACTTTGTTCAACTGTATCACCATAACGAATGGCATAAAGATTAACGAACAGTAAAAATCAATAGGTATAGGACCTCTGTACAGATCTAGCAACTGAATTTGAAGCGATTTGATTACTCATACCTAACATAATGCACATCCATTGTATTTAGTGCAGAGCCAAGTACATTTTTCCGTACATGTAGAAAAACCAATCCCTAACTGGTTTTATGTGTTAATCTGTTGTTTTTTCTTATGGACAAAATGAGCCTTCGTATATATATGGGACAGTTTACGCGAAAATGTCACCCTTTTGAAATGTTACAAAAATGCTTCTTGTTTGAATCCCTATATCTTCCAAATGCTACATGCTATCAACTTCCTTTTTTCAACAGTTCATACTACACAATTTCTCTATGACAAATTACATTTTGGAGTCTTGCACTTGCTTGATGCCAGTAATGCAACGTTCGATACCCAACCGGATTCAAGCCCACCATAACTTATACATGGGAATAGAAAAAGTCCCATATTCATCTGGTTCCTAATTTAACTGCTTGGGCTGAAATGCAATCATCATTAATGCGAGGTATTTATGGCCAGAAATGTATGGGCCCAGAAGAAGCTACTTTTTTATCCCATATGCGGTGGGACTACAAAATCGTTTGACTCACTACATTTTGTCTTACTATGTCGATAGATCATGCTCATCAATTTACTCTGGCAATTCCTAGTCAACCTCAGTCCTAATTGGTTTTTGCAACCACAGTTTTGAATATTCCATAAATGACCAACCAAAGCATTATCGCATTTATCTCATTTAGCTTCTGCTGACATAAAAATCTAAGACTTATGTGTTAATTTTATGTGCATTGATGTATGATTTTGAATATTAAACTTATGATTCTTTTGTTTTTTTTTTGGGTGGTGGATATGGATTTACAGATCCTTGGGAATTGAATAAGCAGTTGCATTTTCAAAATTTGAACACTTTGGAGTGCACACCATCATGTCCTTCAAGTTCAGTTTCTTCATTTATGTGAGTGTCAGGAAGTGTAAAAATGTCTTCTCTTGAAAATGCATGGGGTATGGGGGGTGGTAAAAGCCGGATAATCACTTCACTACACCATCCCACACAAAAAAAAAACAAACTAGAGTATCTTCATAATTGTTAATGCTTACTCGTGCTGTGTGCGATTCATTAAAATCCTGTTGAAGCACCTGTTTTTTTCCTGAAATGTTGAAACAGACTACGCTGCATGAATGATTATAATAAGTAGATACACTTGTTTAAACATGAGAATTTTACCCTGGTGGTGATGGGAAAGAGAGATACAGCTATTTTTTCCATTTCAGATGGGAATTCTTTCCATGCAGGCTGGTCTCAGATATTGAAATTGACCTGCCTCATACTGAAGGCTAGAATCCCTCCATTTTACAGCACAATCATTGTTATCAAATAAGTAGAGTAACCTTTGTAATTGATGAGAGCTCAAACTATTGATAAGGAATCCTTGAGTTCCATCGAACAATGAATTTTAAAAAGATGCAGATGCTTCTAGAAACTGGGAAGAGGTGCGTTTTGTGATACTCAGATGAAGAGGCTATCACATTAAGGAGAGTTTTGAAATAGGAAATGTGGACATTGAAGCTCTGCATGCCTTGTAAATGATTTTGCAGTTGATGGGAAAGTACACTGCCTAGGGACTACACTGAATGTGTTGGGCAAACCCAGAGTCTAATATCAACTCTTGGGTCTCTATTATTGTTTAAAGATAGCATATTAACTAAAAGCTAATGTGACTGCATGTATGCAGAATAGTAAACAAAAGAAACAAGTAGATATGGCAAAGAGAATATCGATAGTACATCAAGACGTTAAAGTCCTAACAACTACAGCAGGTAGCATAGCCTGATATCGTTTGTTTGATTTGACTGCATGTATGCAGAATAGTAAACAAAAGAAACATGTAGATATGGCAAAGAGTACACCAAGACGTTAAAGACCTAACAAGTACAGCAGGTTACATAGCCTGATATCTTTTGTTTGATCAGGCAATATGTCAGGTCCTAGTTAAATTTGTTCCTGTAAAAAGATGGCAGGTGTGAGAGGAACATTTTAATTAAGTTCATTTCTAATGTATCTGTAATATTTAAGCAGTTTCCTCAAGATGCATCAAATATAAACACTGAAGGACTAGATCACTTTTGCAAAGAAATGTGGCTTTTGATAGTAACGCATTGCCCACCTCCGGGTTTACTCCGTCCGTGCATTTCATCCTAGGCTCACTCAGCTGCATTGATCGATGCCATTGACTCAACAGGTCCTCTAGAGCATATAGTACAGAGACAGCTTGGCACGAAAAACTTCACAGTGTCAATTTATTAGATGTTTTGACAAGGCTGTGGATTAAGTCAGATCCTAATAAACAAGTGTCACTATCAAGTTGTGAAATGATCATTCTGTGGAGGACATAATTTTCATTCCTGTCCCAAGAAAGCAACAATGCATAGTAGTGGCCTTTCATTTGACAATCATCATTTAGCTTCTATCTTTCTAAACTTATATAACACTATACTTCAATGATTTCAGTTTGGTGAAAATTTGTAGTACCTTATATGGTATTTAATAGATTTAATCTTGAATTTGTGGGTTTAATTATTTATAATCAATTTTTAACATGCATGTTGATGTGTTTGGCATAAAATGAAATGAATGAATTGCCACGATTCCAAGCCTTGAGGGTGTGTATTCATGCATCACAATATCAAAAACAGTTAGCAATAGATTTATAGTAATGTGTTTCAAATCTTAATCCAGATGCTGTGCCTAGCATGCCAGTAGATTTGAGCAGCTTCAGTGCTATTCGCAGAGCTATTAGATCTTTAGCAGTTGTTATATGATACTTAGAAAATAGGGTTCATGGGTAAGAATCAAATCTGGATTGAATTTTGAAGCAGATTGTAATATTTTTACAAATATATTGTGCTCTGTGCATAAAACTGTAAAGTATAGATTATGGAATTACCAGGTGGATTGAATAGTGTTTCTAGCTAGGTACATGTTATTGCATCGTTGCAGCAGCTCCAACCAGCATTAATTAAAATGATACTGTAAAGTTTATCTTGGTATACTTGTTATTTCTTCTGAATTCCTGAACAGTTCGACAGTGCAGACACGTCGCATATGGCTGTGGAACAAAAAAACCTTCATTGATTTTGATAAAGATGAGGCAGACGATGAAAGTTATGATGAAGAAAATTCAAGAACTGAATTGACCAAAACTTATATCTGTAAAAGACTAAGCTAACAGTAGATCAGTGCATCATACTATTGGTTGAGTTCTGTATTGTGAGAATGTCTAAATAATTCTGTTTGAATAAACTGTGACTACATTACTTTTAACTGAACTCATGAAAGATCAAATTACGTTTGTCATTCTTTTTGACATGTGTTGCTAACAGTTTATTTACATACAGTAAGTATAGATTTATTGACTAGTAATGGTTTAATGATTAAACGTTGTTATTATGATTTCATGTATTGTGAACATCTAAAACTAGAAATTTATGGTTTAACATGGTTTATGATAAGCCATGATTGAGCTAGTTAAATCTAATAGTATTAAACATACTATTCTTATAGATATAGATTTACTAACTAGTAATGTTTTAATTATTAAGGGTCGTTATTATGATTTATCATGGTTTATCGATAATAAACCATGAACGTGGTAGATCAAATCTACCTCCCTCCCATCCATTGTCCACAGCACGCCTGCCACCCTCACCTCCCCCTCCCATGACATTGAATTGGTTTAGCGTCGTTGTGCACGCCTGCAAACAACCACAACCACATAGAGACACATACAGCCACCAACACATACAACTTCCACCTCAACACTTTCCAACCACATCCATGAACAACACACACAAACACTAACACACAGAGCAGGGGCCAAACACATAATTAATTTAGCAGGGTGGGCCCACACACCTGCACGGAAAAACCTCTGTGGGAAAAATCCACACAGTAGGAAAATAAACCGCTCACAAACAACAAACACAAAGTTCCGCCGCCACCTTCCTCCAGTGAAGAGACTTCATGATCTGCTCTCTGGCTAAGGAATCTCTTTGCCTGCATTATGTGAAACATACAACCCTCCCGGGGAAAGTTCTCAGTGCGCACAAACGCTTAGACTGAATTGTTACACCCCTTCCACCTGCTACATATATATACCCCCAATGTGGCCACCACGTGCTGTCTGACCAATCGCATTGGGAGGGAGCTTAGTTTCTGTCTAATTTTACTCCGTACAAACGACAGAAACGTATATATGTATCAAACATACTATTCTTATACATCTAGATTAACTAGTGATGGTTTAATTATTACATGTAGGGATTTTAATGAATAACGACTTTTAATAATTACACCATTACTAGTTACTAAATCTACATTTATAAGGATACTACTTTAATTTCATCTAGCATGTTCATAGTTATTTCTACTTTGAGATATTCACATTACATGTAATATCATTAAAATAAACCATTGCTACTTACTAAATCTAGACCTATAAGTATAGTATCCATTTAGATTTAATCTAGCATCTACATGTTTCATGATAAACCATATTAAACCAAAAGTGTTATATCTACTTTGAGATATTCACATTACATATAATATCATTAAAACGACTAAACCATTACTAGTAGTAAATCTAGATTCGTATGGATAGTATGTTGAAGAGTTTTAGATTTAATCTAGCAAGATCATGGTTTTGATAAACCATGATAAACCTAAATGTTATTTTTACTTTGAGATTCATATTACATGTAATATCATTAAAATAATGCAGAATTTTACCATTACAACTTACTAAATCTAGTCCTATAAGTATAGTATCCATTTAGATTTAATCTAGTATGATCATGGTTTATGATAAACCATGTGTTTTTCTACTTTGAGATATTCACATTACATGTAATATCATTCAAATCATAAGAACGTGTTTCAATTACAAGTTAGTAAATATAGACGTAAAAGGGTAGTAACATTTAGATTTAATCTAGCATGTTAATTGTTTAGTTTATCATAAACCATGTTAAACCATAAGTGTTATTGAGATATTCACACTACATGTAGTATCATTAAAATCATACTTTCTATTACTTATTAGTAAATCTAGATCTTTAAGGATAGTATGTTTAAAGTTTTTACACTTAATCTAGCATGTTCATGGTTTATGATAAACTATGATAAATCATCAAGTGTTATTTCTACTTCGAGATATTCACAATACCTGAATTATCATTAAAATCATAATAACGACCTCTATTACTAGTTAGTATATCTAAATCTATAAGGATAGTATGTTAAAACTTTTTAGACTTAATCTAGCATGTTCATGGTCATAAACCATGATAAACCATAAACGTATTGTAGGCCCACAGTAGATGTGAGCCTACTATACATGTGGGCCCACAATACATGTGGGCCTACATTACAGGTGGGCCTACTGTACACGTATGCCCACAATACATCTTGGCCCACAGTACATGAGGAATATATTATGGCCTAAAATACATATGGGCCCACAGTACATGTGAGACCAGAATACATGAAGGCCTACTGGGCCTACTGTACATCTGGGCCTACTATACATGTGGGCCCCCAGTACATGTGGGCCTCCAATACATGTGGGCCTACAATACATGTGGGCCTACAAAACATGTGGGCCTACAAAACATGTGGGCCTACTGAACATGTGGGTCTACTTTACATGTGGGCCCACAGTACATGGGGGGCCTACTATATATGTGTGTCCAAAGTACGTGTGGGCCCACAGTACATGTGGGCTCACAATACATGTGGACCTACTATACATTTGGGCCTTCTATTCATGTGGGCCCACAATACATGTGGGCCTACTGTACATGTGGGCTCTCAATACATGTGGGCCCACAGTAAATGTGGGCCCACAACACCTGTGGGCCAACAAAACATGTGGGTGCCTAATAGTTGTGTTCCTACAATACCGGTTGGCCTGCTGTACGTCTTGGTCTGCTGTACATGTGGGCCCCAATTTATGTGGTTCTACTATACATGTGGGCCTACTGTACATGTGGGCACAAAATACATGTGTAACCACAGTACTTGTGGGCCCACAGTACATGTGGGCCCTCAGTATTTGTTGGCCCACAACACATGTGAGCCTACTGTTTATTTGTGGGCGTATTACGCCCACATGTAATACACATGGGCCCACAATACATGTGGGCCCACCATACATATTGGCCTACTAATCATGTGGGCCCACAATGCATGTTAACTTAGTATAGACATGGATCCACAGAACATCAGGTCGCACAATACATGCAGTTCTACTATATATGTGTGTCCAAAGAACATGTGGGACCACAGTACATGAGGGCCCACAATACATGTGGACCTACTATACATTTGGGCCTACTATAAATGTGGGCCCACAGTACATATGGGCCCACAATACATGTGGGCCTACTGTACATGTTGACTCTAAGTACACGTGAGCCCACAGTACACATGGGCCCACAATACATGTGGGCCCACCATTCATATTGGCCTACTAATCATGTGGGCCCACAGTACATGTTAACTTAATATAGACATGGATCCACAGAACATGAGGTCTCACAATACATGCAGTTCTACTATACATGTGGGCCCACAATACATGCGCGCGTTCTATCCTTATGGGCCCACTGCACATTTGGGCCCACTATACAAGTTGGCCCACAATGCGTGTAGGCCTACATTACGTGTGGGCCTTTTATCCATGTGGGCCCACCATACATATGGACCTACTATACATGTGAGCCAAAAGTAGATGTGGCCCCTTTAGGGCACACAATAAATGTCGCCCAATACATGTGGGCATACAATACATGTGAGCCTTCTGACATGTGGGCCAACTTTACTTGTTAGCCCACAATACACGTGGGCCCACAGTACATGTGGGCCTACCATACATGTGGGCCCACAATGTATGTGGGCCCACATGTAACACATGTGGTCCCACAATATGTGTGGATCTACTATATATATGGGCCCACAGCACATGTGGGCCCACAATACATGTGGGCCTACAATACAGGTGGGCCTACTATACACGTATACCCACAATACATCTTGGCCCACGGTAAATGAGGAATATATTATGGCCTAAAACACATGTGGGCCCACAGCACATGTGGGTCTACAATACATGTAGGTCTGCTGGGCGTACTGTACATCTGGGCCATATCATCCCCTCACTCACCCATATGATCCCCTTGCATCCTCATAATAACCCCTCACTCCCCCATATGATTCCCTCACTCCCCTTTATGATCCCCTTGCTCCCCCATATGATTCCCTAACTCCCCATATGATCCCCTCACTGCCACATGTATAGTGGGCCCACATGTACAGTAGCTCATATGGATAGTACGCACGCATGTATGTTGGGCCCACATGTATAGTAGGCCTGCATGCATTGTGGGCCCTCATGTACTGTGGACCCATATGTATAGTAATTTAACATGTATTGTGGTCCCACATGAATAGTAGGCCCATGTGTATGGTGGGACCACATGTACTGTGGGCCTACATATATTGTGGGCAAGGTAAGCCCACATATGTTGTGGGCATTAAAGGCCCACATATATTGTGGGCGCAGTAGGCGCACATATATTGTGGGCGTAGTAGGCCCACATGTATTGTGGGCGTAGTAGGCTCACATATATTGTGGGCGTAGTAGTCCCACATGTACAGCAGGCCCGCGTGTATTGTAGGCCCACATGTAAATTAGGCTCACATGTACAATAGGCCCACATGTATTAGAAGCCCACATGTATTGTGGGCTAACATATATTGTGCGACCATATGTATAGTAGGTCCACATGTATTGTGGGCAAACATGTAAAGTAGGCCCACATGTATTGTACGCCGACATGTAATAGGGGCCCCCATGTATAGTAGACCTACATGTATTGTGGGCATGGTAGGCTCAGATATATTGTGGGCGTAATAGGCCCACATATATTGTGGGCGTAGTAGGCCCACATATATTGTGGGCATAGTAGGCCGACATTTATTGTGGGCGTAGTAGTCCCACATGTACAGCAAGCCCACGTGTATTGTAGGCTTACATGTACAATAGGCCCACATGTATTAGAAGCCCACATGTATTGTGGGCCAACATGTATTGTGCGACCATATGTATAGTAGGTCCACATGCATTGTGGGCATACATGTAAAGTAGGCCCACATG
Source organism: Spongilla lacustris (assembly GCA_949361645.1). Classification (NCBI taxonomy): domain Eukaryota; kingdom Metazoa; phylum Porifera; class Demospongiae; order Spongillida; family Spongillidae; genus Spongilla; species Spongilla lacustris. Next base: position 3,204,667 of record OX442436.1, read on the forward strand.
TATTGTACGCCGACATGTTGTAGGGTCCCCAATGTATAGTAGTAGGCCCACATGTCTTGTGGGCTAACAAATACTGTGGGCCCATATTTACTGTGGGCCCACATGTACTGTGGTCACACATGTACTGTGGTCACACATGTATTTTGGGCCCACATGTACAATAGGCCCACATGTATTATAGGCCCACATGTATTGGGGGCCAACATGTATAGTAGGCCCAGATGTATTGTGGGCCCACATGGCCCACATGTGCTGTGGGCCCACAGTACACATTAGCCCACAATTACAATTCATGCGGGCCTACTATACATGTGGGCAATCAATATATGTTCGCCCTCAATACATGTGGTCCCCCAATACATGTGGGCCTACAATACATGTGGAGCTACTACACATGTGGGCGCACAATACATGCGACCCAATTTACAATATATAATGGCCTAAAACACATGTGGGCCTACTATATATGTGGGCCCACAATTCGCCAATTCGACAATTTATTGGCCGCCCACATTTGTAGTAAGCTCACATGTACAGTACGCCCACATGTATTGTAGGCGCACATGTATTGGGGGACCACATGTATTAGAGGCCCACATGTACTGTGGGCCAACATGTATTGTGTGACCTCATCTATTGTGGGCCCACATGTATACTGTGGGCACACATGTATTGTGGGCCCACATTTACAGAAGGCCCACATGTATAGTAAACCCACATGTACAGTAGGCCCAGACATACAGTAGGCCCACATGTATAGTAGGCCCACATGTATTGTGGGCCCACATGTATTGTGGGCCCACATGTATTGTGGGCCCACATGTATTGTGGGCCCACATGTACTGTTGGCCCACATGTGCTTTGGGCGCACATTTAAAGTAGGTCCAGTAAGTCCCACATGTATTGTAGGCCCACATGTTTTGGGGGTACCCATTTGCTGGGGACCTACATGTATAGTAGGCCCAGACATACATTATGCTCATGTGTATTGTTGGCCCACATGTATTAGGGGCCAACATATATAGTGGGCCCACATGTATTGTGGGCCCACATGTACTATGGGCTCAGATGTATAGTAGGTCCATATGTATTGTGGGCAGACATGTCTTGTGGGCACACATATATAGTAGGCCCACATGTACTGTGCACCCATATGTATTGTGGGACCACATGTGCATTAAGCCCAAGTGTTTTGCGGGACCACATGTATAGTAGGCCAGTGAGCTATACATGTGGGCCTACTGTACATATTTTGGGCATAGTAGGCCCACATATATTGTGAGTGTAGTAGGCCCACATAATGTGTGGGCGTTAATGTCCCACATTTATTATAGTACATGTGGGCCCACCATATATATTGGTCCTACTAATCATGTGTGCCCACAAAACATGTTAACTTACTATACATGTGGGCCTATAGTACGTCTGGACCTCATGTGGAAGCCTACAATACATGTATGCCTACCGTACATGTGGGACCACAAAACATGTGGGCAAACTATACATGTGAGCCCACAGTACGTGTGCGCCCACAATACATGTGGGCACACAATAAATGTGGGTCTATTATACATGTGGGTCTACAACATGTGGACCCGCAATACATGTGGACCTAGTATACAAATGGGCCCACAGTACATGTGGGCCGACAATTTATGTGGGCCTACTATAAATGTGGGCCCAGAATACATCTGGGCCTATTATACATGTGGGCCCCCAAGATATGTGGGCATACAATACATGTGAGCCTTCTGTACATGTGGGCCAACTTTACTTGTTAGCCTACAATATACGTGGGCTCACAGTACATGTGGGCCCACAATAGATGAGGTCGCACAATACATGTTGGCCCACAATACGTGTGGGCCTATAATACATGTCGGCCTATTGTACAAGTAAAGTTGGCCCACACATACAGGAGGCTCACATCTATTGTATGCCCACATGTATTGTAGGCCCACATGTATTGTAGGCCTACATGTATTGGGGGCACACTTGTATAGTAGGCCCACCTGTATTGAAAGCCAACATGTATAGTAGGCCCACATGTATAGTAGGCCCACATCTATTGTGGGTACACAGTACATGTGGACCCATATATATAGTAGATCCACATGTATTGTGGGACCACATGTGTTGTGGGCCCACATCTATTGTGGGCCCACATGTAAAGTAGGCCCACATGTACTGTGGGCCCATGTATATAGTAGGCCACATGTATTGTAGGCCCACATGTATAGTAGGCCCACATGAATTGTGGGCCCACATGTATAGTAGGCCCACATGTACTGTGGGTAACATGTACTGTGGGCCTACATGTATTATAGGCCTAGAAGTACAATGGGCCCACATATGTTATGGGCCCACATGAATTGCGGGCCCATTTGGCTAGTAGCTGAACTTGTATTGTGTTCTGTGGGCCCATATCTTCTTTGGGCACGTATATATATATTAGTTCCAAATGTACTGTGGGCCCACAGGTATTGTGGGCCCACATGTTCAGTAGGCCCACATGTACAATAGGCCCACATGTATCATAACCCAAATGTATTGTGGGCCAACATGCATTGTGCGACCATACGTATAGTAGGTCCACATGTATTGTGGACAAACAAGTATATGTTAGCCCACAATGCATGTGGGCCTACTATAAATTGTGGGCATAATAGGTGCACATGTATTGTAGTACATGTGGGCCCGCAATATATGTGGACCCACCATACATATTGGCCTTCTAATGATGTGGGCCCACAGTACATGTTAACTTAATATAAACATGGATCAACAGTACATGAGGTCCCACAATACATGCAGGCCTACTATACATGTGGGCCCACAATACGTGCACGCATACTATCCTTATGGACCCACTGTATATCTGGTCCCACTATACATGTGGGCACACAATGCATGTGTGCCTTCATTGCGTGTGGGCCTACTATGCATGTGGGCCCACCATACATATGGACCTACTATACATGTGGGCAAAAAGTAGATGTGGGCCCTTAAGGGCACACAATAAATTTTGGTCTACTTTACATGTGGGTCTCCTACACATGTGGACCCGCAATACATGCGGACCTAGTATATACAAATGGGCCCACAGTACATGTATTGTGGGTGTAACAGGCCCACATTTATCATAGTCAATAAGTACGGCTCCTGCTGGAGTAATGCTAAGTTTTACTTGGCCTACTATACATGTGGGCCCCCAATGCATGTGGGCCTACAATACATTTGGATTGTAGCCGCAGATGAACAGTAGCCCCACATGTTTTGTAAGCTGACATGTATTAGGGGCCCACATGTATAGTATGCCCACATGTATTGTGGGCCCCCCTGGCCCACATGTACTGTGGGCCCACATGTATAGTAGGCCCGTGTATTGTGGGCCCACAAATTTTGCGGGCCTACTACGCCCACAAGATATGTATTGTAGGCCCACATGTATTGTGGGAGCACATGTACTGTGGGCCCACATGTATAGTTTGCTCACATATATAGTTACTGTACATGTGTGCCTACTATACATGTATTGCGAGCACCACTGATGGACCCCATGTATCGTGGGCCCATTAGTTCAGTAGGCCCAAATTCATTGTCTGCCCGCATTTGTAGTAAGCCCACATGTACAGTAGGCCCACATGTATCGTAGGCCCACATGTGTTGTGGGCCCACATTTACAGAAGGCCCACATGTATAGTAAACCCACATGTACATTAGGCCCACATGTATTGTAGGCCCACATGTATAGTAGGCCCACATGTATTTTGGGCCCACATGTATTTTGGGCCCACATGTATTTTGGGCCCACATGTACTGCCACAATACATCTTAGCCACAATACATGTGGAATATATTATGGCCTAAAACGCATGTGGGCCCACGGTACATGTGGGCCCACAACACATGTGGGCTTACTGGGTCTACTGTACATCTGGGCCTACTTAATACATGTGGGCTCCCAATACATGTGGGCGTACAATACATGTTGGACTACTGAACATGTGGGCCTACTTTACATGTGGGCCCACAGTAACAGTACATGGGGGGCCTACTATATATGTGTCCAAAGTACATGTGGGCCCACGGTTCATGTGGGCCCACAATACATGTGGGCCTACAATACATGTAGGCCTACTGTATGTCTGGGTCTGCTGTACATGAGGGCCCCAATTCATGTGGGCCTACTATACGTGCGGGCCTACGGTACATGTGGGCCTACTGTACATGTTTGCCCACAATACATGTGGACCTACTATACATATGGTCGCACAATACATGTTGGCCCACAGTACATTTGGGACTACTATACATGCGTGCCCAAAGAAGATATGGCCCACAATACATGTGGGTACACAATACATGTGAGGCTACTATACATATGGGTCCGCAATTCCTGTGGGCCCAGAACATATGTGGGCCTATTGTACTTGTGGGCCTATAATACATATGGGCCCACAGAATATGTTTGCCTACTATAGGCCCACAATATATGAGGGCCCCAATTCATGTGGGCCTACTATACAATTGGGCCAACGGTGGCCCACAGTATAGTAGGTTACACGCATTGTGGTCCGACATGTATAGTGGGCCCACATGTACAGTGCGCCCATATGGATAGTACGCGCGCATGTATTGTGGGCCTACATGTATAGTAGGCCTGCATGTATTGTGGGACCTCATGTACTGTGGATCCAAGTTTAGAGTAAGTTAACATGTATTGTGGGCCCACATGTATAGTAGGCCAATATGTATGGTGGGCCCACATATATTGTGGGCCCACATGTACTACAAAATATGTGGGCCTACTATGCCCAAAATATGTACAGCAGGCCCACATGAATATACAGTAGGCCCATATGAATTGTAGGCCCACATGTATTGTGGGAGTACATGTACTGGGAGCCCACATGTACAGTGGCCCATATGGATAGTACGCGTGCATGTATGTTGGGCCCACATGTATAGAAGGCCTGCATGTATTGTGGGACCTCATGTACTGTGGACCCATATGTATAGTAAGTTAACATGTTTTGCGGTCACACATGTACAGTAGGCCCCTGTGTATGGTGGGACCACATGTACTGTGGGCCTACATGTATGGTAGGCTCACATGTATTGTGGGCCCACATGTATAGTAGGCCCACATATATTGTGGACATGGTAGGCCCCCGTATGTTGTGGGCGTAATAGTCCCACATATACTGTGGGCGTAGTAGGCCCATATATACTGTGGGCATAGTAGGCCTAGATATATTGTGGGCGTAGTAAGCCCACATATATTGTGGGCATACTAGTCCCACATGTACAGCAGGCCCACATGTATTGTGGGCCCAGATGTAAAGTAGGCCCACATGTATAATAGGCCCACATGCATTAGAGGCCCACATGGATTGTGGGCCAACATGTACTATGCGACCACATTTATTGTGGGCCCACATGTTTAGGAGGCCCACATGTACTGTGGGCCCACGTGTATTGTGGGCTAACAAGTAAAGTTGGCCCACAAGTACAGGAGGCTCAGATGTATTGTATGCCCACATGTATTGGGGGCCCACATGTATAGTAGGCCCAGACGTACAGTAGGCCCACATGTATTGCAGGCCACATGTATTGTTGGCCCACATGTACTGTGGGCTAACATGTGTTTTAGACCATAATATATATAATATTTAATTGATAGCCCACAATACACGTGGACGTACTGTACATGTGGGCCCACAATGCATGTGGCCCTACAATACAGGTGGGCCAGTAATCCATATGTATCTAGATTTACTAACTAGTAATGGTTTAATTATTAAATATACTTATTATGATTATAGTGATAGTATACCTATTGTGAATATCTCAGTGTGGAAATAACACTTATGGTTTAACATGGTTTATCATAAACCATTCAATGGTAAATTAAATCCAATGCACTCAGACATACTATCCATATGTATCTAGATTTACTAACTAGTAATGGTTTAGTTATTAAATGTTCTTATTATGATTTAAATGATACTATACCTATTGTGAATATCTTAGTGTCGAAATAACAATTATGGTTTAACATGGTTTATCATAAACCATTTAATGGTAAATTAAATCTAATACACTCAGACATACTATCCATATGTATCTAGATTTACTAAGTAGTAATGGTTTTATTATTAAACGTTGTTATTATGATTTTAATGATAGAATAACAATTGTGAATATCTCAGTGTAGAAATAACACATGGTTTAACATGGTTTATCAAAAACCATTCAATGGTAAAATAAATCTAATACACTCAGACATACTATCCATATGTATCTAGAATTACTAACTAGTAAATGTTTAATTATTAAATGTCGTTATTATGATTTTAGTGATAGTATACCTATTGTGAATATCTCAGTATGGAAATACCACTTATGGTTTAACATGGTTTATCATAAACCATTCAATGGTAAATTAAATCCAATGCACTCAGACATACTATCCATATGTATCTAGATTTACTAACTAGTAATGGTTTAGTTATTAAATGTTCTTATTATGATTTAAATGATAGTATACCTATTGTGAATATCTTAGTGTCGAAATAACAATTATGGTTTAACATGGTTTATCATAAACCATTTAATGGTAAATTAAATCTAATACACTCAGACATACTATCCATATGTATCTAGATTTACTAACTAGTAATGGTTTTATTATTAAACGTTGTTATTATGATTTTAATGATAGAATAACAATTGTGAATATCTCAGTGTGGAAATAACACATGGTTTAACATGGTTTATCAAAAACCATTCAATGGTAAAATAAATCTAATACACTCAGACATACTATCCATATGTATCTAGAATTACTAACTAGTAATTGTTTAATTATTAAATGTCGTTATTATGATTTTAGTGATAGTATACCTATTGTGAATATCTCAGTATGGAAATACCACTTATGGTTCAACATGGTTTATCATAAACCATTCAATGGTAAATTAAATCCAATGCACTCAGACATACTATCCATATGTATCTAGATTTACTAACTAGTAATGGTTTAGTTATTAAATGTTCTTATTATGATTTAAATGATTGTATAACTATTGCGAATATCTCAGTGTCGAAATAACAATTATGGTTTAACATGGTTTATCATAAACCATTTAACGGTAAATTAAATCTAATACACTCAGACATACTATCCATATGTATCTACATTTACTAACTAGTAATGGTTTAATTATTAAACGTTGTTATTATGATTTTAATGATAGAATAACAATTGTGAATATCTCAGTGTGGAAATAACACATGGTTTAACATGGTTTATCATAAACCATTCAATGGTAAAATAAATCTAATACACTCAGACATACAATCCATATGTATCTAGAATTACTAACTAGTAATTGTTTAATTATTAAATGTCGTTATTATGATTTTAGTGATAGTATACCTATTGTGAATATCTCAGTATGGAAATACCACTTATGGTTTAACATGGTTTATCATAAACCATTCAATGGTAAATTAAATCCAATGCACTCAGACATACTATCCATATGTATCTAGATTTACTAACTAGTAATGGTTTAGTTATTAAATGTTCTTATTATGATTTAAATGATTGTATACCTATTGCGAATATCTCAGTGTCGATATAACAATTATGGTTTAACATGGTTTATCATAAACCATTTAATGGTAAATTAAATCTAATACACTCAGACATACTATCCATATGTATCTACATTTACTAACTAGTAATGGTTTCATTATTAAACGTTGTTATTATGATTTTAATGATAGAATAACAATTGTGAATATCTCAGTGTGGAAATAACACTTATGGTTTAACATGGTTTATCATAAACCATTCAATGGTAAATTAAGTCCAATGCACTCAGACATACTATCCATATTTATCTAGATTTACTAACTGGTAATGGTTTTATTATTAAATGTACTTATTATGATTTTAGTGATAGTATACCTATTGTGAATATCTCAGTGTCGAAATAACAATTATGGTTTAACATGGTTTATCATAAACCATTTAATGGTAAATTAAATCTAATACACTCAGACATACTATCCATATGTATCTAGATTTACTAACTAGTAATGGTTTTATTATTAAACGTTGTTATTATGATTTTAATGATAGAATAACAATTGTGAATATCTCAGTGTGGAAATAACACATGGTTTAACATGGTTTATCAAAAACCATTCAATGGTAAAATAAATCTAATACACTCAGACATACTATCCATATGTATCTAGAATTACGAACTAGTGATTGTTTAATTATTAAATGTCGTTATTATGATTTTAGTGATTGTATACCTATTGTGAATATCTCAGTGTGGAAATACCACTTATGGTTTAACATGGTTTATCATAAACCATTCAATGGTAAATTAAATCCAATGCACTCAGACATACTATCCATATGTATCTAGATTTACTAACTAGTAATGGTTTAGTTATAAATGTTCTTATTATGATTTAAATGATAGTACACCTATTGCGAATATCTCAGTGTCGAAATAACAATTATGGTTTAACATGGTTTATCATAAACCATTCAATGGTAAATTAAAACTAATACACTCAGACATACTATCCATATGCATCTAGATTTACTAACTAGTAATGGTTTAATTATTAAATGTACTTATTATGATTTTAGTGATAGTATACCTATTGTGAATATCTCAGTGTGGAAATAACACTTATGGTTTAACATGGTTTATCATAAACCATTCAATGGTAAATTAAATCTAATACACTCAGATATACTATCCATATGTATCTAGATTTACTAACTGGTAATGGTTTAATTATTAAATGCTCTTATTATGATTTTAATGATAGAATAACAATTGTGAATATCTCAGTGTGGAAATACCACTTATGGTTTAACATGGTTTATCATAAACCATTCAATGGTAAATTAAATCTAATACACTCAGATATACTATCCATATGTATCTAGATTTACTAACTGGTAATGGTTTAATTATTAAATGTACTTATTATGATTTTAGTGATAGTATACCTATTGTGAATATCTCAGTGTGGAAATACCACTTATGGTTTAACATGGTTTATCATAAACCATTCAATGGTAAATTAAATCTAATACACTCAGATATACTATCCATATGTATCTAGATTTACTAACTAGTAATGGTTTAATTATTAAATGTACTTATTATGATTTTAGTGATAGTATACCTATTGTGAATATCTCAGTGTGGAAATAACACATGGTTTAACATGGTTTGTCATAAACCATTCAATGGTAAAATAAATCTAATACACTCAGACATACTATCCATATGTATCTAGAATAACTAACTAGTAATTGTTTAATTATTAAATGTCGTTATTATGATTTTAATGATAGTATAACAATTGTGAATATCTCAGTGTGGAAATAACACTTATGGTTTAACATGGTTTATCATAAACCATTCAATGGTAAATTAAGTCCAATGCACTCAGACATACTATCCATATTTATCTAGATTTACTAACTGGTAATGGTTTTATTATTAAATGTACTTATTATGATTTTAGTGATAGTATACCTATTGTGAATATCTCAGTGTCGAAATAACAATTATGGTTTAACATGGTTTATCATAAACCATTTAATGGTAAATTAAATCTAATACACTCAGACATACTATCCATATGTATCTAGATTTACTAACTAGTAATAGTTTTATTATTAAACGTTGTTATTATGATTTTAATGATAGAATAAAAATTGTGAATATCTCAGTGTGGAAATAACACATGGTTTAACATGGTTTATCAAAAACCATTCAATGGTAAAATAAATCTAATACTCTCACACATACTATCCATATGTATCTAGAATTACGAACTAGTGATTGTTTAATTATTAAATGTCGTTATTATGATTTTAGTGATAGTATACCTATTGTGAATATCTCAGTGTGGAAATAACACTTATGGTTTAACATGGTTTATCATAAACCATTCAATGGTAAATTAAATCTAATACACTTAGACATACTATCCATATGTATCTAGATTTACTAACTAGTAATGGTTTAATTATTAAATGTACTTATTATGATTTTAATGATAGAATAAAAATTGTGAATATCTCAGTGTGGAAATAACACATGGTTTAACATGGTTTATCAAAAACCATTCAATGGTAAAATAAATCTAATACACTCAGACATACTATCCATATGTATCTAGAATTACTAACTAGTAATTGTTTAATTATTAAATGTCGTTATTATGATTTTAATGATAGTATACCAATTGTGAATATCTTAGTGTGGAAATAACACATGGTTTAACATGGTTTATCATAAACCATTCAATGGTAAATTAAATCTAATACACTCAGACATACTATCCATATGTATCTAGATTTACTAACTAGTAATGGTTTAATTATTAAATGTTCTTATTATGATTTTAGTGATTATACCTATTGTGAATATCTCAGTGTGGAAATAACACTTATGGTTTAACATTGTTTATCATAAACCATTCAATGGTAAATTAAATCCAATGCACTCAGACATACTATCCATATGTATCTAGATTTACTAACTGGTAATGGTTTAATTATTAAATGTACTTATTATGATTTTAGTGATAGTATACCTATTGTGAATATCTCAGTGTGGAAATACCACTTGGAAATAACACATGGTTTAACAAGGTATATCATAAACCATTCAATGGTAAATTAAATCTAATACACTCAGACATACTATCCATATGTATCTAGATTTACTAACTAGTAATGGTTTAATTATTAAATGTACTTATTATGATTTTAATGATAGAATAACAATTGTGAATATCTCAGTATGGAAATAACACATGGTTTAACATGGTTTATCAAAAACCATTCAATGGTAAAATAAATCAAATACACTCAGACATACTATCCATATGTATCTAGAATTACTAACTAGTAATTGTTTAATTATTAAATGTCGTTATTATGATTTTAATGATAGTGTACCTATTGTGAATATCTCAGTGTGGAAATAACACATGGTTTAACATGGTTTATCATAAACCATTCCATGGTAAATTAAATCTAATACACTCAAACATACTATCCATATGCATCTAGATTTATTAACTAGTAATGGTTTAATTATTAAATGTACTTATTATGATTTTAGTGATAGTATACCTATTGTGAATATCTCAGTGTGGAAATAACACTTATGGTTTAACATGGTTTATCATAAACCATTCAATGGTAAATTAAATCTAATAAACTCAGACATACTATCCATATGTATCTACATTTACTAACTAGTAATGGTTTAATTATTAATCGTTGTTATTATGATATGAATAAAAGTATACCAATTGGGAATATCTCAGTGTGGAAATAACACTTATGGTTTAACATGGTTTATCATAAACCATTCGATGGTAAATTAAATCTAATACACTCAGACATACTATCCATATGTATCTAGATTTACTAACTAGTAATGGTTTATTTATTAAATGCTCTTATTATGATTTTAATGATAGTGTACCTATTGTGAATATCTCAGTGTGGAAATAACACATGGTTTAACATGGTTTATCATAAACCATTCAATGGTAAATTAAATCTAATACACTCAGACATACTATCCATATGCATCTAGATTTACTAACTAGTAATGGTTTAATTATTAAATGTACTTATTATGATTTTAGTGATAGTATACCTATTGTGAATATCTCAGTGTGGAAATAACACTTATGGTTTAACATGGTTTATCATAAACCATTCAATGGTAAATTAAATCTAATATACTCAGACATACTATCCATATGTATCTAGATTTACTAACTAGTAATGGTTTATTTATTAAATGCTCTTATTATGATTTTAATGATAGTGTACCTATTGTGAATATCTCAGTGTGGAAATAACACATGGTTTAACATGGTTTATCAAAATCCATTCAATGGTCAATTAAATCTAATACACTCAGACATACTATCCATATGTATCTAGATTTACTAACTGGTAATGGTTTAATTATTAAATGTACTTATTATGATTTTAGTGATAGTATACCTATTGTGAATATCTCAGTGTGGAAATACCACTTGGAAATAACACATGGTTTAACATGGTATATCATAAACCATTCAATGGTAAATTAATTCTAACAAACTCAGACATACTATCCATATGTATCTACATTTACTAACTAGTAATGGTTTAATTATTAATCGTTGTTATTATGATATGAATAAAAGTATACCAATTGTGAATATCTCAGTGTGGAAATAACACTTATGGTTTAACATGGTTTATCATAAACCATTCGATGGTAAATTAAATCTAATACACTCAGACATACTATCCATATGTATCTAGATTTACTAACTAGTAATGGTTTAGTTATTAAATGTTCTTATTATGATTTTAGTGATAGTATACCTATTGTGAATATCTCAGTGTGGAAATAACACATGGTTTAACATGGTTGATCATAAACCATTCAATGGTAAATTAAATCTAATACACTCAGACATACTATCCATATGTATCTAGAATTACTACCTAGTAATTGTTTAATTATTAAATGTCGTTATTATGATTTTAATGATAGTATACCAATTGTGAACATCTTAGTGTGGAAATAACACTTATTGTTTAACATGGTTTATCATAAACCATTCAATGGTAAATTAAATCTAATACACTCAGCTATACTATCCATATGCATCTAGATTTACTAACTAGTAATGGTTTAATTATTAAATGTACTTATTATGATTTTAGTGATAGTATACCTATTGTGAATATCTCAGTGTGGAAATAACACTTATGGTTTAACATGGTTTATCATAAACCATTCAATGGTAAATTAAATCTAATACACTCAGACATACTATCCATATGTATCTAGATTTACTAACTAGTAATGGTTTATTTATTAAATGCTCTTATTATGATTTTAATGATAGTGTACCTATTGTGAATATCTCAGTGTGGAAATAACACATGGTTTAACATGGTTTATCATAAACCATTCAATGGTAAATTAAAACTAATACACTCAGACATACTATCCATATGCATCTAGATTTACTAACTAGTAATGGTTTAATTATTAAATGTACTTATTATGATTTTAGTGATAGTATACCTATTGTGAATATCTCAGTGTGGAAATAACACTTATGGTTTAACATGGTTTATCATAAACCATTCAATGGTAAATTAAATCTAATACACTCAGATATACTATCCATATGTATCTAGATTTACTAACTGGTAATGGTTTAATTATTAAATGCTCTTATTATGATTTTAATGATAGAATAACAATTGTGAATATCTCAGTGTGGAAATACCACTGATGGTTTAACATGGTTTATCATAAACCATTCAATGGTAAATTAAATCTAATACACTCAGAAATACTATCCATATGTATCTAGATTTACTAACTGGTAATGGTTTAATTATTAAATGTACTTATTATGATTTTAGTGATAGTATACCTATTGTGAATATCTCAGTGTGGAAATACCACTTATGGTTTAACATGGTTTATCATAAACCATTCAATGGTAAATTAAATCTAATACACTCAGATATACTATCCATATGTATCTAGATTTACTAACTAGTAATGGTTTAATTATTAAATGTACTTATTATGATTTTAGTGATAGTATACCTATTGTGAATATCTCAGTGTGGAAATAACACATGGTTTAACATGGTTTGTCATAAACCATTCAATGGTAAAATAAATCTAATACACTCAGACATACTATCCATATGTATCTAGAATAACTAACTAGTAATTGTTTAATTATTAAATGTCGTTATTATGATTTTAATGATAGTATACCAATTGTGAATATCTTAGTGTGGAAATAACACATGGTTTAACATGGTTTATCATAAACCATTCAATGGTAAATTAAATCTAATACACTCAGACATACTATCCATATGTATCTAGATTTACTAACTAGTAATGGTTTTATTATTAAACGTTGTTATTATGATTTTAATGATAGAATAACAATTGTGAATATCTCAGTGTGGAAATAACACATGGTTTAACATGGTTTATCAAAAACCATTCAATGGTAAAATAAATCTAATACACTCAGACATACTATCCATATGTATCTAGAATTACGAACTAGTGATTGTTTAATTATTAAATGTCGTTATTATGATTTTAGTGATTGTATACCTATTGTGAATATCTCAGTGTGGAAATACCACTTATGGTTTAACATGGTTTATCATAAACCATTCAATGGTAAATTAAATCCAATGCACTCAGACATACTATCCATATGTATCTAGATTTACTAACTAGTAATGGTTTAGTTATAAATGTTCTTATTATGATTTAAATGATAGTACACCTATTGCGAATATCTCAGTGTCGAAATAACAATTATGGTTTAACATGGTTTATCATAAACCATTCAATGGTAAAATAAATCTAATACACTCAGACATACTATCCATATGTATCTAGATTTACTAACTAGTAATGGTTTAATTATTAAATGTACTTATTATGATTTTAATGATAGAATAACAATTGTGAATATCTCAGTATGGAAATAACACATGGTTTAACATGGTTTATCAAAAACCATTCAATGGTAAAATAAATCAAATACACTCAGACATACTATCCATATGTATCTAGAATTACTAACTAGTAATTGTTTAATTATTAAATGTCGTTATTATGATTTTAATGATAGTGTACCTATTGTGAATATCTCAGTGTGGAAATAACACATGGTTTAACATGGTTTATCATAAACCATTCCATGGTAAATTAAATCTAATACACTCAAACATACTATCCATATGCATCTAGATTTATTAACTAGTAATGGTTTAATTATTAAATGTACTTATTATGATTTTAGTGATAGTATACCTATTGTGAATATCTCAGTGTGGAAATAACACTTATGGTTTAACATGGTTTATCATAAACCATTCAATGGTAAATTAAATCTAATAAACTCAGACATACTATCCATATGTATCTACATTTACTAACTAGTAATGGTTTAATTATTAATCGTTGTTATTATGATATGAATAAAAGTATACCAATTGGGAATATCTCAGTGTGGAAATAACACTTATGGTTTAACATGGTTTATCATAAACCATTCGATGGTAAATTAAATCTAATACACTCAGACATACTATCCATATGTATCTAGATTTACTAACTAGTAATGGTTTATTTATTAAATGCTCTTATTATGATTTTAATGATAGTGTACCTATTGTGAATATCTCAGTGTGGAAATAACACATGGTTTAACATGGTTTATCATAAACCATTCAATGGTAAATTAAATCTAATACACTCAGACATACTATCCATATGCATCTAGATTTACTAACTAGTAATGGTTTAATTATTAAATGTACTTATTATGATTTTAGTGATAGTATACCTATTGTGAATATCTCAGTGTGGAAATAACACTTATGGTTTAACATGGTTTATCATAAACCATTCAATGGTAAATTAAATCTAATATACTCAGACATACTATCCATATGTATCTAGATTTACTAACTAGTAATGGTTTATTTATTAAATGCTCTTATTATGATTTTAATGATAGTGTACCTATTGTGAATATCTCAGTGTGGAAATAACACATGGTTTAACATGGTTTATCATAATCCATTCAATGGTCAATTAAATCTAATACACTCAGACATACTATCCATATGTATCTAGATTTACTAACTGGTAATGGTTTAATTATTAAATGTACTTATTATGATTTTAGTGATAGTATACCTATTGTGAATATCTCAGTGTGGAAATACCACTTGGAAATAACACATGGTTTAACATGGTATATCATAAACCATTCAATGGTAAATTAATTCTAACAAACTCAGACATACTATCCATATGTATCTACATTTACTAACTAGTAATGGTTTAATTATTAATCGTTGTTATTATGATATGAATAAAAGTATACCAATTGTGAATATCTCAGTGTGGAAATAACACTTATGGTTTAACATGGTTTATCATAAACCATTCGATGGTAAATTAAATCTAATACACTCAGACATACTATCCATATGTATCTAGATTTACTAACTAGTAATGGTTTAGTTATTAAATGTTCTTATTATGATTTTAGTGATAGTATACCTATTGTGAATATCTCAGTGTGGAAATAACACATGGTTTAACATGGTTGATCATAAACCATTCAATGGTAAATTAAATCTAATACACTCAGACATACTATCCATATGTATCTAGAATTACTACCTAGTAATTGTTTAATTATTAAATGTCGTTATTATGATTTTAATGATAGTATACCAATTGTGAACATCTTAGTGTGGAAATAACACTTATTGTTTAACATGGTTTATCATAAACCATTCAATGGTAAATTAAATCTAATACACTCAGCTATACTATCCATATGCATCTAGATTTACTAAATAGTAATGGTTTAATTATTAAATGTACTTATTATGATTTTAGTGATAGTATACCTATTGTGAATATCTCAGTGTGGAAATAACACTTATGGTTTAACATGGTTTATCATAAACCATTCAATGGTAAATTAAATCTAATACACTCAGACATACTATCCATATGTATCTAGATTTACTAACTAGTAATGGTTTATTTATTAAATGCTCTTATTATGATTTTAATGATAGTGTACCTATTGTGAATATCTCAGTGTGGAAATAACACATGGTTTAACATGGTTTATCATAAACCATTCAATGGTAAATTAAAACTAATACACTCAGACATACTATCCATATGCATCTAGATTTACTAACTAGTAATGGTTTAATTATTAAATGTACTTATTATGATTTTAGTGATAGTATACCTATTGTGAATATCTCAGTGTGGAAATAACACTTATGGTTTAACATGGTTTATCATAAACCATTCAATGGTAAATTAAATCTAATACACTCAGATATACTATCCATATGTATCTAGATTTACTAACTGGTAATGGTTTAATTATTAAATGCTCTTATTATGATTTTAATGATAGAATAACAATTGTGAATATCTCAGTGTGGAAATACCACTGATGGTTTAACATGGTTTATCATAAACCATTCAATGGTAAATTAAATCTAATACACTCAGAAATACTATCCATATGTATCTAGATTTACTAACTGGTAATGGTTTAATTATTAAATGTACTTATTATGATTTTAGTGATAGTATACCTATTGTGAATATCTCAGTGTGGAAATACCACTTATGGTTTAACATGGTTTATCATAAACCATTCAATGGTAAATTAAATCTAATACACTCAGATATACTATCCATATGTATCTAGATTTACTAACTAGTAATGGTTTAATTATTAAATGTACTTATTATGATTTTAGTGATAGTATACCTATTGTGAATATCTCAGTGTGGAAATAACACATGGTTTAACATGGTTTGTCATAAACCATTCAATGGTAAAATAAATCTAATACACTCAGACATACTATCCATATGTATCTAGAATAACTAACTAGTAATTGTTTAATTATTAAATATCGTTATTATGATTTTAATGATAGTATACCAATTGTGAATATCTTAGTGTGGAAATAACACATGGTTTAACATGGTTTATCATAAACCATTCAATGGTAAATTAAATCTAATACACTCAGACATACTATCCATATGTATCTAGATTTACTAACTAGTAATGGTTTTATTATTAAACGTTGTTATTATGATTTTAATGATAGAATAACAATTGTGAATATCTCAGTGTGGAAATAACACATGGTTTAACATGGTTTATCAAAAACCATTCAATGGTAAAATAAATCTAATACACTCAGACATACTATCCATATGTATCTAGAATTACGAACTAGTGATTGTTTAATTATTAAATGTCGTTATTATGATTTTAGTGATTGTATACCTATTGTGAATATCTCAGTGTGGAAATACCACTTATGGTTTAACATGGTTTATCATAAACCATTCAATGGTAAATTAAATCCAATGCACTCAGACATACTATCCATATGTATCTAGATTTACTAACTAGTAATGGTTTAGTTATAAATGTTCTTATTATGATTTAAATGATAGTACACCTATTGCGAATATCTCAGTGTCGAAATAACAATTATGGTTTAACATGGTTTATCATAAACCATTCAATGGTAAATTAAAACTAATACACTCAGACATACTATCCATATGCATCTAGATTTACTAACTAGTAATGGTTTAATTATTAAATGTACTTATTATGATTTTAGTGATAGTATACCTATTGTGAATATCTCAGTGTGGAAATAACACTTATGGTTTAACATGGTTTATCATAAACCATTCAATGGTAAATTAAATCTAATACACTCAGATATACTATCCATATGTATCTAGATTTACTAACTGGTAATGGTTTAATTATTAAATGCTTTTATTATGATTTTAATGATAGAATAACAATTGTGAATATCTCAGTGTGGAAATACCACTTATAGTTTAACATGGTTTATCATAAACCATTCAATGGTAAATTAAATCTAATACACTCAGATATACTATCCATATGTATCTAGATTTACTAACTGGTAATGGTTTAATTATTAAATGTACTTATTATGATTTTAGTGATAGTATACCTATTGTGAATATCTCAGTGTGGAAATAACACTTATGGTTTAACATGGTTTATCATAAACCATTCAATGGTAAATTAAATCTAATACACTCAGATATACTATCCATATGTATCTAGATTTACTAACTGGTAATGGTTTAATTATTAAATGCTTTTATTATGATTTTAATGATAGAATAACAATTGTGAATATCTCAGTGTGGAAATACCACTTATGGTTTAACATGGTTTATCATAAACCATTCAATGGTAAATTAAATCTAATACACTCAGATATACTATCCATATGTATCTAGATTTACTAACTGGTAATGGTTTAATTATTAAATGTACTTATTATGATTTTAGTGATAGTATACCTATTGTGAATATCTCAGTGTGGAAATACCACTTTTGGTTTAACATGGTTTATCATAAACCATTCAATGGTAAATTAAATCTAATACACTCAGATATACTATCCATATGTATCTAGATTTACTAACTAGTAATGGTTTAATTATTAAATGTACTTATTATGATTTTAGTGATAGTATACCTATTGTGAATATCTCAGTGTGGAAATAACACATGGTTTAACATGGTTTGTCATAAACCATTCAATGGTAAAATAAATCTAATACACTCAGACATACTATCCATATGTATCTAGAATAACTAACTAGTAATTGTTTAATTATTAAATGTCGTTATTATGATTTTAATGATAGTATACCAATTGTGAATATCTTAGTGTGGAAATAACACATGGTTTAACATGGTTTATCATAAACCATTCAATGGTAAATTAAATCTAATACACTCAGACATACTATCCATATGTATCTAGATTTACTAACTAGTAATGGTTTAATTATTAAATGTACTTATTATGATTTTAATGATAGAATAACAATTGTGAATATCTCAGTGTGGAAATAACACATGGTTTAACATGGTTTATCAAAAACCATTCAATGGTAAAATAAATCTAATACACTCAGACATACTATCCATATGTATCTAGAATTACTAACTAGTAATTGTTTAATTATTAAATGTCGTTATTATGATTTTAATGATAGTATACCAATTGTGATTATCTTAGTGTGGAAATAACACTTATTGTTTAACATGGTTTATCATAAACCATTCAATGGTAAATTAAATCTAATACACTCAGCTATACTATCCATATGCATCTAGATTTACTAACTAGTAATGGTTTAATTATTAAATGTACTTATTATGATTTTAGTGATAGTATACCTATTGTGAATATCTCAGTGTGGAAATACCACTTATGGTTTAACATGGTTTATCATAAACCATTCAATGGTAAATTAAATCCAATGCACTCAGACATACTATCCATATGTATCTAGATTTACTAACTAGTAATGGTTTAGTTATAAATGTACTTATTATGATTTAAATGATAGTACACCTATTGCGAATATCTCAGTGTCGAAATAACAATTATGGTTTAACATGGTTTATCATAAACCATTCAATGGTAAATTAAAACTAATACACTCAGACATACTATCCATATGCATCTAGATTTACTAACTAGTAATGGTTTAATTATTAAATGTACTTATTATGATTTTAGTGATAGTATACCCATTGTGAATATCTCAGTGTGGAAATAACACTTATGGTTTAACATGGTTTATCATAAACCATTCAAGTAAATTAAATCTAATACACTCAGATATACTATCCATATGTATCTAGATTTACTAACTGGTAATGGTTTAATTATTAAATGCTCTTATTATGATTTTAATGATAGAATAACAATTGTGAATATCTCAGTGTGGAAATACCACTTATGGTTTAGCATGGTTTATCATAAACCATTCAATGGTAAATTAAATCTAATACACTAAATAATACTATCCATATGTATCTAGATTTACTAACTGGTAATGGTTTAATTATTAAATGTACTTATTATGATTTTAGTGATAGTATACCTATTGTGAATATCTCAGTGTGGAAATACCACTTATGGTTTAACATGGTTTATCATAAACCATTCAATGGTAAATTAAATCTAATACACTCAGATATACTATCCATATGTATCTAGATTTACTAACTAGTAATGGTTTAATTATTAAATGTACTTATTATGATTTTAGTGATAGTATACCTATTGTGAATATCTCAGTGTGGAAATAACACATGGTTTAACATGGTTTGTCATAAACCATTCAATGGTAAAATAAATCTAATACACTCAGACATACTATCCATATGTATCTAGAATAACTAACTAGTAATTGTTTAATTATTAAATGTCGTTATTATGATTTTAATGATAGTATACCAATTGTGAATATCTTAGTGTGGAAATAACACATGGTTTAACATGGTTTATCATAAACCATTCAATGGTAAATTAAATCTAATACACTCAGACATACTATCCATATGTATCTAGATTTACTAACTAGTAATGGTTTAATTATTAAATGTACTTATTATGATTTTAATGATAGAATAACAATTGTGAATATCTCAGTGTGGAAATAACACATGGTTTAACATGGTTTATCAAAAACCATTCAATGGTAAAATAAATCTAATACACTCAGACATACTATCCATATGTATCTAGAATTACTAACTAGTAATTGTTTAATTATTAAATGTCGTTATTATGATTTTAATGATAGTATACCAATTGTGAACATCTTAGTGTGGAAATAACACTTATTGTTTAACATGGTTTATCATAAACCATTCAATGGTAAATTAAATCTAATACACTCAGCTATACTATCCATATGCATCTAGATTTACTAACTAGTAATGGTTTAATTATTAAATGTACTTATTATGATTTTAGTGATAGTATACCTATTGTTAATATCTCAGTGTGGAAATACCACTTATGGTTTAACATGGTTTATCATAAACCATTCAATGGTAAATTAAATCCAATGCACTCAGACATACTATCCATATGTATCTAGATTTACTAACTAGTAATGGTTTAGTTATAAATGTACTTATTATGATTTAAATGATAGTACACCTATTGCGAATATCTCAGTGTCGAAATAACAATTATGGTTTAACATGGTTTATCATAAACCATTCAATGGTAAATTAAAACTAATACACTCAGACATACTATCCATATGCATCTAGATTTACTAACTAGTAATGGTTTAATTATTAAATGTACTTATTATGATTTTAGTGATAGTATACCTATTGTGAATATCTCAGTGTGGAAATAACACTTATGGTTTAACATGGTTTATCATAAACCATTAAATGGTAAATTAAAACTAATACACTCAGATATACTATCCATATGTATCTAGATTTACTAACTGGTAATGGTTTAATTATTAAATGCTCTTATTATGATTTTAATGATAGAATAACAATTGTGAATATCTCAGTGTGGAAATACCACTTATGGTTTAACATGGTTTATCATAAACCATTCAATGGTAAATTAAATCTAATACACTCAGATATACTATCCATATGTATCTAGATTTACTAACTGGTAATGGTTTAATTATTAAATGTACTTATTATGATTTTAGTGATAGTATACCTATTGTGAATATCTCAGTGTGGAAATACCACTTATGGTTTAACATGGTTTATCATAAACCATTCAATGGTAAATTAAATCTAATACACTCAGATATACTATCCATATGTATCTAGATTTACTAACTAGTAATGGTTTAATTATTAAATGTACTTATTATGATTTTAGTGATAGTATACCTATTGTGAATATCTCAGTGTGGAAATAACACATGGTTTAACATGGTTTGTCATAAACCATTCAATGGTAAAATAAATCTAATACACTCAGACATACTATCCATATGTATCTAGAATAACTAACTAGTAATTGTTTAATTATTAAATGTCGTTATTATGATTTTAATGATAGTATACCAATTGTGAATATCTTAGTGTGGAAATAACACATGGTTTAACATGGTTTATCATAAACCATTCAATGGTAAATTAAATCTAATACACTCAGACATACTATCCATATGTATCTAGATTTACTAACTAGTAATGGTTTAATTATTAAATGTACTTATTATGATTTTAATGATAGAATAACAATTGTGAATATCTCAGTGTGGAAATAACACATGGTTTAACATGGTTTATCAAAAACCATTCAATGGTAAAATAAATCTAATACACTCAGACATACTATCCATATGTATCTAGAATTACTAACTAGTAATTGTTTAATTATTAAATGTCGTTATTATGATTTTAATGATAGTATACCAATTGTGAACATCTTAGTGTGGAAATAACACTTATTGTTTAACATGGTTTATCATAAACCATTCAATGGTAAATTAAATCTAATACACTCAGCTATACTATCCATATGCATCTAGATTTACTAACTAGTAATGGTTTAATTATTAAATGTACTTATTATGATTTTAGTGATAGTATACCTATTGTGAATATCTCAGTGTGGAAATACCACTTATGGTTTAACATGGTTTATCATAAACCATTCAATGGTAAATTAAATCCAATGCACTCAGACATACTATCCATATGTATCTAGATTTACTAACTAGTAATGGTTTAGTTATAAATGTACTTATTATGATTTAAATGATAGTACACCTATTGCGAATATCTCAGTGTCGAAATAACAATTATGGTTTAACATGGTTTATCATAAACCATTCAATGGTAAATTAAAACTAATACACTCAGACATACTATCCATATGCATCTAGATTTACTAACTAGTAATGGTTTAATTATTAAATGTACTTATTATGATTTTAGTGATAGTATACCCATTGTGAATATCTCAGTGTGGAAATAACACTTATGGTTTAACATGGTTTATCATAAACCATTCAAGTAAATTAAATCTAATACACTCAGATATACTATCCATATGTATCTAGATTTACTAACTGGTAATGGTTTAATTATTAAATGCTCTTATTATGATTTTAATGATAGAATAACAATTGTGAATATCTCAGTGTGGAAATACCACTTATGGTTTAGCATGGTTTATCATAAACCATTCAATGGTAAATTAAATCTAATACACTCAGAAATACTAACCATATGTATCTAGATTTACTAACTGGCAATGGTTTAATTATTAAATGTACTTATTATGATTTTAGTGATAGTATACCTATTGTGAATATCTCAGTGTGGAAATACCACTTATGGTTTAACATGGTTTATCATAAACCATTCAATGGTAAATTAAATCTAATACACTCAGATATACTATCCATATGTATCTAGATTTACTAACTAGTAATGGTTTAATTATTAAATGTACTTATTATGATTTTAGTGATAGTATACCTATTGTGAATATCTCAGTGTGGAAATAACACATGGTTTAACATGGTTTGTCATAAACCATTCAATGGTAAAATAAATCTAATACACTCAGACATACTATCCATATGTATCTAGAATAACTAACTAGTAATTGTTTAATTATTAAATGTCGTTATTATGATTTTAATGATAGTATACCTATTGTGAATATCTCAGTGTGGAAATACCACTTGGAAATAACACATGGTTTAACATGGTATATCATAAACCATTCAATGGTAAATTAATTCTAACAAACTCAGACATACTATCCATATGTATCTACATTTACTAACTAGTAATGGTTCAATTATTAATCGTTGTTATTATGATATGAATAAAAGTATACCAATTGTGAATATCTCAGTGTGGAAATAACACTTATGGTTTAACATGGTTTATCATAAACCATTCGATGGTAAATTAAATCTAATACACTCAGACATACTATCCATATGTATCTAGATTTACTAACTAGTAATGGTTTAGTTATTAAATGTTCTTATTATGATTTTAGTGATAGTATACCTATTGTGAATATCTCAGTGTGGAAATAACACATGGTTTAACATGGTTTATCATAAACCATTCAATGGTAAATTAAATCTAATACACTCAGACATACTATCCATATGTATCTAGAATTACTACCTAGTAATTGTTTAATTATTAAATGTCGTTATTATGATTTTAATGATAGTATACCAATTGTGAATATCTTAGTGTGGAAATAACACTTATTGTTTAACATGGTTTATCATAAACCATTCAATGGTAAATTAAATCTAATACACTCAGACATACTATCCATATGCATCTAGATTTACTAACTAGTAATGGTTTAATTATTAAATGTACTTATTATGTGATAGTATACCTATTGTGAATATCTCAGTGTGGAAATAACACTTATGGTTTAACATGGTTTATCATAAACCATTCAATGGTAAATTAAATCTAATATACTCAGACATACTATCCATATGTATCTAGATTTACTAACTAGTAATTGTTTAATTATTAAATGTACTTATTATGATTTTAGTGATAGTATACCTATTGTGAATATCTCAGTGTGGAAATAACACTTATGGTTTAACATGGTTTATCATAAACCATTCAATGGTAAATTAAATCTAATATACTCAGACATACTATCCATATGTATCTAGAATAACTAACTAGTAATTGTTTAATTATTAAATGTCGTTATTATGATTTTAATGATAGTATACCAATTGTGAATATCTTAGTGTGGAAATAACACATGGTTTAACATGGTTTATCATAAACCATTCAATGGTAAATTAAATCTAATACACTCAGACATACTATCCATATGTATCTAGATTTACTAACTAGTAATGGTTTAATTATTAAATGTACTTATTATGATTTTAATGATAGAATAACAATTGTGAATATCTCAGTGTGGAAATAACACATGGTTTAACATGGTTTATCAAAAACCATTCAATGGTAAAATAAATCTAATACACTCAGACATACTATCCGTATGTATCTAGAATTACTAACTAGTAATTGTTTAATTATTAAATGTCGTTATTATGATTTTAATGATAGTATACCAATTGTGAATATCTTAGTGTGGAAATAACACTTATTGTTTAACATGGTTTATCATAAACCATTCAATGGTAAATTAAATCTAATACACTCAGACATACTATCCATATGCATCTAGATTTACTAACTAGTAATGGTTTAATTATTAAATGTACTTATTATGTGATAGTATACCTATTGTGAATATCTCAGTGTGGAAATAACACTTATGGTTTAACATGGTTTATCATAAACCATTCAATGGTAAATTAAATCTAATATACTCAGACATACTATCCATATGTATCTAGATTTACTAACTAGTAATGGTTTAATTATTAAATGTACTTATTATGATTTTAGTGATAGTATACCTATTGTGAATATCTCAGTGTGGAAATAACACTTATGGTTTAACATGGTTTATCATAAACCATTCAATGGTAAATTAAATCTAATACACTCAGACATACTATCCATATGTATCTAGATTTACTAACTAGTAATGGTTTAATTATTAAATGTACTTATTATGATTTTAATGATAGAATAAAAATTGTGAATATCTCAGTGTGGAAATAACACATGGTTTAATATGGTTTATCAAAAACCATTCAATGGTAAAATAAATCTAATACACTCAGACATACTATCCATATGTATCTAGAATTACTAACTAGTAATTGTTTAATTATTAAATGTCGTTATTATGATTTTAATGATAGTATAACAATTGTGAATATCTCAGTGTGGAAATAACACTTATGGTTTAACATGGTTTATCATAAACCATTCAATGGTAAATTAAGTCCAATGCACTCAGACATACTATCCATATTTATCTAGATTTACTAACTGGTAATGGTTTTATTATTAAATGTACTTATTATGATTTTAGTGATAGTATACCTATTGTGAATATCTCAGTGTCGAAATAACAATTATGGTTTAACATGGTTTATCATAAACCATTTAATGGTAAATTAAATCTAATACACTCAGACATACTATCCATATGTATCTAGATTTACTAACTAGTAATAGTTTTATTATTAAACGTTGTTATTATGATTTTAATGATAGAATAACAATTGTGAATATCTCAGTGTGGAAATAACACATGGTTTAACATGGTTTATCAAAAACCATTCAATGGTAAAATAAATCTAATACACTCAGACATACTATCCATATGTATCTAGATTTACTAACTAGTAATGGTTTAATTATTAAATGTTCTTATTATGATTTTAGTGATTATACCTATTGTGAATATCTCAGTGTGGAAATAACACTTATGGTTTAACATGGTTTATCATAAACCATTCAATGGTAAATTAAATCCAATGCACTCAGACATACTATCCATATGTATCTAGATTTACTAACTGGTAATGGTTTAATTATTAAATGTACTTATTAAGATTTTAGTGATAGTATACCTATTGTGAATATCTCAGTGTGGAAATACCACTTGGAAATAACACATGGTTTAACAAGGTATATCATAAACCATTCAATGGTAAATTAAATCTAATACACTCAGACATACTATCCATATGTATCTAGATTTACTAACTAGTAATGGTTTAATTATTAAATGTACTTATTATGATTTTAATGATAGAATAACAATTGTGAATATCTCAGTGTGGAAATAACACATGGTTTAACATGGTTTATCAAAAACCATTCAATGGTAAAATAAATCTAATACACTCAGACATACTATCCGTATGTATCTAGAATTACTAACTAGTAATTGTTTAATTATTAAATGTCGTTATTATGATTTTAATGATAGTATACCAATTGTGAATATCTTAGTGTGGAAATAACACTTATTGTTTAACATGGTTTATCATAAACCATTCAATGGTAAATTAAATCTAATACACTCAGACATACTATCCATATGTATCTAGATTTACTAACTAGTAATGGTTTAATTATTAAATGTACTTATTATGATTTTAGTGATAGTATACCTATTGTGAATATCTCAGTGTGGAAATAACACTTATGGTTTAACATGGTTTATCATAAACCATTCAATGGTAAATTAAATCTAATATACTCAGACATACTATCCATATGTATCTAGATTTACTAACTAGTAATGGTTTATTTATTAAATGCTCTTATTATGATTTTAATGATAGTGTACCTATTGTGAATATCTCAGTGTGGAAATAACATATGGTTTAACATGGTTTATCATAATCCATTCAATGGTCAATTAAATCTAATACACTCAGACATACTATCCATATGTATCTAGATTTACTAACTGGTAATGGTTTAATTATTAAATGTACTTATTATGATTTTAGTGATCGTATACCTATTGTGAATATCTCAGTGTGGAAATACCACTTGGAAATAACACATGGTTTAACATGGTATGTCATAAACCATTCAATGGTAAATTAATTCTAACAAACTCAGACATACTATCCATATGTATCTACATTTACTAACTAGTAATGGTTTAATTATTAATCGTTGTTATTATGATATGAATAAAAGTATACCAATTGTGAATATCTCAGTGTGGAAATAACACTTATGGTTTAACATGGTTTATCATAAACCATTCGATGGTAAATTAAATCTAATACACTCAGACATACTATCCATATGTATCTAGATATACTAACTAGTAATGGTTTAGTTATTAAATGTTCTTATTATGATTTTAGTGATAGTATACCTATTGTAAATATCTCAGTGTGGAAATAACACATGGTTTAACATGGTTTATCATAAACCATTCAATGGTAAATTAAATCTAATACACTCAGACATACTATCCATATGTATCTAGAATTACTACCTAGTAATTGTTTAATTATTAAATGTCGTTATTATGATTTTAATGATAGTATACCAATTGTGAATATCTTAGTGTGGAAATAACACTTATTGTTTAACATGGTTTATCATAAACCATTCAATGGTAAATTAAATCTAATACACTCAGACATACTATCCATATGCATCTAGATTTACTAACTAGTAATGGTTTAATTATTAAATGTACTTATTATGATTTTAGTGATAGTATACCTATTGTGAATATCTCAGTGTGGAAATAACACTTATGGTTTAACATGGTTTATCATAAACCATTCAATGGTAAATTAAATCTAATACACTCAGATATACTATCCATATGTATCTAGATTTACTAACTGGTAATGGTTTAATTATTAAATGTTCTTATTATGATTTTAATGATAGAATAACAATTGTGAATATCTCAGTGTGGAAATAACATATGGTTTAACATGGTTTATCATAATCCATTCAATGGTCAATTAAATCTAATACACTCAGACATACTATCCATATGTATCTAGATTTACTAACTAGTAATAGTTTTATTATTAAACGTTGTTATTATGATTTTAATGATAGAATAAAAATTGTGAATATCTCAGTGTGGAAATAACACATGGTTTAACATGGTTTATCAAAAACCATTCAATGGTAAAATAAATCTAATACTCTCACACATACTATCCATATGTATCTAGAATTACGAACTAGTGATTGTTTAATTATTAAATGTCGTTATTATGATTTTAGTGATAGTATACCTATTGTGAATATCTCAGTGTGGAAATAACACTTATGGTTTAACATGGTTTATCATAAACCATTCAATGGTAAATTAAATCTAATACACTTAGACATACTATCCATATGTATCTAGATTTACTAACTAGTAATGGTTTAATTATTAAATGTACTTATTATGATTTTAATGATAGAATAAAAATTGTGAATATCTCAGTGTGGAAATAACACATGGTTTAACATGGTTTATCAAAAACCATTCAATGGTAAAATAAATCTAATACACTCAGACATACTATCCATATGTATCTAGAATTACTAACTAGTAATTGTTTAATTATTAAATGTCGTTATTATGATTTTAATGATAGTATACCAATTGTGAATATCTTAGTGTGGAAATAACACATGGTTTAACATGGTTTATCATAAACCATTCAATGGTAAATTAAATCTAATACACTCAGACATACTATCCATATGTATCTAGATTTACTAACTAGTAATGGTTTAATTATTAAATGTTCTTATTATGATTTTAGTGATTATACCTATTGTGAATATCTCAGTGTGGAAATAACACTTATGGTTTAACATGGTTAATCATAAACCATTCAATGGTAAATTAAATCCAATGCACTCAGACATACTATCCATATGTATCTAGATTTACTAACTGGTAATGGTTTAATTATTAAATGTACTTATTAAGATTTTAGTGATAGTATACCTATTGTGAATATCTCAGTGTGGAAATACCACTTGGAAATAACACATGGTTTAACAAGGTATATCATAAACCATTCAATGGTAAATTAAATCTAATACACTCAGACATACTATCCATATGTATCTAGATTTACTAACTAGTAATGGTTTAATTATTAAATGTACTTATTATGATTTTAATGATAGAATAACAATTGTGAATATCTCAGTGTGGAAATAACACATGGTTTAACATGGTTTATCAAAAACCATTCAATGGTAAAATAAATCTAATACACTCAGACATACTATCCATATGTATCTAGAATTACTAACTAGTAATTGTTTAATTATTAAATGTCGTTATTATGATTTTAATGATAGTATACCAATTGTGAATATCTTAGTGTGGAAATAACACTTATTGTTTAACATGGTTTATCATAAACCATTCAATGGTAAATTAAATCTAATACACTCAGACATACTATCCATATGCATCTAGATTTACTAACTAGTAATGGTTTAATTATTAAATGTACTTATTATGATTTTAGTGATAGTATACCTATTGTGAATATCTCAGTGTGGAAATAACACTTATGGTTTAACATGGTTTATCATAAACCATTCAATGGTAAATTAAATCTAATACACTCAGACATACTATCCATATGTATCTAGGTTTACTAACTAGTAATGGTTTATTTATTAAATGCTCTTATTATGATTTTAATGATAGTGTACCTATTGTGAATATCTATGTGTGGAAATAACACATGGTTTAACATGGTTTATCATAAACCATTCCATGGTAAATTAAATCTAATACACTCAAACATACTATCCATATGCATCTAGATTTATTAACTAGTAATGGTTTAATTATTAAATGTACTTATTATGATTTTAGTGATAGTATACCTATTGTGAATATCTCAGTGTGGAAATAACACTTATGGTTTAACATGGTTTATCATAAACCATTCAATGGTAAATTAAATCCAATGCACTCAGACATACTATCCATATGTATCTAGATTTACTAACTAGTAATGGTTTAGTTATAAATGTTCTTATTATGATTTAAATGATAGTACACCTATTGCGAATATCTCAGTGTCGAAATAACAATTATGGTTTAACATGGTTTATCATAAACCATTCAATGGTAAATTAAAACTAATACACTCAGACATACTATCCATATGCATCTAGATTTAGTAACTAGTAATGGTTTAATTATTAAATGTACTTATTATGATTTTAGTGATAGTATACCTATTGTGAATATCTCAGTGTGGAAATAACACTTATGGTTTAACATGGTTTATCATAAACCATTCAATGGTAAATTAAATCTAATACACTCAGATATACTATCCATATGTATCTAGATTTACTAACTGGTAATGGTTTAATTATTAAATGCTTTTATTATGATTTTAATGATAGAATAACAATTGTGAATATCTCAGTGTGGAAATACCACTTATGGTTTAACATGGTTTATCATAAACCATTCAATGGTAAATTAAATCTAATACACTCAGATATACTATCCATATGTATCTAGATTTACTAACTGGTAATGGTTTAATTATTAAATGTACTTATTATGATTTTAGTGATAGTATACCTATTGTGAATATCTCAGTGTGGAAATACCACTTATGGTTTAACATGGTTTATCATAAACCATTCAATGGTAAATTAAATCTAATACACTCAGATATACTATCCATATGTATCTAGATTTACTAACTAGTAATGGTTTAATTATTAAATGTACTTATTATGATTTTAGTGATAGTATACTTATTGTGAGTATCTCAGTGTGGAAATAACACATGGTTTAACATGGTTTGTCATAAACCATTCAATGGTAAAATAAATCTAATACACTCAGACATACTATCCATATGTATCTAGAATAACTAACTAGTAATTGTTTAATTATTAAATGTCGTTATTATGATTTTAATGATAGTATAACAATTGTGAATATCTTAGTGTGGAAATAACACATGGTTTAACATGGTTTATCATAAACCATTCAATGGTAAATTAAATCTAATACACTCAGACATACTATCCATATGTATCTAGATTTACTAACTAGTAATGGTTTAATTATTAAATGTACTTATTATGATTTTAATGATAGAATAACAATTGTGAATATCTCAGTGTGGAAATAACACATGGTTTAACATGGTTTATCAAAAACCATTCAATGGTAAAATAAATCTAATACACTCAGACATACTATCCATATGTATCTAGAATTACTAACTAGTAATTGTTTAATTATTAAATGTCGTTATTATGATTTTAATGATAGTATACCAATTGTGAACATCTTAGTGTGGAAATAACACTTATTGTTTAACATGGTTTATCATAAACCATTCAATGGTAAATTAAATCTAATACACTCAGCTATACTATCCATATGCATCTAGATTTACTAACTAGTAATGGTTTAATTATTAAATGTACTTATTATGATTTTAGTGATAGTATACCTATTGTGAATATCTCAGTGTGGAAATACCACTTATGGTTTAACATGGTTTATCATAAACCATTCAATGGTAAATTAAATCCAATGCACTCAGACATACTATCCATATGTATCTAGATTTACTAACTAGTAATGGTTTAGTTATAAATGTACTTATTATGATTTAAATGATAGTACACCTATTGCGAATATCTCAGTGTCGAAATAACAATTATGGTTTAACATGGTTTATCATAAACCATTCAATGGTAAATTAAAACTAATACACTCAGACATACTATCCATATGCATCTAGATTTACTAACTAGTAATGGTTTAATTATTAAATGTACTTATTATGATTTTAGTGATAGTATACCCATTGTGAATATCTCAGTGTGGAAATAACACTTATGGTTTAACATGGTTTATCATAAACCATTCAAGTAAATTAAATCTAATACACTCAGATATACTATCCATATGTATCTAGATTTACTAACTGGTAATGGTTTAATTATTAAATGTACTTATTATGATTTTAGTGATAGTATACCCATTGTGAATATCTCAGTGTGGAAATAACACTTATGGTTTAACATGGTTTATCATAAACCATTCAAGTAAATTAAATCTAATACACTCAGATATACTATCCATATGTATCTAGATTTACTAACTAGTAATGGTTTAATTATTAAATGTACTTATTATGATTTTAGTGATAGTATACCTATTGTGAATATCTCAGTGTGGAAATAACACTTATGGTTTAACATGGTTTATCATAAACCATTCAATGGTAAATTAAATCTAATACACTCAGACATACTATCCATATGTATCTAGATTTACTAACTAGTAATGGTTTATTTATTAAATGCTCTTATTATGATTTTAATGATAGTGTACCTATTGTGAATATCTCAGTGTGGAAATAACACATGGTTTAACATGGTTTATCATAAACCATTCAATGGTAAATTAAATCTAATACACTCAGACATACTATCCATATGCATCTAGATTTATTAACTAGTAATGGTTTAATTATTAAATGTACTTATTATGATTTTAGTGATAGTATACCTATTGTGAATATCTCAGTGTGGAAATAACACTTATGGTTTAACATGGTTTATCATAAACCATTCAATGGTAAATTAAATCTAATACACTCAGACATACTATCCATATGTATCTAGATTTACTAACTAGTAATGGTTTAATTATTAAATGTACTTATTATGATTTTAATGATAGAATAAAAATTGTGAATATCTCAGTGTGGAAATAACACATGGTTTAACATGGTTTATCAAAAACCATTCAATGGTAAAATAAATCTAATACACTCAGACATACTATCCATATGTATCTAGAATTACTAACTAGTAATTGTTTAATTATTAAATGTCGTTATTATGATTTTAATGATAGTATACCAATTGTGAATATCTTAGTGTGGAAATAACACATGGTTTAACATGGTTTATCATAAACCATTCAATGGTAAATTAAATCTAATACACTCAGACATACTATCCATATGTATCTAGATTTACTAACTAGTAATGGTTTAATTATTAAATGTTCTTATTATGATTTTAGTGATTATACCTATTGTGAATATCTCAGTGTGGAAATAAGACTTATGGTTTAACATGGTTTATCATAAACCATTCAATGGTAAATTAAATCCAATGCACTCAGACATACTATCCATATGTATCTAGATTTACTAACTGGTAATGGTTTAATTATTAAATGTACTTATTATGATTTTAGTGATAGTATACCTATTGTGAATATCTCAGTGGGGAAATACCACTTGGAAATAACACATGGTTTAACAAGGTATATCATAAACCATTCAATGGTAAATTAAATCTAATACACTCAGACATACTATCCATATGTATCTAGATTTACTAACTAGTAATGGTTTAATTATTAAATGTACTTATTATGATTTTAATGATAGAATAACAATTGTGAATATCTCAGTGTGGAAATAACACATGGTTTAACATGGTTTATCAAAAACCATTCAATGGTAAAATAAATCTAATACACTCAGCCATACTATCCATATGTATCTAGAATTACTAACTAGTAATTGTTTAATTATTAAATGTCGTTATTATGATTTTAATGATAGTATACCAATTGTGAATATCTTAGTGTGGAAATAACACTTATTGTTTAACATGGTTTATCATAAACCATTCAATGGTAAATTAAAACTAATACACTCAGACATACTATCCATATGCATCTAGATTTACTAACTAGTAATGGTTTAATTATTAAATGTACTTATTATGATTTTAGTGATAGTATACCTATTGTGAATATCTCAGTGTGGAAAAAACACTTATGGTTTAACATGGTTTATCATAAACCATTCAATGGTAAATTAAATCTAATACACTCAGATATACTATCCATATGTATCTAGATTTACTAACTGGTAATGGTTTAATTATTAAATGCTCTTATTATGATTTTAATGATAGAATAACAATTGTGAATATCTCAGTGTGGAAATACCACTTATGGTTTAACATGGTTTATCATAAACCATTCAATGGTAAATTAAATCTAATACACTCAGATATACTATCCATATGTATCTAGTTTTACTAACTGGTAATGGTTTAATTATTAAATGTACTTATTATGATTTTAGTGATAGTATACCTATTGTGAATATCTCAGTGTGGAAATACCACTTATGGTTTAACATGGTTTATCATAAACCATTCAATGGTAAATTAAATCTAATACACTCAGATATAGTATCCATATGTATCTAGATTTACTAACTAGTAATGGTTTAATTATTAAATGTACTTATTATGATTTTAGTGATAGTATACCTATTGTGAATATCTCAGTGTGGAAATAACACATGGTTTAACATGGTTTGTCATAAACCATTCAATGGTAAAATAAATCTAATACACTCAGACATACTATCCATATGTATCTAGAATAACTAACTAGTAATTGTTTAATTATTAAATGTCGTTATTATGATTTTAATGATAGTATAACAATTGTGAATATCTCAGTGTGGAAATAACACTTATGGTTTAACATGGTTTATCATAAACCATTCAATGGTAAATTAAGTCCAATGCACTCAGACATACTATCCATATTTATCTAGATTTACTAACTGGTAATGGTTTTATTATTAAATGTACTTATTATGATTTTAGTGATAGTATACCTATTGTGAATATCTCAGTGTCGAAATAACAATTATGGTTTAACATGGTTTATCATAAACCATTTAATGGTAAATTAAATCTAATACACTCAGACATACTATCCATATGTATGTAGATTTACTAACTAGTAATAGTTTTATTATTAAACGTTGTTATTATGATTTTAATGATAGAATAACAATTGTGAATATCTCAGTGTGGAAATAACACATGGTTTAACATGGTTTATCAAAAACCATTCAATGGTAAAATAAATCTAATACTCTCACACATACTATCCATATGTATCTAGAATTACGAACTAGTGATTGTTTAATTATTAAATGTCGTTATTATGATTTTAGTGATAGTATACCTATTGTGAGTATCTCAGTGTGGAAATAACACTTATGGTTTAACATGGTTTATCATAAACCATTCAATGGTAAATTAAATCTAATACACTCAGCTATACTATCCATATGCATCTAGATTTACTAACTAGTAATGGTTTAATTATTAAATGTACTTATTATGATTTTAGTGATAGTATACCTATTGTGAATATCTCAGTGTGGAAATACCACTTATGGTTTAACATGGTTTATCATAAACCATTCAATGGTAAATTAAATCCAATGCACTCAGACATACTATCCATATGTATCTAGATTTACTAACTAGTAATGGTTTAGTTATAAATGTACTTATTATGATTTAAATGATAGTACACCTATTGCGAATATCTCAGTGTCGAAATAACAATTATGGTTTAACATGGTTTATCATAAACCATTCAATGGTAAATTAAAACTAATACACTCAGACATACTATCCATATGCATCTAGATTTACTAACTAGTAATGGTTTAATTATTAAATGTACTTATTATGATTTTAGTGATAGTATACCCATTGTGAATATCTCAGTGTGGAAATAACACTTATGGTTTAACATGGTTTATCATAAACCATTCAAGTAAATTAAATCTAATACACTCAGATATACTATCCATATGTATCTAGATTTACTAACTGGTAATGGTTTAATTATTAAATGCTCTTATTATGATTTTAATGATAGAATAACAATTGTGAATATCTCAGTGTGGAAATACCACTTATGGTTTAGCATGGTTTATCATAAACCATTCAATGGTAAATTAAATCTAATACACTCAGAAATACTATCCATATGTATCTAGATTTACTAACTGGTAATGGTTTAATTATTAAATGTACTTATTATGATTTTAGTGATAGTATACCTATTGTGAATATCTCAGTGTGGAAATACCACTTATGGTTTAACATGGTTTATCATAAACCATTCAATGGTAAATTAAATCTAATACACTCAGATATACTATCCATATGTATCTAGATTTACTAACTAGTAATGGTTTAATTATTAAATGTACTTATTATGATTTTAGTGATAGTATACCTATTGTGAATATCTCAGTGTGGAAATAACACATGGTTTAACATGGTTTGTCATAAACCATTCAATGGTAAAATAAATCTAATACACTCAGATATACTATCCATATGTATCTAGATTTACTAACTAGTAATGGTTTAATTATTAAATGTACTTATTATGATTTTAGTGATAGTATACTTATTGTGAGTATCTCAGTGTGGAAATAACACATGGTTTAACATGGTTTGTCATAAACCATTCAATGGTAAAATAAATCTAATACACTCAGACATACTATCCATATGTATCTAGAATAACTAACTAGTAATTGTTTAATTATTAAATGTCGTTATTATGATTTTAATGATAGTATAACAATTGTGAATATCTTAGTGTGGAAATAACACATGGTTTAACATGGTTTATCATAAACCATTCAATGGTAAATTAAATCTAATACACTCAGACATACTATCCAAATGTATCTAGATTTACTAACTAGTAATGGTTTAATTATTAAATGTACTTATTATGATTTTAATGATAGAATAACAATTGTGAATATCTCAGTGTGGAAATAACACATGGTTTAACATGGTTTATCAAAAACCATTCAATGGTAAAATAAATCTAATACACTCAGACATACTATCCATATGTATCTAGAATTACTAACTAGTAATTGTTTAATTATTAAATGTCGTTATTATGATTTTAATGATAGTATACCAATTGTGAACATCTTAGTGTGGAAATAACACTTATTGTTTAACATGGTTTATCATAAACCATTCAATGGTAAATTAAATCTAATACACTCAGCTATACTATCCATATGCATCTAGATTTACTAACTAGTAATGGTTTAATTATTAAATGTACTTATTATGATTTTAGTGATAGTATACCTATTGTGAATATCTCAGTGTGGAAATACCACTTATGGTTTAACATGGTTTATCATAAACCATTCAATGGTAAATTAAATCCAATGCACTCAGACATACTATCCATATGTATCTAGATTTACTAACTAGTAATGGTTTAGTTATAAATGTACTTATTATGATTTAAATGATAGTACACCTATTGCGAATATCTCAGTGTCGAAATAACAATTATGGTTTAACATGGTTTATCATAAACCATTCAATGGTAAATTAAAACTAATACACTCAGACATACTATCCATATGCATCTAGATTTACTAACTAGTAATGGTTTAATTATTAAATGTACTTATTATGATTTTAATGATAGTGTACCTATTGTGAATATCTCAGTGTGGAAATAACACATGGTTTAACATGGTTTATCATAAACCATTCAATGGTAAATTAAATCTAATACACTCAGACATACTATCCATATGCATCTAGATTTATTAACTAGTAATGGTTTAATTATTAAATGTACTTATTATGATTTTAGTGATAGTATACCTATTGTGAATATCTCAGTGTGGAAATAACACTTATGGTTTAACATGGTTTATCATAAACCATTCAATGGTAAATTAAATCTAATACACTCAGACATACTATCCATATGTATCTAGATTTACTAACTAGTAATGGTTTAATTATTAAATGTACTTATTATGATTTTAATGATAGAATAAAAATTGTGAATATCTCAGTGTGGAAATAACACATGGTTTAACATGGTTTATCAAAAACCATTCAATGGTAAAATAAATCTAATACACTCAGACATACTATCCATATGTATCTAGAATTACTAACTAGTAATTGTTTAATTATTAAATGTCGTTATTATGATTTTAATGATAGTATACCAATTGTGAATATCTTAGTGTGGAAATAACACATGGTTTAACATGGTTTATCATAAACCATTCAATGGTAAATTAAATCTAATACACTCAGACATACTATCCATATGTATCTAGATTTACTAACTAGTAATGGTTTAATTATTAAATGTTCTTATTATGATTTTAGTGATTATACCTATTGTGAATATCTCAGTGTGGAAATAAGACTTATGGTTTAACATGGTTTATCATAAACCATTCAATGGTAAATTAAATCCAATGCACTCAGACATACTATCCATATGTATCTAGATTTACTAACTGGTAATGGTTTAATTATTAAATGTACTTATTATGATTTTAGTGATAGTATACCTATTGTGAATATCTCAGTGGGGAAATACCACTTGGAAATAACACATGGTTTAACAAGGTATATCATAAACCATTCAATGGTAAATTAAATCTAATACACTCAGACATACTATCCATATGTATCTAGATTTACTAACTAGTAATGGTTTAATTATTAAATGTACTTATTATGATTTTAATGATAGAATAACAATTGTGAATATCTCAGTGTGGAAATAACACATGGTTTAACATGGTTTATCAAAAACCATTCAATGGTAAAATAAATCTAATACACTCAGCCATACTATCCATATGTATCTAGAATTACTAACTAGTAATTGTTTAATTATTAAATGTCGTTATTATGATTTTAATGATAGTATACCAATTGTGAATATCTTAGTGTGGAAATAACACTTATTGTTTAACATGGTTTATCATAAACCATTCAATGGTAAATTAAAACTAATACACTCAGACATACTATCCATATGCATCTAGATTTACTAACTAGTAATGGTTTAATTATTAAATGTACTTATTATGATTTTAGTGATAGTATACCTATTGTGAATATCTCAGTGTGGAAAAAACACTTATGGTTTAACATGGTTTATCATAAACCATTCAATGGTAAATTAAATCTAATACACTCAGATATACTATCCATATGTATCTAGATTTACTAACTGGTAATGGTTTAATTATTAAATGCTCTTATTATGATTTTAATGATAGAATAACAATTGTGAATATCTCAGTGTGGAAATACCACTTATGGTTTAACATGGTTTATCATAAACCATTCAATGGTAAATTAAATCTAATACACTCAGATATACTATCCATATGTATCTAGATTTACTAACTGGTAATGGTTTAATTATTAAATGTACTTATTATGATTTTAGTGATAGTATACCTATTGTGAATATCTCAGTGTGGAAATACCACTTATGGTTTAACATGGTTTATCATAAACCATTCAATGGTAAATTAAATCTAATACACTCAGATATAGTATCCATATGTATCTAGATTTACTAACTAGTAATGGTTTAATTATTAAATGTACTTATTATGATTTTAGTGATAGTATACCTATTGTGAATATCTCAGTGTGGAAATAACACATGGTTTAACATGGTTTGTCATAAACCATTCAATGGTAAAATAAATCTAATACACTCAGACATACTATCCATATGTATCTAGAATAACTAACTAGTAATTGTTTAATTATTAAATGTCGTTATTATGATTTTAATGATAGTATAACAATTGTGAATATCTCAGTGTGGAAATAACACTTATGGTTTAACATGGTTTATCATAAACCATTCAATGGTAAATTAAGTCCAATGCACTCAGACATACTATCCATATTTATCTAGATTTACTAACTGGTAATGGTTTTATTATTAAATGTACTTATTATGATTTTAGTGATAGTATACCTATTGTGAATATCTCAGTGTCGAAATAACAATTATGGTTTAACATGGTTTATCATAAACCATTTAATGGTAAATTAAATCTAATACACTCAGACATACTATCCATATGTATCTAGATTTACTAACTAGTAATAGTTTTATTATTAAACGTTGTTATTATGATTTTAATGATAGAATAACAATTGTGAATATCTCAGTGTGGAAATAACACATGGTTTAACATGGTTTATCAAAAACCATTCAATGGTAAAATAAATCTAATACTCTCACACATACTATCCATATGTATCTAGAATTACGAACTAGTGATTGTTTAATTATTAAATGTCGTTATTATGATTTTAGTGATAGTATACCTATTGTGAGTATCTCAGTGTGGAAATAACACTTATGGTTTAACATGGTTTATCATAAACCATTCAATGGTAAATTAAATCTAATACACTTAGACATACTATCCATATGTATCTAGATTTACTAACTAGTAATGGTTTAATTATTAAATGTACTTATTATGATTTTAATGATAGAATAAAAATTGTGAATATCTCAGTGTGGAAATAACACATGGTTTAACATGGTTTATCAAAAACCATTCAATGGTAAAATAAATCTAATACACTCAGACATACTATCCATATGTATCTAGAATTACTAACTAGTAATTGTTTAATTATTAAATGTCGTTATTATGATTTTAATGATAGTATACCAATTGTGAATATCTTAGTGTGGAAATAACACATGGTTTAACATGGTTTATCATAAACCATTCAATGGTAAATTAAATCTAATACACTCAGACATACTATCCATATGTATCTACATTTACTAACTAGTAAGGGTTTAATTATTAAATGTTCTTATTATGATTTTAGTGATTATACCTATTGTGAATATCTCAGTGTGGAAATAACACTTATGGTTTAACATGGTTTATCATAAACCATTCAATGGTAAATTAAATCCAATGCACTCAGACATACTATCCATATGTATCTAGATTTACTAACTGGTAATGGTTTAATTATTAAATGTACTTATTAAGATTTTAGTGATAGTATACCTATTGTGAATATCTCAGTGTGTAAATACCACTTGGAAATAACACATGGTTTAACAAGGTATATCATAAACCATTCAATGGTAAATTAAATCTAATACACTCAGACATACTATCCATATGTATCTAGATTTACTAACTAGTAATGGTTTAATTATTAAATGTACTTATTATGATTTTAATGATAGAATAACAATTGTGAATATCTCAGTGTGGAAATAACACATGGTTTAACATGGTTTATCAAAAACCATTCAATGGTAAAATAAATCTAATACACTCAGACATACTATCCATATGTATCTAGATTTACTAACTAGTAATTGTTTAATTATTAAATGTCGTTATTATGATTTTAATGATAGTATACCAATTGTGAATATCTTAGTGTGGAAATAACACTTATTGTTTAACATGGTTTATCATAAACCATTCAATGGTAAATTAAATCTAATACACTCAGACATACTATCCATATGCATCTAGATTTACTAACTAGTAATGGTTTAATTATTAAATGTACTTATTATGATTTTAATGATAGAATAACAATTGTGAATATCTCAGTGTGGAAATAACACATGGTTTAACATGGTTTATCAAAAACCATTCAATGGTAAAATAAATCTAATACACTCAGACATACTATCCATATGTATCTAGATTTACTAACTAGTAATTGTTTAATTATTAAATGTCGTTATTATGATTTTAATGATAGTATACCAATTGTGAATATCTTCGTGTGGAAATAACACTTATGGTTTAACATGGTTTATCATAAACCATTCAATGGTAAATTAAATCTAATAAACTCAGACATACTATCCATATGTATCTACATTTACTAACTAGTAATGGTTTAATTATTAATCGTTGTTATTATGATATGAATAAAAGTATACCAATTGTGAATATCTCAGTGTGGAAATAACACTTATGGTTTAACATGGTTTATCATAAACCATTCGATGGTAAATTAAATCTAATACACTCAGACATACTATCCATATGTATCTAGATTTACTAACTGGTAATGGTTTAATTATTAAATGTACTTATTATGATTTTCGTGATAGTATACCTATTGTGAATATCTCAGTGTGGAAATACCACTTGGAAATAACACATGGTTTAACATGGTATATCATAAACCATTCAATGGTAAATTAATTCTAACAAACTCAGACATACTATCCATATGTATCTACATTTACTAACTAGTAATGGTTTAATTATTAATCGTTGTTATTATGATATGAATAAAAGTATACCAATTGTGAATATCTCAGTGTGGAAATAACACTTATGGTTTAACATGGTTTATCATAAACCATTCGATGGTAAATTAAATCTAATACACTCAGACATACTATCCATATGTATCTAGATTTACTAATAGTAATGGTTTAGTTATTAAATGTTCTTATTATGATTTTAGTGATAGTATACCTATTGTGAATATCTCAGTGTGGAAATAACACATGGTTTAACATGGTTTATCATAAACCATTCAATGGTAAATTAAATCTAATACACTCAGACATACTATCCATATGTATCTAGAATTACTACCTAGTAATTGTTTAATTATTAAATGTCGTTATTATGATTTTAATGATAGTATACCAATTGTGAATATCTTAGTGTGGAAATAACACTTATTGTTTAACATGGTTCATCATAAACCATTCAATGGTAAATTAAATCTAATACACTCAGACATACTATCCATATGCATCTAGATTTACTAACTAGTAATGGTTTAATTATTAAATGTACTTATTATGTGATAGTATACCTATTGTGAATATCTCAGTGTGGAAATAACACTTATGGTTTAACATGGTTTATCATAAACCATTCAATGGTAAATTAAATCTAATATACTCAGACATACTATCCATATGTATCTAGATTTACTAACTAGTAATGGTTTAATTATTAAATGTACTTATTATGATTTTAGTGATAGTATACCTATTGTGAATATCTCAGTGTGGAAATAACACATGGTTTAACATGGTTTATCAAAAACCATTCAATGGTAAAATAAATCTAATACACTCAGACATACTATCCATATGTATCTAGATTTACTAACTGGTAATGGTTTTATTATTAAATGTACTTATTATGATTTTAGTGATAGTATACCTATTGTGAATATCTCAGTGTGGAAATACCACTTATGGTTTAACATGGTTTATCATAAACCATTCAATGGTAAATTAAATCTAATACACTCAGATATACTATCCATATGTATCTAGATTTACTAACTGGTAATGGTTTAATTATTAAATGTACTTATTATGATTTTAGTGATAGTATACCT
Organism: Spongilla lacustris; assembly: GCA_949361645.1. Taxonomy (NCBI): domain Eukaryota; kingdom Metazoa; phylum Porifera; class Demospongiae; order Spongillida; family Spongillidae; genus Spongilla; species Spongilla lacustris. The sequence continues at coordinate 3,248,731 of OX442436.1, forward strand.
ATTGTGAATATCTCAGTGTGGAAATACCACTTATGGTTTAACATGGTTTATCATAAACCATTCAATGGTAAATTAAATCTAATACACTCAGATATACTATCCATATGTATCTAGATTTACTAACTAGTAATGGTTTAATTATTAAATGTACTTATTATGATTTTAGTGATAGTATACCTATTGTGAATATCTCAGTGTGGAAATAACACATGGTTTAACATGGTTTGTCATAAACCATTCAATGGTAAAATAAATCTAATACACTCAGACATACTATCCATATGTATCTAGAATAACTAACTAGTAATTGTTTAATTATTAAATGTCGTTATTATGATTTTAATGATAGTATACCAATTGTGAATATCTTAGTGTGGAAATAACACATGGTTTAACATGGTTTATCATAAACCATTCAATGGTAAATTAAATCTAATACACTCAGACATACTATCCATATGTATCTAGATTTACTAACTAGTAATGGTTTAATTATTAAATGTACTTATTATGATTTTAATGATAGAATAACAATTGTGAATATCTCAGTGTGGAAATAACACATGGTTTAACATGGTTTATCAAAAACCATTCAATGGTAAAATAAATCTAATACACTCAGACATACTACCCATATGTATCTAGAATTACTAACTAGTAATTGTTTAATTATTAAATGTCGTTATTATGATTTTAATGATAGTATTCCAATTGTGAACATCTTAGTGTGGAAATAACACTTATTGTTTAACATGGTTTATCATAAACCATTCAATGGTAAATTAAATCTAATACACTCAGCTATACTATCCATATGCATCTAGATTTACTAACTAGTAATGGTTTAATTATTAAATGTACTTATTATGATTTTAGTGATAGTATACCTATTGTGAATATCTCAGTGTGGAAATAACACTTATGGTTTAACATGGTTTATCATAAACCATTCAATGGTAAATTAAATCTAATACACTCAGACATACTATCCATATGTATCTAGATTTACTAACTAGTAATGGTTTATTTATTAAATGCTCTTATTATGATTTTAATGATAGTGTACCTATTGTGAATATCTCAGTGTGGAAATAACACATGGTTTAACATGGTTTATCATAAACCATTCAATGGTAAATTAAATCTAATACACTCAGACATACTATCCATATGCATCTAGATTTATTAACTAGTAATGGTTTAATTATTAAATGTACTTATTATGATTTTAGTGATAGTATACCTATTGTGAATATCTCAGTGTGGAAATAACACTTATGGTTTAACATGGTTTATCATAAACCATTCAATGGTAAATTAAATCTAATACACTCAGACATACTATCCATATGTATCTAGATTTACTAACTAGTAATGGTTTAATTATTAAATGTACTTATTATGATTTTAATGATAGAATAAAAATTGTGAATATCTCAGTGTGGAAATAACACATGGTTTAACATGGTTTATCAAAAACCATTCAATGGTAAAATAAATCTAATACACTCAGACATACTATCCATATGTATCTAGAATTACTAACTAGTAATTGTTTAATTATTAAATGTCGTTATTATGATTTTAATGATAGTATACCAATTGTGAATATCTTAGTGTGGAAATAACACATGGTTTAACATGGTTTATCATAAACCATTCAATGGTAAATTAAATCTAATACACTCAGACATACTATCCATATGTATCTAGATTTACTAACTAGTAATGGTTTAATTATTAAATGTTCTTATTATGATTTTAGTGATTATACCTATTGTGAATATCTCAGTGTGGAAATAAGACTTATGGTTTAACATGGTTTATCATAAACCATTCAATGGTAAATTAAATCCAATGCACTCAGACATACTATCCATATGTATCTAGATTTACTAACTGGTAATGGTTTAATTATTAAATGTACTTATTATGATTTTAGTGATAGTATACCTATTGTGAATATCTCAGTGGGGAAATACCACTTGGAAATAACACATGGTTTAACAAGGTATATCATAAACCATTCAATGGTAAATAAAATCTAATACACTCAGACATACTATCCATATGTATCTAGATTTACTAACTAGTAATGGTTTAATTATTAAATGTACTTATTATGATTTTAATGATAGAATAACAATTGTGAATATCTCAGTGTGGAAATAACACATGGTTTAACATGGTTTATCAAAAACCATTCAATGGTAAAATAAATCTAATACACTCAGCCATACTATCCATATGTATCTAGAATTACTAACTAGTAATTGTTTAATTATTAAATGTCGTTATTATGATTTTAATGATAGTATACCAATTGTGAATATCTTAGTGTGGAAATAACACTTATTGTTTAACATGGTTTATCATAAACCATTCAATGGTAAATTAAAACTAATACACTCAGACATACTATCCATATGCATCTAGATTTACTAACTAGTAATGGTTTAATTATTAAATGTACTTATTATGATTTTAGTGATAGTATACCTATTGTGAATATCTCAGTGTGGAAAAAACACTTATGGTTTAACATGGTTTATCATAAACCATTCAATGGTAAATTAAATCTAATACACTCAGATATACTATCCATATGTATCTAGATTTACTAACTGGTAATGGTTTAATTATTAAATGCTCTTATTATGATTTTAATGATAGAATAACAATTGTGAATATCTCAGTGTGGAAATACCACTTATGGTTTAACATGGTTTATCATAAACCATTCAATGGTAAATTAAATCTAATACACTCAGATATACTATCCATATGTATCTAGATTTACTAACTGGTAATGGTTTAATTATTAAATGTACTTATTATGATTTTAGTGATAGTATACCTATTGTGAATATCTCAGTGTGGAAATACCACTTATGGTTTAACATGGTTTATCATAAACCATTCAATGGTAAATTAAATCTAATACACTCAGATATAGTATCCATATGTATCTAGATTTACTAACTAGTAATGGTTTAATTATTAAATGTACTTATTATGATTTTAGTGATAGTATACCTATTGTGAATATCTCAGTGTGGAAATAACACATGGTTTAACATGGTTTGTCATAAACCATTCAATGGTAAAATAAATCTAATACACTCAGACATACTATCCATATGTATCTAGAATAACTAACTAGTAATTGTTTAATTATTAAATGTCGTTATTATGATTTTAATGATAGTATAACAATTGTGAATATCTCAGTGTGGAAATAACACTTATGGTTTAACATGGTTTATCATAAACCATTCAATGGTAAATTAAGTCCAATGCACTCAGACATACTATCCATATTTATCTAGATTTACTAACTGGTAATGGTTTTATTATTAAATGTACTTATTATGATTTTAGTGATAGTATACCTATTGTGAATATCTCAGTGTCGAAATAACAATTATGGTTTAACATGGTTTATCATAAACCATTTAATGGTAAATTAAATCTAATACACTCAGACATACTATCCATATGTATCTAGATTTACTAACTAGTAATAGTTTTATTATTAAACGTTGTTATTATGATTTTAATGATAGAATAACAATTGTGAATATCTCAGTGTGGAAATAACACATGGTTTAACATGGTTTATCAAAAACCATTCAATGGTAAAATAAATATAATACTCTCACACATACTATCCATATGTATCTAGAATTACGAACTAGTGATTGTTTAATTATTAAATGTCGTTATTATGATTTTAGTGATAGTATACCTATTGTGAGTATCTCAGTGTGGAAATAACACTTATGGTTTAACATGGTTTATCATAAACCATTCAATGGTAAATTAAATCTAATACACTTAGACATACTATCCATATGTATCTAGATTTACTAACTAGTAATGGTTTAATTATTAAATGTACTTATTATGATTTTAATGATAGAATAAAAATTGTGAATATCTCAGTGTGGAAATAACACATGGTTTAACATGGTTTATCAAAAACCATTCAATGGTAAAATAAATCTAATACACTCAGACATACTATCCATATGTATCTAGAATTACTAACTAGTAATTGTTTAATTATTAAATGTCGTTATTATGATTTTAATGATAGTATACCAATTGTGAATATCTTAGTGTGGAAATAACACATGGTTTAACATGGTTTATCATAAACCATTCAATGGTAAATTAAATCTAATACACTCAGACATACTATCCATATGTATCTACATTTACTAACTAGTAAGGGTTTAATTATTAAATGTTCTTATTATGATTTTAGTGATTATACCTATTGTGAATATCTCAGTGTGGAAATAACACTTATGGTTTAACATGGTTTATCATAAACCATTCAATGGTAAATTAAATCCAATGCACTCAGACATACTATCCATATGTATCTAGATTTACTAACTGGTAATGGTTTAATTATTAAATGTACTTATTAAGATTTTAGTGATAGTATACCTATTGTGAATATCTCAGTGTGTAAATACCACTTGGAAATAACACATGGTTTAACAAGGTATATCATAAACCATTCAATGGTAAAATAAATCTAATACACTCAGACATACTATCCATATGTATCTAGAATTACTAACTAGTAATTGTTTAATTATTAAATGTCGTTATTATGATTTTAATGATAGTATACCAATTGTGAATATCTTAGTGTGGAAATAACACATGGTTTAACATGGTTTATCATAAACCATTCAATGGTAAATTAAATCTAATACACTCAGACATACTATCCATATGTATCTACATTTACTAACTAGTAAGGGTTTAATTATTAAATGTTCTTATTATGATTTTAGTGATTATACCTATTGTGAATATCTCAGTGTGGAAATAACACTTATGGTTTAACATGGTTTATCATAAACCATTCAATGGTAAATTAAATCTAATACACTCAGACATACTATCCATATGTATCTAGATTTACTAACTAGTAATGGTTTAATTATTAAATGTACTTATTATGATTTTAATGATAGAATAACAATTGTGAATATCTCAGTGTGGAAATAACACATGGTTTAACATGGTTTATCAAAAACCATTCAATGGTAAAATAAATCTAATACACTCAGACATACTATCCATATGTATCTAGATTTACTAACTAGTAATTGTTTAATTATTAAATGTCGTTATTATGATTTTAATGATAGTATACCAATTGTGAATATCTTAGTGTGGAAATAACACTTATTGTTTAACATGGTTTATCATAAACCATTCAATGGTAAATTAAATCTAATACACTCAGACATACTATCCATATGCATCTAGATTTACTAACTAGTAATGGTTTAATTATTAAATGTACTTATTATGATTTTAATGATAGAATAACAATTGTGAATATCTCAGTGTGGAAATAACACATGGTTTAACATGGTTTATCAAAAACCATTCAATGGTAAAATAAATCTAATACACTCAGACATACTATCCATATGTATCTAGATTTACTAACTAGTAATTGTTTAATTATTAAATGTCGTTATTATGATTTTAATGATAGTATACCAATTGTGAATATCTTCGTGTGGAAATAACACTTATTGTTTAACATGGTTTATCATAAACCATTCAATGGTAAATTAAATCTAATACACTCAGACATACTATCCATATGCATCTAGATTTACTAACTAGTAATGGTTTAATTATTAAATGTACTTATTATGATTTTAGTGATAGTATACCTATTGAGAATATCTCAGTGTGGAAATAACACTTATGGTTTAACATGGTTTATCATAAACCATTCAATGGTAAATTAAATCTAATAAACTCAGACATACTATCCATATGTATCTACATTTACTAACTAGTAATGGTTTAATTATTAATCGTTGTTATTATGATATGAATAAAAGTATACCAATTGTGAATATCTCAGTGTGGAAATAACACTTATGGTTTAACATGGTTTATCATAAACCATTCGATGGTAAATTAAATCTAATACACTCAGACATACTATCCATATGCATCTAGATTTACTAACTAGTAATGGTTTAATTATTAAATGTACTTATTATGATTTTAGTGATAGTATACCTATTGTGAATATCTCAGTGTGGAAATAACACATGGTTTAACATGGTTTATCAAAAACCATTCAATGGTAAAATAAATCTAATACACTCAGACATACTATCCATATGTATCTAGATTTACTAACTAGTAATTGTTTAATTATTAAATGTCGTTATTATGATTTTAATGATAGTATACCAATTGTGAATATCTTAGTGTGGAAATAACACTTATTGTTTAACATGGTTTATCATAAACCATTCAATGGTAAATTAAATCTAATACACTCAGACATACTATCCATATGCATCTAGATTTACTAACTAGTAATGGTTTAATTATTAAATGTACTTATTATGATTTTAATGATAGAATAACAATTGTGAATATCTCAGTGTGGAAATAACACATGGTTTAACATGGTTTATCAAAAACCATTCAATGGTAAAATAAATCTAATACACTCAGACATACTATCCATATGTATCTAGATTTACTAACTAGTAATTGTTTAATTATTAAATGTCGTTATTATGATTTTAATGATAGTATACCAATTGTGAATATCTTCGTGTGGAAATAACACTTATTGTTTAACATGGTTTATCATAAACCATTCAATGGTAAATTAAATCTAATACACTCAGACATACTATCCATATGCATCTAGATTTACTAACTAGTAATGGTTTAATTATTAAATGTACTTATTATGATTTTAGTGATAGTATACCTATTGAGAATATCTCAGTGTGGAAATAACACTTATGGTTTAACATGGTTTATCATAAACCATTCAATGGTAAATTAAATCTAATAAACTCAGACATACTATCCATATGTATCTACATTTACTAACTAGTAATGGTTTAATTATTAATCGTTGTTATTATGATATGAATAAAAGTATACCAATTGTGAATATCTCAGTGTGGAAATAACACTTATGGTTTAACATGGTTTATCATAAACCATTCGATGGTAAATTAAATCTAATACACTCAGACATACTATCCATATGCATCTAGATTTACTAACTAGTAATGGTTTAATTATTAAATGTACTTATTATGATTTTAGTGATAGTATACCTATTGTGAATATCTCAGTGTGGAAATAACACTTATGGTTTAACATGGTTTATCATAAACCATTCAATGGTAAATTAAATCTAATACACTCAGACATACTATCCATATGTATCTAGATTTACTAACTAGTAATGGTTTATTTATTAAATGCTCTTATTATGATTTTAATGATAGTGTACCTATTGTGAATATCTATGTGTGGAAATAACACATGGTTTAACATGGTTTATCATAAACCATTCCATGGTAAATTAAATCTAATACACTCAAACATACTATCCATATGCATCTAGATTTATTAACTAGTAATGGTTTAATTATTAAATGTACTTATTATGATTTTAGTGATAGTATACCTATTGTGAATATCTCAGTGTGGAAATAACACTTATGGTTTAACATGGTTTATCATAAACCATTCAATGGTAAATTAAATCTAATAAACTCAGACATACTATCCATATGTATCTACATTTACTAACTAGTAATGGTTTAATTATTAATCGTTGTTATTATGATATGAATAAAAGTATACCAATTGTGAATATCTCAGTGTGGAAATAACACTTATGGTTTTACATGGTTTATCATAAACCATTCGATGGTAAATTAAATCTAATACACTCAGACATACTATCCATATGTATCTAGATTTACTAACTAGTAATGGTTTATTTATTAAATGCTCTTATTATGATTTTAATGATAGTGTACCTATTGTGAATATCTCAGTGTGGAAATAACACATGGTTTAACATGGTTTATCATAAACCATTCAATGGTAAATTAAATCTAATACACTCAGACATACTATCCATATGCATCTAGATTTACTAACTAGTAATGGTTTAATTATTAAATGTACTTATTATGATTTTAGTGATAGTATACCTATTGTGAATATCTCAGTGTGGAAATAACACTTATGGTTTAACATGGTTTATCATAAACCATTCAATGGTAAATTAAATCTAATATACTCAGACATACTATCCATATGTATCTAGATTTACTAACTAGTAATGGTTTATTTATTAAATGCTCTTATTATGATTTTAATGATAGTGTACCTATTGTGAATATCTCAGTGTGGAAATAACACATGGTTTAACATGGTTTATCATAATCCATTCAATGGTCAATTAAATCTAATACACTCAGACATACTATCCATATGCACCTAGATTTACTAACTAGTAATGGTTTAATTATTAAATGTACTTATTATGATTTTAGTGATAGTATACCTATTGTGAATATCTCAGTGTGGAAATAACACTTATGGTTTAACATGGTTTATCATAAACCATTCGATGGTAAATTAAATCTAATACACTCAGACATACTATCCATATGTATCTAGATTTACTAACTAGTAATGGTTTAGTTAATAAATGTTCTTATTATGATTTTAGTGATAGTATACCTATTGTGAATATCTCAGTGTGGAAATAACACATGGTTTAACATGGTTTATCATAAACCATTCAATGGTAAATTAAATCTAATACACTCAGACATACTATCCATATGTATCTAGAATTACTACCTAGTAATTGTTTAATTATTAAATGTCGTTATTATGATTTTAATGATAGTATACCAATTGTGAATATCTTAGTGTGGAAATAACACTTATTGTTTAACATGGTTTATCATAAACCATTCAATGGTAAATTAAATCTAATACACTCAGACATACTATCCATATGCATCTAGATTTACTAACTAGTAATGGTTTAATTATTAAATGTACTTATTATGTGATAGTTTACCTATTGTGAATATCTCAGTGTGGAAATAACACTTATGGTTTAACATGGTTTATCATAAACCATTCAATGGTAAATTAAATCTAATATACTCAGACATACTATCCATATGTATCTAGATTTACTAACTAGTAATGGTTTAATTATTAAATGTACTTATTATGATTTTAGTGATAGTATACCTATTGTGAATATCTCAGTGTGGAAATAACACTTATGGTTTAACATGGTTTATCATAAACCATTCAATGGTAAATTAAATCTAATACACTCAGACATACTATCCATATGTATCTAGATTTACTAACTAGTAATGGTTTAATTATTAAATGTACTTATTATGATTTTAATGATAGATTAAAAATTGTGAATATCTCAGTGTGGAAATAACACATGGTTTAACATGGTTTATCAAAAACCATTCAATGGTAAAATAAATCTGATACACTCAGACATACTATCCATATGTATCTAGAATTACTAACTAGTAATTGTTTAATTATTAAATGTCGTTATTATGATTTTAATGATAGTATACCAATTGTGAATATCTTAGTGTGGAAATAACACATGGTTTAACATGGTTTATCATAAACCATTCAATGGTAAATTAAATCCAATGCACTCAGACATACTATCCATATGTATCTAGATTTACTAACTTGTAATGGTTTAATTATTAAATGTACTTATTATGATTTTAGTGATAGTATACCTATTGTGAATATCTCAGTGTGGAAATAACACATGGTTTAACATGGTTTATCATAAACCATTTAATGGTAAATTAAATCTAATACACTCAGACATACTATCCATATGTATCTAGATTTAATAACTAGTAATAGTTTTATTATTAAACGTTGTTATTATGATTTTAATGATAGAATAACAATTGTGAATATCTCAGTGTGGAAATAACACATGGTTTAACATGGTTTATCATAAACCATTCAATGGTAAATTAAATCTAATACACTCAGACATACTATCCATATGCATCTAGATTTACTAACTAGTAATGGTTTAATTATTAAATGTACTTATTATGATTTTAGTGATAGTATACCTATTGAGAATATCTCAGTGTGGAAATAACACTTATGGTTTAACATGGTTTATCATAAACCATTCAATGGTAAATTAAATCTAATAAACTCAGACATACTATCCATATGTATCTACATTTACTAACTAGTAATGGTTTAATTATTAATCGTTGTTATTATGATATGAATAAAAGTATACCAATTGTGAATATCTCAGTGTGGAAATAACACTTATGGTTTAACATGGTTTATCATAAACCATTCGATGGTAAATTAAATCTAATACACTCAGACATACTATCCATATGCATCTAGATTTACTAACTAGTAATGGTTTAATTATTAAATGTACTTATTATGATTTTAGTGATAGTATACCTATTGTGAATATCTCAGTGTGGAAATAACACTTATGGTTTAACATGGTTTATCATAAACCATTCAATGGTAAATTAAATCTAATACACTTAGACATACTATCCATATGTATCTAGATTTACTAACTAGTAATGGTTTAATTATTAAATGTACTTATTATGATTTTAATGATAGAATAAAAATTGTGAATATCTCAGTGTGGAAATAACACATGGTTTAACATGGTTTATCAAAAACCATTCAATGGTAAAATAAATCTAATACACTCAGACATACTATCCATATGTATCTAGAATTACTAACTAGTAATTGTTTAATTATTAAATGTCGTTATTATGATTTTAATGATAGTATACCAATTGTGAATATCTTAGTGTGGAAATAACACATGGTTTAACATGGTTTATCATAAACCATTCAATGGTAAATTAAATCTAATACACTCAGACATACTATCCATATGTATCTAGATTTACTAACTAGTAATGGTTTAATTATTAAATGTTCTTATTATGATTTTAGTGATTATACCTATTGTGAATATCTCAGTGTGGAAATAACACTTATGGTTTAACATGGTTTATCATAAACCATTCAATGGTAAATTAAATCCAATGCACTCAGACATACTATCCATATGTATCTAGATTTACTAACTGGTAATGGTTTAATTATTAAATGTACTTATTAAGATTTTAGTGATAGTATACCTATTGTGAATATCTCAGTGTGGAAATACCACTTGGAAATAACACATGGTTTAACAAGGTATATCATAAACCATTCAATGGTAAATTAAATCTAATACACTCAGACATACTATCCATATGTATCTAGATTTACTAACTAGTAATGGTTTAATTATTAAATGTACTTATTATGATTTTAATGATAGAATAACAATTGTGAATATCTCAGTGTGGAAATAACACATGGTTTAACATGGTTTATCAAAAACCATTCAATGGTAAAATAAATCTAATACACTCAGACATACTATCCATATGTATCTAGAATTACTAACTAGTAATTGTTTAATTATTAAATGTCGTTATTATGATTTTAATGATAGTATACCAATTGTGAATATCTTAGTGTGGAAATAACACTTATTGTTTAACATGGTTTATCATAAACCATTCAATGGTAAATTAAATCTAATACACTCAGACATACTATCCATATGCATCTAGATTTACTAACTAGTAATGGTTTAATTATTAAATGTACTTATTATGATTTTAGTGATAGTATTCCTATTGTGAATATCTCAGTGTGGAAATAACACTTATGGTTTAACATGGTTTATCATAAACCATTCAATGGTAAATTAAATCTAATACACTCAGACATACTATCCATATGTATCTAGATTTACTAACTAGTAATGGTTTATTTATTAAATGCTCTTATTATGATTTTAATGATAGTGTACCTATTGTGAATATCTATGTGTGGAAATAACACATGGTTTAACATGGTTTATCATAAACCATTCCATGGTAAATTAAATCTAATACACTCAAACATACTATCCATATGCATCTAGATTTATTAACTAGTAATGGTTTAATTATTAAATGTACTTATTATGATTTTAGTGATAGTATACCTATTGTGAATATCTCAGTGTGGAAATAACACTTATGGTTTAACATGGTTTATCTTAAACCATTCAATGGTAAATTAAATCCAATGCACTCAGACATACTATCCATATGTATCTAGATTTACTAACTAGTAATGGTTTAGTTATAAATGTTCTTATTATGATTTAAATGATAGTACACCTATTGCGAATATCTCAGTGTCGAAATAACAATTATGGTTTAACATGGTTTATCATAAACCATTCAATGGTAATTTAAAACTAATACACTCAGACATACTATCCATATGCATCTAGATTTAGTAACTAGTAATGGTTTAATTATTAAATGTACTTATTATGATTTTAGTGATAGTATACCTATTGTGAATATCTCAGTGTGGAAATAACACTTATGGTTTAACATGGTTTATCATAAACCATTCAATGGTAAATTAAATCTAATACACTCAGATATACTATCCATATGTATCTAGATTTACTAACTGGTAATGGTTTAATTATTAAATGCTTTTATTATGATTTTAATGATAGAATAACAATTGTGAATATCTCAGTGTGGAAATACCACTTATGGTTTAACATGGTTTATCATAAACCATTCAATGGTAAATTAAATCTAATACACTCAGATATACTATCCATATGTATCTAGATTTACTAACTGGTAATGGTTTAATTATTAAATGTACTTATTATGATTTTAGTGATAGTATACCTATTGTGAATATCTCAGTGTGGAAATACCACTTATGGTTTAACATGGTTTATCATAAACCATTCAATGGTAAATTAAATCTAATACACTCAGATATACTATCCATATGTATCTAGATTTACTAACTAGTAATGGTTTAATTATTAAATGTACTTATTATGATTTTAGTGATAGTATACTTATTGTGAGTATCTCAGTGTGGAAATAACACATGGTTTAACATGGTTTGTCATAAACCATTCAATGGTAAAATAAATCTAATACACTCAGACATACTATCCATATGTATCTAGAATAACTAACTAGTAATTGTTTAATTATTAAATGTCGTTATTATGATTTTAATGATAGTATAACAATTGTGAATATCTTAGTGTGGAAATAACACATGGTTTAACATGGTTTATCATAAACCATTCAATGGTAAATTAAATCTAATACACTCAGACATACTATCCATATGTATCTAGATTTACTAACTAGTAATGGTTTTATTATTAAACGTTGTTATTATGATTTTAATGATAGAATAACAATTGTGAATATCTCAGTGTGGAAATAACACATGGTTTAACATGGTTTATCAAAAACCATTCAATGGTAAAATAAATCTAATACACTCAGACATACTATCCATATGTATCTAGAATTACGAACTAGTGACTGTTTAATTATTAAATGTCGTTATTATGATTTTAGTGATTGTATACCTATTGTGAATATCTCAGTGTGGAAATACCACTTATGGTTTAACATGGTTTATCATAAACCATTCAATGGTAAATTAAATCCAATGCAGTCAGACATACTATCCATATGTATCTAGATTTACTAATTAGTAATGGTTTAGTTATAAATGTTCTTATTATGATTTAAATGATCGTACACCTATTGCGAATATCTCAGTGTCGAAATAACAATTATGGTTTAACATGGTTTATCATAAACCATTCAATGGTAAATTAAAACTAATACACTCAGACATACTATCCATATGCATCTAGATTTACTAACTAGTAATGGTTTAATTATTAAATGTACTTATTATGATTTTAGTGATAGTATACCTATTGTGAATATCTCAGTGTGGAAATAACACTTATGGTTTAACATGGTTTATCATAAACCATTCAATGGTAAATTAAAACTAATACACTCAGATATACTATCCATATGTATCTAGATTTACTAACTGGTAATGGTTTAATTATTAAATGCTCTTATTATGATTTTAATGATAGAATAACAATTGTGAATATCTCAGTGTGGAAATACCACTTATGGTTTAACATGGTTTATCATAAACCATTCAATGGTAAATTAAATCTAATACACTCAGAAATACTATCCATATGTATCTAGATTTACTAACTGGTAATGGTTTAATTATTAAATGTACTTATTATGATTTTAGTGATAGTATACCTATTGTGAATATCTCAGTGTGGAAATACCACTTATGGTTTAACATGGTTTATCATAAACCATTCAATGGTAAATTAAATCTAATACACTCAGATATACTATCCATATGTATCTAGATTTACTAACTAGTAATGGTTTAATTATTAAATGTACTTATTATGATTTTAGTGATAGTATACCTATTGTGAATATCTCAGTGTGGAAATAACACATGGTTTAACATGGTTTGTCATAAACCATTCAATGGTAAAATAAATCTAATACACTCAGACATACTATCCATATGTATCTAGAATAACTAACTAGTAATTGTTTAATTATTAAATGTCGTTATTATGATTTTAATGATAGTATACCAATTGTGAATATCTTAGTGTGGAAATAACACATGGTTTAACATGGTTTATCATAAACCATTCAATGGTAAATTAAATCTAATACACTCAGACATACTATCCATATGTATCTAGATTTACTAACTAGTAATGGTTTTATTATTAAACGTTGTTATTATGATTTTAATGATAGAATAACAATTGTGAATATCTCAGTGTGGAAATAACACATGGTTTAACATGGTTTATCAAAAACCATTCAATGGTAAAATAAATCTAATACACTCAGACATACTATCCATATGTATCTAGAATTACGAACTAGTGATTGTTTAATTATTAAATGTCGTTATTATGATTTTAGTGATTGTATACCTATTGTGAATATCTCAGTGTGGAAAAACCACTTATGGTTTAACATGGTTCATCATAAACCATTCAATGGTAAATTAAATCCAATGCACTCAGACATACTATCCATATGTATCTAGATTTACTAATTAGTAATGGATTAGTTATAAATGTTCTTATTATGATTTAAATGATAGTACACCTATTGCGAATATCTCAGTGTCGAAATAACAATTATGGTTTAACATGGTTTATCATAAACCATTCAATGGTAAATTAAAACTAATACACTCAGACATACTATCCATATGCATCTAGATTTACTAACTAGTAATGGTTTAATTATTAAATGTACTTATTATGATTTTAGTGATAGTATACCTATTGTGAATATCTCAGTGTGGAAATAACACTTATGGTTTAACATGGTTTATCATAAACCATTCAATGGTAAATTAAAACTAATACACTCAGATATACTATCCATATGTATCTAGATTTACTAACATGTAATGGTTTAATTATTAAATGCTCTTATTATGATTTTAATGATAGAATAACAATTGTGAATATCTCAGTGTGGAAATACCACTTATGGTTTAACATGGTTTATCATAAACCATTCAATGGTAAATTAAATCTAATACACTCAGATATACTATCCATATGTATCTAGATTTACTAACTGGTAATGGTTTAATTATTAAATGTACTTATTATGATTTTAGTGATAGTATACCTATTGTGAATATCTCAGTGTGGAAATACCACTTATGGTTTAACATGGTTTATCATAAACCATTCAATGGTAAATTAAATCTAATACACTCAGATATACTATCCATATGTATCTAGATTTACTAACTAGTAATGGTTTAATTATTAAATGTACTTATTATGATTTTAGTGATAGTATACCTATTGTGAATATCTCAGTGTGGAAATAACACATGGTTTAACATGGTTTGTCATAAACCATTCAATGGTAAAATAAATCTAATACACTCAGACATACTATCCATATGTATCTAGAATAACTAACTAGTAATTGTTTAATTATTAAATGTCGTTATTATGATTTTAATGATAGTATACCAATTGTGAATATCTTAGTGTGGAAATAACACATGGTTTAACATGGTTTATCATAAACCATTCAATGGTAAATTAAATCTAATACACTCAGACATACTATCCATATGTATCTAGATTTACTAACTAGTAATGGTTTAATTATTAAATGTACTTATTATGATTTTAATGATAGAATAACAATTGTGAATATCTCAGTGTGGAAATAACACATGGTTTAACATGGTTTATCAAAAACCATTCAATGGTAAAATAAATCTAATACACTCAGACATACTATCCATATGTATCTAGAATTACTAACTAGTAATTGTTTAATTATTAAATGTCGTTATTATGATTTTAATGATAGTATTCCAATTGTGAACATCTTAGTGTGGAAATAACACTTATTGTTTAACATGGTTTATCATAAACCATTCAATGGTAAATTAAATCTAATACACTCAGCTATACTATCCATATGCATCTAGATTTACTAACTAGTAATGGTTTAATTATTAAATGTACTTATTATGATTTTAGTGATAGTATACCTATTGTGAATATCTCAGTGTGGAAATAACACTTATGGTTTAACATGGTTTATCATAAACCATTCAATGGTAAATTAAATCTAATACACTCAGACATACTATCCATATGTATCTAGATTTACTAACTAGTAATGGTTTATTTATTAAATGCTCTTATTATGATTTTAATGATAGTGTACCTATTGTGAATATCTCAGTGTGGAAATAACACATGGTTTAACATGGTTTATCATAAACCATTCAATGGTAAATTAAATCTAATACACTCAGGCATACTATCCATTTGCATTTAGATTTATTAACTAGTAATGGTTTAATTATTAAATGTACTTATTATGATTTTAGTGATAGTATACCTATTGTGAATATCTCAGTGTGGAAATAACACTTATGGTTTAACATGGTTTATCATAAACCATTCAATGGTAAATTAAAACTAATACACTCAGATATACTATCCATATGCATCTAGATTTACTAACTAGTAATGGTTTAATTATTAAATGTACTTATTATGATTTTAGTGATAGTATACCTATTGTAAATATCTCAGTGTGGAAATAACACTTATGGTTTAACATGGTTTATCATAAACCATTCAATGGTAAATTAAATCTAATACACTCAGACATACTATCCATATGTATCTAGATTTACTAACTAGTAATGGTTTAATTATTAAATGTACTTATTATGATTTTAATGATAGAATAAAAATTGTGAATATCTCAGTGTGGAAATAACACATGGTTTAACATGGTTTATCAAAAACCATTCAATGGTAAAATAAATCTAATACACTCAGACATACTATCCATATGTATCTAGAATTACTAACTAGTAATTGTTTAATTATTAAATGTCGTTATTATGATTTTAATGATAGTATACCAATTGTGAATATCTTAGTGTGGAAATAACACATGGTTTAACATGGTTTATCATAAACCATTCAATGGTAAATTAAATCTAATACACTCAGACATACTATCCATATGTATCTAGATTTACTAAGTAGTAATGGTTTAATTATTAAATGTTCTTATTATGATTTTAGTGATTATACCTATTGTGAATATCTCAGTGTGGAAATAAGACTTATGGTTTAACATGGTTTATCATAAACCATTCAATGGTAAATTAAATCTAATACACTCAGACATACTATCCATATGTATCTAGATTTACTAACTAGTAATGGTTTAGTTATAAATGTTCTTATTATGATTTAAATGATAGTACACCTATTGCGAATATCTCAGTGTCGAAATAACAATTATGGTTTAACATGGTTTATCATAAACCATTCAATGGTAAATTAAAACTAATACACTCAGACATACTATCCATATGCATCTAGATTTACTAACTAGTAATGGTTTAATTATTAAATGTACTTATTATGATTTTAGTGATAGTATACCTATTGTGAATATCTCAGTGTGGAAATAACACTTATGGTTTAACATGGTTTATCATAAACCATTCAATGGTAAATTAAAACTAATACACTCAGATATACTATCCATATGTATCTAGATTTACTAACTGGTAATGGTTTAATTATTAAATGCTCTTATTATGATTTTAATGATAGAATAACAATTGTGAATATCTCAGTGTGGAAATAACACTTATGGTTTAACATGGTTTATCAAAAACCATTCAATGGTAAAATAAATCTAATACACTCAGACATACTATCCATATGTATCTAGAATTACTAACTAGTAATTGTTTAATTATTAAATGTCGTTATTATGATTTTAATGATAGTATACCAATTGTGAATATCTTAGTGTGGAAATAACACTTATGGTTTTACATGGTTTATCATAAACCATTCAATGGTAAATTAAATCTAATACACTCAGACATACTATCCATATGTATCTAGATTTACTAACTAGTAATGGTTTAATTATTAAATGTTCTTATTATGATTTTAGTGATTATACCTATTGTGAATATCTCAGTGTGGAAATAAGACTTATGGTTTAACATGGTTTATCATAAACCATTCAATGGTAAATTAAATCCAATGCACTCAGACATACTATCCATATGTATCTAGATTTACTAACTGGTAATGGTTTAATTATTAAATGTACTTATTATGATTTTAGTGATAGTATACCTATTGTGAATATCTCAGTGGGGAAATAACACTTGGAAATAACACATGGTTTAACAAGGTTTATCAAAAACCATTCAATGGTAAATTAAATCTAATACACTCAGCCATACTATCCATATGTATCTAGAATTACTAACTAGTAATTGTTTAATTATTAAATGTCGTTATTATGATTTTAATGATAGTATACCAATTGTGAATATCTTAGTGTGGAAATAACACTTATTGTTTAACATGGTTTATCAAAAACCATTCAATGGTAAATTAAAACTAATACACTCAGACATACTATCCATATGCATCTAGATTTACTAACTAGTAATGGTTTAATTATTAAATGTACTTATTATGATTTTAGTGATAGTATACCTATTGTGAATATCTCAGTGTGGAAATAACACTTATGGTTTAACATGGTTTATCATAAACCATTCAATGGTAAATTAAATCTAATACACTCAGATATACTATCCATATGTATCTAGATTTACTAACTGGTAATGGTTTAATTATTAAATGCTCTTATTATGATTTTAATGATAGAATAACAATTGTGAATATCTCAGTGTGGAAATACCACTTATGGTTTAACATGGTTTATCATAAACCATTCAATGGTAAATTAAATCTAATACACTCAGATATACTATCCATATGTATCTAGATTTACTAACTGGTAATGGTTTAATTATTAAATGTACTTATTATGATTTTAGTGATAGTATACCTATTGTGAATATCTCAGTGTGGAAATACCACTTATGGTTTAACATGGTTTATCATAAACCATTCAATGGTAAATTAAATCTAATACACTCAGACATACTATCCATATGTATCTAGAATTACTAACTAGTAATTGTTTAATTATTAAATGTCGTTATTATGATTTTAATGATAGTATACCAATTGTGAATATCTTAGTGTGGAAATAACACATGGTTTAACATGGTTTATCATAAACCATTCAATGGTAAATTAAATCTAATACACTCAGACATACTATCCATATGTATCTAGATTTACTAACTAGTAATGGTTTAATTATTAAATGTTCTTATTATGATTTTAGTGATTATACCTATTGTGAATATCTCAGTGTGGAAATAACACTTATGGTTTAACATGGTTTATCATAAACCATTCAATGGTAAATTAAATCCAATGCACTCAGACATACTATCCATATGTATCTAGATTTACTAACTGGTAATGGTTTAATTATTAAATGTACTTATTAAGATTTTAGTGATAGTATACCTATTGTGAATATCTCAGTTTGGAAATACCACTTGGAAATAACACATGGTTTAACAAGGTATATCATAAACCATTCAATGGTAAATTAAATCTAATACACTCAGACATACTATCCATATGTATCTAGATTTACTAACTAGTAATGGTTTAATTATTAAATGTACTTATTATGATTTTAATGATAGAATAACAATTGTGAATATCTCAGTGTGGAAATAACACATGGTTTAACATGGTTTATCAAAAACCATTCAATGGTAAAATAAATCTAATACACTCAGACATACTATCCATATGTATCTAGAATTACTAACTAGTAATTGTTTAATTATTAAATGTCGTTATTATGATTTTAATGATAGTATACCAATTGTGAATATCTTAGTGTGGAAATAACACTTATTGTTTAACATGGTTTATCATAAACCATTCAATGGTAAATTAAATCTAATACACTCAGACATACTATCCATATGCATCTAGATTTACTAACTAGTAATGGTTTAATTATTAAATGTACTTATTATGATTTTAGTGATAGTATACCTATTGTGAATATCTCAGTGTGGAAATAACACTTATGGTTTAACATGGTTTATCATAAACCATTCAATGGTAAATTAAAACTAATACACTCAGACATACTATCCATATGCATCTAGATTTACTAACTAGTAATGGTTTAATTATTAAATGTACTTATTATGATTTTAGTGATAGTATACCTATTGTGAATATCTCAGTGTGGAAATAACACTTATGGTTTAACATGGTTTATCATAAACCATTCAATGGTAAATTAAAACTAATACACTCAGATATACTATCCATATGTATCTAGATTTACTAACTGGTAATGGTTTAATTATTAAATGCTCTTATTATGATTTTAATGATAGAATAACAATTGTGAATATCTCAGTGTGGAAATACCACTTATGGTTTAACATGGTTTATCATAAACCATTCAATGGTAAATTAAATCTAATACACTCAGATATACTATCCATATGTATCTAGATTTACTAACTGGTAATGGTTTAATTATTAAATGTACTTATTATGATTTTAGTGATAGTATACCTATTATGAATATCTCAGTGTGGAAATACCACTTATGGTTTAACATGGTTTATCATAAACCATTCAATGGTAAATTAAATCTAATACACTCAGACATACTATCCATATGTATCTAGATTTACTAACTAGTAATGGTTTATTTATTAAATGCTCTTATTATGATTTTAATGATAGTGTACCTATTGTGAATATCTCAGTGTGGAAATAACACATGGTTTAACATGGTTTATCATAAACCATTCAATGGTAAATTAAATCTAATACACTCAGGCATACTATCCATTTGCATTTAGATTTATTAACTAGTAATGGTTTAATTATTAAATGTACTTATTATGATTTTAGTGATAGTATACCTATTGTGAATATCTCAGTGTGGAAATAACACTTATGGTTTAACATGGTTTATCATAAACCATTCAATGGTAAATTAAAACTAATACACTCAGATATACTATCCATATGCATCTAGATTTACTAACTAGTAATGGTTTAATTATTAAATGTACTTATTATGATTTTAGTGATAGTATACCTATTGTAAATATCTCAGTGTGGAAATAACACTTATGGTTTAACATGGTTTATCATAAACCATTCAATGGTAAATTAAATCTAATACACTCAGACATACTATCCATATGTATCTAGATTTACTAACTAGTAATGGTTTAATTATTAAATGTACTTATTATGATTTTAATGATAGAATAAAAATTGTGAATATCTCAGTGTGGAAATAACACATGGTTTAACATGGTTTATCAAAAACCATTCAATGGTAAAATAAATCTAATACACTCAGACATACTATCCATATGTATCTAGAATTACTAACTAGTAATTGTTTAATTATTAAATGTCGTTATTATGATTTTAATGATAGTATACCAATTGTGAATATCTTAGTGTGGAAATAACACATGGTTTAACATGGTTTATCATAAACCATTCAATGGTAAATTAAATCTAATACACTCAGACATACTATCCATATGTATCTAGATTTACTAAGTAGTAATGGTTTAATTATTAAATGTTCTTATTATGATTTTAGTGATTATACCTATTGTGAATATCTCAGTGTGGAAATAAGACTTATGGTTTAACATGGTTTATCATAAACCATTCAATGGTAAATTAAATCTAATACACTCAGACATACTATCCATATGTATCTAGATTTACTAACTAGTAATGGTTTAGTTATAAATGTTCTTATTATGATTTAAATGATAGTACACCTATTGCGAATATCTCAGTGTCGAAATAACAATTATGGTTTAACATGGTTTATCATAAACCATTCAATGGTAAATTAAAACTAATACACTCAGACATACTATCCATATGCATCTAGATTTACTAACTAGTAATGGTTTAATTATTAAATGTACTTATTATGATTTTAGTGATAGTATACCTATTGTGAATATCTCAGTGTGGAAATAACACTTATGGTTTAACATGGTTTATCATAAACCATTCAATGGTAAATTAAAACTAATACACTCAGATATACTATCCATATGCATCTAGATTTACTAACTGGTAATGGTTTAATTATTAAATGTTCTTATTATGATTTTAGTGATTATACCTATTGTGAATATCTCAGTGTGGAAATAACACTTATGGTTTAACATGGTTTATCATAAACCATTCAATGGTAAATTAAATCCAATGCACTCAGACATACTATCCATATGTATCTAGATTTACTAACTGGTAATGGTTTAATTATTAAATGTACTTATTAAGATTTTAGTGATAGTATACCTATTGTGAATATCTCAGTTTGGAAATACCACTTGGAAATAACACATGGTTTAACAAGGTATATCATAAACCATTCAATGGTAAATTAAATCTAATACACTCAGACATACTATCCATATGTATCTAGATTTACTAACTAGTAATGGTTTAATTATTAAATGTACTTATTATGATTTTAATGATAGAATAACAATTGTGAATATCTCAGTGTGGAAATAACACATGGTTTAACATGGTTTATCAAAAACCATTCAATGGTAAAATAAATCTAATACACTCAGACATACTATCCATATGTATCTAGAATTACTAACTAGTAATTGTTTAATTATTAAATGTCGTTATTATGATTTTAATGATAGTATTCCAATTGTGAACATCTTAGTGTGGAAATAACACTTATTGTTTAACATGGTTTATCATAAACCATTCAATGGTAAATTAAATCTAATACACTCAGCTATACTATCCATATGCATCTAGATTTACTAACTAGTAATGGTTTAATTATTAAATGTACTTATTATGATTTTAGTGATAGTATACCTATTGTGAATATCTCAGTGTGGAAATAACACTTATGGTTTAACATGGTTAATCATAAACCATTCAATGGTAAATTAAATCTAATACACTCAGACATACTATCCATATGTATCTAGATTTACTAACTAGTAATGGTTTATTTATTAAATGCTCTTATTATGATTTTAATGATAGTGTACCTATTGTGAATATCTCAGTGTGGAAATAACACATGGTTTAACATGGTTTATCATAAACCATTCAATGGTAAATTAAATCTAATACAGTCAGACATACTATCCATATGCATCTAGATTTATTAACTAGTAATGGTTTAATTATTAAATGTACTTATTATGATTTTAGTGATAGTATACCTATTGTGAATATCTCAGTGTGGAAATAACACTTATGGTTTAACATGGTTTATCATAAACCATTCAATGGTAAATTAAAACTAATACACTCAGACATACTATCCATATGTATCTAGATTTACTAATTAGTAATAGTTTTATTATTAAACGTTGTTATTATGATTTTAATGATAGAATAACAATTGTGAATATCTCAGTGTGGAAATAACACATGGTTTAACATGGTTTATCAAAAACCATTCAATGGTAAAATAAATCTAATACTCTCACACATACTATCCATATGTATCTAGAATTACGAACTAGTGATTGTTTAATTATTAAATGTCGTTATTATGATTTTAGTGATAGTATACCTATTGTGAATATCTCGGTGTGGAAATAACACTTATGGTTTAACATGGTTTATCAAAAACCATTCAATGGTAAAATAAATCTAATACACTCAGACATACTATCCATATGTATCTAGATTTACTAACTAGTAATGGTTTAATTATTAAATGTTCTTATTATGATTTTAATGATAGAATAACAATTGTGAATATCTCAGTGTGGAAATAACACATGGTTTAACATGGTTTATCAAAAACCATTCAATGGTAAAATAAATCTAATACACTCAGACATACTATCCATATGTATCTAGAATTACTAACTAGTAATTGTTTAATTATTAAATGTCGTTATTATGATTTTAATGATAGTATACCAATTGTGAATATCTTAGTGTGGAAATAACACATGGTTTAACATGGTTTATCATAAACCATTCAATGGTAAATTAAATCTAATACACTCAGACATACTATCCATATGTATCTAGATTTACTAACTAGTAATGGTTTAATTATTAAATGTTCTTATTATGATTTTAGTGATTATACCTATTGTGAATATCTCAGTGTGGAAATAACACTTATGGTTTAACATGGTTTATCATAAACCATTCAATGGTAAATTAAATCCAATGCACTCAGACATACTATCCATATGTATCTAGATTTACTAACTGGTAATGGTTTAATTATTAAATGTACTTATTAAGATTTTAGTGATAGTATACCTATTGTGAATATCTCAGTTTGGAAATACCACTTGGAAATAACACATGGTTTAACAAGGTATATCATAAACCATTCAATGGTAAATTAAATCTAATACACTCAGACATACTATCCATATGTATCTAGATTTACTAACTAGTAATGGTTTAATTATTAAATGTACTTATTATGATTTTAATGATAGAATAACAATTGTGAATATCTCAGTGTGGAAATAACACATGGTTTAACATGGTTTATCAAAAACCATTCAATGGTAAAATAAATCTAATACACTCAGACATACTATCCATATGTATCTAGAATTACTAACTAGTAATTGTTTAATTATTAAATGTCGTTATTATGATTTTAATGATAGTATACCAATTGTGAATATCTTAGTGTGGAAATAACACTTATTGTTTAACATGGTTTATCATAAACCATTCAATGGTAAATTAAATCTAATACACTCAGACATACTATCCATATGCATCTAGATTTACTAACTAGTAATGGTTTAATTATTAAATGTACTTATTATGATTTTAGTGATAGTATACCTATTGTGAATATCTCAGTGTGGAAATACCACTTATGGTTTAACATGGTTTATCATAAACCATTCAATGGTAAATTAAATCTAATACACTCAGATATACTATCCATATGTATCTAGATTTACTAACTGGTAATGGTTTAATTATTAAATGTACTTATTATGATTTTAGTGATAGTATACCTATTGTGAATATCTCAGTGTGGAAATACCACTTATGGTTTAACATGGTTTATCATAAACCATTCAATGGTAAATTAAGTCCAATGCACTCAGACATACTATCCATATTTATCTAGATTTACTAACTGGTAATGGTTTTATTATTAAATGTACTTATTATGATTTTAGTGATAGTATACCTATTGTGAATATCTCAGTGTCGAAATAACAATTATGGTTTAACATGGTTTATCATAAACCATTTAATGGTAAATTAAATCTAATACACTCAGACATACTATCCATATGTATCTAGATTTACTAACTAGTAATAGTTTTATTATTAAACGTTGTTATTATGATTTTAATGATAGAATAACAATTGTGAATATCTCAGTGTGGAAATAACACATGGTTTAACATGGTTTATCAAAAACTATTCAATGGTAAAATAAATCTAATACTCTCACACATACTATCCATATGTATCTAGAATTACGAACTAGTGATTGTTTAATTATTAAATGTCGTTATTATGATTTTAGTGATAGTATACCTATTGTGAATATCTCAGTGTGGAAATAACACTTATGGTTTAACATGGTTTATCATAAACCATTCAATGGTAAATTAAATCTAATACACTCAGACATACTATCCATATGTATCTAGATTTACTAACTAGTAATGGTTTAATTATTAAATGTACTTATTATGATTTTAATGATAGAATAACAATTGTGAATATCTCAGTGTGGAAATAACACATGGTTTAACATGGTTTATCAAAAACCATTCAATGGTAAAATAAATCTAATACACTCAGACATACTATCCATATGTATCTAGAATTACTAACTAGTAATTGTTTAATTATTAAATGTCGTTATCATGATTTTAATGATAGTATACCAATTGTGAACATCTTAGTGTGGAAATAACACTTATTGTTTAACATGGTTTATCATAAACCATTCAATGGTAAATTAAATCTAATACACTCAGCTATACTATCCATATGCATCTAGATTTACTAACTAGTAATGGTTTAATTATTAAATATACTTATTATAATTTTAGTGATAGTATACCTACTGTAAATATCTCAGTGTGGAGATAACACTTATGGTTTAACATGGTTTATCATAAACCATTCAATGGTAAATTAAATCTAATACACTCAGATATACTATCCATATGTATCTAGATTTACTAACTGGTAATAGTTTAATTATAAAATGTACTTATTATGATTTTAGTGGTAGTATACCTATTGTGAATATCTCAGTGTGGAAATAATACATGGTTTAACATGGTTTATCATAAACCATTCAATGGTAAATTAAATCTAATACACTCAGATATACTATCCATATGTATCTAGATTTACTAACTGGTAATGGTTTTATTATTAAATGTACTTATTATGATTTTAGTGATAGTATACCTATTGTGAATATCTCAGTGTCGAAATAACAATTATGGTTTAACATGGTTTATCATAAACCATTTAATGGTAAATTAAATCTAATACACTCAGACATACTATCCATATGTATCTAGATTTACTAACTAGTAATAGTTTTATTATTAAACGTTGTTATTATGATTTTAATGATGGAATAACAATTGTGAATATCTCAGTGTGGAAATAACACATGGTTTAACATGGTTTATCAAAAACCATTCAATGGTAAAATAAATCTAATACTCTCACACATACTATCCATATGTATCTAGAATTACGAACTAGTGATTGTTTAATTATTAAATGTCGTTATTATGATTTTAGTGATAGTATACCTATTGTGAATATCTCAGTGTGGAAATAACACTTATGGTTTAACATGGTTTATCATAAACCATTCAATGGTAAATTAAATCTAATACACTCAGACATACTATCCATATGTATCTAGATTTACTAACTAGTAATGGTTTAATTATTAAATGTTCTTATTATGATTTTAGTGATTATACCTATTGTGAATATCTCAGTGTGGAAATAACACTTATGGTTTAACATGGTTTATCATAAACCATTCAATGGTAAATTAAATCCAATGCACTCAGACATACTATCCATATGTATCTAGATTTACTAACTGGTAATGGTTTAATTATTAAATGTACTTATTAAGATTTTAGTGATAGTATACCTATTGTGAATATCTCAGTGTGGAAATACCACTTGGAAATAACACATGGTTTAACAAGGTATATCATAAACCATTCAATGGTAAATTAAATCTAATACACTCAGACATACTATCCATATGTATCTAGATTTACTAACTGGTAATGGTTTAATTATTAAATGTACTTATTATGATTTTAATGATAGAATAACAATTGTGAATATCTCAGTGTGGAAATAACACATGGTTTAACATGGTTTATCAAAAACCATTCAATGGTAAAATAAATCTAATACACTCAGACATACTATCCATATGTATCTAGAATTACTAACTAGTAATTGTTTAATTATTAAATGTCGTTATTATGATTTTAATGATAGTATACCAATTGTGAACATCTTAGTGTGGAAATAACACTTATTGTTTAACATGGTTTATCATAAACCATTCAATGGTAAATTAAATCTAATACACTCAGACATACTATCCATATGTATCTAGATTTACTAACTAGTAATGGTTTATTTATTAAATGCTCTTATTATGATTTTAATGATAGTGTACCTATTGTGAATATCTCAGTGTGGAAATAACACATGGTTTAACATGGTTTATCATAAACCATTCAATGGTAAATTAAATCTAATACACTCAGACATACTATCTATATGCATCTAGATTTATTAACTAGTAATGGTTTAATTATTAAATGTACTTATTATGATTTTAGTGATAGTATACCTATTGTGAATATCTCAGTGTGGAAATAACACTTATGGTTTAACATGGTTTATCATAAACCATTCAATGGTAAATTAAAACTAATACACTCAGATATACTATCCATATGCATCTAGATTTACTAACTAGTAATGGTTTAATTATTAAATGTACTTATTATGATTTTAGTGATAGTATACCTATTGTAAATATCTCAGTGTGGAAATAACACTTATGGTTTAACATGGTTTATCATAAACCATTCAATGGTAAATTAAATCTAATACACTCAGACATACTATCCATATGTATCTAGATTTACTAACTAGGAATGGTTTAATTATTAAATGTACTTATTATGATTTTAATGATAGAATAAAAATTGTGAATATCTCAGTGTGGAAATAACACATGGTTTAACATGGTTTATCAAAAACCATTCAAGGGTAAAATAAATCTAATACACTCAGACATACTATCCATATGTATCTAGAATTACTAACTAGTAATTGTTTAATTATTAAATGTCGTTATTATGATTTTAATGATAGTATACCAATTGTGAATATCTTAGTGTGGAAATAACACATGGTTTAACATGGTTTATCATAAACCATTCAATGGTAAATTAAATCTAATACACTCAGACATACTATCCATATGTATCTAGATTTACTAACTAGTAATGGTTTAATTATTAAATGTTCTTATTATGATTTTAGTGATTATACCTATTGTGAATATCTCAGTGTGGAAATAAGACCTATGGTTTAACATGGTTTATCATAAACCATTCAATGGTAAATTAAATCCAATGCACTCAGACATACTATACATATGTATCTAGATTTACTAACTGGTAATGGTTTAATTATTAAATGTACTTATTATGATTTTAGTGATAGTATACCTATTGTGAATATCTCAGTGGGGAAATAACACTTGGAAATAACACATGGTTTAACAAGGTTTATCAAAAACCATTCAATGGTAAAATAAATCTAATACACTCAGCCATACTATCCATATGTATCTAGAATTACTAACTAGTAATTGTTTAATTATTAAATGTCGTTATTATGATTTTAATGATAGTATACCAATTGTGAATATCTTAGTGTGGAAATAACACTTATTGTTTAACATGGTTTATCATAAACCATTCAATGGTAAATTAAAACTAATACACTCAGACATACTATCCATATGCATCTAGATTTACTAACTAGTAATGGTTTAATTATTAAATGTACTTATTATGATTTTAGTGATAGTATACCTATTGTGAATATCTCAGTGTGGAAATAACACTTATGGTTTAACATGGTTTATCATAAACCATTCAATGGTAAATTAAATCTAATACACTCAGATATACTATCCATATGTATCTAGATTTACTAACTGGTAATGGTTTAATTATTAAATGCTCTTATTATGATTTTAATGATAGAATAACAATTGTGAATATCTCAGTGTGGAAATACCACTTATGGTTTAACATGGTTTATCATAAACCATTCAATGGTAAATTAAATCTAATACACTCAGATATACTATCCATATGTATCTAGATTTACTAACTGGTAATGGTTTAATTATTAAATGTACTTATTATGATTTTAGTGATAGTATACCTATTGTGAATATCTCAGTGTGGAAATACCACTTATGGTTTAACATGGTTTATCATAAACCATTCAATGGTAAATTAAATCTAATACACTCAGATATACTATCCATATGTATCTAGATTTATTAACTAGTAATGGTTTAATTATTAAATGTACTTATTATGATTTTAGTGATAGTATACCTATTGTGAATATCTCAGTGTGGAAATAACACATGGTTTAACATGGTTTGTCATAAACCATTCAATGGTAAAATAAATCTAATACACTCAGACATACTATCCATATGTATCTAGAATAACTAACTAGTAATTGTTTAATTATTAAATGTCGTTATTATGATTTTAATGATAGTATAACAATTGTGAATATCTCAGTGTGGAAATAACACTTATGGTTTAACATGGTTTATCATAAACCATTCAATGGTAAATTAAGTCCAATGCACTCAGACATACTATCCATATTTATCTAGATTTACTAACTGGTAATGGTTTTATTATTAAATGTACTTATTATGATTTTAGTGATAGTATACCTATTGTGAATATCTCAGTGTCGAAATAACAATTATGGTTTAACATGGTTTATCATAAACCATTTAATGGTAAATTAAATCTAATACACTCAGACATACTATCCATATGTATCTAGATTTACTAACTAGTAATAGTTTTATTATTAAACGTTGTTATTATGATTTTAATGATAGAATAACAATTGTGAATATCTCAGTGTGGAAATAACACATGGTTTAACATGGTTTATCAAAAACCATTCAATGGTAAAATAAATCTAATACTCTCACACATACTATCCATATGTATCTAGAATTACGAACTAGTGATTGTTTAATTATTAAATGTCGTTATTATGATTTTAGTGATAGTATACCTATTGTGAATATCTCAGTGTGGAAATAACACTTATGGTTTAACATGGTTTATCATAAACCATTCAATGGTAAATTAAATCTAATACACTCAGACATACTATCCATATGTATCTAGATTTACTAACTAGTAATGGTTTAATTATTAAATGTTCTTATTATGATTTTAGTGATTATACCTATTGTGAATATCTCAGTGTGGAAATAACACTTATGGTTTAACATGGTTTATCATAAACCATTCAATGGTAAATTAAATCCAATGCACTCAGACATACTATCCATATGTATCTAGATTTACTAACTGGTAATGGTTTAATTATTAAATGTACTTATTAAGATTTTAGTGATAGTATACCTATTGTGAATATCTCAGTGTGGAAATACCACTTGGAAATAACACATGGTTTAACAAGGTATATCATAAACCATTCAATGGTAAATTAAATCTAATACACTCAGACATACTATCCATATGTATCTAGATTTACTAACTAGTAATGGTTTAATTATTAAATGTTCTTATTATGATTTTAGTGATTATACCTATTGTGAATATCTCAGTGTGGAAATAACACTTATGGTTTAACATGGTTTATCATAAACCATTCAATGGTAAATTAAAACTAATACACTCAGATATACTATCCATATGCATCTAGATTTACTAACTAGTAATGGTTTAATTATTAAATGTACTTATTATGATTTTAGTGATAGTATACCTATTGTAAATATCTCAGTGTGGAAATAACACTTATGGTTTAACATGGTTTATCATAAACCATTCAATGGTAAATTAAATCTAATACACTCAGACATACTATCCATATGTATCTAGATTTACTAACTAGTAATGGTTTAATTATTAAATGTACTTATTATGATTTTAATGATAGAATAAAAATTGTGAATATCTCAGTGTGGAAATAACACATGGTTTAACATGGTTTATCAAAAACCATTCAAGGGTAAAATAAATCTAATACACTCAGACATACTATCCATATGTATCTAGAATTACTAACTAGTAATTGTTTAATTATTAAATGTCGTTATTATGATTTTAATGATAGTATACCAATTGTGAATATCTTAGTGTGGAAATAACACATGGTTTAACATGGTTTATCATAAACCATTCAATGGTAAATTAAATCTAATACACTCAGACATACTATCCATATGTATCTAGATTTACTAACTAGTAATGGTTTAATTATTAAATGTTCTTATTATGATTTTAGTGATTATACCTATTGTGAATATCTCAGTGTGGAAATAAGACCTATGGTTTAACATGGTTTATCATAAACCATTCAATGGTAAATTAAATCCAATGCACTCAGACATACTATACATATGTATCTAGATTTACTAACTGGTAATGGTTTAATTATTAAATGTACTTATTATGATTTTAGTGATAGTATACCTATTGTGAATATCTCAGTGGGGAAATAACACTTGGAAATAACACATGGTTTAACAAGGTTTATCAAAAACCATTCAATGGTAAAATAAATCTAATACACTCAGCCATACTATCCATATGTATCTAGAATTACTAACTAGTAATTGTTTAATTATTAAATGTCGTTATTATGATTTTAATGATAGTATACCAATTGTGAATATCTTAGTGTGGAAATAACACTTATTGTTTAACATGGTTTATCATAAACCATTCAATGGTAAATTAAAACTAATACACTCAGACATACTATCCATATGCATCTAGATTTACTAACTAGTAATGGTTTAATTATTAAATGTACTTATTATGATTTTAGTGATAGTATACCTATTGTGAATATCTCAGTGTGGAAATAACACTTATGGTTTAACATGGTTTATCATAAACCATTCAATGGTAAATTAAATCTAATACACTCAGATATACTATCCATATGTATCTAGATTTACTAACTGGTAATGGTTTAATTATTAAATGCTCTTATTATGATTTTAATGATAGAATAACAATTGTGAATATCTCAGTGTGGAAATACCACTTATGGTTTAACATGGTTTATCATAAACCATTCAATGGTAAATTAAATCTAATACACTCAGATATACTATCCATATGTATCTAGATTTACTAACTGGTAATGGTTTAATTATTAAATGTACTTATTATGATTTTAGTGATAGTATACCTATTGTGAATATCTCAGTGTGGAAATACCACTTATGGTTTAACATGGTTTATCATAAACCATTCAATGGTAAATTAAATCTAATACACTCAGATATACTATCCATATGTATCTAGATTTACTAACTAGTAATGGTTTAATTATTAAATGTACTTATTATGATTTTAGTGATAGTATACCTATTGTGAATATCTCAGTGTGGAAATAACACATGGTTTAACATGGTTTGTCATAAACCATTCAATGGTAAAATAAATCTAATACACTCAGACATACTATCCATATGTATCTAGAATAACTAACTAGTAATTGTTTAATTATTAAATGTCGTTATTATGATTTTAATGATAGTATAACAATTGTGAATATCTCAGTGTGGAAATAACACTTATGGTTTAACATGGTTTATCATAAACCATTCAATGGTAAATTAAGTCCAATGCACTCAGACATACTATCCATATTTATCTAGATTTACTAACTGGTAATGGTTTTATTATTAAATGTTCTTATTATGATTTTAGTGATTATACCTATTGTGAATATCTCAGTGTGGAAATAACACTTATGGTTTAACATGGTTTATCATAAACCATTCAATGGTAAATTAAAACTAATACACTCAGATATACTATCCATATGCATCTAGATTTACTAACTAGTAATGGTTTAATTATTAAATGTACTTATTATGATTTTAGTGATAGTATACCTATTGTAAATATCTCAGTGTGGAAATAACACTTATGGTTTAACATGGTTTATCATAAACCATTCAATGGTAAATTAAATCTAATACACTCAGACATACTATCCATATGTATCTAGATTTACTAACTAGTAATGGTTTAATTATTAAATGTACTTATTATGATTTTAATGATAGAATAAAAATTGTGAATATCTCAGTGTGGAAATAACACATGGTTTAACATGGTTTATCAAAAACCATTCAAGGGTAAAATAAATCTAATACACTCAGACATACTATCCATATGTATCTAGAATTACTAACTAGTAATTGTTTAATTATTAAATGTCGTTATTATGATTTTAATGATAGTATACCAATTGTGAATATCTTAGTGTGGAAATAACACATGGTTTAACATGGTTTATCATAAACCATTCAATGGTAAATTAAATCTAATACACTCAGACATACTATCCATATGTATCTAGATTTACTAACTAGTAATGGTTTAATTATTAAATGTTCTTATTATGATTTTAGTGATTATACCTATTGTGAATATCTCAGTGTGGAAATAAGACCTATGGTTTAACATGGTTTATCATAAACCATTCAATGGTAAATTAAATCCAATGCACTCAGACATACTATACATATGTATCTAGATTTACTAACTGGTAATGGTTTAATTATTAAATGTACTTATTATGATTTTAGTGATAGTATACCTATTGTGAATATCTCAGTGGGGAAATAACACTTGGAAATAACACATGGTTTAACAAGGTTTATCAAAAACCATTCAATGGTAAAATAAATCTAATACACTCAGCCATACTATCCATATGTATCTAGAATTACTAACTAGTAATTGTTTAATTATTAAATGTCGTTATTATGATTTTAATGATAGTATACCAATTGTGAATATCTTAGTGTGGAAATAACACTTATTGTTTAACATGGTTTATCATAAACCATTCAATGGTAAATTAAAACTAATACACTCAGACATACTATCCATATGCATCTAGATTTACTAACTAGTAATGGTTTAATTATTAAATGTACTTATTATGATTTTAGTGATAGTATACCTATTGTGAATATCTCAGTGTGGAAATAACACTTATGGTTTAACATGGTTTATCATAAACCATTCAATGGTAAATTAAATCTAATACACTCAGATATACTATCCATATGTATCTAGATTTACTAACTGGTAATGGTTTAATTATTAAATGCTCTTATTATGATTTTAATGATAGAATAACAATTGTGAATATCTCAGTGTGGAAATACCACTTATGGTTTAACATGGTTTATCATAAACCATTCAATGGTAAATTAAATCTAATACACTCAGATATACTATCCATATGTATCTAGATTTACTAACTGGTAATGGTTTAATTATTAAATGTACTTATTATGATTTTAGTGATAGTATACCTATTGTGAATATCTCAGTGTGGAAATACCACTTATGGTTTAACATGGTTTATCATAAACCATTCAATGGTAAATTAAATCTAATACACTCAGATATACTATCCATATGTATCTAGATTTACTAACTAGTAATGGTTTAATTATTAAATGTACTTATTATGATTTTAGTGATAGTATACCTATTGTGAATATCTCAGTGTGGAAATAACACATGGTTTAACATGGTTTGTCATAAACCATTCAATGGTAAAATAAATCTAATACACTCAGACATACTATCCATATGTATCTAGAATAACTAACTAGTAATTGTTTAATTATTAAATGTCGTTATTATGATTTTAATGATAGTATAACAATTGTGAATATCTCAGTGTGGAAATAACACTTATGGTTTAACATGGTTTATCATAAACCATTCAATGGTAAATTAAGTCCAATGCACTCAGACATACTATCCATATTTATCTAGATTTACTAACTGGTAATGGTTTTATTATTAAATGTACTTATTATGATTTTAGTGATAGTATACCTATTGTGAATATCTCAGTGTCGAAATAACAATTATGGTTTAACATGGTTTATCATAAACCATTTAATGGTAAATTAAATCTAATACACTCAGACATACTATCCATATGTATCTAGATTTACTAACTAGTAATAGTTTTATTATTAAACGTTGTTATTATGATTTTAATGATAGAATAACAATTGTGAATATCTCAGTGTGGAAATAACACATGGTTTAACATGGTTTATCAAAAACCATTCAATGGTAAAATAAATCTAATACTCTCACACATACTATCCATATGTATCTAGAATTACGAACTAGTGATTGTTTAATTATTAAATGTCGTTATTATGATTTTAGTGATAGTATACCTATTGTGAATATCTCAGTGTGGAAATAACACTTATGGTTTAACATGGTTTATCATAAACCATTCAATGGTAAATTAAATCTAATACACTCAGACATACTATCCATATGTATCTAGATTTACTAACTAGTAATGGTTTAATTATTAAATGTTCTTATTATGATTTTAGTGATTATACCTATTGTGAATATCTCAGTGTGGAAATAACACTTATGGTTTAACATGGTTTATCATAAACCATTCAATGGTAAATTAAATCCAATGCACTCAGACATACTATCCATATGTATCTAGATTTACTAACTGGTAATGGTTTAATTATTAAATGTACTTATTAAGATTTTAGTGATAGTATACCTATTGTGAATATCTCAGTGTGGAAATACCACTTGGAAATAACACATGGTTTAACAAGGTATATCATAAACCATTCAATGGTAAATTAAATCTAATACACTCAGACATACTATCCATATGTATCTAGATTTACTAACTAGTAATGGTTTAATTATTAAATGTACTTATTATGATTTTAATGATAGAATAACAATTGTGAATATCTCAGTGTGGAAATAACACATGGTTTAACATGGTTTATCAAAAACCATTCAATGGTAAAATAAATCTAATACACTCAGACATACTATCCATATGTATCTAGAATTACTAACTAGTAATTGTTTAATTATTAAATGTCGTTATTATGATTTTAATGATAGTATACCAATTGTGAATATCTTAGTGTGGAAATAACACTTATTGTTTAACATGGTTTATCATAAACCATTCAATGGTAAATTAAATCTAATACACTCAGACATACTATCCATATGCATCTAGATTTACTAACTAGTAATGGTTTAATTATTAAATGTACTTATTATGATTTTAGTGATAGTATACCTATTGTGAATATCTCAGTGTGGAAATAACACTTATGGTTTAACATGGTTTATCATAAACCATTCAATGGTAAATTAAATCTAATAAACTCAGACATACTATCCATATGTATCTACATTTACTAACTAGTAATGGTTTAATTATTAATCGTTGTTATTATGATATGAATAAAAGTATACCAAATGTGAATATCTCAGTGTGGAAATAACACTTATGGTTTAACATGGTTTATCATAAACCATTCGATGGTAAATTAAATCTAATACACTCAGACATACTATCCATATGTATCTAGATTTACTAACTAGTAATGGTTTATTTATTAAATGCTCTTATTATGATTTTAATGATAGTGTACCTATTGTGAATATCTCAGTGTGGAAATAACACATGGTTTAACATGGTTTATCATAAACCATTCAATGGTAAATTAAATCTAATAAACTCAGACATACTATCCATATGTATCTACATTTACTAACTAGTAATGGTTTAATTATTAATCGTTGTTATTATGATATGAATAAAAGTATACCAATTGTGAATATCTCAGTGTGGAAATAACACTTATGGTTTAACATGGTTTATCATAAACCATTCGATGGTAAATTAAATCTAATACACTCAGACATACTATCCATATGTATCTAGATTTACTAACTAGTAATGGTTTATTTATTAAATGCTCTTATTATGATTTTAATGATAGTGTACCTATTGTGAATATCTCAGTGTGGAAATAACACATGGTTTAACATGGTTTATCATAAACCATTCAATGGTAAATTAAATCTAATACACTCAGACATACTATCCATATGCATCTAGATTTACTAACTAGTAATGGTTTAATTATTAAATGTACTTATTATGATTTTAGTGATAGTATACCTATTGTGAATATCTCAGTGTGGAAATACCACTTATGGTTTAACATGGTTTATCATAAACCATTCAATGGTAAATTAAATCTAATACACTCAGATATACTATCCATATGTATCTAGATTTACTAACTAGTAATGGTTTAATTATTAAATGTACTTATTATGATTTTAGTGATAGTATACCTATTGTGAATATCTCAGTGTGGAAATAACACATGGTTTAACATGGTTTGTCATAAACCATTCAATGGTAAAATAAATCTAATACACTCAGACATACTATCCATATGTATCTAGAATAACTAACTAGTAATTGTTTAATTATTAAATGTCGTTATTATGATTTTAATGATAGTATAACAATTGTGAATATCTCAGTGTGGAAATAACACTTATGGTTTAACATGGTTTATCATAAACCATTCAATGGTAAATTAAGTCCAATGCACTCAGACATACTATCCATATTTATCTAGATTTACTAACTGGTAATGGTTTTATTATTAAATGTACTTATTATGATTTTAGTGATAGTATACCTATTGTGAATATCTCAGTGTCGAAATAACAATTATGGTTTAACATGGTTTATCATAAACCATTTAATGGTAAATTAAATCTAATACACTCAGACATACTATCCATATGTATCTAGATTTACTAACTAGTAATTGTTTTATTATTAAACGTTGTTATTATGATTTTAATGATAGAATAACAATTGTGAATATCTCAGTGTGGAAATAACACATGGTTTAACATGGTTTATCAAAAACCATTCAATGGTAAAATAAATCTAATACTCTCACACATACTATCCATATGTATCTAGAATTACGAACTAGTGATTGTTTAATTATTAAATGTCGTTATTATGATTTTAGTGATAGTATACCTATTGTGAATATCTCAGTGTGGAAATAACACTTATGGTTTAACATGGTTTATCATAAACCATTCAATGGTAAATTAAATCTAATACACTCAGACATACTATCCATATGTATCTAGATTTACTAACTAGTAATGGTTTAATTATTAAATGTTCTTATTATGATTTTAGTGATTATACCTATTGTGAATATCTCAGTGTGGAAATAACACTTATGGTTTAACATGGTTTATCATAAACCATTCAATGGTAAATTAAATCCAATGCACTCAGACATACTATCCATATGTATCTAGATTTACTAACTGGTAATGGTTTAATTATTAAATGTACTTATTAAGATTTTAGTGATAGTATACCTATTGTGAATATCTCAGTGTGGAAATACCACTTGGAAATAACACATGGTTTAACAAGGTATATCATAAACCATTCAATGGTAAATTAAATCTAATACACTCAGACATACTATCCATATGTATCTAGATTTACTAACTAGTAATGGTTTAATTATTAAATGTACTTATTATGATTTTAATGATAGAATAACAATTGTGAATATCTCAGTGTGGAAATAACACATGGTTTAACATGGTTTATCAAAAACCATTCAATGGTAAAATAAATCTAATACACTCAGACATACTATCCATATGTATCTAGAATTACTAACTAGTAATTGTTTAATTATTAAATGTCGTTATTATGATTTTAATGATAGTATACCAATTGTGAATATCTTAGTGTGGAAATAACACTTATTGTTTAACATGGTTTATCATAAACCATTCAATGGTAAATTAAATCTAATACACTCAGACATACTATCCATATGCATCTAGATTTACTAACTAGTAATGGTTTAATTATTAAATGTACTTATTATGATTTTAGTGATAGTATACCTATTGTGAATATCTCAGTGTGGAAATAACACTTATGGTTTAACATGGTTTATCATAAACCATTCAATGGTAAATTAAATCTAATAAACTCAGACATACTATCCATATGTATCTACATTTACTAACTAGTAATGGTTTAATTATTAATCGTTGTTATTATGATATGAATAAAAGTATACCAAATGTGAATATCTCAGTGTGGAAATAACACTTATGGTTTAACATGGTTTATCATAAACCATTCGATGGTAAATTAAATCTAATACACTCAGACATACTATCCATATGTATCTAGATTTACTAACTAGTAATGGTTTATTTATTAAATGCTCTTATTATGATTTTAATGATAGTGTACCTATTGTGAATATCTCAGTGTGGAAATAACACATGGTTTAACATGGTTTATCATAAACCATTCAATGGTAAATTAAATCTAATAAACTCAGACATACTATCCATATGTATCTACATTTACTAACTAGTAATGGTTTAATTATTAATCGTTGTTATTATGATATGAATAAAAGTATACCAATTGTGAATATCTCAGTGTGGAAATAACACTTATGGTTTAACATGGTTTATCATAAACCATTCGATGGTAAATTAAATCTAATACACTCAGACATACTATCCATATGTATCTAGATTTACTAACTAGTAATGGTTTAATTATTAATCGTTGTTATTATGATATGAATAAAAGTATACCAATTGTGAATATCTCAGTGTGGAAATAACACTTATGGTTTAACATGGTTTATCATAAACCATTCGATGGTAAATAAATCTAATACACTCAGACATACTATCCATATGTATCTAGAATTACGAACTAGTGATTGTTTAATTATTAAATGTCGTTATTATGATTTTAGTGATAGTATACCTATTGTGAATATCTCAGTGTGGAAATAACACTTATGGTTTAACATGGTTTATCATAAACCATTCAATGGTAAATTAAATCTAATACACTCAGACATACTATCCATATGTATCTAGATTTACTAACTAGTAATGGTTTAATTATTAAATGTTCTTATTATGATTTTAGTGATTATACCTATTGTGAATATCTCAGTGTGGAAATAACACTTATGGTTTAACATGGTTTATCATAAACCATTCAATGGTAAATTAAATCCAATGCACTCAGACATACTATCCATATGTATCTAGATTTACTAACTGGTAATGGTTTAATTATTAAATGTACTTATTAAGATTTTAGTGATAGTATACCTATTGTGAATATCTCAGTGTGGAAATACCACTTGGAAATAACACATGGTTTAACAAGGTATATCATAAACCATTCAATGGTAAATTAAATCTAATACACTCAGACATACTATCCATATGTATCTAGATTTACTAACTAGTAATGGTTTAATTATTAAATGTACTTATTATGATTTTAATGATAGAATAACAATTGTGAATATCTCAGTGTGGAA
Organism: Spongilla lacustris; assembly: GCA_949361645.1. Lineage (NCBI taxonomy): Eukaryota > Metazoa > Porifera > Demospongiae > Spongillida > Spongillidae > Spongilla > Spongilla lacustris. Next base: position 3,289,707 of record OX442436.1, read on the forward strand.
ATAACACATGGTTTAACATGGTTTATCAAAAACCATTCAATGGTAAAATAAATCTAATACACTCAGACATACTATCCATATGTATCTAGAATTACTAACTAGTAATTGTTTAATTATTAAATGTCGTTATTATGATTTTAATGATAGTATACCAATTGTGAATATCTTAGTGTGGAAATAACACTTATTGTTTAACATGGTTTATCATAAACCATTCAATGGTAAATTAAATCTAATACACTCAGACATACTATCCATATGCATCTAGATTTACTAACTAGTAATGGTTTAATTATTAAATGTACTTATTATGATTTTAGTGATAGTATACCTATTGTGAATATCTCAGTGTGGAAATAACACTTATGGTTTAACATGGTTTATCATAAACCATTCAATGGTAAATTAAATCTAATAAACTCAGACATACTATCCATATGTATCTACATTTACTAACTAGTAATGGTTTAATTATTAATCGTTGTTATTATGATATGAATAAAAGTATACCAAATGTGAATATCTCAGTGTGGAAATAACACTTATGGTTTAACATGGTTTATCATAAACCATTCGATGGTAAATTAAATCTAATACACTCAGACATACTATCCATATGTATCTAGATTTACTAACTAGTAATGGTTTATTTATTAAATGCTCTTATTATGATTTTAATGATAGTGTACCTATTGTGAATATCTCAGTGTGGAAATAACACATGGTTTAACATGGTTTATCATAAACCATTCAATGGTAAATTAAATCTAATAAACTCAGACATACTATCCATATGTATCTACATTTACTAACTAGTAATGGTTTAATTATTAATCGTTGTTATTATGATATGAATAAAAGTATACCAATTGTGAATATCTCAGTGTGGAAATAACACTTATGGTTTAACATGGTTTATCATAAACCATTCGATGGTAAATTAAATCTAATACACTCAGACATACTATCCATATGTATCTAGATTTACTAACTAGTAATGGTTTATTTATTAAATGCTCTTATTATGATTTTAATGATAGTGTACCTATTGTGAATATCTCAGTGTGGAAATAACACATGGTTTAACATGGTTTATCATAAACCATTCAATGGTAAATTAAATCTAATACACTCAGACATACTATCCATATGCATCTAGATTTACTAACTAGTAATGGTTTAATTATTAAATGTACTTATTATGATTTTAGTGATAGTATACCTATTGTGAATATCTCAGTGTGGAAATACCACTTATGGTTTAACATGGTTTATCATAAACCATTCAATGGTAAATTAAATCTAATACACTCAGACATACTATCCATATGCATCTAGATTTACTAACTAGTAATGGTTTAATTATTAAATGTACTTATTATGATTTTAGTGATAGTATACCTATTGTGAATATCTCAGTGTGGAAATAACACTTATGGTTTAACATGGTTTATCATAAACCATTCAATGGTAAATTAAATCTAATAAACTCAGACATACTATCCATATGTATCTACATTTACTAACTAGTAATGGTTTAATTATTAATCGTTGTTATTATGATATGAATAAAAGTATACCAAATGTGAATATCTCAGTGTGGAAATAACACTTATGGTTTAACATGGTTTATCATAAACCATTCGATGGTAAATTAAATCTAATACACTCAGACATACTATCCATATGTATCTAGATTTACTAACTAGTAATGGTTTATTTATTAAATGCTCTTATTATGATTTTAATGATAGTGTACCTATTGTGAATATCTCAGTGTGGAAATAACACATGGTTTAACATGGTTTATCATAAACCATTCAATGGTAAATTAAATCTAATAAACTCAGACATACTATCCATATGTATCTACATTTACTAACTAGTAATGGTTTAATTATTAATCGTTGTTATTATGATATGAATAAAAGTATACCAATTGTGAATATCTCAGTGTGGAAATAACACTTATGGTTTAACATGGTTTATCATAAACCATTCGATGGTAAATTAAATCTAATACACTCAGACATACTATCCATATGTATCTAGATTTACTAACTAGTAATGGTTTAATTATTAATCGTTGTTATTATGATATGAATAAAAGTATACCAATTGTGAATATCTCAGTGTGGAAATAACACTTATGGTTTAACATGGTTTATCATAAACCATTCGATGGTAAATAAATCTAATACACTCAGACATACTATCCATATGTATCTAGAATTACGAACTAGTGATTGTTTAATTATTAAATGTCGTTATTATGATTTTAGTGATAGTATACCTATTGTGAATATCTCAGTGTGGAAATAACACTTATGGTTTAACATGGTTTATCATAAACCATTCAATGGTAAATTAAATCTAATACACTCAGACATACTATCCATATGTATCTAGATTTACTAACTAGTAATGGTTTAATTAATAAATGTTCTTATTATGATTTTAGTGATTATACCTATTGTGAATATCTCAGTGTGGAAATAACACTTATGGTTTAACATGGTTTATCATAAACCATTCAATGGTAAATTAAATCCAATGCACTCAGACATACTATCCATATGTATCTAGATTTACTAACTGGTAATGGTTTAATTATTAAATGTACTTATTAAGATTTTAGTGATAGTATACCTATTGTGAATATCTCAGTGTGGAAATACCACTTGGAAATAACACATGGTTTAACAAGGTATATCATAAACCATTCAATGGTAAATTAAATCTAATACACTCAGACATACTATCCATATGTATCTAGATTTACTAACTAGTAATGGTTTAATTATTAAATGTACTTATTATGATTTTAATGATAGAATAACAATTGTGAATATCTCAGTGTGGAAATAACACATGGTTTAACATGGTTTATCAAAAACCATTCAATGGTAAAATAAATCTAATACACTCAGACATACTATCCATATGTATCTAGAATTACTAACTAGTAATTGTTTAATTATTAAATGTCGTTATTATGATTTTAATGATAGTATACCAATTGTGAATATCTTAGTGTGGAAATAACACTTATTGTTTAACATGGTTTATCATAAACCATTCAATGGTAAATTAAATCTAATACACTCAGACATACTATCCATATGCATCTAGATTTACTAACTAGTAATGGTTTAATTATTAAATGTACTTATTATGATTTTAGTGATAGTATACCTATTGTGAATATCTCAGTGTGGAAATAACACTTATGGTTTAACATGGTTTATCATAAACCATTCAATGGTAAATTAAATCTAATAAACTCAGACATACTATCCATATGTATCTACATTTACTAACTAGTAATGGTTTAATTATTAATCGTTGTTATTATGATATGAATAAAAGTATACCAAATGTGAATATCTCAGTGTGGAAATAACACTTATGGTTTAACATGGTTTATCATAAACCATTCGATGGTAAATTAAATCTAATACACTCAGACATACTATCCATATGTATCTAGATTTACTAACTAGTAATGGTTTATTTATTAAATGCTCTTATTATGATTTTAATGATAGTGTACCTATTGTGAATATCTCAGTGTGGAAATAACACATGGTTTAACATGGTTTATCATAAACCATTCAATGGTAAATTAAATCTAATAAACTCAGACATACTATCCATATGTATCTACATTTACTAACTAGTAATGGTTTAATTATTAATCGTTGTTATTATGATATGAATAAAAGTATACCAATTGTGAATATCTCAGTGTGGAAATAACACTTATGGTTTAACATGGTTTATCATAAACCATTCGATGGTAAATTAAATCTAATACACTCAGACATACTATCCATATGTATCTAGATTTACTAACTAGTAATGGTTTATTTATTAAATGCTCTTATTATGATTTTAATGATAGTGTACCTATTGTGAATATCTCAGTGTGGAAATAACACATGGTTTAACATGGTTTATCATAAACCATTCAATGGTAAATTAAATCTAATACACTCAGACATACTATCCATATGCATCTAGATTTACTAACTAGTAATGGTTTAATTATTAAATGTACTTATTATGATTTTAGTGATAGTATACCTATTGTGAATATCTCAGTGTGGAAATACCACTTATGGTTTAACATGGTTTATCATAAACCATTCAATGGTAAATTAAATCTAATACACTCAGATATACTATCCATATGTATCTAGATTTACTAACTAGTAATGGTTTAATTATTAAATGTACTTATTATGATTTTAGTGATAGTATACCTATTGTGAATATCTCAGTGTGGAAATAACACATGGTTTAACATGGTTTGTCATAAACCATTCAATGGTAAAATAAATCTAATACACTCAGACATACTATCCATATGTATCTAGAATAACTAACTAGTAATTGTTTAATTATTAAATGTCGTTATTATGATTTTAATGATAGTATAACAATTGTGAATATCTCAGTGTGGAAATAACACTTATGGTTTAACATGGTTTATCATAAACCATTCAATGGTAAATTAAGTCCAATGCACTCAGACATACTATCCATATTTATCTAGATTTACTAACTGGTAATGGTTTTATTATTAAATGTACTTATTATGATTTTAGTGATAGTATACCTATTGTGAATATCTCAGTGTCGAAATAACAATTATGGTTTAACATGGTTTATCATAAACCATTTAATGGTAAATTAAATCTAATACACTCAGACATACTATCCATATGTATCTAGATTTACTAACTAGTAATAGTTTTATTATTAAACGTTGTTATTATGATTTTAATGATAGAATAACAATTGTGAATATCTCAGTGTGGAAATAACACATGGTTTAACATGGTTTATCAAAAACCATTCAATGGTAAAATAAATCTAATACTCTCACACATACTATCCATATGTATCTAGAATTACGAACTAGTGATTGTTTAATTATTAAATGTCGTTATTATGATTTTAGTGATAGTATACCTATTGTGAATATCTCAGTGTGGAAATAACACTTATGGTTTAACATGGTTTATCATAAACCATTCAATGGTAAATTAAATCTAATACACTCAGACATACTATCCATATGTATCTAGATTTACTAACTAGTAATGGTTTAATTATTAAATGTTCTTATTATGATTTTAGTGATTATACCTATTGTGAATATCTCAGTGTGGAAATAACACTTATGGTTTAACATGGTTTATCATAAACCATTCAATGGTAAATTAAATCCAATGCACTCAGACATACTATCCATATGTATCTAGATTTACTAACTGGTAATGGTTTAATTATTAAATGTACTTATTAAGATTTTAGTGATAGTATACCTATTGTGAATATCTCAGTGTGGAAATACCACTTGGAAATAACACATGGTTTAACAAGGTATATCATAAACCATTCAATGGTAAATTAAATCTAATACACTCAGACATACTATCCATATGTATCTAGATTTACTAACTAGTAATGGTTTAATTATTAAATGTACTTATTATGATTTTAATGATAGAATAACAATTGTGAATATCTCAGTGTGGAAATAACACATGGTTTAACATGGTTTATCAAAAACCATTCAATGGTAAAATAAATCTAATACACTCAGACATACTATCCATATGTATCTAGAATTACTAACTAGTAATTGTTTAATTATTAAATGTCGTTATTATGATTTTAATGATAGTATACCAATTGTGAATATCTTAGTGTGGAAATAACACTTATTGTTTAACATGGTTTATCATAAACCATTCAATGGTAAATTAAATCTAATACACTCAGACATACTATCCATATGCATCTAGATTTACTAACTAGTAATGGTTTAATTATTAAATGTACTTATTATGATTTTAGTGATAGTATACCTATTGTGAATATCTCAGTGTGGAAATAACACTTATGGTTTAACATGGTTTATCATAAACCATTCAATGGTAAATTAAATCTAATAAACTCAGACATACTATCCATATGTATCTACATTTACTAACTAGTAATGGTTTAATTATTAATCGTTGTTATTATGATATGAATAAAAGTATACCAAATGTGAATATCTCAGTGTGGAAATAACACTTATGGTTTAACATGGTTTATCATAAACCATTCGATGGTAAATTAAATCTAATACACTCAGACATACTATCCATATGTATCTAGATTTACTAACTAGTAATGGTTTATTTATTAAATGCTCTTATTATGATTTTAATGATAGTGTACCTATTGTGAATATCTCAGTGTGGAAATAACACATGGTTTAACATGGTTTATCATAAACCATTCAATGGTAAATTAAATCTAATAAACTCAGACATACTATCCATATGTATCTACATTTACTAACTAGTAATGGTTTAATTATTAATCGTTGTTATTATGATATGAATAAAAGTATACCAATTGTGAATATCTCAGTGTGGAAATAACACTTATGGTTTAACATGGTTTATCATAAACCATTCGATGGTAAATTAAATCTAATACACTCAGACATACTATCCATATGTATCTAGATTTACTAACTAGTAATGGTTTATTTATTAAATGCTCTTATTATGATTTTAATGATAGTGTACCTATTGTGAATATCTCAGTGTGGAAATAACACATGGTTTAACATGGTTTATCATAAACCATTCAATGGTAAATTAAATCTAATACACTCAGACATACTATCCATATGCATCTAGATTTACTAACTAGTAATGGTTTAATTATTAAATGTACTTATTATGATTTTAGTGATAGTATACCTATTGTGAATATCTCAGTGTGGAAATAACACTTATGGTTTAACATGGTTTATCATAAACCATTCAATGGTAAATTAAATCTAATATACTCAGACATACTATCCATATGTATCTAGATTTACTAACTAGTAATGGTTTATTTATTAAATGCTCTTATTATGATTTTAATGATAGTGTACCTATTGTGAATATCTCAGTGTGGAAATAACACATGGTTTAACATGGTTTATCATAATCCATTCAATGGTCAATTAAATCTAATACACTCAGACATACTATCCATATGCACCTAGATTTACTAACTAGTAATGGTTTAATTATTAAATCTACTTATTATGATTTTAGTGATAGTATACCTATTGTGAATATCTCAGTGTGGAAATAACACTTATGGTTTAACATGGTTTATCATAAACCATTCAATGGTAAATTAAATCTAATATACTCAGACATACTATCCATATGTATCTAGATTTACTAACTAGTAATGGTTTATTTATTAAATGCTCTTATTATGATTTTAATGATAGTGTACCTATTGTGAATATCTCAGTGTGGAAATAACACATGGTTTAACATGGTTTATCATAATACATTCAATGGTCAATTAAATCTAATACACTCAGACATACTATCCATATGTATCTAGAATTACTAACTAGTAATTGTTTAATTATTAAATGTCGTTATTATGATTTTAATGATAGTATACCAATTGTGAATATCTTAGTGTGGAAATAACACTTATTGTTTAACATGGTTTATCATAAACCATTCAATGGTAAATTGAATCTAATACACTCAGACATACTATCCATATGCATCTAGATTTACTAACTAGTAATGGTTTAATTATTAAATGTACTTATTATGATTTTAGTGATAGTATACCTATTGTGAATATCTCAGTGTGGAAATAACACTTATGGTTTAACATGGTTTATCATAAACCATTCGATGGTAAATTAAATCTAATACACTCAGACATACTATCCATATGTATCTAGATTTACTAACTAGTAATGGTTTAGTTATTAAATGTTCTTATTATGATTTTAGTGATAGTATACCTATTGTGAATATCTCAGTGTGGAAATAACACATGGTTTAACATGGTTTATCATAAACCATTCAATGGTAAATTAAATCTAATACACTCAGACATACTATCCATATGTATCTAGAATTACTACCTAGTAATTGTTTAATTATTAAATGTCGTTATTATGATTTTAATGATAGTATACCAATTGTGAATATCTTAGTGTGGAAATAACACTTATTGTTTAACATGGTTTATCATAAACCATTCAATGGTAAATTAAATCTAATACACTCAGACATACTATCCATATGCATCTAGATTTACTAACTAGTAATGGTTTAATTATTAAATGTACTTATTATGTGATAGTATACCTATTGTGAATATCTCAGTGTGGAAATAACACTTATGGTTTAACATGGTTTATCATAAACCATTCAATGGTAAATTAAATCTAATATACTCAGACATACTATCCATATGTATCTAGATTTACTAACTAGTAATGGTTTAATTATTAAATGTACTTATTATGATTTTAGTGATAGTATACCTATTGTGAATATCTCAGTGTGGAAATAACACTTATGGTTTAACATGGTTTATCATAAACCATTCAATGGTAAATTAAATCTAATACACTCAGACATACTATCCATATGTATCTAGATTTACTAACTAGTAATGGTTTAATTATTAAATGTACTTATTATGATTTTAATGATAGAATAAAAATTGTGAATATCTCAGTGTGGAAATAACACATGGTTTAACATGGTTTATCAAAAACCATTCAATGGTAAAATAAATCTGATACACTCAGACATACTATCCATATGTATCTAGAATTACTAACTAGTAATTGTTTAATTATTAAATGTCGTTATTATGATTTTAATGATAGTATACCAATTGTGAATATCTTAGTGTGGAAATAACACATGGTTTAACATGGTTTATCATAAACCATTCAATGGTAAATTAAATCCAATGCACTCAGACATACTATCCATATGTATCTAGATTTACTAACTTGTAATGGTTTAATTATTAAATGTACTTATTATGATTTTAGTGATAGTATACCAATTGTGAATATCTTAGTGTGGAAATAACACTTATTGTTTAACATGGTTTATCATAAACCATTCAATGGTAAATTAAATCTAATACACTCAGACATACTATCCATATGTATCTAAATTTACTAACTAGTAATGGTTTATTTATTAAATGCTCTTATTATGATTTTAATGATAGTGTACCTATTGTGAATATCTCAGTGTGGAAATAACACATGGTTTAACATGGTTTATCATAAACCATTCAATGGTAAATTAAATCTAATACACTCAGACATACTATCCATATGCATCTAGATTTATTAACTAGTAATGGTTTAATTATTAAATGTACTTATTATGATTTTAGTGATAGTATACCTATTGTGAAGATCTCAGTGTGGAAATAACACTTATGGTTTAACATGGTTTATCATAAACCATTCAATGGTAAATTAAATCTAATATACTCAGACATACTATCCATATGTATCTAGATTTACTAACTAGTAATGGTTTATTTATTAAATGCTCTTATTATGATTTTAATGATAGTGTACCTATTGTGAATATCTCAGTGTGGAAATAACACATGGTTTAACATGGTTTATCATAATCCATTCAATGGTCAATTAAATCTAATACACTCAGACATACTATCCATATGTATCTAGATTTACTAACTGGTAATGGTTTAATTATTAAATGTACCTATTATGATTTTAATGATAGAATAACAATTGTGAATATCTCAGTGTGGAAATAACACATGGTTTAACATGGTTTATCAAAAACCATTCAATGGTAAAATAAATCTAATACACTCAGACATACTATCCATATGTATCTAGAATTACTAACTAGTAATTGTTTAATTATTAAATGTCGTTATTATGATTTTAATGATAGTATACCAATTGTGAATATCTTAGTGTGGAAATAACACTTATTGTTTAACATGGTTTATCATAAACCATTCAATGGTAAATTAAATCTAATACACTCAGACATACTATCCATATGTATCTAGATTTACTAACTAGTAATGGTTTAATTATTAAATGTACTTATTATGATTTTAGTGATAGTATACCTATTGTAAATATCTCAGTGTGGAAATAACACTTATGGTTTAACATGGTTTATCATAAACCATTCAATGGTAAATTAAATCTAACACACTCAGACATACTATCCATATGTATCTAGATTTACTAACTAGTAATGGTTTAATTATTAAATGTACTTATTATGATTTTAATGATAGAATAAAAATTTTGAATATCTCAGTGTGGAAATAACACATGGTTTAACATGGTTTATCAAAAACCATTCAATGGTAAAATAAATCTAATACACTCAGACATACTATCCATATGTATCTAGAATTACTAACTAGTAATTGTTTAATTATTAAATGTCGTTATTATGATTTTAATGATAGTATACCAATTGTGAATATCTTAGTGTGGAAATAACACATGGTTTAACATGGTTTATCATAAACCATTCAATGGTAAATTAAATCTAATACACTCAGACATACTATCCATATGTATCTAGATTTACTAACTAGTAATGGTTTAATTATTAAATGTTCTTATTATGATTTTAGTGATTATACCTATTGTGAATATCTCAGTGTGGAAATAACACTTATGGTTTAACATGGTTTATCATAAACCATTCAATGGTAAATTAAATCCAATGCACTCAGACATACTATCCATATGTATCTAGATTTACTAACTGGTAATGGTTTAATTATTAAATGTACTTATTAAGATTTTAGTGATAGTATACCTATTGTGAATATCTCAGTGTGGAAATACCACTTGGAAATAACACATGGTTTAACAAGGTATATCATAAACCATTCAATGGTAAATTAAATCTAATACACTCAGACATACTATCCATTTGTATCTAGATTTACTAACTAGTAATGGTTTATTTATTAAATGCTCTTATTATGATTTTAATGATAGTGTACCTATTGTGAATATCTCAGTGTGGAAATAACACATGGTTTAACATGGTATATCATAATACATTCAATGGTCAATTAAATCTAATACACTCAGACATACTATCCATATGTATCTAGAATTACTAACTAGTAATTGTTTAATTATTAAATGTCGTTATTATGATTTTAATGATAGTATACCAATTGTGAATATCTTAGTGTGGAAATAACACTTATTGTTTAACATGGTTTATCATAAACCATTCAATGGTAAATTGAATCTAATACACTCAGACATACTATCCATATGCATCTAGATTTACTAACTAGTAATGGTTTAATTATTAAATGTACTTATTATGATTTTAGTGATAGTATACCTATTGTGAATATCTCAGTGTGGAAATAACACTTATGGTTTAACATGGTTTATCATAAACCATTCGATGGTAAATTAAATCTAATACACTCAGACATACTATCCATATGTATCTAGATTTACTAACTAGTAATGGTTTAGTTATTAAATGTTCTTATTATGATTTTAGTGATAGTATACCTATTGTGAATATCTCAGTGTGGAAATAACACATGGTTTAACATGGTTTATCAAAAACCATTCAAGGGTAAAATAAATCTAATACACTCAGACATACTATCCATATGTATCTAGAATTACTAACTAGTAATTGTTTAATTATTAAATGTCGTTATTATGATTTTAATGATAGTATACCAATTGTGAATATCTTAGTGTGGAAATAACACATGGTTTAACATGGTTTATCATAAACCATTCAAGGGTAAAATAAATCTAATACACTCAGACATACTATCCATATGCATCTAGATTTATTAACTAGTAATGGTTTAATTATTAAATGTACTTATTATGATTTTAGTGATAGTATACCTATTGTGAATATCTCAGTGTGGAAATAACACTTATTGTTTAACATGGTTTATCATAAACCATTCAATGGTAAATTAAATCTAATACACTCAGACATACTATCCATATGCATCTAGATTTACTAACTAGTAATGGTTTAATTATTAAATGTACTTATTATGATTTTAGTGATAGTATACCTATTGTGAATATCTCAGTGTGGAAATAACACTTATGGTTTAACATGGTTTATCATAAACCATTCGATGGTAAATTAAATCTAATATACTCAGACATACTATCCATATGTATCTAGATTTACTAACTAGTAATGGTTTATTTATTAAATGCTCTTATTATGATTTTAATGATAGTGTACCTATTGTGAATATCTCAGTGTGGAAATAACACATGGTTTAACATGGTTTATCATAATCCATTCAATGGTCAATTAAATCTAATACACTCAGACATACTATCCATATGCACCTAGATTTACTAACTAGTAATGGTTTAATTATTAAATCTACTTATTATGATTTTAGTGATAGTATACCTATTGTGAATATCTCAGTGTGGAAATAACACTTATGGTTTAACATGGTTTATCATAAACCATTCAATGGTAAATTAAATCTAATATACTCAGACATACTATCCATATGTATCTAGATTTACTAACTAGTAATGGTTTATTTATTAAATGCTCTTATTATGATTTTAATGATAGTGTACCTATTGTGAATATCTCAGTGTGGAAATAACACATGGTTTAACATGGTTTATCATAATACATTCAATGGTCAATTAAATCTAATACACTCAGACATACTATCCATATGTATCTAGAATTACTAACTAGTAATTGTTTAATTATTAAATGTCGTTATTATGATTTTAATGATAGTATACCAATTGTGAATATCTTAGTGTGGAAATAACACTTATTGTTTAACATGGTTTATCATAAACCATTCAATGGTAAATTGAATCTAATACACTCAGACATACTATCCATATGCATCTAGATTTACTAACTAGTAATGGTTTAATTATTAAATGTACTTATTATGATTTTAGTGATAGTATACCTATTGTGAATATCTCAGTGTGGAAATAACACTTATGGTTTAACATGGTTTATCATAAACCATTCGATGGTAAATTAAATCTAATACACTCAGACATACTATCCATATGTATCTAGATTTACTAACTAGTAATGGTTTAGTTATTAAATGTTCTTATTATGATTTTAGTGATAGTATACCTATTGTGAATATCTCAGTGTGGAAATAACACATGGTTTAACATGGTTTATCATAAACCATTCAATGGTAAATTAAATCTAATACACTCAGACATACTATCCATATGTATCTAGAATTACTACCTAGTAATTGTTTAATTATTAAATGTCGTTATTATGATTTTAATGATAGTATACCAATTGTGAATATCTTAGTGTGGAAATAACACTTATTGTTTAACATGGTTTATCATAAACCATTCAATGGTAAATTAAATCTAATACACTCAGACATACTATCCATATGCATCTAGATTTACTAACTAGTAATGGTTTAATTATTAAATGTACTTATTATGTGATAGTATACCTATTGTGAATATCTCAGTGTGGAAATAACACTTATGGTTTAACATGGTTTATCATAAACCATTCAATGGTAAATTAAATCTAATATACTCAGACATACTATCCATATGTATCTAGATTTACTAACTAGTAATGGTTTAATTATTAAATGTACTTATTATGATTTTAGTGATAGTATACCTATTGTGAATATCTCAGTGTGGAAATAACACTTATGGTTTAACATGGTTTATCATAAACCATTCAATGGTAAATTAAATCTAATACACTCAGACATACTATCCATATGTATCTAGATTTACTAACTAGTAATGGTTTAATTATTAAATGTACTTATTATGATTTTAATGATAGAATAAAAATTGTGAATATCTCAGTGTGGAAATAACACATGGTTTAACATGGTTTATCAAAAACCATTCAATGGTAAAATAAATCTGATACACTCAGACATACTATCCATATGTATCTAGAATTACTAACTAGTAATTGTTTAATTATTAAATGTCGTTATTATGATTTTAATGATAGTATACCAATTGTGAATATCTTAGTGTGGAAATAACACATGGTTTAACATGGTTTATCATAAACCATTCAATGGTAAATTAAATCCAATGCACTCAGACATACTATCCATATGTATCTAGATTTACTAACTTGTAATGGTTTAATTATTAAATGTACTTATTATGATTTTAGTGATAGTATACCAATTGTGAATATCTTAGTGTGGAAATAACACTTATTGTTTAACATGGTTTATCATAAACCATTCAATGGTAAATTAAATCTAATACACTCAGACATACTATCCATATGTATCTAAATTTACTAACTAGTAATGGTTTATTTATTAAATGCTCTTATTATGATTTTAATGATAGTGTACCTATTGTGAATATCTCAGTGTGGAAATAACACATGGTTTAACATGGTTTATCATAAACCATTCAATGGTAAATTAAATCTAATACACTCAGACATACTATCCATATGCATCTAGATTTATTAACTAGTAATGGTTTAATTATTAAATGTACTTATTATGATTTTAGTGATAGTATACCTATTGTGAAGATCTCAGTGTGGAAATAACACTTATGGTTTAACATGGTTTATCATAAACCATTCAATGGTAAATTAAATCTAATATACTCAGACATACTATCCATATGTATCTAGATTTACTAACTAGTAATGGTTTATTTATTAAATGCTCTTATTATGATTTTAATGATAGTGTACCTATTGTGAATATCTCAGTGTGGAAATAACACATGGTTTAACATGGTTTATCATAATCCATTCAATGGTCAATTAAATCTAATACACTCAGACATACTATCCATATGTATCTAGATTTACTAACTGGTAATGGTTTAATTATTAAATGTACCTATTATGATTTTAATGATAGAATAACAATTGTGAATATCTCAGTGTGGAAATAACACATGGTTTAACATGGTTTATCAAAAACCATTCAATGGTAAAATAAATCTAATACACTCAGACATACTATCCATATGTATCTAGAATTACTAACTAGTAATTGTTTAATTATTAAATGTCGTTATTATGATTTTAATGATAGTATACCAATTGTGAATATCTTAGTGTGGAAATAACACTTATTGTTTAACATGGTTTATCATAAACCATTCAATGGTAAATTAAATCTAATACACTCAGACATACTATCCATATGTATCTAGATTTACTAACTAGTAATGGTTTAATTATTAAATGTACTTATTATGATTTTAGTGATAGTATACCTATTGTAAATATCTCAGTGTGGAAATAACACTTATGGTTTAACATGGTTTATCATAAACCATTCAATGGTAAATTAAATCTAACACACTCAGACATACTATCCATATGTATCTAGATTTACTAACTAGTAATGGTTTAATTATTAAATGTACTTATTATGATTTTAATGATAGAATAAAAATTTTGAATATCTCAGTGTGGAAATAACACATGGTTTAACATGGTTTATCAAAAACCATTCAATGGTAAAATAAATCTAATACACTCAGACATACTATCCATATGTATCTAGAATTACTAACTAGTAATTGTTTAATTATTAAATGTCGTTATTATGATTTTAATGATAGTATACCAATTGTGAATATCTTAGTGTGGAAATAACACATGGTTTAACATGGTTTATCATAAACCATTCAATGGTAAATTAAATCTAATACACTCAGACATACTATCCATATGTATCTAGATTTACTAACTAGTAATGGTTTAATTATTAAATGTTCTTATTATGATTTTAGTGATTATACCTATTGTGAATATCTCAGTGTGGAAATAACACTTATGGTTTAACATGGTTTATCATAAACCATTCAATGGTAAATTAAATCCAATGCACTCAGACATACTATCCATATGTATCTAGATTTACTAACTGGTAATGGTTTAATTATTAAATGTACTTATTAAGATTTTAGTGATAGTATACCTATTGTGAATATCTCAGTGTGGAAATACCACTTGGAAATAACACATGGTTTAACAAGGTATATCATAAACCATTCAATGGTAAATTAAATCTAATACACTCAGACATACTATCCATATGTATCTAGATTTACTAACTAGTAATGGTTTATTTATTAAATGCTCTTATTATGATTTTAATGATAGTGTACCTATTGTGAATATCTCAGTGTGGAAATAACACATGGTTTAACATGGTATATCATAATACATTCAATGGTCAATTAAATCTAATACACTCAGACATACTATCCATATGTATCTAGAATTACTAACTAGTAATTGTTTAATTATTAAATGTCGTTATTATGATTTTAATGATAGTATACCAATTGTGAATATCTTAGTGTGGAAATAACACTTATTGTTTAACATGGTTTATCATAAACCATTCAATGGTAAATTGAATCTAATACACTCAGACATACTATCCATATGCATCTAGATTTACTAACTAGTAATGGTTTAATTATTAAATGTACTTATTATGATTTTAGTGATAGTATACCTATTGTGAATATCTCAGTGTGGAAATAACACTTATGGTTTAACATGGTTTATCATAAACCATTCGATGGTAAATTAAATCTAATACACTCAGACATACTATCCATATGTATCTAGATTTACTAACTAGTAATGGTTTAGTTATTAAATGTTCTTATTATGATTTTAGTGATAGTATACCTATTGTGAATATCTCAGTGTGGAAATAACACATGGTTTAACATGGTTTATCAAAAACCATTCAAGGGTAAAATAAATCTAATACACTCAGACATACTATCCATATGTATCTAGAATTACTAACTAGTAATTGTTTAATTATTAAATGTCGTTATTATGATTTTAATGATAGTATACCAATTGTGAATATCTTAGTGTGGAAATAACACATGGTTTAACATGGTTTATCATAAACCATTCAAGGGTAAAATAAATCTAATACACTCAGACATACTATCCATATGCATCTAGATTTATTAACTAGTAATGGTTTAATTATTAAATGTACTTATTATGATTTTAGTGATAGTATACCTATTGTGAATATCTCAGTGTGGAAATAACACTTATTGTTTAACATGGTTTATCATAAACCATTCAATGGTAAATTAAATCTAATACACTCAGACATACTATCCATATGCATCTAGATTTACTAACTAGTAATGGTTTAATTATTAAATGTACTTATTATGATTTTAGTGATAGTATACCTATTGTGAATATCTCAGTGTGGAAATAACACTTATGGTTTAACATGGTTTATCATAAACCATTCGATGGTAAATTAAATCTAATACACTCAGACATACTATCCATATGTATCTAGATTTACTAACTAGTAATGGTTTAGTTATTAAATGCTCTTATTATGATTTTAATGATAGAATAAAAATTGTGAATATCTCAGTGTGGAAATAACACATGGTTTAACATGGTTTATCAAAAACCATTCAAGGGTAAAATAAATCTAATACACTCAGACATACTATCCATATGTATCTAGAATTACTAACTAGTAATTGTTTAATTATTAAATGTCGTTATTATGATTTTAATGATAGTATACCAATTGTGAATATCTTAGTGTGGAAATAACACATGGTTTAACATGGTTTATCATAAACCATTCAATGGTAAATTAAATCTAATACACTCAGACATACTATCCATATGTATCTAGATTTACTAACTAGTAATGGTTTAATTATTAAATGTTCTTATTATGATTTTAGTGATTATACCTATTGTGAATATCTCAGTGTGGAAATAAGACCTATGGTTTAACATGGTTTATCATAAACCATTCAATGGTAAATTAAATCCAATGCACTCAGACATACTATACATATGTATCTAGATTTACTAACTGGTAATGGTTTAATTATTAAATGTACTTATTATGATTTTAGTGATAGTATACCTATTGTGAATATCTCAGTGGGGAAATAACACTTGGAAATAACACATGGTTTAACAAGGTTTATCAAAAACCATTCAATGGTAAAATAAATCTAATACACTCAGCCATACTATCCATATGTATCTAGAATTACTAACTAGTAATTGTTTAATTATTAAATGTCGTTATTATGATTTTAATGATAGTATACCAATTGTGAATATCTTAGTGTGGAAATAACACTTATTGTTTAACATGGTTTATCATAAACCATTCAATGGTAAATTAAAACTAATACACTCAGACATACTATCCATATGCATCTAGATTTACTAACTAGTAATGGTTTAATTATTAAATGTACTTATTATGATTTTAGTGATAGTATACCTATTGTGAATATCTCAGTGTGGAAATAACACTTATGGTTTAACATGGTTTATCATAAACCATTCAATGGTAAATTAAATCTAATACACTCAGATATACTATCCATATGTATCTAGATTTACTAACTGGTAATGGTTTAATTATTAAATGCTCTTATTATGATTTTAATGATAGAATAACAATTGTGAATATCTCAGTGTGGAAATACCACTTATGGTTTAACATGGTTTATCATAAACCATTCAATGGTAAATTAAATCTAATACACTCAGATATACTATCCATATGTATCTAGATTTACTAACTGGTAATGGTTTAATTATTAAATGTACTTATTATGATTTTAGTGATAGTATACCTATTGTGAATATCTCAGTGTGGAAATACCACTTATGGTTTAACATGGTTTATCATAAACCATTCAATGGTAAATTAAATCTAATACACTCAGATATACTATCCATATGTATCTAGATTTACTAACTAGTAATGGTTTAATTATTAAATGTACTTATTATGATTTTAGTGATAGTATACCTATTGTGAATATCTCAGTGTGGAAATAACACATGGTTTAACATGGTTTGTCATAAACCATTCAATGGTAAAATAAATCTAATACACTCAGACATACTATCCATATGTATCTAGAATAACTAACTAGTAATTGTTTAATTATTAAATGTCGTTATTATGATTTTAATGATAGTATAACAATTGTGAATATCTCAGTGTGGAAATAACACTTATGGTTTAACATGGTTTATCATAAACCATTCAATGGTAAATTAAGTCCAATGCACTCAGACATACTATCCATATTTATCTAGATTTACTAACTGGTAATGGTTTTATTATTAAATGTACTTATTATGATTTTAGTGATAGTATACCTATTGTGAATATCTCAGTGTCGAAATAACAATTATGGTTTAACATGGTTTATCATAAACCATTTAATGGTAAATTAAATCTAATACACTCAGACATACTATCCATATGTATCTAGATTTACTAACTAGTAATTGTTTTATTATTAAACGTTGTTATTATGATTTTAATGATAGAATAACAATTGTGAATATCTCAGTGTGGAAATAACACATGGTTTAACATGGTTTATCAAAAACCATTCAATGGTAAAATAAATCTAATACTCTCACACATACTATCCATATGTATCTAGAATTACGAACTAGTGATTGTTTAATTATTAAATGTCGTTATTATGATTTTAGTGATAGTATACCTATTGTGAATATCTCAGTGTGGAAATAACACTTATGGTTTAACATGGTTTATCATAAACCATTCAATGGTAAATTAAATCTAATACACTCAGACATACTATCCATATGTATCTAGATTTACTAACTAGTAATGGTTTAATTATTAAATGTTCTTATTATGATTTTAGTGATTATACCTATTGTGAATATCTCAGTGTGGAAATAACACTTATGGTTTAACATGGTTTATCATAAACCATTCAATGGTAAATTAAATCCAATGCACTCAGACATACTATCCATATGTATCTAGATTTACTAACTGGTAATGGTTTAATTATTAAATGTACTTATTAAGATTTTAGTGATAGTATACCTATTGTGAATATCTCAGTGTGGAAATACCACTTGGAAATAACACATGGTTTAACAAGGTATATCATAAACCATTCAATGGTAAATTAAATCTAATACACTCAGACATACTATCCATATGTATCTAGATTTACTAACTAGTAATGGTTTAATTATTAAATGTACTTATTATGATTTTAATGATAGAATAACAATTGTGAATATCTCAGTGTGGAAATAACACATGGTTTAACATGGTTTATCAAAAACCATTCAATGGTAAAATAAATCTAATACACTCAGACATACTATCCATATGTATCTAGAATTACTAACTAGTAATTGTTTAATTATTAAATGTCGTTATTATGATTTTAATGATAGTATACCAATTGTGAATATCTTAGTGTGGAAATAACACTTATTGTTTAACATGGTTTATCATAAACCATTCAATGGTAAATTAAATCTAATACACTCAGACATACTATCCATATGCATCTAGATTTACTAACTAGTAATGGTTTAATTATTAAATGTACTTATTATGATTTTAGTGATAGTATACCTATTGTGAATATCTCAGTGTGGAAATAACACTTATGGTTTAACATGGTTTATCATAAACCATTCAATGGTAAATTAAATCTAATAAACTCAGACATACTATCCATATGTATCTACATTTACTAACTAGTAATGGTTTAATTATTAATCGTTGTTATTATGATATGAATAAAAGTATACCAAATGTGAATATCTCAGTGTGGAAATAACACTTATGGTTTAACATGGTTTATCATAAACCATTCGATGGTAAATTAAATCTAATACACTCAGACATACTATCCATATGTATCTAGATTTACTAACTAGTAATGGTTTATTTATTAAATGCTCTTATTATGATTTTAATGATAGTGTACCTATTGTGAATATCTCAGTGTGGAAATAACACATGGTTTAACATGGTTTATCATAAACCATTCAATGGTAAATTAAATCTAATAAACTCAGACATACTATCCATATGTATCTACATTTACTAACTAGTAATGGTTTAATTATTAATCGTTGTTATTATGATATGAATAAAAGTATACCAATTGTGAATATCTCAGTGTGGAAATAACACTTATGGTTTAACATGGTTTATCATAAACCATTCGATGGTAAATTAAATCTAATACACTCAGACATACTATCCATATGTATCTAGATTTACTAACTAGTAATGGTTTATTTATTAAATGCTCTTATTATGATTTTAATGATAGTGTACCTATTGTGAATATCTCAGTGTGGAAATAACACATGGTTTAACATGGTTTATCATAAACCATTCAATGGTAAATTAAATCTAATACACTCAGACATACTATCCATATGCATCTAGATTTACTAACTAGTAATGGTTTAATTATTAAATGTACTTATTATGATTTTAGTGATAGTATACCTATTGTGAATATCTCAGTGTGGAAATAACACTTATGGTTTAACATGGTTTATCATAAACCATTCAATGGTAAATTAAATCTAATATACTCAGACATACTATCCATATGTATCTAGATTTACTAACTAGTAATGGTTTATTTATTAAATGCTCTTATTATGATTTTAATGATAGTGTACCTATTGTGAATATCTCAGTGTGGAAATAACACATGGTTTAACATGGTTTATCATAATCCATTCAATGGTCAATTAAATCTAATACACTCAGACATACTATCCATATGCACCTAGATTTACTAACTAGTAATGGTTTAATTATTAAATCTACTTATTATGATTTTAGTGATAGTATACCTATTGTGAATATCTCAGTGTGGAAATAACACTTATGGTTTAACATGGTTTATCATAAACCATTCAATGGTAAATTAAATCTAATATACTCAGACATACTATCCATATGTATCTAGATTTACTAACTAGTAATGGTTTATTTATTAAATGCTCTTATTATGATTTTAATGATAGTGTACCTATTGTGAATATCTCAGTGTGGAAATAACACATGGTTTAACATGGTTTATCATAATACATTCAATGGTCAATTAAATCTAATACACTCAGACATACTATCCATATGTATCTAGAATTACTAACTAGTAATTGTTTAATTATTAAATGTCGTTATTATGATTTTAATGATAGTATACCAATTGTGAATATCTTAGTGTGGAAATAACACTTATTGTTTAACATGGTTTATCATAAACCATTCAATGGTAAATTGAATCTAATACACTCAGACATACTATCCATATGCATCTAGATTTACTAACTAGTAATGGTTTAATTATTAAATGTACTTATTATGATTTTAGTGATAGTATACCTATTGTGAATATCTCAGTGTGGAAATAACACTTATGGTTTAACATGGTTTATCATAAACCATTCGATGGTAAATTAAATCTAATACACTCAGACATACTATCCATATGTATCTAGATTTACTAACTAGTAATGGTTTAGTTATTAAATGTTCTTATTATGATTTTAGTGATAGTATACCTATTGTGAATATCTCAGTGTGGAAATAACACATGGTTTAACATGGTTTATCATAAACCATTCAATGGTAAATTAAATCTAATACACTCAGACATACTATCCATATGTATCTAGAATTACTACCTAGTAATTGTTTAATTATTAAATGTCGTTATTATGATTTTAATGATAGTATACCAATTGTGAATATCTTAGTGTGGAAATAACACTTATTGTTTAACATGGTTTATCATAAACCATTCAATGGTAAATTAAATCTAATACACTCAGACATACTATCCATATGCATCTAGATTTACTAACTAGTAATGGTTTAATTATTAAATGTACTTATTATGTGATAGTATACCTATTGTGAATATCTCAGTGTGGAAATAACACTTATGGTTTAACATGGTTTATCATAAACCATTCAATGGTAAATTAAATCTAATATACTCAGACATACTATCCATATGTATCTAGATTTACTAACTAGTAATGGTTTAATTATTAAATGTACTTATTATGATTTTAGTGATAGTATACCTATTGTGAATATCTCAGTGTGGAAATAACACTTATGGTTTAACATGGTTTATCATAAACCATTCAATGGTAAATTAAATCTAATACACTCAGACATACTATCCATATGTATCTAGATTTACTAACTAGTAATGGTTTAATTATTAAATGTACTTATTATGATTTTAATGATAGAATAAAAATTGTGAATATCTCAGTGTGGAAATAACACATGGTTTAACATGGTTTATCAAAAACCATTCAATGGTAAAATAAATCTGATACACTCAGACATACTATCCATATGTATCTAGAATTACTAACTAGTAATTGTTTAATTATTAAATGTCGTTATTATGATTTTAATGATAGTATACCAATTGTGAATATCTTAGTGTGGAAATAACACATGGTTTAACATGGTTTATCATAAACCATTCAATGGTAAATTAAATCCAATGCACTCAGACATACTATCCATATGTATCTAGATTTACTAACTTGTAATGGTTTAATTATTAAATGTACTTATTATGATTTTAGTGATAGTATACCAATTGTGAATATCTTAGTGTGGAAATAACACTTATTGTTTAACATGGTTTATCATAAACCATTCAATGGTAAATTAAATCTAATACACTCAGACATACTATCCATATGTATCTAAATTTACTAACTAGTAATGGTTTATTTATTAAATGCTCTTATTATGATTTTAATGATAGTGTACCTATTGTGAATATCTCAGTGTGGAAATAACACTTATGGTTTAACATGGTTTATCATAAACCATTCAATGGTAAATTAAATCTAATACACTCAGACATACTATCCATATGCATCTAGATTTATTAACTAGTAATGGTTTAATTATTAAATGTACTTATTATGATTTTAGTGATAGTATACCTATTGTGAATATCTCAGTGTGGAAATAACACTTATGGTTTAACATGGTTTATCATAAACCATTCAATGGTAAATTAAATCTAATATACTCAGACATACTATCCATATGTATCTAGATTTACTAACTAGTAATGGTTTATTTATTAAATGCTCTTATTATGATTTTAATGATAGTGTACCTATTGTGAATATCTCAGTGTGGAAATAACACATGGTTTAACATGGTTTATCATAATCCATTCAATGGTCAATTAAATCTAATACACTCAGACATACTATCCATATGTATCTAGATTTACTAACTGGTAATGGTTTAATTATTAAATGTACCTATTATGATTTTAATGATAGAATAACAATTGTGAATATCTCAGTGTGGAAATACCACTTGGAAATAACACATGGTTTAACAAGGTATATCATAAACCATTCAATGGTAAATTAAATCTAATACACTCAGACATACTATCCATATATATCTAGATTTACTAACTAGTAATGGTTTAATTATTAAATGTACTTATTATGATTTTAATGATAGAATAACAATTGTGAATATCTCAGTGTGGAAATAACACATGGTTTAACATGGTTTATCAAAAACCATTCAATGGTAAAATAAATCTAATACACTTATACATACTATCCATATGTATCTAGAATTACTAACTAGTAATGGTTTAATTATTAAATGTCGTTATTATGATTTTAATGATAGTATACCAATTGTGAATATCTTAGTGTGGAAATAACACATGGTTTAACATGGTTTATCATAAACCATTCAATGGTAAATTAAATCTAATACACTCAGACATACTATCCATATGTATCTAGATTTACTAACTAGTAATGGTTTAATTATTAAATGTACTTATTATGATTTTAGTGATAGTATACCTATTGTGAATATCTCAGTGTGGAAATAACACTTATGGTTTAACATGGTTTATCATAATCCATTCAATGGTAAATTAAATCTAATACACTCAGACATAATATCCATATGTATCTAGATTTACTAACTAGTAATGGTTTAATTATTAAATGTACTTATTATGATTTTATTGATTATACCTATTGTGAATATCTCAGTGTGGAAATAACACTTATGGTTTAACATGGTTTATCATAAACCATTCAATGGTAAATTAAATCCAATGCACTCAGACATACTATCCATATGTATCTAGATTTACTAACTGGTAATGGTTTAATTATTAAATGCTCTTATTATGATTTTAATGATAGAATAACAATTGTGAATATCTCAGTGTGGAAATACCACTTATGGTTTAACATGGTTTATCATAAACCATTCAATGGTAAATTAAATCTAATACACTCAGATATACTATTTATATGTATCTAGATTTACTAACTGGTAATGGTTTAATTATTAAATGTACTTATTATGATTTTAGTGATAGTATACCTATTGTGAATATCTCAGTGTGGAAATACCACTTAAGGTTTAACATGGTTTATCATAAACCATTCAATGGTAAATTAAATCTAATACACTCAGATATACTATATATATGTATCTAGATTTACTAACTAGTAATGGTTTAATTATTAAATGTACTTATTATGATTTTAGTGATAGTATACCTATTGTGAATATCTCAGTGTGGAAATAACTTATGGTTTAACATGGTTTGTCATAAACCATTCAATGGTAAAATAAATCTAATACACTCAGACATACTATCCATATGTATCTAGAATAACTAACTAGTAATTGTTTAATTATTAAATGTCGTTATTATGATTTTAATGATAGTATACCAATTGTGAATATCTTAGTGTGGAAATAACACATGGTTTAACATGGTTTATCATAAACCATTCAATGGTAAATTAAATCTAATACACTCAGACATACTATCCATATGTATCTAGATTTACTAACTAGTAATTTTTTAATTATTAAATGTACTTATTATGATTTTAATGATAGAATAACAATTGTGAATATCTCAGTGTGGAAATAACACATGGTTTAACATGGTTTATCAAAAACCATTCAATGGTAAAATAAATCTAATACACTCAGACATACTATCCATATGTATCTAGAATTACTAACTAGTAATTGTTTAATTATTAAATGTCGTTATCATGATTTTAATGATAGTATACCAATTGTGAACATCTTAGTGTGGAAATAACACTTATTGTTTAACATGGTTTATCATAAACCATTCAATGGTAAATTAAATCTAATACACTCAGCTATACTATCCATATGCATCTAGATTTACTAACTAGTAATGGTTTAATTATTAAATGTACTTATTATAATTTTAGTGATAGTATACCTACTGTTAATATCTCAGTGTGGAGATAACACTAATGGTATAACATGGTTTATCATAAACCATTCAATGGTAAATTAAATCTAACATACTCAGATAAACTATCCATATGTATCTAGATTTACTAACTGGTAATAGTTTAATTATAAAATGTACTTATTATGATTTTAGTGATAGTATACCTATTGTGAATATCTCAGTGTGGAAATAACACATGGTTTAACATGGTTTATCATAAACCATTCAATGGTAAATTAAATCTAATATACTCAGACATACTATCCATATGTATCTAGATTTACTAACTGGTAATGGTTTAATTATTAAATGTACTTATTATGATTTTAATGATAGAATAACAATTGTGAATATCTCAGTGTGGAAATAACACATGGTTTAACATGGTTTATCAAAAACCATTCAATGGTAAAATAAATCTAATACACTCAGACATACTATCCATATGTATCTAGAATTACTAACTAGTAATGGTTTAATTATTAAATGTCGTTATTATGATTTTAATGATAGTATACCAATTGTGAACATCTAAGTGTGGAAATAACACATGGTTTAACATGGTTTATCATAAACCATTCAATGGTAAATTAAATCTAATACACTCAGACATACTATCCATATGCATCTAGATTTACTAACTAGTAATGGTTTAATTATTAAATGTACTTATTATGATTTTAGTGATAGTATACCTATTGTGAATATCTCAGTGTGGAAATAACACTTATGGTTTAACATGGTTTATCATAAACCATTCAATGGTAAATTAAATCTAATACACTCAGACATACTATCCATATGTATCTAGATTTACTAACTAGTAATGGTTTATTTATTAAATGCTCTTATTATGATTTTAATGATAGTGTACCTATTGTGAATATCTATGTGTGGAAATAACACATGGTTTAACATGGTTTATCATAAACCATTCCATGGTAAATTAAATCTAATACACTCAAACATACTATCCATATGCATCTAGATTTATTAACTAGTAATGGTTTAATTATTAAATGTACTTATTATGATTTTAGTGATAGTATACCTATTGTGAATATCTCAGTGTGGAAATAACACTTATTGTTTAACATGGTTTATCATAAACCATTCAATGGTAAATTAAATCTAATACACTCAGACATACTATCCATATGCATCTAGATTTACTAACTAGTAATGGTTTAATTATTAAATGTACTTATTATGATTTTAGTGATAGTATACCTATTGTGAATATCTCAGTGTGGAAATAACACTTATGGTTTAACATGGTTTATCATAAACCATTCAATGGTAAATTAAATCTAATATACTCAGACATACTATCCATATGTATCTAGATTTACTAACTAGTAATGGTTTATTTATTAAATGCTCTTATTATGATTTTAATGATAGTGTACCTATTGTGAATATCTCAGTGTGGAAATAACACATGGTTTAACATGGTTTATCATAATCCATTCAATGGTCAATTAAATCTAATACACTCAGACATACTATCCATATGCACCTAGATTTACTAACTAGTAATGGTTTAATTATTAAATGTACTTATTATGATTTTAGTGATAGTATACCTATTGTGAATATCTCAGTGTGGAAATAACACTTATGGTTTAACATGGTTTATCATAAACCATTCAATGGTAAATTAAATCTAATATACTCAGACATACTATCCATATGTATCTAGATTTACTAACTAGTAATGGTTTATTTATTAAATGCTCTTATTATGATTTTAATGATAGTGTACCTATTGTGAATATCTCAGTGTGGAAATAACACATGGTTTAACATGGTTTATCATAATACATTCAATGGTCAATTAAATCTAATACACTCAGACATACTATCCATATGTATCTAGAATTACTAACTGGTAATGGTTTAATCATTAAATGTACTTATTATGATTTTAGTGATAGTATACCTATTGTGAATATCTCAGTGTGGAAATACCACTTGGAAATAACACATGGTTTAACAAGGTATATCATAAACCATTCAATGGTAAATTAAATCTAATACACTCAGACATACTATCCATATATATCTAGATTTACTAACTAGAAATGGTTTAATTATTAAATGTACTTATTATGATTTTAATGATAGAATAACAATTGTGAATATCTCATTGTGGAAATAACACATGGTTTAACATGGTTTATCAAAAACCATTCAATGGTAAAATAAATCTAATACACTTATACATACTATCCATATGTATCTAGAATTACTAACTAGTAATGGTTTAATTATTAAATGTCGTTATTATGATTTTAATGATAGTATACCAATTGTGAATATCTTAGTGTGGAAATAACACATGGTTTAACATGGTTTATCATAAACCATTCAATGGTAAATTAAATCCAATGCACTCAGACATACTATCCATATGTATCTAGATTTACTAACTAGTAATGGTTTAGTTATAAATGTTCTTATTATGATTTAAATGATAGTACACCTATTGCGAATATCTCAGTGTCGAAATAACAATTATGGTTTAACATGGTTTATCATAAACCATTCAATGGTAAATTAAAACTAATACACTCAGACATACTATCCATATGCATCTAGATTTACTAACTAGTAATGGTTTAATTATTAAATGTACTTATTATGATTTTAGTGATAGTATACCTATTGTGAATATCTCAGTGTGGAAATAACACTTATGGTTTAACATGGTTTATCATAAACCATTCAATGGTAAATTAAATCTAATAT
The DNA here is from genome assembly GCA_949361645.1 of Spongilla lacustris. Classification (NCBI taxonomy): domain Eukaryota; kingdom Metazoa; phylum Porifera; class Demospongiae; order Spongillida; family Spongillidae; genus Spongilla; species Spongilla lacustris. The sequence goes on from OX442436.1 coordinate 3,318,511, forward strand.
ACTCAGACATACTATCCATATGTATCTAGATTTACTAACTAGTAATGGTTTTATTATTAAACGTTGTTATTATGATTTTAATGATAGAATAACAATTGTGAATATCTCAGTGTGGAAATAACACATGGTTTAACATGGTTTATCAAAAACCATTCAATCGTAAAATAAATCTAATACACTCAGACATACTATCTATATGTATCTAGAATTACGAACTAGTGATTGTTTAATTATTAAATGTCGTTATTATGATTTTAGTGATTGTATACCTATTGTGAATATCTCAGTTTGGAAATACCACTTATGGTTTAACATGGTTTATCATAAACCATTCAATGGTAAATTAAATCCAATGCACTCAGACATACTATCCATATGTATCTAGATTTACTAACTAGTAATGGTTTAGTTATAAATGTTCTTATTATGATTTAAATGATAGTACACCTATTGCGAATATCTCAGTGTCGAAATAACAATTATGGTTTAACATGGTTTATCATAAACCATTCAATGGTAAATTAAAACTAATACACTCAGACATACTATCCATATGCATCTAGATTTACTAACTAGTAATGGTTTAATTATTAAATGTACTTATTATGATTTTAGTGATAGTATACCTATTGTGAATATCTCAGTGTGGAAATAACACTTATGGTTTAACATGGTTTATCATAAACCATTCAATGGTAAATTAAATCTAATACACTCAGATATACTATCCATATGTATCTAGATTTACTAACTGGTAATGGTTTAATTATTAAATGCTCTTATTATGATTTTAATGATAGAATTACAATTGTGAATATCTCAGTGTGGAAATACCACTTATGGTTTAACATGGTTTATCATAAACCATTCAATGGTAAATTAAATCTAATACACTCAGATATACTATCCATATGTATCTAGATTTACTAACTGGTAATGGTTTAATTATTAAATGTACTTATTATGATTTTAGTGATAGTGTACCTATTGTGAATATCTCAGTGTGGAAATACCACTTAATGTTTAACATGGTTTATCATAAACCATTCAATGGTAAATTAAATCTAATACACTCAGATATACTATATATATGTATCTAGATTTACTAACTAGTAATGGTTTAATTATTAAATGTACTTATTATGATTTTAGTGATAGTATACCTATTGTGAATATCTCACTGTGGAAATAACTTATGGTTTAACATGGTTTGTCATAAACCATTCAATGGTAAAATAAATCTAATACACTCAGACATACTATCCATATGTATCTAGAATAACTAACTAGTAATTGTTTAATTATTAAATGTCGTTATTATGATTTTAATGATAGTATACCAATTGTGAATATCTTAGTGTGGAAATAACACATGGTTTAACATGGTTTATCATAAACCATTCAATGGTAAATTAAATCTAATACACTCAGACATACTATCCATATGTATCTAGATTTACTAACTAGTAATGGTTTAATTATTAAATGTACTTATTATGATTTTAATGATAGAATAACAATTGTGAATATCTCAGTGTGGAAATAACACATGGTTTAACATGGTTTATCAAAAACCATTCAATGGTAAAATAAATCTAATACACTCAGACATACTATCCATATGTATCTAGAATTACTAACTAGTAATTGTTTAATTATTAAATGTCGTTATCATGATTTTAATGATAGTATACCAATTGTGAACATCTTAGTGTGGAAATAACACTTATTGTTTAACATGGTTTATCATAAACCATTCAATGGTAAATTAAATCTAATACACTCAGACATACTATCCATATGTATCTAGATTTACTAACTAGTAATGGTTTAATTATTAAATGTACTTATTATGATTTTAATGATAGAATAACAATTGTGAATATCTCAGTGTGGAAATAACACATGGTTTAACATGGTTTATCAAAAACCATTCAATGGTAAAATAAATCTAATACACTCAGACATACTATCCATATGTATCTAGAATTACTAACTAGTAATTGTTTAATTATTAAATGTCGTTATCATGATTTTAATGATAGTATACCAATTGTGAACATCTTAGTGTGGAAATAACACTTATTGTTTAACATGGTTTATCATAAACCATTCAATGGTAAATTAAATCTAATACACTCAGCTATACTATCCATATGCATCTAGATTTACTAACTAGTAATGGTTTAGTTATTAAATGTTCTTATTATGATTTTAGTGATAGTATACCTATTGTGAATATCTCAGTGTGGAAATAACACATGGTTTAACATGGTTTATCATAAACCATTCAATGGTAAATTAAATCTAATACACTCAGACATACTATCCATATGTATCTAGATTTACTAACTAGTAAAGGTTTAATTACTAAATGTACTTATTATGATTTTAGTGATAGTATACCTATTGTGAATATCTCAGTGTGGAAATAACACTTATGGTTTAACATGGTTTATCATAAACCATTCAATGGTAAATTAAATCTAATATACTCAGACATACTATCCATATGTGTCTAGATTTACTAACTAGTAATGGTTTATTTATTAAATGCTCTTATTATGATTTTAATGATAGTGTACCTATTGTGAATATCTCGGTGTGGAAATAACACATGGTTTAACATGGTTGATCATAATCCATTCAATGGTAAATTAAATCTAATACACTCAGACATACTATCCATATGTATCTAGATTTACTAACTAGTAATGGTTTAATTATTAAATGTACTTATTATGATTTTAGTGATTATACCTATTGTGAATATCTCAGTGTGGAAATAACACTTATGGTTTAACATGGTTTATCATAAACCATTCAATGGTAAATTAAATTCAATGCACTCAGACATACTATCCATATGTATCTAGATTTACTAACTGGTAATGGTTTAATTATTAAATGTACTTATTATGATTTTAGTGATAGTATACCTATTGTGAATATCTCAGTGTGGAAATACCACTTGGAAATAACACATGGTTTAACATGGTATATCATAAACCATTCAATGGTAAATTAATTCTAATACACTCAGACATACTATCCATATGCATCTAGATTTACTAACTAGTAATGGTTTAATTATTAAATGTACTTATTATGATTTTAGTGATAGTATACCTATTGTGAATATCTCAGTGTGGAAATAACACTTATGGTTTAACATGGTTTATCATAAACCATTCAATGGTAAATTAAATCTAATATACTCAGACATACTATCCATATGTATCTAGATTTACTAACTAGTAATGGTTTAATTATTAAATGTACTTATTATGATTTTAGTGATAGTATACCTATTGTGAATATCTCAGTGTGGAAATAACACTTATGGTTTAACATGGTTTATCACAAACCATTCAATGGTAAATTAAATGTAATACACTCAGACATACTATCCATATGTATCTAGATTTACTAACTAGTAATGGTTTATTTATTAAATGCTCTTATTATGATTTTAATGATAGTGTACCTATTGTGAATATCTCAGTGTGGAAATAACACATGGTTTAACATGGTTTATCATAAACCATTCAATGGTAAATTAAATCTAATACACTCAAACATACTATCCATATGCATCTAGATTTATTAACTAGTAATGGTTTAATTATTAAATGTACTTATTATGATTATAGTGATAGTATATCTATTGTGAATATCTCAGTGTGGAAATAACACTTATGGTTTAACATGGTTTATCATAAACCATTCAATGGTAAATTAAATCTAATATACTCAGACATACTATCCATATGTATCTAGATTTACTAACTAGTAATGGTTTTATTATTAAACGTTGTTATTATGATTTTAATGATAGAATAACAATTGTGAATATCTCAGTGTGGAAATAACACATGGTTTAACATGGTTTATCAAAAACCATTCAATGGTAAAATAAATCTAATACACTCAGACATACTATCCATATGTATCTAGAATTACGAACTAGTGATTGTTTAATTATTAAATGTCGTTATTATGATTTTAGTGATTGTATACCTATTGTGAATATCTCAGTGTGGAAATACCACTTATGGTTTAACATGGTTTATCATAAACCATTCAATGGTAAATTAAATCCAATGCACTCAGACATACTATCCATATGTATCTAGATTTACTAACTAGTAATGGTTTAGTTATAAATGTTCTTATTATGATTTAAATGATAGTACACCTATTGCGAATATCTCAGTGTCGAAATAACAATTATGGTTTAACATGGTTTATCATAAACCATTCAATGGTAAATTAAAACTAATACACTCAGACATACTATCCATATGCATCTAGATTTACTAACTAGTAATGGTTTAATTATTAAATGTACTTATTATGATTTTAGTGATAGTATACCTATTGTGAATATCTCAGTGTGGAAATAACACTTATGGTTTAACATGGTTTATCATAAACCATTCTATGGTAAATTAAATCTAATACACTCAGATATACTATCCATATGTATCTAGATTTACTAACTGGTAATTGTTTAATTATTAAATGCTCTTATTATGATTTTAATGATAGAATAACAATTGTGAATATCTCAGTGTGGAAATACCACTTATGGTTTAACATGGTTTATCATAAACCATTCAATGGTAAATTAAATCTAATACACTCAGATATACTATCCATATGTATCTAGATTTACTAACTGGTAATGGTTTAATTATTAAATGTACTTATTATGATTTTAGTGATAGTATACCTATTGTGAATATCTCAGTGTGGAAATAACACTTATGGTTTAACATGGTTTATCATAAACCATTCAATGGTAAATTAAATCTAATATACTCAGACATACTATCCATATGTATCTAGATTTACTAACTAGTAATGGTTTATTTATTAAATGCTCTTATTATGATTTTAATGATAGTGTACCTATTGTGAATATCTCAGTGTGGAAATAAGACATGGTTTAACATGGTTTATCATAATCCATTCAATGGTCAATTAAATCTAATACACTCAGACATACTATCCATATGTATCTAGATTTACTAACTGGTAATGGTTTAATTATTAAATGTACTTATTATGATTTTAGTGATAGTATACCTATTGTGAATATCTCAGTGTGGAAATACCACTTGGAAATAACACATGGTTTAACATGGTATATCATAAACCATTCAATGGTGAATTAATTCTAATAAACTCAGACATACTATCCATATGTATCTACATTTACTAACTAGTAATGGTTTAATTTTTAATCGTTGTTATTATGATATGAATAAAAGTATACCAATTGTGAATATCTCAGTGTGGAAATAACACTTATGGTTTAACATGGTTTATCATAAACCATTCGATGGTAAATTAAATCTAATACACTCAGACATACTATCCATATGTATCTAGATTTACTAACTAGTAATGGTTTAGTTATTAAATGTTCTTATTATGATTTTAGTGATAGTATACCTATTGTGAATATCTCAGTGTGGAAATAACACATGGTTTAACATGGTTTATCATAAACCATTCAATGGTAAATTAAATCTAATACACTCAGACATACTATCCATATGTATCTAGATTTACTAACTAGTAAAGGTTTAATTACTAAATGTACTTATTATGATTTTAGTGATAGTATACCTATTGTGAATATCTCAGTGTGGAAATAACACTTATGGTTTAACATGGTTTATCATAAACCATTCAATGGTAAATTAAATCTAATATACTCAGACATACTATCCATATGTGTCTAGATTTACTAACTAGTAATGGTTTATTTATTAAATGCTCTTATTATGATTTTAATGATAGTGTACCTATTGTGAATATCTCGGTGTGGAAATAACACATGGTTTAACATGGTTGATCATAATCCATTCAATGGTAAATTAAATCTAATACACTCAGACATACTATCCATATGTATCTAGATTTACTAACTAGTAATGGTTTAATTATTAAATGTACTTATTATGATTTTAGTGATTATACCTATTGTGAATATCTCAGTGTGGAAATAACACTTATGGTTTAACATGGTTTATCATAAACCATTCAATGGTAAATTAAATTCAATGCACTCAGACATACTATCCATATGTATCTAGATTTACTAACTGGTAATGGTTTAATTATTAAATGTACTTATTATGATTTTAGTGATAGTATACCTATTGTGAATATCTCAGTGTGGAAATACCACTTGGAAATAACACATGGTTTAACATGGTATATCATAAACCATTCAATGGTAAATTAATTCTAATACACTCAGACATACTATCCATATGCATCTAGATTTACTAACTAGTAATGGTTTAATTATTAAATGTACTTATTATGATTTTAGTGATAGTATACCTATTGTGAATATCTCAGTGTGGAAATAACACTTATGGTTTAACATGGTTTATCATAAACCATTCAATGGTAAATTAAATCTAATATACTCAGACATACTATCCATATGTATCTAGATTTACTAACTTGTAATGGTTTAATTATTAAATGTACTTATTATGATTTTAGTGATAGTATACCTATTGTGAATATCTCAGTGTGGAAATAACACTTATGGTTTAACATGGTTTATCACAAACCATTCAATGGTAAATTAAATGTAATACACTCAGACATACTATCCATATGTATCTAGATTTACTAACTAGTAATGGTTTATTTATTAAATGCTCTTATTATGATTTTAATGATAGTGTACCTATTGTGAATATCTCAGTGTGGAAATAACACATGGTTTAACATGGTTTATCATAAACCATTCAATGGTAAATTAAATCTAATACACTCAAACATACTATCCATATGCATCTAGATTTATTAACTAGTAATGGTTTAATTATTAAATGTACTTATTATGATTATAGTGATAGTATATCTATTGTGAATATCTCAGTGTGGAAATAACACTTATGGTTTAACATGGTTTATCATAAACCATTCAATGGTAAATTAAATCTAATATACTCAGACATACTATCCATATGTATCTAGATTTACTAACTAGTAATGGTTTTATTATTAAACGTTGTTATTATGATTTTAATGATAGAATAACAATTGTGAATATCTCAGTGTGGAAATAACACATGGTTTAACATGGTTTATCAAAAACCATTCAATGGTAAAATAAATCTAATACACTCAGACATACTATCCATATGTATCTAGAATTACGAACTAGTGATTGTTTAATTATTAAATGTCGTTATTATGATTTTAGTGATTGTATACCTATTGTGAATATCTCAGTGTGGAAATACCACTTATGGTTTAACATGGTTTATCATAAACCATTCAATGGTAAATTAAATCCAATGCACTCAGACATACTATCCATATGTATCTAGATTTACTAACTAGTAATGGTTTAGTTATAAATGTTCTTATTATGATTTAAATGATAGTACACCTATTGCGAATATCTCAGTGTCGAAATAACAATTATGGTTTAACATGGTTTATCATAAACCATTCAATGGTAAATTAAAACTAATACACTCAGACATACTATCCATATGCATCTAGATTTACTAACTAGTAATGGTTTAATTATTAAATGTACTTATTATGATTTTAGTAATAGTATACCTATTGTGAATATCTCAGTGTGGAAATAACACTTATGGTTTAACATGGTTTATCATAAACCATTCAATGGTAAATTAAATCTAATACACTCAGATATACTATCCATATGTATCTAGATTTACTAACTGGTAATTGTTTAATTATTAAATGCTCTTATTATGATTTTAATGATAGAATAACAATTGTGAATATCTCAGTGTGGAAATACCACTTATGGTTTAACATGGTTTATCATAAACCATTCAATGGTAAATTAAATCTAATACACTCAGATATACTATCCATATGTATCTAGATTTACTAACTGGTAATGGTTTAATTATTAAATGTACTTATTATGATTTTAGTGATAGTATACCTATTGTGAATATCTCAGTGTGGAAATAACACTTATGGTTTAACATGGTTTATCATAAACCATTCAATGGTAAATTAAATCTAATATACTCAGACATACTATCCATATGTATCTAGATTTACTAACTAGTAATGGTTTTATTATTAAACGTTGTTATTATGATTTTAATGATAGAATAACAATTGTGAATATCTCAGTGTGGAAATAACACATGGTTTAACATGGTTTATCAAAAACCATTCAATGGTAAAATAAATCTAATACACTCAGACATACTATCCATATGTATCTAGAATTACGAACTAGTGATTGTTTAATTATTAAATGTCGTTATTATGATTTTAGTGATTGTATACCTATTGTGAATATCTCAGTGTGGAAATACCACTTATGGTTTAACATGGTTTATCATAAACCATTCAATGGTAAATTAAATCCAATGCACTCAGACATACTATCCATATGTATCTAGATTTACTAACTAGTAATGGTTTAGTTATAAATGTTCTTATTATGATTTAAATGATAGTACACCTATTGCGAATATCTCAGTGTCGAAATAACAAATATGGTTTAACATGGTTTATCATAAACCATTCAATGGTAAATTAAAACTAATACACTCAGACATACTATCCATATGCATCTAGATTTACTAACTAGTAATGGTTTAATTATTAAATGTACTTATTATGATTTTAGTGATAGTATACCTATTGTGAATATCTCAGTGTGGAAATAACACTTATGGTTTAACATGGTTTATCATAAACCATTCAATGGTAAATTAAATCTAATACACTCAGATATACTATCCATATGTATCTAGATTTACTAACTGGTAATTGTTTAATTATTAAATGCTCTTATTATGATTTTAATGATAGAATAACAATTGTGAATATCTCAGTGTGGAAATACCTCTTATGGTTTAACATGGTTTATCATAAACCATTCAATGGTAAATTAAATCTAATACACTCAGATATACTGTCCATATGTATCTAGATTTACTAACTGGTAATGGTTTAATTATTAAATGTACTTATTATGATTTTAGTGATAGTATACCTATTGTGAATATCTCAGTGTGGAAATACCACTTATGGTTTAACATGGTTTATCATAAACCATTCAATGGTAAATTAAATCTAATACACTCAGATATACTATATATATGTATCTAGATTTACTAACTAGTAATGGTTTAATTATTAAATGTACTTATTATGATTTTAGTGATAGTATACCTATTGTGAATATCTCAGTGTGGAAATAACTTATGGTTTAACATGGTTTGTCATAAACCATTCAATGGTAAATTAAATCTAATACACTCAGATATACTATCCATATGTATCTAGATTTACTAACTGGTAATGGTTTAATTATTAAATGCTCTTATTATGATTTTAATGATAGAATAACAATTGTGAATATCTCAGTGTGGAAATACCACTTATGGTTTAACATGGTTTATCATAAACCATTCAATGGTAAATTAAATCTAATACACTCAGATATACTATCCATATGTATCTAGATTTACTAACTGGTAATGGTTTAATTATTAAATGTTCTTATTATGATTTTAGTGATAGTATACCTATTGTGAATATCTCAGTGTGGAAATACCACTTATGGTTTAACATGGTTTATCATAAACCATTCAATGGTAAATTAAATCTAATACGCTCAGATATACTATATATATGTATCTAGATTTACTAACTAGTAATGGTTTAATTATTAAATGTACTTATTATGATTTTAGTGATAGTATACCTATTGTGAATATCTCAGTGTGGAAATAACTTATGGTTTAACATGGTTTGTCATAAACCATTCAATGGTAAAATAAATCTAATACACTCAGACATACTATCCATATGTATCTAGAATAACTAACTAGTAATTGTTTAATTATTGAATGTCGTTATTATGATTTTAATGATAGTATACCAATTGTGAATATCTTAGTGTGGAAATAACAATTATTGTTTAACATGGTTTATCATAAACCATTCAATGGTAAATTAAATCTAATACACTCAGCTATACTATCCATATGCATCTAGATTTACTAACTAGTAATGGTTTAATTATTAAATGTACTTATTATGATTTTAGTGATAGTATACCTATTGTGAATATCTCAGTGTGGAAATAACACTTATGGTTTAACATGGTTTATCATAAACCATTCAATGGTAAATTAAATCTAATACACTCAGATATACTATCCATATGTATCTAGATTTACTAACTGGTAATAGTTTAATTATAAAATGTACTTATTATGATTTTAGTGATAGTATACCTATTGTGAATATCTCAGTGTGGAAATAACACATGGTTTAACATGGTTTATCATAAACCATTCAATGGTAAATTAAATCTAATATACTCAGACATACTATCCACATGTATCTAGATTTACTAACTAGTAATGGTTTAATTATTAAATGTACTTATTATGATTTTAATGATAGAATAACAATTGTGAATATCTCAGTGTGGGAATAACACATGGTTTAACATGGTTTATCAAAAACCATTCAATGGTAAAATAAATCTAATACACTCAGACATACTATCCATATGTATCTAGAATTACTAACTAGTAATGGTTTAATTATTAAATGTCGTTATTATGATTTTAATGATAGTATACCAATTGTGAATATCTAAGTGTGGAAATAACACATGGTTTAACATGGTTTATCATAAACCATTCAAAGGTAAATTAAATCTAATACACTCAGACATACTATCCATATGTATCTAGATTTACTAACAAGTAATGGTTTAATTATTAAATGTACTTATTATGATTTTAATGATAGAATAACAATTGTGAATATCTCAGTGTGGAAATAACACATGGTTTAACATGGTTTATCAAAAACCATTCAATGGTAAAATAAATCTAACACACTTAGATATACTATCCATATGCATCTAGATTTACTAACTAGTAATGGTTTAATTATTAAATGTACTTATTATGATTTTAGTGATAGTATACCTATTGTGAATATCTCAGTGTTGAAATACCACTTGAAAATAACACATGGTTTAACATGGTATATCATAAACCATTCAATGGTAAATTAATTCTAATACACTCAGACATACTATCCATATGTATCTACATTTACTAACTAGTAATGGTTTAATTATTAAACGTTGTTATTATGATATAAATAAAAGTATACCAATTGTGAATATCTCAGTGTGGAAATAACACTTATGGTTTAACATGGTTTATCATAAACCATTCAATGGTAAATTAAATCTAATACACTCAGACATACTATCCATATGTATCTAGATTTACTAACTAGTAATGGTTTAATTATTAAATGTACTTATTATGATTTTAGTGATAGTATACTTATTGTGAATATCTCAGTGTGGAAATAACACTTATGGTTTAACATGGTTTATCATAAACCATTCAATGGTAAATTAAATCTAATACACTCAGACATACCATCCATATGTATTTAGATTTACTAACTAGTAATGGTTTAATTATTAAATGTACTTATTATGATTTTAATGATAGAATAACAATTGTGAATATCTCAGTGTGGAAATAACACATGGTTTAACATGGTTTATCAAAAACCATTCAATGGTAAAATAAATCTAATACACTCAGACATACTATCCATATGTATCTAGAATTACTAACTAGTAATTGTTTAATTATTAAATGTCGTTATTATGATTTTAATGATAGTATACCAATTGTGAATATCTTAGTGTGGAAATAACACTTATTGTTTAACATGGTTTATCATAAACCATTCAATGGTAAATTAAATCTAACACACTCAGATATACTATCCATATGTATCTAGATTTACTAATTAGTAATGGTTTAATTATTAAATGTACTTATTATGATTTTAGTGATAGTATACCTATTGTGAATATCTCAGTGTGGAAATAACACATGGTTTAACATGGTTTATCATAAACCATTCAGTGGTAAATTAAATCCAATGCACTCAGACATACTATCCATATGTATCTAGATTTACTAACTAGTAATGGTTTAATTATTATATGTACTTATTATGATTTTAATGATAGAATAACAAATGTGAATATCTCAGTGTGGAAATAACACATGGTTTAACATGGTTTATCATAAACCATTCAATGGTAAATTAAATCTAATACACTCAGACATACTATCCATATGTATCTAGACTTACTAACTAGTAATGGTTTAATTATTAAATGTACTTATTATGATTTTAATGATAGAATAACAATTGTGAATATCTCAGTGTGGAAATACCACTTATGGTTTAACATGGTTTATCATAAACCATTCAATGGTAAATTAAATCTAATACACTCAGATATACTATCCATATGTATCTAGATTTACTAACTGGTAATGGTTTAATTATTAAATGTACTTATTATGATTTTAGTGATAGTATACCTATTGTGAATATCTCAGTGTGGAAATACCACTTATGGTTTAACATGGTTTATCATAAACCATTCAATGGTAAATTAAATCTAATACACTCAGATATACTATATATATGTATCTAGATTTACTAACTAGTAATGGCTTAATTATTAAATGTACTTATTATGATTTTAGTGATAGTATACCTATTGTGAATATCTCAGTGTGGAAATAACTTATGGTTTAACATGGTTTGTCAAAAACCATTCAATGGTAAAATAAATCTAATACACTCAGACATACTATCCATATGTATCTAGAATAACTAACTAGTAATTGTTTAATTATTAAATGTCGTTATTATGATTTTAATGATAGTATACCAATTGTGAATATCTTAGTGTGGAAATAACACATGGTTTAACATGGTTTATCATAAACCATTCAATGGTAAATTAAATCTAATACACTCAGACATACTATCCATATGTATCTAGATTTACTAACTAGTAATGGTTTAATTATTAAATGTACTTATTATGATTTTAATGATAGAATAACAATTGTGAATATCTCAGTGTGGAAATAACACATGGTTTAACATGGTTTATCAAAAACCATTCAATGGTAAAATAAATCTAATACACTCAGACATACTATCCATATGTATCTAGAATTACTAACTAGTAATTGTTTAATTATTAAATGTCGTTATCATGATTTTAATGATAGTATACCAATTGTGAACATCTTAGTGTGGAAATAACACTTATTGTTTAACATGGTTTATCATAAACCATTCAATGGTAAATTAAATCTAATACACTCAGCTATACTATCCATATGCATCTAGATTTACTAACTAGTAATGGTTTAATTATTAAATATACTTATTATAATTTTAGTGATAGTATACCTACTGTAAATATCTCAGTGTGGAGATAACACTTATGGTTTAACATGGTTTATCATAAACCATTCAATGGTAAATTAAATCTAATACACTCAGATATACTATCCATATGTATCTAGATTTACTAACTGGTAATAGTTTAATTATAAAATGTACTTATTATGATTTTAGTGGTAGTATACCTATTGTGAATATCTCAGTGTGGAAATAATACATGGTTTAACATGGTTTATCATAAACCATTCAATGGTAAATTAAATCTAATATACTCAGACAAACTATCCACATGTATCTAGATTTACTAACTAGTAATGGTTTAATTATTAAATGTACTTATTATGATTTTAATGATAGAATAACAATTGTGAATATCTCAGTGTGGAAATAACACATGGTTTAACATGGTTTATCAAAAACCATTCAATGGTAAAATAAATCTAATACACTCAGACATACTATCCATATGTATCTAGAATTACTAACTAGTAATGGTTTAATTATTAAATGTCGTTATTATGATTTTAATGATAGTATACCAATTGTGAATATCTAAGTGTGGAAATACCACTTATGGTTTAACATGGTTTATCATAAACCATTCAATGGTAAATTAAATCTAATACACTCAGATATACTATCCATATGTATCTAGATTTACTAACTGGTAATGGTTTAATTATTAAATGCTCTTATTATGATTTTAGTGATAGTATACCTATTGTGAATATCTCAGTGTGGAAATAACACTTATGGTTTAACATGGTTTATCATAAACCATTCAATGGTAAATTAAATCTAATACACTCAGATATACTATCCATATGTATCTAGATTTACTAACTGGTAATGGTTTAATTATTAAATGCTCTTATTATGATTTTAATGATAGAATAACAATTGTGAATATCTCAGTGTGGAAATACCACTTATGGTTTAACATGGTTTATCATAAACCATTCAATGGTAAATTAAATCTAATACACTCAGATATACTATCCATATGTATCTAGATTTACTAACTGGTAATGGTTTAATTATTAAATGTACTTATTATGATTTTAGTGATAGTATACCTATTGTGAATATCTCAGTGTGGAAATACCACTTATGGTTTAACATGGTTTATCATAAACCATTCAATGGTAAATTAAATCTAATACACTCAGATATACTATATATATGTATCTAGATTTACTAACTAGTAATGGTTTAATTATTAAATGTACTTATTATGATTTTAGTGATAGTATACCTATTGTGAATATCTCAGTGTGGAAATAACTTATGGTTTAACATGGTTTGTCATAAACCATTCAATGGTAAAATAAATCTAATACACTCAGACATACTATCCATTAGTATCTAGAATAACTAACTAGTAATTGTTTAATTATTAAATGTCGTTATTATGATTTTAATGATAGTATACCAATTGTGAATATCTTAGTGTGGAAATAACACTTATTGTTTAACATGGTTTATCATAAACCATTCAATGGTAAATTAAATCTAATACACTCAGCTATACTATCCATATGCATCTAGATTTACTAACTAGTAATGGTTTAATTATTAAATGTACTTATTATAATTTTAGTGATAGTATACCTACTGTTAATATCTCAGTGTGGAGATAACACTTATGGTTTAACATGGTTTATCATAAACCATTCAATGGTAAATTAAATCTAATATACTCAGACATACTATCCACATGTATCTAGATTTACTAACTAGTAATGGTTTAATTATTAAATGTACTTATTATGATTTTAATGATAGAATAACAATTGTGAATATCTCAGTGTGGGAATAACACATGGTTTAACATGGTTTATCAAAAACCATTCAATGGTAAAATAAATCTAATACACTCAGACATACTATCCATATGTATCTAGAATTACTAACTAGTAATGGTTTAATTATTAAATGTCGTTATTATGATTTTAATGATAGTATACCAATTGTGAATATCTAAGTGTGGAAATAACACATGGTTTAACATGGTTTATCATAAACCATTCAAAGGTAAATTAAATCTAATACACTCAGACATACTATCCATATGTATCTAGATTTACTAACAAGTAATGGTTTAATTATTGAATGTACTTATTATGATTTTAATGATAGAATAACAATTGTGAATATCTCAGTGTGGAAATAACACATGGTTTAACATGGTTTATCAAAAACCATTCAATGGTAAAATAAATCTAACACACTTAGATATACTATCCATATGCATCTAGATTTACTAACTAGTAATGGTTTAATTATTAAATGTACTTATTATGATTTTAGTGATAGTATACCTATTGTGAATATCTCAGTGTTGAAATACCACTTGAAAATAACACATGGTTTAACATGGTATATCATAAACCATTCAATGGTAAATTATTTCTAATACACTCAGACATACTATCCATATGTATCTACATTTACTAACTAGTAATGGTTTAATTATTAAACGTTGTTATTATGATATAAATAAAAGTATACCAATTGTTAATATCTCAGTGTGGAAATAACACTTATGGTTTAACATGGTTTATCATAAACCATTCAATGGTAAATTAAATCTAATACACTCAGACATACTATCCATATGTATCTAGATTTACTAACTAGTAATGGTTTAATTATTAAATGTACTTATTATGATTTTAGTGATAGTATACTTATTGTGAATATCTCAGTGTGGAAATAACACTTATGGTTTAACATGGTTTATCATAAACCATTCAATGGTAAATTAAATCTAATACACTCAGACATACCATCCATATGTATTTAGATTTACTAACTAGTAATGGTTTAATTATTAAATGTACTTATTATGATTTTAATGATAGAATAACAATTGTGAATATCTCAGTGTGGAAATAACACATGGTTTAACATGGTTTATCATAAACCATTCAATGGTAAATTAAATCCAATGCACTCAGACATACTATCCATATGTATCTAGATTTACTAACTGGTAATGGTTTAATTATTAAATGTACTTATTATGATTTTAGTGATAGTATACCTATTGTGAATATCTCAGTGTGGAAATAACACATGGTTTAACATGGTTTATCATAAACCATTCAATGGTAAATTAAATCTAATACACTCAGACATACTATCCATATGTATCTAGATTTACTAACTAGTAATGGTTTAATTATTATATGTACTTATTATGATTTTAATGATAGAATAACAAATGTGAATATCTCAGTGTGGAAATAACACATGGTTTAACATGGTTTATCATAAACAATTCAATGGTAAATTAAATCTAATACACTCAGACATACTATCCATATGTATCTAGACTTACTAACTAGTAATGGTTTAATTATTAAATGTACTTATTATGATTTTAATGATAGAATAACAATTGTGAATATCTCAGTGTGGAAATACCACTTATGGTTTAACATGGTTTATCATAAACCATTCAATGGTAAATTAAATCTAATACACTCAGATATACTATCCATATGTATCTAGATTTACTAACTGGTAATGGTTTAATTATTAAATGTACTTATTATGATTTTAGTGATAGTATACCTATTGTGAATATCTCAGTGTGGAAATACCACTTATGGTTTAACATGGTTTATCATAAACCATTCAATGGTAAATTAAATCTAATACACTCAGATATACTATATATATGTATCTAGATTTACTAACTAGTAATGGTTTAATTATTAAATGTACTTATTATGATTTTAGTGATAGTATACCTATTGTGAATATCTCAGTGTGGAAATAACTTATGGTTTAACATGGTTTGTCAAAAACCATTCAATGGTAAAATAAATCTAATACACTCAGACATACTATCCATATGTATCTAGAATAACTAACTAGTAATTGTTTAATTATTAAATGTCGTTATTATGATTTTAATGATAGTATACCAATTGTGAATATCTTAGTGTGGAAATAACACATGGTTTAACATGGTTTATCATAAACCATTCAATGGTAAATTAAATCTAATACACTCAGACATACTATCCATATGTATCTAGATTTACTAACTAGTAATGGTTTAATTATTAAATGTACTTATTATGATTTTAATGATAGAATAACAAATGTGAATATCTCAGTGTGGAAATAACACATGGTTTAACATGGTTTATCATAAACCATTCAATGGTAAATTAAATCTAATACACTCAGACATACTATCCATATGAATCTAGATTTAGTAACTAGTAATGGTTTATTTATTAAATCCTCTTATTATAATTTTAATGATAGTGTACCTATTGTGAATATCTCAGTGTGGAAATAACACATGGTTTAACATGGTTTATCATAATCCATTCAATGGTAAATTAAATCTAATACACTCAGACATACTATCCATATGTATTAAGATTTACTAACTAGTAATGGTTTAATTATTAAATGTACTTATTATGATTTTAATGATAGAATAACAATTGTGAATATCTCAGTGTGGAAATAACACATGGTTTAACATGGTTTATCAAAAACCATTCAATGGTAAAATAAATCTAATACACTCAGACATACTATCCATATGTATCTAGAATTACTAACTAGTAATTGTTTAATTATTAAATGTCGTTATTATGATTTTAATGATAGTATACCAATTGTGAATATCTTAGTGTGGAAATAACACTTATTGTTTAACATGGTTTATCATAAACCATTCAATGGTAAATTAAATCTAACACACTCAGATATACTATCCATATGTATCTAGATTTACTAATTAGTAATGGTTTAATTATTAAATGTACTTATTATGATTTTAGTGATAGTATACCTATTGTGAATATCTCAGTGTGGAAATAACACATGGTTTAACATGGTTTATCATAAACCATTCAATGGTAAATTAAATCCAATGCACTCAGACATACTATCCATATGTATCTAGATTTACTAACTGGTAATGGTTTAATTATTAAATGTACTTATTATGATTTTAGTGATAGTATACCTATTGTGAATATCTCAGTGTGGAAATAACACATGGTTTAACATGGTTTATCATAAACCATTCAATGGTAAATTAAATCTAATACACTCAGACATACTATCCATATGTATCTAGATTTACTAACTAGTAATGGTTTAATTATTATATGTACTTATTATGATTTTAATGATAGAATAACAAATGTGAATATCTCAGTGTGGAAATAACACATGGTTTAACATGGTTTATCATAAACCATTCAATGCTAAATTAAATCTAATACACTCAGACATACTATCCATATGTATCTAGACTTACTAACTAGTAATGGTTTAATTATTAAATGTACTTATTATGATTTTAATGATAGAATAACAATTGTGAATATGTCAGTGTGGAAATACCACTTATGGTTTAACATGGTTTATCATAAACCATTCAATGGTAAATTAAATCTAATACACTCAGATATACTATCCATATGTATCTAGATTTACTAACTGGTAATGGTTTAATTATTAAATGTACTTATTATGATTTTAGTGATAGTATACCTATTGTGAATATCTCAGTGTGGAAATACCACTTATGGTTTAACATGGTTTATCATAAACCATTCAATGGTAAATTAAATCTAATACACTCAGATATACTATATATATGTATCTAGATTTACTAACTAGTAATGGTTTAATTATTAAATGTACTTATTATGATTTTAGTGATAGTATACCTATTGTGAATATCTCAGTGTGGAAATAACTTATGGTTTAACATGGTTTGTCAAAAACCATTCAATGGTAAAATAAATCTAATACACTCAGACATACTATCCATATGTATCTAGAATAACTAACTAGTAATTGTTTAATTATTAAATGTCGTTATTATGATTTTAATGATAGTATACCAATTGTGAATATCTTAGTGTGGAAATAACACATGGTTTAACATGGTTTATCATAAACCATTCAATGGTAAATTAAATCTAATACACTCAGACATACTATCCATATGTATCTAGATTTACTAACTAGTAATGGTTTAATTATTAAATGTACTTATTATGATTTTAATGATAGAATAACAAATGTGAATATCTCAGTGTGGAAATAACACATGGTTTAACATGGTTTATCATTAACCATTCAATGGTAAATTAAATCTAATACACTCAGACATACTATCCATATGAATCTAGATTTAGTAACTAGTAATGGTTTATTTATTAAATCCTCTTATTATGATTTTAATGATAGTGTACCTATTGTGAATATCTCAGTGTGGAAATAACACATGGTTTAACATGGTTTATCATAATCCATTCAATGGTAAATTAAATCTAATACACTCAGACATACTATCCATATGTATTAAGATTTACTAACTAGTAATGGTTTCATTATTAAATGTACTTATTATGATTTTAATGATAGAATAACAATTGTGAATATCTCAGTGTGGAAATAACACATGGTTTAACATGGTTCATCAAAAACCATTCAATGGTAAAATAAATCTAATACACTCAGACATACTATCCATATGTATCTAGAATTACTAACTAGTAATTGTTTAATTATTAAATGTCGTTATTATGATTTTAATGATAGTATACCAATAGTGAATATCTTAGTGTGGAAATAACACTTATTGTTTAACATGGTTTATCATAAACCATTCAATTGTAAATTAAATCTAACACACTCAGATATACTATCCATATGTATCTAGATTTACTAACTAGTGATTGTTTAATTATTAAATGTCGTTATTATGATTTAAATGATAGTATACCTATTGTGAATATCTCAGTGTGGAAATAACACTTATGGTTTAACATGGTTTATCATAAACCATTCAATGGTAAATTAAATCTAATACACTCAGACATACTATCCATATGTATCTAGATTTACTAACTAGTAATAGTTTAATTATTAAATGTACTTATTATGATTTTAATGATAGTATACCAATTGTGAATATCTTAGTGTGGAAATAACACATGGTTTAACATGGTTTATCATAAACCATTCAATGGTAAATTAAATCTTATACACTCAGACATACTATCCATATGTATCTAGATTTACTAACTAGTAATGGTTTAATTATTAAATGTACTTATTATGATTTTAATGATAGAATAACAATTGTGAATATCTCAGTGTGGAAATAACACATGGTTTAACATGGTTTATCAAAAACCATTCAATGGTAAAATAAATCTAATACACTCAGACATACTATCCATATGTATCTAGAATAACTAACTAGTAATTGTTTAATTATTAAATGTCGTTATCATGATTTTAATGATAGTATACCATTTGTGAACATCTTAGTGTGGAAATAACACTTATTGTTTAACATGGTTTATCATAAACCATTCAATGGTAAATTAAATCTAATACACTCAGCTATACTATCCATATGCATCTAGATTTACTAACTAGTAATGGTTTAATTATTAAATATACTTATTATAATTTTAGTGATAGTATACCTACTGTAAATATCTCAGTGTGGAGATAACACTTATGGTTTAACATGGTTTATCATAAACCATTCAATGGTAAATTAAATCCAATGCACTCAGACATACTATCCATATGTATCTAGATTTACTAACTGGTAATGGTTTAATTATTAAATGTACTTATTATGATTTTAGTGATAGTATACCTATTGTGAATATCTCAGTGTGGAAATAACACATGGTTTAACATGGTTTATCATAAACCATTCAATGGTAAATTAAATCTAATACACTCAGACATACTATCCATATGTATCGAGATTTACTAACTAGTAATGGTTTAATTATTATATGTACTTATTATGATTTTAATGATAGAATAACAAATGTGAATATCTCAGTGTGGAAATAACACATGGTTTAACATGGTTTATCATAAACCATTCAATGGTAAATTAAATCTAATACACTCAGACATACTATCCATATGTATCTAGACTTACTAACTAGTAATGGTTTAATTATTAAATGTACTTATTATGATTTTAATGATAGAATAACAATTGTGAATATCTCAGTGTGGAAATACCACTTATGGTTTAACATGGTTTATCATAAACCATTCAATGGTAAATTAAATCTAATACACTCAGATATACTATCCATATGTATCTAGATTTACTAACTGGTAATGGTTTAATTATTAAATGTACTTATTATGATTTTAGTGATAGTATACCTATTGTGAATATCTCAGTGTGGAAATACCACTTATGGTTTAACATGGTTTATCATAAACCATTCAATGGTAAATTAAATCTAATACACTCAGATATACTATATATATGTATCTAGATTTACTAACTAGTAATGGTTTAATTATTAAATGTACTTATTATGATTTTAGTGATAGTATACCTATTGTGAATATCTCAGTGTGGAAATAACTTATGGTTTAACATGGTTTGTCAAAAACCATTCAATGGTAAAATAAATCTAATACACTCAGACATACTATCCATATGTATCTAGAATAACTAACTAGTAATTGTTTAATTATTAAATGTCGTTATTATGATTTTAATGATAGTATACCAATTGTGAATATCTTAGTGTGGAAATAACACATGGTTTAACATGGTTTATCATAAACCATTCAATGGTAAATTAAATCTAATACACTCAGACATACTATCCATATGTATCTAGATTTACTAACTAGTAATGGTTTAATTATTAAATGTACTTATTATGATTTTAATGATAGAATAACAAATGTGAATATCTCAGTGTGGAAATAACACATGGTTTAACATGGT
The DNA here is from genome assembly GCA_949361645.1 of Spongilla lacustris. Lineage (NCBI taxonomy): Eukaryota > Metazoa > Porifera > Demospongiae > Spongillida > Spongillidae > Spongilla > Spongilla lacustris. The sequence goes on from OX442436.1 coordinate 3,340,604, forward strand.
TTATCATAAACCATTCAATGGTAAATTAAATCTAATACACTCAGACATACTATCCATATGAATCTAGATTTAGTAACAAGTAATGGTTTATTTATTAAATCCTCTTCATATGATTTTAATGATAGTGTACCTATTGTGAATATCTCAGTGTGGAAATAACACATGGTTTAACATGGTTTATCATAATCCATTCAATGGTAAATTAAATCTAATACACTCAGACATACTATCCATATGTATTAAGATTTACTAACTAGTAATGGTTTCATTATTAAATGTACTTATTATGATTTTAATGATAGAATAACAATTGTGAATATCTCAGTGTGGAAATAACACATGGTTTAACATGGTTTATCATAAACCATTCAATTGTAAATTAAATCTAACACACTCAGATATACTATCCATATGTATCTAGATTTACTAACTAGTGATTGTTTAATTATTAAATGTCGTTATTATGATTTAAATGATAGTATACCTATTGTGAATATCTCAGTGTGGAAATAACACTTATGGTTTAACATGGTTTATCATAAACCATTCAATGGTAAATTAAATCTAATACACTCAGACATACTATCCATATGTATCTAGATTTACTAACTAGTAATAGTTTAATTATTAAATGTACTTATTATGATTTTAATGATAGTATACCAATTGTGAATATCTTAGTGTGGAAATAACACATGGTTTAACATGGTTTATCATAAACCATTCAATGGTAAATTAAATCTAATACACTCAGACATACTATCCATATGTATCTAGATTTACTAACTAGTAATGGTTTAATTATTAAATGTACTTATTATGATTTTAATGATAGAATAACAATTGTGAATATCTCAGTGTGGAAACAACACATGGTTTAACATGGTTTATCAAAAACCATTCAATGGTAAAATAAATCTAATACACTCAGACATACTATCCATATGTATCTAGAATTACTAACTAGTAATTGTTTAATTATTAAATGTCGTTATCATGATTTTAATGATAGTATACCATTTGTGAACATCTTAGTGTGGAAATAACACTTATTGTTTAACATGGTTTATCATAAACCATTCAATGGTAAATTAAATCTAATACACTCAGCTATACTATCCATATGCATCTAGATTTACTAACTAGTAATGGTTTAATTATTAAATATACTTATTATAATTTTAGTGATAGTATACCTACTGTAAATATCTCAGTGTGGAGATAACACTTATGGTTTAACATGGTTTATCATAAACCATTCAATGGTAAATTAAATCTAATACACTCAGATATACTATCCATATGTATCTAGATTTACTAACTGGTAATAGTTTAATTATAAAATGTACTTATTATGATTTTAGTGATAGTATACCTATTGTGAATATCTCAGTGTGGAAATAACACATGGTTTAACATGGTTTATCATAAACCATTCAATGGTAAATTAAATCTAATATACTCAGACATACTATCCACATGTATCTAGATTTACTAACTAGTAATGGTTTAATTATTAAATGTACTTATTATGATTTTAGTGATAGTATACCTATTGTGAATATCTCAGTGTGGAAATACCACTTATGGTTTAACATGGTTTATCATAAACCATTCAATGGTAAATTAAATCTAATACACTCAGATATACTATATATATGTATCTAGATTTACTAACTAGTAATGGTTTAATTATTAAATGTACTTATTATGATTTTAGTGATAGTATACCTATTGTGAATATCTCAGTGTGGAAATAACTTATGGTTTAACATGGTTTGTCAAAAACCATTCAATGGTAAAATAAATCTAATACACTCAGACATACTATCCATATGTATCTAGAATAACTAACTAGTAATTGTTTAATTATTAAATGTCGTTATTATGATTTTAATGATAGTATACCAATTGTGAATATCTTAGTGTGGAAATAACACATGGTTTAACATGGTTTATCATAAACCATTCAATGGTAAATTAAATCTAATACACTCAGACATACTATCCATATGTATCTAGATTTACTAACTAGTAATGGTTTAATTATTAAATGTACTTATTATGATTTTAATGATAGAATAACAAATGTGAATATCTCAGTGTGGAAATAACACATGGTTTAACATGGTTTATCATAAACCATTCAATGGTAAATTAAATCTAATACACTCAGACATACTATCCATATGAATCTAGATTTAGTAACAAGTAATGGTTTATTTATTAAATCCTCTTCATATGATTTTAATGATAGTGTACCTATTGTGAATATCTCAGTGTGGAAATAACACATGGTTTAACATGGTTTATCATAATCCATTCAATGGTAAATTAAATCTAATACACTCAGACATACTATCCATATGTATTAAGATTTACTAACTAGTAATGGTTTCATTATTAAATGTACTTATTATGATTTTAATGATAGAATAACAATTGTGAATATCTCAGTGTGGAAATAACACATGGTTTAACATGGTTTATCATAAACCATTCAATTGTAAATTAAATCTAACACACTCAGATATACTATCCATATGTATCTAGATTTACTAACTAGTGATTGTTTAATTATTAAATGTCGTTATTATGATTTAAATGATAGTATACCTATTGTGAATATCTCAGTGTGGAAATAACACTTATGGTTTAACATGGTTTATCATAAACCATTCAATGGTAAATTAAATCTAATACACTCAGACATACTATCCATATGTATCTAGATTTACTAACTAGTAATAGTTTAATTATTAAATGTACTTATTATGATTTTAATGATAGTATACCAATTGTGAATATCTTAGTGTGGAAATAACACATGGTTTAACATGGTTTATCATAAACCATTCAATGGTAAATTAAATCTAATACACTCAGACATACTATCCATATGTATCTAGATTTACTAACTAGTAATGGTTTAATTATTAAATGTACTTATTATGATTTTAATGATAGAATAACAATTGTGAATATCTCAGTGTGGAAACAACACATGGTTTAACATGGTTTATCAAAAACCATTCAATGGTAAAATAAATCTAATACACTCAGACATACTATCCATATGTATCTAGAATTACTAACTAGTAATTGTTTAATTATTAAATGTCGTTATCATGATTTTAATGATAGTATACCATTTGTGAACATCTTAGTGTGGAAATAACACTTATTGTTTAACATGGTTTATCATAAACCATTCAATGGTAAATTAAATCTAATACACTCAGCTATACTATCCATATGCATCTAGATTTACTAACTAGTAATGGTTTAATTATTAAATATACTTATTATAATTTTAGTGATAGTATACCTACTGTAAATATCTCAGTGTGGAGATAACACTTATGGTTTAACATGGTTTATCATAAACCATTCAATGGTAAATTAAATCTAATACACTCAGATATACTATCCATATGTATCTAGATTTACTAACTGGTAATAGTTTAATTATAAAATGTACTTATTATGATTTTAGTGATAGTATACCTATTGTGAATATCTCAGTGTGGAAATAACACATGGTTTAACATGGTTTATCATAAACCATTCAATGGTAAATTAAATCTAATATACTCAGACATACTATCCACATGTATCTAGATTTACTAACTAGTAATGGTTTAATTATTAAATGTACTTATTATGATTTTAATGATAGAATAACAATTGTGAATATCTCAGTGTGGAAATAACACATGGTTTAACATGGTTTATCAAAAACCATTCAATGGTAAAATAAATCTAATACACTCAGACATACTATCCATATGTATCTAGAATTACTAACTAGTAATGGTTTAATTATTAAATGTCGTTATTATGATTTTAATGATAGTATACCAATTGTGAATATCTAAGTGTGGAAATAACACATGGTTTAACATGGTTTATCAAAAACCATTCAATGGTAAATTAAAACTAATACACTCAGACATACTATCCATATGTATCTAGATTTACTAACAAGTAATGGTTTAATTATTAAATGTACTTATTATGATTTTAATGATAGAATAACAATTGTGAATATCTCAGTGTGGAAATGACACATGGTTTAACATGGTTTATCAAAAACCATTCAATGGTAAAATAAATCTAATACACTCAGACATACTATCCATATGTGTCTAGAATTACTAACTAGTAATTGTTTAATTATTAAATGTCGTTATTATGATTTTAATGATAGTATACCAATTGTGAATATCTTAGTGTGGAAATAACACTTATTGTTTAACATGGTTTATCATAAACCATTCAATGGTAAATTAAATCTAACACACTCAGATATACTATCCATATGTATCTAGATTTACTAACTAGTAATGGTTTAATTATTAAATGTCGTTATTATGATTTTAGTGATAGTATACCTATTGTGAATATCTTAGTGTGGAAATAACACTTATTGTTTAACATGGTTTATCATAAACCATTCAATGGTAAATTAAATCTAACACACTTAGATATACTATCCATATGTATCTAGATTTACTAACTAGTAATGGTTTAATTATTAAATGTACTTATTATGATTTTAGTGATAGTATACCTATTGTGAATATCTCAGTGTTGAAATACCACTTGGAAATAACACATGGTTTAACGTGGTATATCATAAACCATTCAATGGTAAATTAAATCTAATACACTCAGACATACTATCCATATGTATCTAGATTTACTAACTAGTAATGGTTTAATTATTAAATGTACTTATTATGATTTTAGTGATAGTATACCTATTGTGAATATCTCAGTGTGGAAATAACACTTATGGTTTAACATGGTTTATCATAAACCATTCAATGGTAAATTAAATCTAATACACTCAGACATACTATCCATATGTATTTAGATTTACTAACTAGTAATGGTTTGATTATTAAATGTACTTATTATGATTTTAATGATAGAATAACAATTGTGAATATCTCAGTGTGGAAATAACACATGGTTTAACATGGTTTATCAAAAACCATTCAATGGTAAAATAAATCTAATACACTCAGACATACTATCCATATGTATCTAGAATTACTAACTAGTAATTGTTTAATTATTAAATGTCGTTATTATGATTTTAATGATAGTATACCAATAGTGAATATCTTAGTGTGGAAATAACACTTATTGTTTAACATGGTTTATCATAAACCATTCAATGGTAAATTAAATCTAACACACTCAGATATACTATCCATATGTATCTAGATTTACTAACTAGTAATGGTTTAATTATTAAATGTACTTATTATGATTTTAGTGATAGTATACCTATTGTGAATATCTCAGTGTGGAAATTACACATGGTTTAACATGGTTTATCATAAACCATTCAATGGTAAATTAAATCTAATACATTCAGACATACTATCCATATGTATCTAGATTTACTAACTGGTAATGGTTTAATTATTAAATGTACTTATTATGATTTTAGTGATAGTATACCTATTGTGAATATCTCAGTGTGGAAATACCACTTGGAAATAACACATGGTTTAACATGGTATATCATAAACCATTCAATGGTAAATTAATTCTAATACACTCAGACATACTATCCATATGTATTTAGATTTACTAACTAGTAATGGTTTAATTATTAAATGTACTTATTATGATTTTAATGATAGAATAACAATTGTGAATATCTCAGTGTGGAAATGACACATGGTTTAACATGGTTTATCAAAAACCATTCAATGGTAAAATAAATCTAATACACTCAGACATACTATCCATATGTATCTAGAATTACTAACTAGTAATTGTTTAATTATTAAATGTCGTTATTATGATTTTAATGATAGTATACCAATTGTGAATATCTTAGTGTGGAAATAACACTTATTGTTTAACATGGTTTATCATAAACCATTCAATGGTAAATTAAATCTAACACACTCAGATATACTATCCATATGTATCTAGATTTACTAACTAGTAATGGTTTAATTATTAAATGTACTTATTATGATTTTAGTGATAGTATACCTATTGTGAATATCTTAGTGTGGAAATAACACTTATTGTTTAACATGGTTTATCATAAACCATTCAATGGTAAATTAAATCTAATACACTCAGACATACTATCCATATGCATCTAGATTTACTAACTAGTAATTGTTTAATTATTAAATGTACTTATTATGATTTTAATGATAGTGTACCTATTGTGAATATCTCAGTGTGGAAATAACACATGGTTTAACATGGTTTATCATAATCCATTCAATGGTAAATTAAATCTAATACACTCAGACATACTATCCATATGTATCTAGATTTACTAACTGGTAATGGTTTAATTATTAAATGTACTTATTATGATTTTAGTGATAGTATACCTATTGTGAATATCTCAGTGTGGAAATACCACTTGGAAAAAACACATGGTTTAACATGGTATATCATAAACCATTCAATAGTAAATTAATTCTAATACACTCAGACATACTATCCATATGTATCTACATTTACTAACTAGTAATGGTTTAATTATTAAACGTTGTTATTATGATATAAATAAAAGTATACCAATTGTGAATATCTCAGTGTGGAAATAACACATGGTTTAACATGGTTTATCAAAAACCATTCAATGGTAAATTAAATCTAATACACTCAGACATACTATCCATATGTATCTAGAATTACTACCTAGTAATTGTTTAATTATTAAATGTACTTATTATGATTTTAGTGATAGTATACCTATTGTGAATATCTCAGTGTGGAAATACCACTTGGAAAAAACACAGGGTTTAACATGGTATATCATAAACCATTCAATAGTAAATTAATTCTAATACACTCAGACATACTATCCATATGTATCTACATTTACTAACTAGTAATGGTTTAATTATTAAACGTTGTTATTATGATATAAATAAAAGTATACCAATTGTGAATATCTCAGTGTGGAAATAACACTTATGGTTTAATATGGTTTATCATAAACCATTGAATGGTAAATTAAATCTAATACACTCAGACATACTATCCATATGTATCTAGATTTACTAACTAGTAATGGTTTAATTATTAAATGTACTTATTATGATTTTAATGATAGAATAACAATTGTGAATATCTCAGTGTGGAAATAACACATGGTTTAACATGGTTTATCAAAAACCATTCAATGGTAAAATAAATCTAATACACTCAGACATACTATCCATATGTATCTAGAATTACTAACTAGTAATTGTTTAATTATTAAATGTCGTTATTATGATTTTAATGATAGTATACCAATAGTGAATATCTTAGTGTGGAAATAACACTTATTGTTTAACATGGTTTATCATAAACCATTCAATTGTAAATTAAATCTAACACACTCAGATATACTATCCATATGTATCTAGATTTACTAACTAGTGATTGTTTAATTATTAAATGTCGTTATTATGATTTAAATGATAGTATACCTATTGTGAATATCTCAGTGTGGAAATAACACTTATGGTTTAACATGGTTTATCATAAACCATTCAATGGTAAATTAAATCTAATACACTCAGACATACTATCCATATGTATCTAGATTTACTAACTAGTAATAGTTTAATTATTAAATGTACTTATTATGATTTTAATGATAGAATAACAATTGTGAATATCTCAGTGTGGAAATAACACATGGTTTAACATGGTTTATCAAAAACCATTCAATGGTAAAATAAATCTAATACACTCAGACATACTATCCATATGTATCTAGAATTTCTAACTAGTAATTGTTTAATTATTAAATGTCGTTATTATGATTTAAATGATAGTATACCTATTGTGAATATCTCAGTGTGGAAATAACACTTATTGTTTAACATGGTTTATCATAAACCATTCAATGGGAAATTAAATCTAATACACTCAGACATACATAAATGGAGTGAAGCTTTATGCTCAATGCTTTACCAGGAGTGAAGCTATACGCTCAATTCTATACAAGGAGTGAAGCGATATGTTCATTGCAGTAAATGAAGTGAAACATTATGCTCATTTCTATACAAGGAGTGAAGCTTTATGCTCATTGCTAGATAAGGAGTGAAGCTATGTGTTCATTGCTATACATGGAGTGAAGCTTTATGCTCATTGCTATACTTGAAGTGAAGCGTTATGCTCATTGCTATAAATGGAGTCAAGCTCCAGGCTTAATGCTATACAAGGAGTGAAGCTATATGCTCATTGCTATACATGGAGTATAGCTTTATGCTCATTACTATACATGGAGTGAAGCATTATGTTCAATGCTAACCAAGGAGAGAAGTACTATGCTCTTTGCTATACATGGAGTTAAGCTTTATGCTCATTCCTATACATGGAGTGAAGCTTTGTGCTAATTGCTATACATGGAGTGAAGCTTTATGCTCAATTCCATACAAGGAGTGAAGCTACATGCTCATTGCTATACATGGAGTGAAGCTTTAAGCTCAATACTACACATGGAATGAAGCTTTAAGCTCCTTCCTATACATGGTGTGAAGCTGTGCGCTCATTGTTATACATGGAGTGAAGTTATATGCTCATTGCTATACATGGAGTGAAGCTTTATGCTCAATGCTTTACCAGGATTGAAGCTATACGCTCATTGCTATACAAGGAGTGAAGCGATATGTTCATTGCAGTACATGAAGTGAAGCATTATGCTCATTTCTATACAAGGAGTGAAGCTTTATGCTCATTGCTATATAAGGAGTGAAGCTATGTGCTCATTGCTATACATGTAGTGAAGCTTTAAGCTCCTTCCTATTCATGGTGTGAAGCTTTGCGCTCATTGTTATACATGGAGAGAAGTTTTACGCTCATTGCTATACATGGAGTGAAGCTTTATGCTCAATGCTTTACCAGGATTGAAGCTATACGCTCATTGCTATACAAGGTGTGAAGCAATATGTTCATTGGAGTACATGAAGTGAAGCATTATGCTCATTTCTATACAAGGAGTGAAGCTTTATGCTCATTACTATATAAGGAGTGAAGCTATGTGCTCATTGCTATACATGGAGTGAAGCTTTATGCATATTGCTATACATGAAGTGAAGCGTTATATGCTCATTGCTATACATGGAGTCAAGCTCCAGGCTCAATGCTATACAAGGAGTGAAGCTATATGCTCATTGCTATTCATGGAGTAAAGCTTTATGCTCATTACTATACATGGAGTGAAGCATTATGTTCAAAGCTAATCAAGGAATGAAGCACTATGCTCTTTGCTATACATGGAGTTAAGCTTTATGCTCATTCCTATACATGGAGTGAAGCTTTGTGCTCATCGCTATTCATGGTGTGAAGCTTTATGCTCAATTCCATACAAAGAGTGAAGCTACATGCTCATTGCTATACATGGAGTGAAGCTTTAAGCTCAATACTACACTTGGAATGAAGCTTTATGCTCAATGCTCAACAAGGAGTGAAGCTATATGCTCATTGCTATACATGAATTGAAGCGTTATGCTCATTGCTATACAAGGAGTGAAGCTATATGCTCATTGCTATACATGTAGTGAAGCTTTAAGCACCTTCCTATACATGGTGTGAAGCTTTGTGCTCATTGTTATACATGGAGTGAAGTTTTATGCTCATTGTTATACATGGAGTGAAGCTTTATGCTCAAGGCTTTACCAGGAGTGAAGCTTTATGCTCATTGCTATACATGAATTGAAGCGTTATGCTCATTGCTATACAAGGAGTGAAGCTATATGCTCATTGCTATACCTGTAGTGAAGCTTTAAGCTCCTTACTATACATGGTGTGAAGCTTTGCGCTCATTGTTTATACATGGAGTGAAGTTTTATGCTCCTCGCTATACATGGAGTGAAGCTTTATGCTCAATGCTTTATGTTCATTGCTGTACATAAAGTGAAGCATTATGCTCATTTCTATACAAGGAGTGAAGCTTTATGCTCATTGCTATATAAGGAGTTAAGCTATGTGCTCATTGCTATATATGGAGTGAAGCTTTATACTCATTGCTATACATGAAGTGAAGCGTTATGCTCATTGCCATACATGGAGTCAAGCTCCAGGCTCAATGGTATACAAGGAGTGAAGCTATATGCTCATTGCTATTCATGGAGTAAAGCTTTATGCTCATTACTATACATGGAGTGAAGCATTATGTTCAAGGCTAATCAAGGAGAGAAGCACTATGCTCTTTGCTATACATGGAGTTAAGCTTTATGCTCATTCCTATATATGGAGTGAAGTTTTGCGCTCATTGCTATACATGTAGTGCAGCCTTATGCTCCTTCCTATACATGGTGTGAAGCTTTGCGCTCATTGTTATACATGGAGTGAAGTTTTATGCTCATTGCTATACATGGAGTGAAGCTTTATGCTCACCAGGAGTGAAGCTATACGCTCATTGCTATAAAAGGAGTGAAGCGATATGTTCATTGCAGTACATGAAGGGAAGCATTATGCTCATTTCTATATATGGAGTTCATACACATGGAGTGAAGCTATATGCTTGTTGCTTTATATGGAGTGAAGCTTTATGCTCAATGCTATATAAGGAGTGATGCTATGTGCTCATTGCTATACATAGAGTGATGCTTTTTGGTCATACCTATACATGGAGTGAAGCTTTATTCTCAATGCTATACCAGGGGTAAAGTTTATGCTGATAGCTGCTATACATGGATTGAAGCTTTATGCTCAATGTTATTCATTAATTGAAGCATTATGCTCATTGCTATACAAGGAGTGAAGCTATATGCTCATTTATATACATGTAGTGAAGCTTTAAGCTCACTACTATACATGGAGTGAAGCTTTATGCTCAATGCTATACAAGGAGTGAAGCTACATGCTCATTGCTATACATGGAGTGAAGCTTTAAGCTCATTACTACACATGGAATGAAGCTTTATGCTCAATGCTAAACAAGGAGTGAAGCTTTATGCTCATTGCTGTACATGAATTGAAGCGTTATGCTCATTGCTATACATGAATTAAAGCTATATGCTCATTGCTATACATTTTGTGAAGCTTTAAGCTCCTTCCTATACATGGTGCGAAGCTTTGAGCTCATTGTTATACATGGAGTGAAGTTTTATGCTCATTGCTATAAATGGAGTGAAGCTTTATGCTCAATGCTTTACCTGGAGTGAAGCTATACGCTCAATTCTATACAAGGAGTGAAGCGATATGTTCATTGCAGTACATGAAGTGAAACATTATGCTCATTTCTTTACAAGGAGTGAAGCTTTATGCTCATTGCTATATAAGGAGTGAAGCTATGTGTTCATTGCTATACATGGAGTGAAGCTTTATGCTCATTGCTATACATGAAGTGAAGCTTTATGCTCATTGCTATACATGGAGTCAAGCTCCAGGCTCAATGCTATACAAGGAGTGAAGCTATATGCTCATTGCTATACATGGAGTAAAGCTTTATGCTCATTACTATACATGGAGTGAAGCATTATGTTCAATGCTAATCAAGGAGAGAAGTACTATGCTCTTTGCTATACATGGAGTTAAGCTTTATGCTAATTCCTATACATGGAATGAAGCTTTGTGCTAATTGCTATACATGGAGTGAAGCTTTATGCTCAATTCCATACAAGGAGTGAAGCTACATGCTCATTGCTATACATGGAGTGAAGCATTAAGCTCAATACTACACATGGAATGAAGCTTTAAGCTCCTTCCTATACATGGTGTGAGGCTTTGCGCTCATTGTTATACATGGAGTGAAGTTTTATGCTCATTGCTATACATGGAGTGAAGCTTTATGCTCAATGCTTTACCAGGATTGAAGCTATACGCTCATTGCTATACAAGTAGTGAAGCGATATGTTCATTGCAGTACATGAAGTGAAGCATTATGCTCTTTTCTATACAAGGAGTGAAGCTTTATGCTCATTGCTATATAAGGAGTGAAGCTATGTGCTCATTGCTATACATGTAGTGAAGCTTTAAGCTCCTTCCTATACATGGTGTGAAGCTTTGCGCTCATTGTTATACATGGAGTGAAGTTTTATGCTCATTGCTATACATGGAGTGAAGCTTTATGCTCAATGCTTTACCAGGATTGAAGCTATACGCTCATTGCTATACAAGGAGTGAAGCGATATGTTCATTGAAGTACATGAAGTGAAGCATTATGCTCATTTCTATACAAGGAGTGAAGCTTTATGCTCATTGCTATATAAGGAGGGATGCTATGTGCTCATTGCTATACATGGAGTGAAGCTTTATGCATATTGCTATACATGAAGTGAAGCGTTATGCTCATTGCTATACATGGAGTCAAGCTTCAGGCTCAATGCTATACAAGGAGTGAAGCTATATGCTCATTGCTATACATGGAGTAAAGCTTTATGCTCATTACTATACATGGAGTGAAGCATTATGTTCAAAGCTAATCAAGGAAAGAAACACTATGCTCTTTGCTATACATGGAGTTAAGCTTTATGCTCATTCCTATACATGTAGTGTAGCTTTGTGCTCATTGCTATACATGGAGTGAAGCTTTATGCTCAATTCTGTACAAGGAGTGAAGCTACATGCTCATTGCTATACATGGAGTGAAGCTTTAAGCTCAATACTACACTTGGAATGAAGCTTTATGCTCAATGCTAAACAAGGAGTGAAGCTTTATGCTCATTGCTATACTTGAATTGAAGCGTTATGCTCATTGCTATACAAGGAGTGAAGCTATATGCTCATTGCTATACATGTAGTGAAGCTTTAAGCTCCTTCCTGTACATGGTGTGAAGCTTTGCGCTCATTGTTATACATGGAGTGAAGTTTTATGCTCATTGCTATACATGGAGTGAAGCTTTATGCTCAATGATTTACCAGGAGTGAAGTTTTATGCTCATTGCTATACATGAATTGAAGCGTTATGCTCATTGCTATACAAGGAGTGAAGCTATATGCTCATTGCTATACATGTAGTGAAGCTTTAAGCTTCTTCCTATACATGGTGTGAAGCTTTGCGCTCATTGTTTATACATGGAGTGAAGTTTTATGCTCATTGCTATACATGGAGTGAAGCTTTATGCTCAATGCTTTATGTTCATTGCTGTACATGAAGTGAAGCATTATGCTCATTTCTATACAAGGAGTGAAGCATTATGCTCATTGCTATATAAGGAGTGAAGCTAGGTGCTCATTGCTATACATGGAGTGAAGCTTTATGCTCATTGCTATACATGAAGTGCAGCGTTATGCTCATTGCTATACATGGAGTGAAGCGTTTGGCTCAATGCTATGCAAGGAGTGAAGCTGTATGCTCATTGCTATACATGGAGTAAAGCTTTATGCTCATTACTATACATGGAGTGATGTATTATGTTCAATGCTAATCAAGGAGAGAAGTACTATGCTCTTTGCTATACACGGAGTTAACCATTATGCTCATTCCTATACATGGAGTGAAGCTTTGTGCTCATTGCTACACATCGTGTGAAGCTTTATGCTCATTGCTATACATGAAATGAAGCGTCATGCTCATTGCTATACATGGAGTGAAGCTTTATGCTCAATGCCATACAAGGAGTGAAGCTTTTTTTACTCATTGCTATTCATGAATTGAAGCTATATGCTCATTGCTATACATGTAGTGAAGCCTTAAGCTCCTTCCTATACATGGAGTAAAGCTTTGCGCTCAATGTTATACATGGAGTGAAGTTTTATGCTCATTGCTATACATGGAGTGTAGCTTTATGCTCAATGCTTTACCAGGATTGAAGCTAAACGCTCATTGCTATACAAGGAGTGAAGCGATATGTTCATTGCAGTACATGAAGTGAAGCATTATGCTCATTTCTATACAAGGAGTGACGTTTTATGCTCATTGCTATATAAGGCGTGAAGCTATTTGTTCATTGCTATACATGGAGTGTAGCTTAATGCTCATTGCTATACATGAAGTGAAGCGTTATGCTCATTGCTATATATGGAGTCAAGCTCCAGGCTCAATGCTATACAAGGAGTGAAGCTATATGCTCATTGCTAGACATGGAGTAAAGCTTTATGCTCATTACTATGCATGGAGTGAAGCATTATGTTCAATGCTAATCAAGGAGAGAAGTACTATGCTCTTTGCTATACATGGAGTTAAGCTTTATGCTCATTCCTATACATGGAGTGAAGCTTTGTGCTCATTGCTATACATGGAGTGAAGCTTTATGCTCAATGCCATACAAGGAGTGAAGCTACATGCTCATTGCTATATATGGAGTGAAGCTTTAAGCTCAATACTACACATGGAATGAAGCTTTATGCTCAATGCTAAACAAGGAGTGAAGCTTTATGCTCATTGCTGTACATGAATTGAAGCGTTATGCTCATTGCTATACAAGGATTGACGGTATATGCTCATTGCTATACATGTGATGAAGCTTTAAGCTCCTTCCTATACATGGTGTGAAGCTTTGCGCTCATTGTTATACATGGAGTGAAGTTTTATGCTCATTGCTATACATGGAGTGAAGCTTCATGCTCATTGCTTTACCAGGAGTGAAATTATACGGTCATTGCTATACAAGGATTGAAGCGATATGTTCATTGCAGTACATGAAGTGAAGCATTATGCTCATTTCTATACAAGGAGTTATGCTTTATGCTCATTGCTATATAAGGAGTGAAGCTATGTGCTCATTGCTATGTATGTAGTGAAGCTTTATGCATATTGCTATACATGAAGTGAAGCGTTATGCTCATTGCTATACATGGAGTCAAGCTCCAGGCTCAATGCTATACAAGGAATGAAGCTATATGCTCATTGCTATACATGGAGTAAAGCTTTATGCTCATTACTATACATGGAGTGAAGCATTATTTTCAAGGCTAATCAAGGAGAGAAGCACTATGCTCTTTGCTATACATGGAGTTAAGCTTTATGCTCATTCCTATACATGGAGTGAAGCTTTGTGCTCATTGCTATACATGTAGTGATGCTTTAAGCTCCTTCCTATACATGGTGTGAAGCTTTGCGCTCATTGCTATACATGGAGTGAAGCTTTATGCTCAATGCTTTACCAGGAGTCAAGCGTTATGCTCAATGCTCTACAAGGAAAGACGCTATATTATCATTGCTATACATGTAGTGAAGCTTTAATCTCTTTACTATACATGGAGTGAGGCTTTATGCTTATTGATTTACATGGAGTGAAATTTATGCTCATTGCTATACCTGGTGTGAAGCGTAATGCTCGGAGTGTAGCTACATGCTCATTGCTATACATGGAGTGAAGTTTTATGCTCATTGCTATTTATGGATTGAAGCTTTATGCCCATTGCTATACTTGGAGTTGATACACATGGAGTGAAGCTGTATGCTCGTTGCTTTACATGGAGTGAAGCTTTATGCTCAATGCTATATAAGGAGTGATGCTATATGCTCATTGCTATACATAGTGTGATGCTTTATGCTCATACCTATACATGGAGTGAAGCTTTATGCTCAATGCTATACCAGGGGTAGAGTTTATGCTGATAGCTATACATGGATTGAAGCTTTTTGCTCAATGTTATTCATGAATTGAAGCATTTTGCTTATTGCTATACAAGGAGTGAAGCTATATGCTCATTTATATACATGTAGTGATGCTTTCAGCTCACTACTATACATGGAGTGAAGCTTTATGTTCATTGCAATAGTTGGAGTGAAGCTTTTTCTCATTGTTACACATGGAGTTAGGCTTCATGCTCATTCATTTACATGGAGTGAAAATTTATGCCCTTGCTATACCTGGTGTGAAGTGTAATGCTCGGAGTGAAGCTGTATGCTCATTGCTATACATGGAGTGAGGTTTTATGTGCATTGCTATATATGGAGTGAAGCATTGTGCCCATTGCTATACATGGAGTGAAGCTATATGCTCTATCCTATAGAAGGAGAGAAGCTTTTTGCTCATTGCTATAAATGGACTGAAGTAAAATGCTCAATGCTAACATGGAGTTAAGCTTTATGCTCATTCCTATACATGAAGAGAAGCTTTGTGCTCATTGCTATACATGGAGTGCAGCTTTATGCGCATTGCGAAACATGGAGTGAAGCTTTTTTCTCTATGCTATACAAGGAGTGAAGCTATATGCTCATTGCTACACATCGAGTGAAGCTTTTTGATCATTGCTATACATGAAATGAAGCGTCATTCTCATTGCTATACATGGAGTGAAGCTTTATGCTCAATGCCATACAAGGAGTGAAGCTACATGCTCATTGCCATACATGGAGTGAAGCTTTAAGCTCAATACTACACATGGAATGAAGCTTTCTGCTCAATGCTAAACAAGGAGTGAAGCTTTATGCTCATTGCTATACATGAATTGAAGCTATATGCTCATTGCTATACATTTCGTGAAGCTTTAAGCTCCTTTCTATACATGGTATGAAGCTGTGAGCTCATTGTTATACATGGAGTGAAGTTTTATGCTCATTGCTATAAATGGAGTGAAGCTTTATGCTCAATGCTTTACCAGGAGTGAAGCTATACGCTCATTGCTATACAAGGAGTGAAGCGATATGTTCATTGCAGTACATGAAGTGAAGCATTATGCTCATTTCTATACAAGGACTGAAGCTTTATGCTCATTGCTATATAAGGAGTGAAGCTATGTGTTCATTGCTATACATGGAGTGAAGCTTTATGCTCATTGCTATACATGAAGTGAAGCGTTATGCTCATTGCTATACATAGAGTCAAGCTCCAGGCTCAATGCTATACAAGGAATGAAGCTATATGCTCATTGCTATACATGGAGTAAAGCTTTATGCTCATTACTATACATGGAGTGAAGCATTATGTTCAATGCTAATCAAGGAGAGAAGTACTATGCTCTTTGCTATCCATGGAGTTAAGCTTTATGCTAATTCCTATACATGGAGTGAAGCTTTGTGCTAATTGCTATACATGGAGTGAAGCTTTATGCTCAATTCCATAAAAGGAGTGAAGCTACATGCTCATTGCTATACATGGAGTGAAGCTTTAAGCTCAATACTACACTTGGAATGAAGCTTTATGCTCATTGCTAAACAAGGAGTGAAGCTTTATGCTCATTGCTATACATGAATTGAAGCATTATGCTCATTGCTATACAAGGAGTGAAGCTATATGCTCATTGCTATACATGTAGTGAAGATTTAAGCTCCTTCCTATACATGGTGTGAAGCTTTGCACTCATTGTTATACATGGAGTGATGTTTTATGCTCATTGCTATACATGGAGTGAAGCTTTATGCTCAATGCTTTACCAGGAGTGAAGCTATACGCTCATTGCTATACAAGGAGTGAAGCGATATGTTCATTGCAGTACATGAAGTGAAGCATTATGCTCATTTCTAAACAAGGAGTGAAGCTTTATGCTCATTGCTATAGAAGGAGTGAAGCTATGTGCTCATTGCTATATATGGAGTGAAGCTTTATGCATATTGTTATACATGAAGTGAAGCATTATGCTCATTGCTATACATGGAGTCAAGCTCCAGGCTCAATGCTATACATGGAGTGAAGCTATATGCTCATTGCTATACATGGAGTAAAGCTTTATGCTCATTACTATACATGGAGTGAAGCATTATGTTCAAGGCTAATCAAGGAGAGAAGCACTATGCTCTTTGCTATACATGGAGTTAAGCTTTATGCTCATTCCTATACATGGAGTGAAGCTTTGCGCTCTTTGCTATACATGTAGTGAAGCTTTAAGCTCCTTCCTATACATGGTTTGAAGCTGTGCGCTCTTTGTTATACATGGAGTGAAGTTTTATGCTCATTGCTATACATAGAGTGAAGCTTTATGCTCAATGCTTTACCCGGAGTGAAGCTTTATGCTCATTGCTATACATGAATTGAAGCGTTATGCTAATTGCTATACAAGGAGTGAAGCTATATGCTCATTGCTATACATGTAGTGAAGCTTTAAGCTCCTTCCTATACATGGTGTGAAGCTTTGCGCTCATTGTTATACATGGAGTGAAGTTTTATGCTCATTGCTATACATGTAGTGAAGCTTTATGCTCAATGCTTTACCAGAAGTGAAGCATTATGCTCATTTCTATACAAGGAGTGATGCTTTATGCTCATTGCTATATTAGGAGTGAAGCTATGTGCTCATTGCTATACATGGAGTGAAGCTTTATGCTCATTGCTATACATGAAGTGAAGCGTTATGCTCATTGCTATACATGGAGTCAAGCTTTAGGCTCAATGCTATATAAGGAGTGACGCTATATGCTCATTGCTATACATGGAGTAAAGCTTTTTGCTCATTACTATACATGGAGTGAAGCATTATGTTCAATGCTAATCAAGGAGAGAAGTACTATGCTCTTTGCTATACATGGAGTTAAGCTTTATGCTCATTCCTATACATGGAGTGAAGCTTTGTGCTCATTGCTACACATCGAGTGAAGCTTTATGCTCATTGCTATACATGAAATGAAGCGTCATGCTCATTGCTATACATGGAGTGAAGCTTTATGCTCAAAGCCATACAAGGAGTGAAGCTACATGCTCATTGCTATACATGGAGTGAAGCTATAAGCTCAATTCTACACATGGAATGAAGCTTTATGCTCAATGCTAAACAAGGAATGAAGCTTTATGCTCATTGCTATACATGAATTGAAGCGTTATGCTCATTGCTATACAAGGAGTGAAGCTATGTGCTCATTGCTATACATGTAGTGAAGCTTTAAGCTCTTTCCTATACATGGTGTGAAGCTTTGCGCTCATTGTTATACATGGAGTGAAGTTTTATGCTCATTGCTATACATGGAGTGAAGCTTTATGCTCAATGCTTTACCAGGATTGAAGCTATACGCTCATTGCTATACAAGGAGTGAAGTGATATGTTCATTGCAGTACATGAAGTGAAGCATTATGCTCATTTCTATACAAGGAGTGAAGCTTTATGCTCATTGCTATATAAGGAGTGAAGCTATGTGCTCATTGCTATATATGGAGTGAAGCTTTATGCTCATTGCTATACATGAAGTGAAGCGTTATGCTCATTGCGATACATGAAGTCAAGCTCCAGGCTCAATGGTATACAAGTAGTGAAGCTGTATGCTCATTGCTATACATGGAGTAAAGCTTTATGCTCATTACTATACATGGAGTGAAGCATTATGTTCAAGGCTAATCAAGGAGAGAAGCACTATGCTGTTTGCTATACATGGAGTTAAGCTTTATGCTCCTTCCTATACATGGAGTGAAGCTTTGCGCTCATTGCTATACATGTAGTGAAGCTTTATGCTCCTTCTTATACATGGACCACCCACTAGCTGAACAGACATATCATCAATGGTTAATATGATATGATATTTCTACAGTGATTGCCCTATCATATTAACCATTCACAGAACTACAGGAACAGATCTACAGGAGGAATGAGGTCTACCGCCTATGATGGACATACCTTTAGTCACTCCTCATGTACTGGTACCCAGGACACCTCTGCCAGCCACCACCTCCACCACCACAAGCATAAGACCTTCTGGTTAGTTAAAACCTTTCTTGAGCATCCATATTTACTTGCTCCCTTGTGTTAAGGTCGTTAGCATTCCACCTTGCCGATGGAGGACCCACTTGGGTGCGTGATAGTGTCGCAAACACCATCTCCTCCACCTCAGGAGGTAATGTATTTTACATTGCAGTTAAAGACTGCAATTATTTGTCCTAACCCACCCGTAAAGGCCCTGTTTCCAGCCGGTCAATTAGAGAAGACTCAGTCTCCAGCCAAAGTAACCTTCCAAGATACTATACTTGTGTGTAATATCTATCTATGTATCTGTTCTTAGTCACCAGCTGCAAATGCAGTTATAGGGCTACGCCGGCAGTTGATGACTACCTAGCAGTCACAGGCACCCACCATCAGTCTCTGTCCCCACACGCTCCACCGGCCATTCAGCACTCTCGGGCTCCAGTCATCTCTGGCCCACCTGCAGTCACTAGCCACCTACCACCCACTAGCTGAACAGTCGATTGATCAACCACCCAAGGTAACTATGGTCACATGTACATGTACTTATATATACCTTTAGTCACTCCTCATGTACTGGTACCCAGGACACCCCTGCCAGCCACCACTGCTACCACCACTGCAAGCATAAGACTATCAGCTTAGATAAAACTATTCTTGAGCCTCCATACGTACCTGCTCCCTCTTGTTAAGGTCTTTTGCAATCCACCTCGCAAATGGAGTGGGGGCATGATAGTGTCGTAAACACCATCTCTTCCACATCAGGAAGTAATGGATTTGAAAGGCAAATTTCTGTGTGTTAAACATTGCAATCATTTGTCTTAACACACCCTGTAAAGGCCCTGTTTCCAGCCAGTCAATCTGAGAAGACTCAGTCTCCAGCCATGGTAACCTTCCAACATACTATACATGTGTTTAACATACATCTGTGTATCTATGCTTAGTCACCAGCTGCAGATGCAGTTATTGGGGGGGAGGGGGGGGGGGGGGGGGCAGTTGATGACTCACCAGCAGTCACAGGCACCCACCATCAGTTTCTGTCCCGACACGCTCGACCGGCCATTCAGCACTCTCAGGCACCACAGTCATAACTGGCCCACCAGCAGACACCAGCCACCCACCATCCACTATCTGAACAGTCAATTCATCAACCACCCAAGGTAACTATAGTCACATATACATTTAGTCACTCCTCATGTACTGGTACCCAAGACACCCCTGCCAGCCACCACCTCCACCAGCACAAGCAAAGACCATCAGGTTAGATAAAACCTTTCTAGAGCCTTCATGCTTACCGGCTCCCTCGTGTTAAGGTTGTTTAAAATCCACTTTGCTATGGAGGACGCACTTGGGTGCTTGATAGTGTCGCAAACACCATCTCCTCCACCTCAGGAGGTAACGGATTCAACATTGTGTAAATGGCACATTTCAGTGTGCTAAACATTGCAATTATTTGTCCTACCCAACCTGTAAAGGCCCTGTTTCTAGCCAGTCAATCTGAGAAGACCCAGTCTCCAGCCAAGGTAACTTTCCAAGTACTATATATGTGTGTTATATACATTGAACTTACCTTTGTATCTGTGTTCTGTAACCAGCTGCAGATCCGGTTATGGGGCTAACCCGGCACTTGCTGACTCCCCAGCAGTCACAGGCCAACCATCATTCTCCCTCCGTCCACACACGTTTTACCGGCCATTCAGCACTTTCGGGTACCACAGTCATAACTGGCCCACCAGCAGTCACAAACCACCCACCACCCACTAGCTGAACAGTAGATTCATCAACCACCCAAGGTAACTATGGTGGGATCTACATGTATCTATATAGGGCATTCACTGTAGAAACATAATATCATATAACCTTTCACAGAACTACAGGAACGTATCTATAGGAGTGAGACCGCCAAAGAGGATGGACATACCTTTAGTCACACCTCGAGAACTGGTAACTAGGACACCCCTGCCAGCCGCCACCTCCACACTGCAGTCATCACTGGCTCACCAGCAGTCACCACGAGCCACCCACCACCCACTAGCTGAACCACCCAAGGTAACTATGGTGTCATGTACATGTATATATACACAAGGGCATTCACTGTAGCAATATAATATCGTATTAACTATTCATACGCATAACTTCACTTGGATTTACCATTTCCAGCCGTATCCTCTTCTTCAAATTTTCCACTGTCTTGCCAAACACACCGTTGTTCATGCGATTGATGAAGTCCTCTTCAAATGTTGCATACAGAGAATTCGTATCCCAATACATGATAGTTGCTTTGGTACCAACAAAGTCCAGCACAAGATGGTTGTTAGCAACTGCATGTCTCTTGCCAGCAACCATAGCAATTCCACCTCTAATCCCTTTCTCTACAAATATATGCATGTCTGGATCGGATATCAACTCCTACGTGAACGGGCTGCTTATTGGGCTTGTAAACCAGGAGATTAAGATGATCAACTACAAGTTCCGTGTCATTATGGATTCAAAGCTTATCTCTGACTTAGAAATGATAGTTCCACTAAGAAACTTTATGAGTTACATGTATCTAGTAGAGCGGGAGGCTATTTCGCCGGAAAACATAGCTGCTGTGGGTCTGGAGATGGCAGTGAAAGGGTACACCATGGTGCTACTTACATCATATATGATACATGAAACAACCATGGATGATATCAAGGCTTCGTTTAAGCTAGCTTGCAAAAATAGTAGGCCCTCTATATCGGTTTTCCAAAGCGGGAAATATCGATTGTAGAAGGTAGGGATATAGACGAAATTAAGGAGATATATCAGTATTTATCCATTTTCAACCCTACAAGTGTTAGCGTAGCACCAAGTGTCACGCCGACTATGAGCTTAATTTAGTCTACGGGACGAATTGGACCTAGCCATTGGAAGACTTCAGAGGCTCAGGGCAGCAGGCAGAATATCAGAGCAAGAATCGAAGCAACACCTAGAGCATATGCAGCTGAAGCCTATTATTGTATAGCCACTACATAATACCCTCATGTTGCTGACCGTATATATTGACTTATAAATTAAAGGTCATTATACGGTATATACGTGGGCCGATTATATCCATAATTGGATATAGAAATTTTGACTTAGATACCCATAATTGGAAATAATGTTGGGAAGTTGTATCCACGGTGAGGTTATTGACGATCATACTTTTGAAGATGTAGAAGCACATACGACGTAGAAGCACATAAGCATAAACACATACGAGCAAGACTCTAATTTCAGCTTTAAAATTAGTTAAGAAGATTAATCGGAAATCAGCACACAAAGATATAAATGCAAGGATAGTGGTGGTGCCAGCATATGCTTGCATGGTAGACGTAGAAATGAATGCAAATTCTGTTGTGGCTGTGGTATTTGCAAGGAGTGTTGTGGCAGCGAAATTTGCGGAACATGGTAAATTGAGGCAATGCTGCAAGCCATGTGGTGGTTCTAAAATTTGGTTAAACACTGACTGTGAAATTAACCATGCATAGCAAGAAATACAACGGTTACTGCATAAGCTGCTGGTCGAGAAGAGGCTTTAAAGACATTGGCAGGTTGCAGAGCCCACAATAATAGGATCAAGGAAATGGCGGTTGTAAACTCCGTAAGGCTTGGACGATATCAAAGAAATAGGATAGTAACTGGAAGAACATGGAAGGAAATGATCTTCCTGATTGGGTTTGGAATAAGGTTGTGCAAGGCGGTAATTCCAGAAAAAGGCTCGACTTACTCCTGAACTTTGGAAACAGGGTCATTATTGTGGAGATAGACGAGCAATACTAGCAGAAAACCTGGATAATATACCTATCGTGTTTATCAGGTTTAACCTGGATACGTATGGTACAAAGAGAGTGTGTTAGAAATATACACACAAATGTATTGGAATGGTTACGTAACTACATAACCGCACGTGATGTATTATATAATTGTTGTTGTAGAGAAGTGCTTGACAACCGCCGCGCGCAAATGTCGGAGTAGATTCATAGTCAATTATAACGCGAACGATTCTCTTTTATGGTCATTCGAGCCGGGAATTGACTATGACTGATCAAGTGACTTTTTCTCATAAGAAATGGGTTTGTTCAGGCCACTGTTCGTCGACTACTCAACTTTTGGCACAGGCGAATGACGAACTCCAGTCGTTGGAGAGGAATTTAGCGAAATTGCAGCAATTGAAAGTTACGCCTCTTGAGAAGCTAGACGTCCTTCGTGCACTTGACGAAGAAATTGTTGAGTTGAGTTTGATTCTGATGGAGGACGAATTAGACAACGATATACTCCAAGTGGACACATTCGCCGAAAGGATTTGCTTGGCAGTAATTGAAATTGATGCTGCTTTATCAAAATGCAGCATTTCTGCAGATTTGATGGATTATAGTTCAGTCCGTTCAAACATTTCACCCAGAACGAAGAGCATTCAATCCCGTGTGCAGTCTCCTTCGCCTCGAGATGATGTTCTTCCAGAATCTCCTAGTAACCCTTCAGGTCTGCGTAGGCCTAGTCTGTCCATGGAATCTTTGAGAACGCAGCCAGAGTCCAGCAGTTATTACAGAACAGAAGTATACGGCTGCCGAAACTTTCCATCAAGAAGTTCAATGGTAACTTACCGCTTGGACTACATGTTGGGACTCATTCGAGTCAACTATTCATTTGAATCCTGAATTGACGAACATTGACAAGTTCAACTACCTGAATTCGCTGGTCTGACACTCACAAATGCAAATTACGAGGAAGCTGTAGCTGAGGTATGGTAACAAGCAACAAATTATCAGCACTCATATGGATGCTTTATTGAACCTGGAGGCTGTAACATCTCATTCCAACTTCAAAAGTCTTAGATATATTCGTGACCAGATTGAATCCCACATTAGGAGTCTGAAATCATTGGGCATTCCATCCGAGTCATATGGAAGCCTGCTATCTTCTGTGTTAATGAGCAAGTTGCCACAGGAGCTTCGGCTCATTGTAAGCAGAACGATATCTGATGGAGAGTGGAATTTTGAAGAAGTGATGGCAGTGATTGAGAAAGAAATTGATGCAAGGGAGAGAGCTGGGGCGACATTTGTCACTACTGCCAGGAATCATGTCACAAAAGACCTTCCTACTTCTGCAGCCTTATTTAGTGGTGATTCATCTTTTGTACGCTGTTCTTACTGTGGACAGTCACACTCATCAGTCTCATGCAAGACAGTAGTTGGTTCTGATGCCAGGAAGCATGTACTGATTAAGACTGGCAGATGTTTTCTATGCCCAAGGAAACACCATGAGCAGGGACTGCAAATCCACCACAAAGTGCTACAGTTGCTCAGGAAGACACCACACTAGCATTTGTTCCAGGACTGCACAACAGAAGGAATTGTCGACACCAAGTGCATCTGATGAAAGTGTAAATCACCAGAGTGTACCTAAAGGAAGTAAGCCTTCTTTCTGTTGTGACATTGTATGTGGACACAAAAACTCCAGTATTACTTCAAACAGCGACAACTGGTGTTCTTCGGCCCGATAGTTCATCCCCAGTCATACAAGCCAGGATGATTCTTGACTCTGGTTGTCAGAGATCTTACATTACAAACCGACTAAAGACAGGGCTTTCACTACCTACTGAGCAAGTAGACACAATGCTGATAAAAACTTTTGGCGCAGTTGAAGAAAAAAGACAGAATTGCGATGTTGTGAGGCTTGCTATGAAGACCAAAACTGGAGAAAATTTGGAGTTAGCATTTCTTGCAGTGCCTCTCATTTGCGAACCTTTGTCTGGGCAACCAATCATGTGTGTGTCCGAACAATTCCCACACATCTCTGGATTGGATCTGGCAGATCCACACTTTAGTGGTGAAAATCTTGATGTGAATATCCTTATTGGATCTGATCACTACTGGGAGGTGGTAACTGGGAATGTCATGAGAGGGGTGTGTGAACCAACGGCGATTGAAACAAAATTTGGATGGGTCCTGTCAGGGCCTGAACATGGTTTCTCAAGTGAACAGTCTGTAGCAAATCTTGTTTCTTCACATGTACTGCGACTGGATGCATCCCCTAATACAACTGAATCTGAGGCAAACCTAGATATGAGACTAAAGAAGTTTTGGGATTTGGAGTCCGTTGACGGTTTGACCTTCTGCAACAACAGATACAAGGTGAAGCTGCCATGGAAAGAATCACATTCCACCTTACCTGATAACGATGAGTTGAGTCAGAACAGATTACGAGGCTTACTGAAACGTCTCCAGCACAGTCCAGACATTCTCAGGCAATATGACGCAGTTATCAGAGAGCAAATGGATAAAGGGAATGTTGAAGTTGTGGCTGAACCTGACATTGGCAAGGCAGGCAAAGTTCATTATATCCCACATCATCCTGTCATTAGGTTGGACAAGGCAACCACAAAGCTGAGGGTAGTGTATGATGCTTCAGCAAGATCACAAGGACCTTCTCTGAATGACTGTCTGCTTGCTGGTCCTAACTTTGGTCAAAGCATTGTTGACATCATTCTTCGATTTCGTCTGCACAAGATTGCTCTAGTGGGAGACATAGAGAAAGCATTCCTCACGGTGTCTGTTGATGAAGAAGACAGAGATGTGTTACGATTTCTATGGCTGGATGATATTGAAAAAGAATTGCCAAAACTTGTGGTGATGCGTTTCACTCGGGTTGTGTTTGGAGTATTATCAAGTCCATTTCTCCTCAATACTACAATACACCATCGCATGAAGCAATATGAGTCCATGGATGCACCATTTATCCAGAAGTTTGAGCGGTCTATATATGTTGATGATGTTACCTTGGTGCAGATGATGAAGAGAGTGTGTATGAATTGTTTGTGAAAGCAAAGAACAAGTTGTCTGATGGTGGGTTCATTTTGAGAAAATGTGTTTCCAGTTCTTCAGTGGTGCAAGGTAAAATCAACCAACAGGAACAGCTTCAATCACGATTGACCACTTTGGATTAACACGTAACTGAGGAAGATGAGTCATATGCAAAAAAAAAACCCTTGGTGATGAGCAGTACCTTCAGGAAGAACACAAGGTTCTAGGTGTGCATTGGAAAACCACAGAGGACAAACTAGTTCTCAACATCAGTCACATTGCGGAGTCAGCAAGAACATTAGAACCTTCTAAGAGAAACATAGTCAGTCTCGTATCCAGATTCTACGACTCATTGGGTGTCATCACCCCAGTCACAATTCAATTCAAGATGCTAGCACAAGACTTATGTGAAGCCAAGTTAAGCTGGGATGAGCCTATCTGTGGAGAACTTCTGTCAAAATGGAATATATTAGTAGATAGCCTTCAGCAAGCACCCTCAATCTCATTTGAAAGATGTTATTTCCTTGGAATTGAGAAAACAAAAATGGTTTTCAGTCTTCAAGGCTTCTTTCAATTGCCTTAAGCGGACACAAGCCTCGTCCTTCCCATTGTAACCATAGCCAGCTTGTGAGATTATATGCACACCTTGGCAGCCTCCCAGCACTCCCGGTGCTTCAAGAGAGCTCTCAGCTCGTCTTCAGGGCCACTATACGGTCCTAAAACGGTTTCTTCCTAACATACCCCTCGCGTCCCATACTTGAATATTTTGTAGGCCTGTCCAGCCTGGGCAAACCTCTTCAGATGCTGAATATGAGGAAGGTACGCAAATATGAAAATGGTTTGGTTGCAAGAACTTTTCACGATATATACCTAAAGACGGACATACTGCTGTTGATGGACGTGTTTGAAAGTTTTAGAAGTTGTCGTTGGAGCATTATGGGCTGGACCCTGAACACTACTATCCAGCACCTGGATTGGCCTGGGAAGCCCAGCTTACGAAGACGAGGATAATGTTAACTGCATCAAAGACTCAGGATAAGATCGATGTGACACTTCCTTAAAGCCATATGTTTTCCATTCTGGTACTGAACTCAAACTCATTAGCTTTCTATATCTTTTCAGTGGATCTGAATGGCTGGCCACACCAAAAGCACCAGGACGCATGACTTTGCAGTATCCAGACACAATATCTGGCTGCACTTGACAGCACAGCAGGTAAGGGGGATTAAATATCTGTATGGAGTAGTTTACCCAACAGTAGCCAGACTTGTGATATTTGTCGGTTCGCATCAACTGGTGTTGTGTCCTAGGAGAGGCGCAAGAGCCTAATGCGCCTAATGATAGAAGTATTGCGGCTTCACCTCAGGCAGACAAACCTAGTAACCACAAGCACCAAGAAGGCCATGGCGCAGCATCTTATGGACAGTGAGCCCACGGCCAGAGCGAGCAACTGTTCCACTTCAGACAGCGGAAGCGCCAACCACTCCTCGTCGAGCGAATCCTCTTCTGCAAGCAACGAGACACCACAAGCTCCAGCTCTAGTGCTACCATGCCACAGCACGGTGCGCATCACACCCATCGCCAGTCTCAGGCAGACGCCAGCGTGGCATCGAGCGCCTCTTCCCCTCCCACTGCCAGAGGTCACGCAGGTTGCTGCATAGCTGTCACTACAGCTGCACCTGCCCGTTGAGCTTGACCAGGGCCGGAGACCACACCACTGCCGTGACGGCGGATCTGACCAACCCCTCAAGGCAGCCTAAGCATGGTCACCCTCCCACCACTCAAGGTCGCCGCGTTCTCATCGCTCAAGGTCACCACGATCTCATCGATCAAGGGCATCCTGATCTCACCGCTCACGATTGAAGTGGCTTCATAGCGTGAAACGGAAGCACCGGGGCAAAGCGTGAGTCCAGCTCAAGCAGCAGCAGCCACAGTAGCAGCTCCTCCTCCTCAGATTGGTCCAGACATGGGCGCCACTGCAGTCATCTCCGCCGCCATTCAAGCAGCCTCAAGGAATTCCTGGTCTCCACCTTCCCACATGTTTGGCCACACCGGCCAAAGAAAATCTATAAAGGTAAATTTACTAACTTTGCCTTCTAGATCCCGAGGTCGAGGAAGGCCCCAATGCCCTCCAGCTGCAGGGAAAGCGCGTGGGGGAGACCAAGGCGAGCAAGAGGTGCATGGTCGATTTCCTGTCCTGGATGGAAGCCTGGCCATCCGCATCCAAACCGCTCCCCAGACAGCACCGCAGCTGGTAAAGTACCAGGCCATCATAACCCAACTGTTTTCTTCCTCCTACCCAGCGGGCATTTGCATGAAATGCAATAGTGCTTTCCGACTGGCGGTGGCCAGGGACAATGCTAATCTTATTCCGTGGAATCTGCCGCAGATTCAACTATGACAACCGCTCCAGGCTTAATTGCAATTTTGCCCATAAATGCTGGACAATTGGATGCTGTGGGGACCACCCAGGAAAGTCCTGCCCCCGACCCAAGCTGGATGAGAAATGGGTATATACCCCTTGCGACACTCGGAATTCGAGAGACCTGGAAGGCGCGAAAGTGTAGCACAGAGAGTGTGGTGTCCTACGTTATGGATATGCACGATAAACTGTCTAAGATGGGTGAGTTAGTAAAGAATAATCTAGAAGACTCTCAGCGGCAACAAAAATACTGGTACAACAGGAATACAAAGAACCACTTTTTCCATGAAGGCGAGAGTGTATTGATCCTGTTGACATCGACGACCAACAAACTGCTGGCTAGCTGGCTGGGTCCTTATCCCATTACGCAACGAGTGTCAAACATCACTTATGAAGTTCACTTGTTTGACAAGAAAAGGGAATTCTGCATGTCAACATGCTGAAAAAATGGTATGGACGCAAGGCAATTACATAAGTGAGGACGCCAACAAATGACAAGTTAGAAGAGAGAATGAATATGCTGCTTGAAAGTAGCAAAATGTCCGAGCTCCTCTCTCTACTCGGGGAGTTCTCAGATGTAATGTGCAGTGTCCCGGGGTAAAACGAATATAGCAGTGCATCACATACACACTGGAGCAGGGCAACCTATTCGACTGCCAGCATATCGATTGCCTCATGCTTTCAGGGACCAAGTGAAGAAAGAACTCAAATAAATGCTCGAGGCGGGTAGTATTGAACATTCAAGTAGCGAATGGTCATTCCCTATGGTTGTGGTAAGGATTGGATACTATGCCGCCTGAACTCAATCACGAGGGTGGATTCATAATCTATGCCACGTATCGATGAGCTGATTGAGAGGCTGGGCAAAGCCAAATTCATCAACACCAATGACCTCACCAAGGGAAACTCGCAAGTCCCAGTAGCTGTCGAAGATTGTCCAAAGACCATTTACACCCATTTTGCAAAGAGTAAAGAAGGAAAGACAAAGTATGCCTTGTACATTAATCTATTGTCAACATACATCTACAAGACATTGATTCTCCTTATCTGTCCAAATATCAACTTGTTGAAATGTTTACAGCCTTGACTGATGAAGAAGTCAAGTCACAAAAAATAGCTACTGCTGCCTTTCGTATGGGAATAAACTGCCCAGATATTAGACAAGCCGTATACTCGGGAACACCAGAAGATGCAAATATAGGACGTGCTAGAAGAGATGGGAATCAAGCACTTGCTATTTTTAATGAAACTTAGGCATAACTATCACAAGATAGACAAAAGCATGATATAATGAACTGCTTGCTGAAGGTTTACACTGTACAGTAACATGGATAACTATCAACGTAAGGTTTTCGCACCACGTTGCCTGTGGTGTGCATTTGTCAGTCATGCAAACATAACCTTTCATTTTTTTTAATGTGACTATCCAATTCATTATATCAGTTTGACATTTAGCATGAAGTGGATCAAAGGGGTTAGTAAATGTGTAATTCCGTGATTGGCCAACTGTCTGAAATGATGGCATCAACTCCTGTACAAGCATTTTCATATCCTCTTCTGATTTAGTATTATGATGAACACCAACACCATAGGCATACAGTTTTCTTCAATTTTCCAACACAGGGTGTATCACACTCAAACATTTACCAATTCGTAATATGCCAGGTGCTGTTAATTTGCTACAAGATATTGTGTAGAAGTTTTAAGAATTCCAGGGGGAAAGGACCTGAGATCCATTGCATTGACACTCTTACATCATGCATGTAGCACAGCTCACACCTTTTGATTGCTTCATTGCGCCAGTAAAACACAATAAAGCCATAGTACATGTATAATTTCTGCTTGTGCTTGCATCTACAAACAGACAAGGGACACTACTATTTGGCCAGATGCAAGAAGGCCTCAAGCACTATATGATGAATGTCAGGAGCTTCGAATTACAAAGAACTGTGTATTGCCGCCAAGAATGAGGAAAGGAGACTGAAGGAGTTACTGAAGAGGAAGTATGGAAAGTCAGGCCCATGCACTGAAGCCTGCCTGAAAAACCAGTAACATTAGGCGATGTTACAGGTGTTGTAAGGATGGACACATTGCTCGTGATTGTCCTGGCCCAGAACCCGAGAGTACATTGTAGGTCCACCGGTTGAACTCACGACAAACAGCCGATCGGGAGGAATAGCAGTCAAGACAGAGTGAGGCAAATCCAGGTAGCCGATAGCGGAAGTAAGCCACATTGCATGCCGCTTGAAGTACAGAAAGTTCCAGTATATGATCTGATCAACAGCGGCTCAGACATTACGATCATGGGAGTTAGCCTATTCAGAAGAATAGCAGCAGCACGATTGAAGAAAGGAAGAATGAAGACAGCTGACAAAACACCGTGAATGTATGACCAGAAGACATTTTCATTGGATGGTACAATTGAATAGGTGCTGGTTAAGTAAAAGTAGCAGCTCCATTGCTAATATATAGTCCTGTAAATATCAACAATAGTGTAGCCGTAAACTCAATAACTCCATATAATAACGGCACTATAACATTGACAGCAGGAAATACGAGAGTAGTGGGAGGCAATATACAATTGATTCCATCTGGCACAGGAAACATACACTTACACATGATCGGAAACATAAATGTAATGCAATGCTAGGAGGAAACTTTATTACTAACATGTTAAACACATGGAAGCCTAAACACTCTACAACCATCCATTGACCAGTAAAAGAGAACCCTTAGGCTGGACTAAGGGCAAGACCAAGAAATCAACCCTTTCAGGAAAAAATCCAACTACATACCAACAACATCCACCAACAAGACATTAGAGAAATACCTAGTAGACACAGAGATAGCTCTCAACACAACATGCTCAACCCCCGGATTCCCAATTTCTAGTAATCTCACACCTGCAGAAAGGAAAGCAATCCAATCACTGAGAAGCAAAATGCAGGATATCATAATTAAGAAAGCAGAGACAGGCTCTACGATCACAAGTGTAACTAGAGACAACTACATTGCTGATGGCCTGCAGCAATTGTCTGACATGAAGGAAAAAAAGTAGATTTGACAAAGATCCCACACCAACAATAGCAGCACATCAAATCCTACATCCTTGAACTGTACAAGACGGGCTACATTAACAAAATTGAAGTTGAGTACATACTTCCCCCTGACCCAGTACAATCTCAGTACATCTATTTCCCATACAAAACACCAATTTCAGATAGACCATTTTTTCCAATCCAAAGTCACACTCATTCCATCATTTCTGAAGAATTCCCAAAGTCTAGTCAACATTCTAAAATCCACACCCATCCCACCATCTGACCACCTCTTTATTATTTCGATCGATATTAAGAGTCTGTACACCACCATCACTCAAGATGAGGCAATCCTGAAACATAATGAAGCTATCGGCCTTCCCAAATTTGTCACAAGGCAATTTCTTAACTTTATACTGAAACACAACATTTAATGCAACACCCTATCAGCATGTAGCAATGGGCACACCTATAGCTCCAACTCTTGCGAACCTATTCATGTCAACCTTAGAGGAACGGACAAGTAGCCATTCATCTAGAAGAGATACATTGATGACATCTTAATTGTCTGGACACTCTATGGCTGACTTCCATACCTACTTCAATAGTTTCCACCCAACAATCAAGTATGCTGAAACATCTATACCTCACCATCTACAATAGAGATCAAATCGAAGCCACACGCAGACTAAACGCATTTCAAGCAAACAATCTCATGTCAGTATGTCCACTACACCAATCCATCACGCACAATGTTCAGACCTGAAAGACTTACTACACCTTAAACAACTCAGAGGCTACCCCTTCAATGTCATCAGCAAAGTCATTACATCAATCACAAACCAAAACAACCAACAAAACCATCTGCTGCACTGTACCCATTTATAGCTAGAAGGGACCAACATAAATGTATGCAAGCCTTAAAGCTAAATCTAGACCACATTGAAAGGGATGTCACAACATTTCCTATGGCGTGCAAGAGACCGGCCATCGCTAATACAAATAAAGCCAACATCAAGAAGATCATTAGGAAATCACCGCTGAATACAGATGCCATCAGAAACATCACACCCAAGATCAGAAGCTACCACGTACCACTCCTACCACAGCCATGTAATCAACGTAACTGCAGGTCACAACCTGATATAATCACAGCCAATACATTCAAGTGCACTACCACGGGCCTAAGAATCCCCATACAACATCATCTATCCTGTGACAGCTGTAACATCATATATGTACTGCAATGCAAATTCTGTGATCTACAATACGTGGGCGTACACTAAGGGAGAGCGTCAACCAACACAGGTGGGTGCGTGACAAAAACCATCTCTTCCACCTCAGGAGGTAACGTATTCGACATTGTGTAAACGGAAAATTTCAGTGTGCTAAACATTGCAATTATTTGAACTACCCAACCTGTAAAGGCCCTGTTTCTATGCAGTCAATCTGAGAAGACCCAGTCTCCAGCCAAGGTAACTTTCCAAGTTAATATATATGTGTGCTATATATGACCTATGCATCTATGTTCAGTCACCAGCTGCAGATCCGGTTATGGGGCTAACCCGGCAGTTGCTGACTCCCCAGCAGTCACAGACCCACCATCATTCTCCGTCCCCACACGTTGCACCAGCCATTCAGCACTTTCGGGCACCACAGTCATCACTGGCCCACCAGCAGTCACAAACCACCCACCACCCACTAGCTGAACAGTCAAATCAAGATAACTATGGTGAGATCTACATGTATATACACAAGGGCATTCACTGTAGCAATATAACATCGTAGTAACTATTCACGGAACTACAGGAACGGATAGGAGTTTGACCGCCATTCAGGATGGATATACCTATAGTCACTCCTCAAGAATTGGTATCTAAGACACCCCTGCCAGCCGCCACCTCCACACTGCAGTCATCACTGGCCCACCTGCCACCCACCACCCACTAGCTGAACCACCCAAGGTAACTATGGTGACATATACATGTATATAAACACAAGGGCATTCACTGTAGCAATATAATATCGTATTAACTATTCACTGAACTACAGGAACCGATAGGAATTAGACCGCCTTTCAGGATGGATATACCTATAGCCACTCCTAGAAAACTGGTACCTAGGACACCCCTGCCAGTTGCCACCTCCACCACTGAATCAGCCACCACCTCCATCACCACCACTGAATCAGCCACAACCATACCACAGCATACATCAGTACCACCAGAATCACAGGGACAGTACACCACAACCAGACACCCACCAATCAGGATTGACATCCCACTGTACACCACTCACACTCTTGTGCAGTCGTCACTGGCCCACCAGCAGTCACTAGCCACCTACCACCCACTAGCTGAACAGTCGATTGATCAACCACCCAAGGTAACTATGGTCACATGTACATGTACTTATATATACCTTTAGTCACTCATGTACTGGTACCCAGGACACCCCTGCCAGCCACCACTACTACCACCACTGCAAGCATAAGACTATCAGGTTAGATAAAACCTTTCTTGAGCCTCCATACGTACCTGCTCCCTCGTGTTAATGTCTTTTGCAATCCACCTCGCAAATGGAGGACCCACTTGGGTGCATGATAGTGCTGTAAACACCATCTCTTCCACATCAGGAAGTAATGGATTAGACGGCAAATTTCTGTGTGTTAAACATTGCAATTATTTGTCTTAACACACCCTGTAAAGGCCCTGTTTCCAGCCAGTCAATCTGAGAAGACTCAGTCTCCAGCCATGGTAACCTTCCAACATACTATACATGTGTTTAACATACATCTATGTATCTGTGCTCAGTCACCAGCTGCAGATGCGGTTATTGGGCTACCCCGTCGGCGGGGGGGGGGGGGGGGGGCAGTTGATGACTATCCAGCAGTCACAGGCACCCACCATCAGTTTCTGTCCCGACACGCTCGACCGGCCATTCAGCACTCTCAGGCACCACAGTCATAACTGGCCCACCAGCAACTCCTCCTCTTGCAAAGCAAGAGACGGTAGAAGTAAAAGCTGAACCCGTTACTCCTCCTCTTGCAAAGCAAGAGACTGTAAAAGCTGAACAAGTTACTCCTTCCCTTGCTTCTCCGAAGGTGCAGCAGAGCCCAGAGTTTGCTACGCCTGCAGCAACAGGGCCAATACAAGTGCCAGTCATGACGACCTTAAAAGAATACAAGGACACTTTGCACCAACTTTCCCAACAAAGTCCAGAACAACTAAATGACCTTGCCCAGACTTTCCGCATCAAAACGAGCACGCGTCAACTCGACAACCCCAACGAGGTTTACAAACGAATCGTCGAATACTATCACTATAAACTACCCAAGAGCCTCAAGTAGACTTCCGAAAAGGCAGTGACAGGATCACAGAAAAGTGTCAACCCCGTACAAGACTCTGCAGAACCTCTTAAGAGGTTCTGCATCTCCAGGTCCTGTGGGAGCCACTCCCATGAAAGTCACCCCAACAAAAAAAGGGGAAAAAAATAAACTTTTCATTATTATTCTGGGAAATGGAGATTTTTAATTAATAATAATAATAATGATACACTATCATAAACTGCCTATAGTTAATGCAAAACAACTAGATGGAGATTGAGCCTGCCATAGAAGTCTCCAAGGACGGTCGACTTGGGCCTGCATGTTTGAGTGGCAAGCCATGATGCCAGCTGAGAGAAGGCTTCAATAGCTTCATTTCCCCATACACCATATGTCTCAGCTACCAGGGGAACACACAACCAGCCGAGTTCTTTGCATTTAGGATCATTGGCGATGTGATTATTATTATTATTATTTTTATTACTATTATGTTTTTCAAAAGAGTTAATTGTAACTTTTTTTTACCCCCTTCACTTCCGTTCGCTTAACGGTTTCATGCCAAATACGCTGATCAGCGTAAAAATTTTATATACGGTTCGTGCCCAATACGCGGAACAGCATACCAGTTGCCCCTCTCTGTTCAACAGTTTTGTTTTGCGACTCGTAGGACGTTGATTGGAACTTCGCAGACTGGAAATACTCAACATTCGTCTGGCTATCTAAAACTACAATGGTCAACCACAGGTACCCGTTCGATAAAAAGTTTCCAATTAGTTTCAAGACACGCCCTATTTCTAAGTGTGCCCACCGTTAAAGCTGCTGTACTTGTTATGGACTACAAAGCGTCTAAAGCTTAGCCGAAACCTCCTCATACACTATGAAGGCTATCTACTGGTACTTATAACTGGTTAATACCTGAATAGGAAGCGTCAAAAAAAGCTAAACAACTACTCTTCCACGTACATATCTTTCAACCCGCACGGACGGCTTGTTTTCTATAGTATTAAACCACTTCATGGACATACAATCGTAGCGCTAACATTCCTTTCCAAGAATATGTGAAGAACATTACAAAAGGACGCCCCGTTCAAAAGTTATTCGCTCGTATATCACTCCATTTCAAACAAACTTCGTAATCAAATTAGTTACCGGCACGACGCGTATAATTGTTAATTGGATTGCAGGCATTAAACCATTAAGCCACCCGAGCAAAGCTCGAGGAGGGTGTTTAACGCACTGAGTTGGGGATGAGCTTGTCGGCATTAATTGGGATGACGGAGGCTTTGCCAACGCCGTCGGATAGGCGATCGAGCACGTACTGTTTAAACCTGGGGAACAGCACGAAGGGCGTGTAAGTGCCCGGAGCAATGCCCACCTGCACTGCACCTCCCACGTCCTTGAGCACGGGGAAAATGGCTCCAGAGGCGTTTCGCAGACTGTTGGTCATGATGGACCAACAAGTAGCCGTCGCAGTACGAGACATCCGCTGGCAAGTTGAGAGGTGCCTGCCCCGTCGACGCATGTCAGGGTGATGACTCGGGGCACTTCTGCCACGTAGGCTGTGGTGGGTGAGATCCTGTTCTTTTCGTTGTTCTCGGCATTTCTCCATCCGGCTCCCAAGATGCCGTACATGGACGTGATACGGTCCTGTGTGAATTCCAAAAAGTAGAGGTTGCTCCAAGGTCCGTTCAAAACCCTGCCGAAAGAGTTTTTGGCCATGACCATCTGCTGCAGATAAGGATCGATGGCCTGGTTGAGGATGGGGTTGCCCGTGGCGTCGAGCAGGTTGACCTGACAGGTTCCGATCTTGGTGGACAGAGGGATGAATCGTTTGCAGGCTCCCATGGCCGGGTTATTTTTGGTGGTACTGTTCCTCAATCCGTAAACGAGGAAGGGGCACACACCGTCAAGAGTGCTCATGACGATGTCGATGTAGTTGTTGCCGGTGACCGTGACGTCCTGGCACGAAAGCACCTGCCAGTCCAGGAAGTTCCTGATGAAGGTGTGCAGATAGGACTGTTCTATGATGATGGCCAGAGAGGCGTGGACGGCAGTCTCCTCGAGCATCACGTACGAGGAGACTACAAACACGGAGTTGGGGGATCCCTGCTCGATGCAGCCTCCCAAGGGGGACTTGATCTGGATGGTGATGTTGGGTGGATACTAAAACATGTGGGCTCCGGTGAGTAGTGTACAGTCGTACAGGGGCACGTAGACGTTGTAGGTCACCGGAGGGAGAAAGGCGGTGGTCCACGCGTCTTCGGGATCGCACAGCAAGTTT
This sequence comes from Spongilla lacustris, assembly GCA_949361645.1. Taxonomy (NCBI): domain Eukaryota; kingdom Metazoa; phylum Porifera; class Demospongiae; order Spongillida; family Spongillidae; genus Spongilla; species Spongilla lacustris. The sequence continues at coordinate 3,377,967 of OX442436.1, forward strand.
TCAGCCATGGGCTCAAACATGCTGGGAAACATGTTGCTCATGCCCATCAAGATGGTGAACCACTGGGCGTCCTAAGCCTTTGTGAAGCTGGCGTCCTGGAAGGTGGTGAGCGTGTCGATCCACATGAAGGCCGAGAGCAGCTTCACAGGGGCGGTGACCTGCACCTGGAAGTAGATCCTGGCGCGGGTGATCTGGTTGGGTTTGCCTGTAATCTGGTACTGCATGATCTGGCTACCGTTGCTCAAGTATCCCGAGCATACGCTGCCGCTCTGCAGATAGTTGCTATACTTTTTCTCTTGTCGTGCAATGTCTCTGCCCTTGACCTGGTCGGCCAGCTGGGAGACCATCCTGCCCATAGACGGGCTGAACTCGGGCTCGGTTCAAGAGTACTGATTGACCTTGTGGACGAGCTTTCCTGCTGTCGCGTTCCCTTGTCTGCTGCGTGCAGTAGTGATACTTATTAATAATTTGTCGGGTCAATGTTCAATTGTTACAACTTAAGTCCTAATGCTATGATGTTAACAAGATGACTGATGTGCAAAAGTACGTCGTATTCATCCTGGACTCCAGCGGGAGATTCAGTGGCACTGCAAACTCGGGAACCGTCAACGTATAGTTCATCAATCTCAGTTAGAACGATCTTCACGGCTCCCAACGTGTCTCCGCTTAGGGGCAACCGAATACAAGTTAGCGACGGTAACCAGATCTACACCGTCACACTGCCCACGGGCTCTACAGCGTCGGAGGCGTCAACAACCTGGGCACGGCCGTGGCCAAAGTCGTCAACTCAACCTTTTCGACTACAGGTGGTACGCTCATCTTGACGGCCAATTTCAACGCCGCCACCAACCTGTACACATTCACGGGATCGTCACAGTTCAGGTTCGTGTTTTACACATCGAGCTTAAAATACATCTGGGCTTCGACCCCCTCTTCACCCAGTTGCTGAACACGTTTCAGACGGCTCAGAACGTACCGACCATGTCCGAGAACTACTTTGGGATCCAGATCACCTCTGACAACTCCACCACGCAGCTGGTCAACATTCATTTACTAGCTAGTAATGGTTTAATTATTAAAAGTCATCATTATGATTTTAATGATACTACATGTATTGTGAATATCTCAGCCTGGAAATAACACTTATGGTTTAACATGGTTTATCATAAACCATTCAATGGTTAATTAAATCTAATACACTCAGACATACTGTCCGTATGGATCTAGATTTACTAACTAGCAATGGCTTAATTATTAAAACTCGTCATTATGATTTTGATGATACTACATGTATTGTGAATATCTCAGCTTGGAAATAACACTTATGGTTCAACATGGTTTATCATAAACCATTCAATGGTAAATTAAATCTAATACACTCAGACATACTGTCCATATAGATCTAGATTTACTAACTAGTAATGGCTTAATTATTAAAACTCGTCATTATGATTTTAATGATACTACATGTATTGTGAATATCTCAGCCTGGAAATAACACATGGTTTAACATGGTTTATCATAAACCATTGAATGGTAAATTAAATCTAATACACTCAGACAATCTTTCCATATGGATCTAGATTTACTAACTAGTAATGGTTTAAATATTAGAGGACGTTATTATGATTTTGATGATACTACATGTATTGTGAATATCTCAGCCAGGAAATAACACTTATGGTTAAACATGGTTTATCATAAACCATTCAATGGTAAATTAAATCTAATACACTCAGACATACTGTCCATATGGATCTAGATTTACTAACTAGTAATGGTTTAATTATTAAAAGTCGTCATTATGATTTTAATGATACTACATGTATAGTGAGTATCTCAGCCTGGAAATAACACTGATGGTTTAACATGGTTTATCATAAACCATTCAATGGTAATATAAATCTAATACACTCAGACATATTGACCATATGGATCTAGATTTACTAACTAGTAATGGTTTAATTATTATTGGTCGTCATTATGATTTTAATGATTCTACATGTATTGTGAATATCTCAGCCTGGAAATAACACTTATGGTTTAACATGGTTTATCATAAACCATTCAATGGTAAATTAAATCTAATACACTCAGACATACTGTCCATATGAATCTAGATTTACTAACTAGTAATGGTTTAATTATTAAAAGTCGTCATTATGATTTTAATGATACTACATGTATTGTGAATATCTCAGCCTGGAAATAACACATGGTTTAACATGGTTTATCATAAACCATTCAATGATAAATTAAATCTAATACACTCAGACATACTGTCCATATGGATCTAGATTTACTAACTAGTAATGGCTTAATTATTAAAAGTCATCATTATGATTTTAATGATACTACATGTATTGTGAATATCTCAGCCTGGAAATAACACTTATGGTGTAACATGGTTTATCATAAACCATTCAATGGTAAATTAAATCTAGTACACTCAGACATACTGTCCATATGGATCTAGATTTACTAACTAGTAATGGCTTAATTATTAAAACTCGTCATTATGATTTTAATGATACTACATGTATTGTGAATATCTCAGCCTTGAAATAACACTTATGGTTTAAACATGGTTTATCATAAACCATTCAATGGTAAAATAAATCTAATACACTCAGACATATTGTCCATATGGATCTAGATTTACTAACTAGTAATGGTTTAATTATTAAAAGTCATCATTATGATTTTAATGATACTACATGTATTGTGAATATCTCAGCCTGGAAATAACACTGATGGTTTAACATGGTTTATCATAAACCATTCAATGGTTAATTAAATCTAATACACTCAGACATACTGTCCATATGGATCTAAATTTACTAACTAGTAATGGTTTAATTATTATTGGTCGTCATTATGATTTTAATGATACTACATGTATTGTGAATATCTCAGCTTGGAAATAACACTCATGGTTTAACATGGTTTATCATAAACCATTCAATGGTAAAATAAATCTAATACACTCAGACACACCGTCCATATGGATTTAGATTTACTAACTAGTAATGGTTTAATTATTATTGGTCGTCATTATGATTTTAATGATACTTCATGTATTGTGAATATCTCAGTGTAGAAATAACATGGTGTAACAAGGTTTATCATAAACCATGAATATGCCATATTAAATCTAAAATTCTTAAAAAATACTATCCGTATAGGATTTACTAACTAGTAATAGTTTAATTATTAAAAATCCTTATTATGATTTTAATGATACTACATGTATTGTGAATATCTCAGTGTAGAAATAACACTTAATGGTTTATCATAAACCATTCAATGGTAGATTAAATCTATAACATACTATCCATATAGATCTAGATTTACTAACTAGTAATGGTTTATTTATTAAAGGTAGTACTATATTATGATTGTAATGGCTAACAACAACACAACCTAACATATACAATGTACTGGCACACTAACACACTCGATCACTCACACACAGAAAAGTAATGATACTACATGTATTGAGAATATCTCAGTGTAGAAATAACACTGATGGTTTAACATGGTTTATCATATACCATTCAATAGTAGATTAAATCTAAAACTCTTAAACATACTATCTATATAGATCTAGATTTACTAACTATTCTAGTATTATTAATATATGATTTTAATTATACTACATGATTGTGCATATCTCAAAGTAGTAGATGTGGGCCCTTTAGGGCACACAAAAAATGTGGGTCTACTTACTACACATGTGGACCCGCAATACATTTGGACCTGGTATACAAACTGTGGGCTAACATGTGTTTTAGACCAATATTATATTCTTAGCCCACAATACACTTGGACCAACTTAACATGTGGGCCCACAAAACATGTGGGCCTACAATACATGTGGGCCTACTGTACATGTTGACTCTAAGTAAATGTGGGCCCACAGTACACATGGGCCAACAATAGATGTGGGCCCACCATTCATATTGGCCTATTAATCATGTGGGCCCACAGTGCATGTTAACTTAATACAGACATGTATCCACAGAACATGAGGTCTCACAATACATGCAGTTCTACTATACATGTGGGCCCACAGTACATGCGCGCGTACTATCCTTATGGGCCCACTGCACATTTGGGCCCACTATACAAGTTGGCCCACAATGCGTGTAGGCCTACATTACGTGTGAGCCTATTATGCATGTGGGCCCACCATACATATGGACCTACTATACATGTGGGCCAAAAGTAGATGTGGGCCCTTTAGGGCACACAATAAATGTGGGTCTACTTACTACAATATCCCTTAGTACAAGAACTTAGCATTGGGTACAATGGCTCCTGCAGGAGCCGTACTTATGGACTATGATCAGCATTAATATTTAGTGTAAGAACTTAGCATAGGGTACTATGGCTCCTGCAGGAGCCGTACTTATGGTCTATGATGAACGATAACCTTTCGTGTAAGAACTTAGCATTGGGTACTATGGCTTCTGCAAGAGCCGTACTGATGGACTATGATAAACAATAACCTTTAGTGTAAGAACTTAGCATAGGGTTCTATGGCTCCTGCAGGAGCGGTACTTATGGTATATGATAAACAATTACCCTTTAGTGTAAGAACATAGCATAGGTTACTATAGCCGCACTTTTTAATTGCGTACGGAAGCCATAATTATTATGATATGTTCGAATCGATTCGTAATTCTGATAGAGAATATATAAGTACTATTTTTCAAATATACAAGCGGCTTGTTGTGTTTTACGTCCGTGATTTACAAGTTGATGGTCACATAGTCAACTTTTCCCTTTTAGAATGTATGGGAGGGAATGTACTTTTCATTATGCATGTGGGCCTATTGTACATGTGGGCCTACTTTACATCTGGGCCCACAACACATGTGGGCCTGCTGTACATGTGGGACTAGTATGCCCACAATATATGTGGGCTTACTACGCCCACAATATATCCAGGCGTACTATGCCCACTGTATATGTGGGCCTACTACGCCCACAATATATGTGGGACTATTACGCCCACAACATACGTGGGCCTACCATGTCCACAATATATGTGGGCCTACTATACATGTGGGCTTCTAATACTATATGTGGGCCTACTATACATGTGGGCTTCTAATACTATATGTGGGCCTATTACGCCCACAACATATGTGGGCCTACCATGCCCACAATATATGTAGGCCCACAGTACATGTGGTCCCACCATATACATGGGCCTACTATACATGTGGGACCACAATACATGTTAACTTACTATACATATAGGTCCACAGTACATGAGGGCCCACAATACATGCAAGCCTACTATACATGTGGGCCCAACATACATGCGCGCGTACTATCCATATGGGCTACTGTACATGTGGGCCCACTATACATGTGGGACCACATTGCGTGAGGGCCCTCAATACATGTGGGCCAACAATACATATTGACCAACAATACATTCTGGCCAAAAGTAGATGCGTGCCCACAATAGATGATGGCCCACCATGCAGGTGAGTCTACTATACAGGGAGTGAGAGGATCATATGGGGGAGTGAGGGGATGATATGGGGGAGTGAGGGATAATATGGGGGAGTGAGGGGATAATATGGTGGAGTGAGGGGATCATATGGGGGAGTGAGGGAATCATATGAGGGAGTGAGGGGATCATATTGGGGAGTGAGGGGATCATATGTGGGAGTGAGGGGATCATATGGGGGAATGAGGGGATGATATGGGGGAGTGAGGAGATGATATGGGGAGGTGAGAGATGAGTGAGGGGATGATATAGGGGAGTGAGGGGATCATATGGGGTGTTGGGGAATCATATGGGGGAGCAAAGGGATCATAAGGGGGAGTGAGGGGATCATATGAGGATGCGAGGGGATCATATGGGTGAGTGAGGGGATGATATGGCCCAAATGTACAGTACGCCCAGCAGACCTACATGTATTGTGGACCCACATGTGCTGTGGGCCCACATGTGTTTTAGGCCATGTTATATTTCTCATTTACCGTGGGCCAAGGTATACGTGTATAGTAGGCCCACCTGTATTGTAGGCCCACATGTATTGTGGGCCCACATATATAGTAGGCCCACATCTATTGTGTGCCCACATGTACTGTGGGCCCATATATAGTAGATCCACATGTATTGTGGGACCACATGTGTTGTGGGCCCACATATATTGTGGGCCCACATGTATGGTAGGCCCACATGTACTGTGGGCCCACGTGTATTGTGGGCTAACAAGTAAAGTTGTCCCACATGTACAGAAGGCTCACATGTATTGTATGCCCACATGTATTGGGGGCCCACATGTATAATAGGCCCAGACGTACAGTAGGCCCACATGTATTGTAGGCCCACATGTATTCCGGGCCCACATTTATAGTAGGCCCACATGAATTGTCGGCCCACATATACTGTGGGCCCATTTGTATACTAGGTCCACATGTATTGTGGGTCACCATGTGTAGTAGACCCACATGCATAGTAGACCCACATTTATTTTGTGCCCACATGTATTGTGGGAGCACATGTACTGTGGGCCCACATGTATAGTTTGACCACAAGTTTTGTGGTCCCACATGTAAAGTAGGCCCACATTTACGGTAGGCATACATGTATTGTAGGCTTCCACATGCATTGGGGACCCACATAAATAGTAGGTCCAGATGTACTATAGGCCCACATGTACAGTAAGTTAACATGTATTGTGGGCCCACATGATTAGTAGGCCAATATGTATGGTGGGCCCACATATATTGTGGGCCCACATGTACTACAATATATGTGGGCCTATTACGCCCACAAATTATGTGGGCCTACTACGCCCACAATGTATGAGGGCCTACAATGCCCAAAATATGTACAGTAGGCCCACATGTATAGTGGGCCTACTATACATGAGAGCCCACAAAACATTTGGGCTTATTGTACATGTGGTCCCACAATACATATGGGTGCACAGTACATGTGGGCTTACTATACATGTGTGCCCACAGGACATGTGTGCCCTCAATACATGTGGACCATAGTACATGTGGGCCTACAATACATGTGGGCCTAATGTACATGTGGGTTTACTATACATGTGGGCCTTCTGTAAATGTGGGCCCACAACACATGTGGGCCTACAATACATGTGGGCCTACTGTACATGTGGGCTTACTACAAATGCGGGCAGACAATGAATTTGGGCCTACTGAACTAATGGGCCCACGATACATGGGGGCCTTCAGTGGTGCCCGCAATACATGTATAGTAGGCACACATGTACAGTAACTATATATGTGAGCAAACTATACATGTGGGCCCACAGTACATGTGCTCCCACAATACATGTGGGCCTACAATACATATCTTGTGGGCGTAGTAGGCCCGCAAAATTTGTGGGCCCACAATACACGGGCCTACTATACATGTGGGCCCACAGTACATGTGGGCCAGGGGGGCCCACAATACATGTGGGCATACTACATGTGGGCCCCTAATACATGTCAGCTTACAAAACATGTGGGGCTACTGTTCATCTGCGGCTACAATCCAAATGTATTGTAGGCCCACATGCATTGGGGGCCCACATGTATAGTAGGCCAAGTAAAACTTAGCATTACTCCAGCAGGAGCCGTACCTATTGACTATGATAAATGTGGGCCTGTTACACCCACAATACATGTACTGTGGGCCCATTTGTATATACTAGGTCCGCATGTATTGCGGGTCCACATGTGTAGGAGACCCACATGTAAAGTAGACCAAAATTTATTGTGTGCCCTTAAGGGCCCACATCTACTTTTTGCCCACATGTATAGTAGGTCCATATGTATGGTGGGCCCACATGCATAGTAGGCCCACACGCAATGAAGGCACACATGCATTGTATAGTGGGACCAGATATACAGTGGGTCCATAAGGATAGTATGCGTGCACGTATTGTGGGCCCACATGTATAGTAGGCCTGCATGTATTGTGGGACCTCATGTACTGTGGATCCATGTTTATATTAAGTTAACATATACTGTGGGCCCACATCATTAGAAGGCCAATATGTATGGTGGGTCCACATATATTGCGGGCCCACATGTACTACGATACATGTGCACCTATTATGCCCACAATTTATAGTAGGCCCACATGCATTGTGGGCTAACATATACTTGTTTGTCCACAATACATGTGGACCTACTATACGTATGGTCGCACAATGCATGTTGGCCCACAATACATTTGGGTTATGATACATGTGGGCCTATTGTACATGTGGGCCTACTGAACATGTGGGCCCACAATACCTGTGGGCCCACAGTACATTTGGAACTAATATATATATACGTGCCCAAAGAAGATATGGGCCCACAGAACACAATACAAGTTCGGCTACTAGCCATATGGGCCCGCAATTCATGTGGGCCCATAACATATGTGGGCCTATTGTACTTCTAGGCCTATAATACATGTAGGCCCACAGTACATGTTACCCACAGTACATGTGGGCCTACTATACATGTGGGCCCACAATTCATGTGGGCCTACTATACATGTGGGCCTACAATACATGTGACCTACTATAAATACGGGCCCAGAATACATGTGGCCATACAATACATGTGAGCCTCCTGTACATGCGGGCCAACTTTACTTGTTAGCCCACAATACATGTGGGCTCACAGTACATGTGGGCCAACTATACATGTGGGTTCACAATAGATGTGGGCCCACCACACTGTGGCCCCACAATATATGTGGATCTACTATACACATGGGCCCACAGTACATGTGGGCCTACTTTACATGTGGGCCCACAATAGATGTGGGCCTACTGTATATGTGGGCCCCTATTACATGTGGGCCAACAATAAACATGGGCCTAATGGTATGTCTGGGCCTACTATACATGTAGGTCCCCAGCAAATGGATACCCCCAAAACATGTGGGCCTACAATACATGTGGGCCTACTGAACAAGTGGGTCTACTTTACATGTGCGCCCAAAGCACATGTGGACCCACAATACATGTGAGCCTACTATATATGTGATCTCACAATACATGTGGGCCCACACTACATGAGGGCCCACAATACATGTGGGCCTACTATACATGTGGGCCTACAATACAGGTGGGCCTATTGTACGTCTGAGCCAACTGTACATGTGAGTTTACTATACATGTGGGCCTTCTGTAAATGTGGGCCCACAATACATGTGTGCCCACATGTATTAGAAGCCCACATGTTTTGTGGGCCAACATGTATTGTGCGACCATATGTATAGTAGGTCCACATGTATTGTGGGCATACATGTAAAGTAGGCCCACATGTATTGTACGCCGACATGTTGTAGGGGCCCCCATGTATAGTAGGTCCACATGTCTTGTGGGCAAACAAATACTGTGGGCCCACATTTACTGTGGGCCCACATGTACTGTGATCACACATGTACTGTGGTCACACATGTATTTTGGGCCCGCATGTACAGTAGGCCCACATGTATTATAGGCCCACATGTATTGGGGGCCAACATGTACTGTGGTCACACATGTATTTTGGGCCCACATGTACAGTAGGCCCACATGTATAGTAGGCCCACATGAATTTAGGTTCCCCTATGTATAGTAGGCCCACAAGTATTGTGGGCCAACAAATACTGTGGGCCCACATGTACAATAGGCCCACATGTACCGTAGGCCCACACATATAGTAAGCCCACATGAATTGGGGCCCTCATGTACAGCAGACCCAGACGTACAATAGGCCTACATGTATGGTAGGCCCACATGTATTGTGGGCCCACATGAACCGTGGGTCCACATGTACTTTGGACACATATATAGTAGGCCCCCCATGTACTGGTACTGTGCGCCCACATGTAAATTAGGCCCACATGTTCAGTAGTCCAACATGTATTGTAGGCCCACAAGTTTTGGGGGCCCACTGTAAAGTAGGCCCAGATGTACAGTAGACCCAGTAGGCCCACATGTATTGTGGGCCCACATGTACCGTGGGCCCACATGCGTTTTAGGCCATAATATATTTCACATGTATTGTTGCTGAGATGTATTGTTGCAGTACATGTGGGCCCAAAATACATGTGGGCCCAAATTACATGTGGGCCTATTATACATGTGGGCCTACAATACATGTGGGCCTACAATACATGCGGGCCTACTGTACATGTGGGTATAGTATCATTGGGTACTATGGCTCCTGCAGGAGCCGCACATATGAACTATGATGAACAATAACCTTTAGTGTAAGAACTTAGCATTGGGAACTATGGCTCCTGCAGTAGCCGTACTTATGGACTATGATAAACAATTACCTTTAGTGTAAGAACTTATTATTGGGAACTATGGCTCCTGCAGCAGAGGTAGTTACTGACTACGATTAACAATAACCTTTAGTGTAAGAACGTAGCATTGGGTACGATGGCTTCAGCAGGAGCCGTACTTATGGACTATGATAAACAAATACCTTTAGTGTAAGAACTTAGCATATGAACTATGGCTCTTGCAGGCGCCGTATTTATTCACACCATAAACAATGTCCTTTAGTGTAAGAACTTAGCTTTGGGTACAACGGCTCCTGCAGGAGCCGTGCATACTGACTGTGTTAAAAAATGACCTATTGTGTTACTACTTATCATTGGTCTCTATGGCTCCTGCAGGAGCCGTAGTTATTGACTACGATTAGCAATATCCTTTCGTGTATGAACTTAGCATTGGTTACTATGGCTCCTGTTGGAGCCGTACATATGGACTATGATGAAAAATAACCTTTAGTGTAAGAACTTAGCATTGGGTACTATGAGGAGCGCAGGAGCCGTATTCATTGACTACGATTAACAGTAACCTTTAGTGTAAGAACATAGCATTGGGTACTATGGCTCCTGTAGGAGCCGTACACATGGACTATGATAAACAATAACCTTTAGTGTAAGAACTTAGCATTGTGAACTATGGCTTCTTCAGGCGGCGAATTAATTGTAAACAATATCCTTTAGTGCAAGAAGTTAGCATTGGGTACAATGGCTCCTGCAGGAGCCGTACTTATCGACTCTGATAAAAAATAACCTTTAGTGTATGAACTTAGCATTAAGAACTATGGATCCTGCAGGAGCCGTATTTGTTGACATTATAAACAATATGATTTTTGTGTAAGACTTTAGCATTGAGTACAACGGCTCCTGCAGGAACCGTACCTATTGACTGTGTTAAGAAATAACCCTTAGTGTTACTACTTAACATTGGTCTCTATGTCTCCTGCAGGAGCCGTATTTATTGACACAATAAACAATATCCTTTAGTGTAAGGACTTAGCATTGGATACAATGGCTCCTGTAGGAATATGATAAACAATAACCTTTAATGTAAGAACTTAGGATTGGGAACTATGGCTCCTGCAGGAGTCGTATTTATTGACACGATAAACATCAAGAAGTGGGACAGGAAGTGAGGGGGTTTGGGGATGGTCAAACAACCACAGCTGACTGAGCCCCAGATGCCCAAGTAGAGTACAGAGAAACACCGACCCCCGAAGAGCTTCCAGCAGATCAACCAGATATTCACAAACAAGAGCAGCCTGAAGAAAACCAAGACGATGTGCAAGTTGATGAGCAACAGCAACACCAATACCCTACTAGACAAAGACAAGAACCAGTACGCTATGGAAACTACATCAAACATTGAATGAATACGTGGACGTATTCTCAAAGAAGAGGGGAATTATGTAACATGTACATGTACATGCGTGGAATAAGAATGATTTTTGGATTCTGTCCTTTTTGGTGCGCGTTCGTGATAACAGCGGATTAGCGTCGTTACAATTGTTCATCATAGTCCATAAGTACGGGTCCTGCAGGAGCCATTGTACCCAGTGCTAAGTTCTTTCACATAAGGTTATTGTTAATCGTACTCTGTAACTAGGGTGCCTGCAGGAGCCATAGAGACCTATGTTAGGTTCTTGCACGAAAGGTAATGAATATTGTTTATCGTCGTCAATAAGATATATGATCCCCTCACTCGCCCATGTTATCCCCTCACTCCTTCATATTATCCCCTCACTTCCCCTTATGATCCCTTAACTCCCCCATATGATCCTCTCACTCCCTCATATCATCCCCCCACTCCCCTATATCATCCTCGCACTCCCCAATATAATCCCCTCACCTCGCCATATGATCCCCTTACTCTATCATATGATCCTCTCACTCCACCAAACGATCCCCTAACTCCCACATGTGATCCTTTCACTCCCGCATGTGATCCTTTCACTCCCGCATATGATCCCCTCACTCCCCCACAGTGCACCTATATTGTAGTCCCAAATGTACTGTGGGCGCACTATGTATGTGGGCCCACAATACATATGGACCTACTATCATGTAGGCCCACAATACATGTGGGCCTACTGTGCATGTGGGCACCTAATACATGTGGGCCTACAATACAAGTGGGCCTACTGTACATCTGGGCCGACCAATCATGTGGGCCGCCAATACATGTGGTGGACCTACACTACATGTGGACCTGCTATGTGGAACTACTATGCCCACAATATATAAGGGCCTACTATGTTCACAATACATGTGCGTCTATTACCCCCACAGTATATGTGGGCCTACTACGCCCACAATATATGTGGGCCTATTACGCTCTCAAACTATGTGGGCCTACCACGCCCACAATATATGTGGGCCTACTATGCCCACAAAAGATGTGGGCCTATTACGCCCAAAAATTATGTGGGCCAACTACGACCACAATGCATGTGGGCGTACTATGACCACAATATATGTGGGCCTGTTACGCCCACAATAAATGTACTGTGGGCGCATTTGTATACTAGGTCCACATGTATTGCGGGTCCACATGTGTAGTAAGTAGACCCACATGTATAGTAGACCCACATTTATTGTGTGCCCTTAAGGGCCCACATCTACTTTTGGCCCACATGCATAGTAGGTCCATATGTATGGTGGGCCCACATGCATAGAAGGCCAACCCGTAATGTAGGCATACACGCATTATGGGCCAACTTGTATAGTGGAGCCAAATGTGCAGTGGGCCCATAAGGATAGTACGCGCGCATGTATTGTGGGCTCACATATATAGTAGAACTGCATGTATTGTGCGACCTGATGTTCTGTGGATCCATGTCTATACTAAGTTAACATGCATTGTGGGCCCACATGATTATTAGGCCAATATGTATGGTGGGCCCACATATATTGTGGGCCCACGTGTATTACATGTGGGCCTATTACGCCCACAAATAAACAGTAGGCTCACATGTATTGTGGGCCAACAAATACTGAGGGCCCACATGTACTGTGGGCCCACAAGTACTGTGGTTACACATGTATTCTGTGCCCACATGTACAGTAGGCCCACATATATAGTAGAACCACATGAATTGGGGCCCACATGTACAGCAGACCAAGACGTACAGCAGGCCAACCGGTATTGTAGGAACACAACTATTAGGCACCCACATGTTTTGTTGGCCCACAGGTGTTGTGGGCCCACATTTACTGTGGGCCCACATGTACTGAGAGCCCACATGTACAGTAGGCCCACATGTATTGTGGGCCCACATGTACTGTGGGCCCACATGAATAGAAGGCCCAAATGTATAGTAGGTCCACATGTATTGTGGGCCCACATGTACTGTGGGCCCACACGTACTTTGGACACACACATATAGTAGGCCCCCGATGTACTGTGGGCCCACATGTAATGTGGGCCCACATGTAAAGTAGACCCACATGTTCAGTAGGCCCACATGTTTTGTAGGCCCACATGTATTGTTAGGCCCACATGTATTGGGGGCCCACATGTATAGTAGGCCCAGATGTACAGTAGGCCCAGTAGGCCTTCATGAATATATTGTGGTCTCACATGTACTGTGGGCCCACATGTGTTTTAGGTCATAATATATTCCTCACGTACTGTGGGCCAAGATGTACAATGGGTATACGTGTATAGTAGGCCCACCTGAATTGTAGGCCCACATGTATTGTGGGCCCACATGTATAGTACGTCCACTTGTATTGTGGGCTAACAATTAAATACTATATATTTTATGGTCTAAAACACATGTTAGCCCACAGTACATGTGGGCCCACAATACGAGTGGGCCTACAATACATGTGGGCCTACTGTACGTCTGGGCCTACTATACATGTGGGCCCCCAATACATGTGGGCATACAATACATCTGAGCCTCCTGTACTTGTGGGCCAACTTTACTTGTTAGCCCACAATAAACATGGGCCCACAGTACATGTGGGCCTTCTAAACATGTGGGCCCACAATAGATGTGGTTTATAGTAGGCCCACCTGTTGTGTAGGCCCACATGTATTGTTCGCCCACATGTATCTACTACTGGCCCATATGTACTGTGGGCCCACGTGTATTGTGGGCTGACAAGTAAAAATTATATATATTGTGGTCTAAAACACATGTGGGCCCACAGTGCATGTGGGCCCAAAATACATGTGGGCCTACAATACATGTGGGCCTACTGTACGTATGGGCCTACTATACATGTGGGCCCCCAATATTTTGTGCCCACATGTACAGTAGGCCCACATGTATAGTAGAACCACATGTATTGGGGCCCACATGTACAGCAGACCAAGACGTACAGCAGGCCAACCGGTATTGTAGGAACACAACTATTAGGCACCCACATGTATTGTAGGCCCACATGTGTTGTGGGCCCACATGTACTGTGGGCCCACATGTACTGAGAGCCCACATGTACAGTAGGCCCACATGGATTGAGGGCCCACATTTACAGTAGGCCCACATGTATATTAGGTCCACATGTATTGTGGGCCCACATGTACTGTGGGCCCACATGTACTTTGGACACACATATATAGTAGGACCCCCATGTACTTTGGGTCCACATATAATGTGGGCCCACATGTAAAGTAGACCCACATGTTCAGTAGGCCCACACGTTTTGTAGGCCCACATGTATTGTAGGCTCGCATGTGTTGGGGGCCCACATGTATAGTAGGCCCAGATGTACAGTAGGCCCAGTAGGCTCTCATGTATTGTGGTTTCACTTGTACTGTGGGCCCACAAGTTTTTTTGGCCATAATATACTCCTCATGTACTGTGGGCCAAGATGTATTGTAGGTATATGTGTATTACTTGTATGAGTGTATTAGATTTAATTTACCATTGAATGGTTTATGATAAACCATGTTAAAACATAAGTGTTATTTCCACACTGAGATATTCACAATAGGTATACTATCACTAAAATCATAATAAGTACATTTAATAATTAAACCATTACTAGTTAGTAAATCAAGATACATATGGATAGTATATCTGAGTGTATTAGATTTAATTTACCATTGAATGGTTTATGATAAACCATGTTAAACCATAAGTGTTATTTCCACACTGAGATATTCACAATAGGTATACTATCACTAAAATCATAATAAGTACATTTAATAATTAAACCATTACTAGTTAGTAAATCTAGATGCATATGGATAGTATATCTGAGTGTATTAGATTTAATTTACCATTGAATGGTTTATGATAAACCATGTTAAACCATAAGTGTTATTTCCACACTGAGATATTCACAATTGGTATACTATTATTTATATCATAATAACAACGTTCAATAATTAAACCATTACTAGTTATTTAATGTAGATACATATGGATAGTATGTCTGAGTGTATTAGATTTAATTTACCATTGAATGGTTTATGATAAACCATGTTAAACCATAAGTGTTATATCCACACTGAGATATTCACAATAGGTATACTATCACTAAAATCATAATAAGTAAATTTAATAATTAAACCATTACTAGTTAGTAAATCTACATACATATGGATAGTATGTCTGAGTGTATTAGATTTAATTTACCATTGAATGGTTTATGATAAAGCATGTTAAACCATGTGTTATTTCCACACTGAGATATTCACAATAGGTATACTATCACTAAAATCAAAATAAGTACATTTAATAATTAAACCATTACTAGTTAGTAAATCTAGATACATATGGATAGTATGTCTGAGTGTATTAGATTTAATTTACCATTGAATGGTTTATGATAAACCATGTTAAACCATAAGTGTTATTTCCACACTGAGATATTCACAATAGGTATACTATCACTAAAATCATAATAAGTACATTTAATAATTAAACCATTACTAGTTAGTAAATCTAGATACATATGGATAGTATGTCTGAGTGTATTAGATTTAATTTACCATTGAATGGTTTATGATAAACCATGTTAAACCATAAGTGTTATTTCCACCCTGAGATATTCACAAATGGTATACTATCATTAAAATCATAATAACGACATTTAATAATTAAACAATTACTAGTTAGTAATTCTAGATACATATGGATAGTATGTCTGAGTGTATTAGATTTATTTTACCATTGAATGGTTTTTGATAAACCATGTTAAACCATGTGTTATTTCCACACTGAGATATTCACAATTGTTATTCTATCATTAAAATCATAATAACAACGTTTAATAATTAAACCATTACTAGTTAGTAAATCAAGATACATATGGATAGTATGTCTGAGTGTATTAGATTTAATTTACCATTGAATGGTTTATGATAAACCATGTTAAACCATAAGTGTTATTTCCACACTGAGATATTCACAATAGGTATACTATCACTAAAATCATAATAAGTACATTTAATAATTAAACCATTACTAGTTAGTAAATCTAGATGCATATGGATAGTATGTCTGAGTGTATTAGATTTAATTTACCATTGAATGGTTTATGATAAACCATGTTAAACCATAAGTGTTATTTCCACACTGAGATATTCACAATTGGTATACTATTATTTATATCACAATAACAACGTTTAATAATTAAACCATTACTAGTTAGTAAATGTAGATACATATGGATAGTATGTCTGAGTGTATTAGATTTAATTTACCAATGAATGGTTTGTGATAAACCATGTTAAACCATAAGTGTTATTTCCACACTGAGATATTCACAATAGGTATACTATCACTAAAATCATAATAAGTACATTTAATAATTAAACCATTACTAGTTAGTAAATCTACATACATATGGATAGTATGTCTGAGTGTATTAGATTTAATTTACCATTGAATGGTTTTTGATAAACCATGTTAAACCATGCGTTATTTTCACACTGAGATATTCACAATTGTTTTTCTATCATTAAAATCATACTAACAAAGTTTAATAATTAAACCATTACTAGTTAGTAAATGTCGATACATATGGATAGTATGTCTGAGTGTATTAGATTTAATTCACCATTGAATGGTTTATGATAAACCATGTTAAACCATAAGTGTTATTTCCACACTGAGATATTCACAATAGGTATACTATCACTAAAATCAAAATAAGTACATTTAATGATTAAACCATTACTAGTTAGTAAATCTAGATACATATGGATAGTATATCTGAGTGTATTAGATTTAATTTGCCATTGAATGGTTTATGATAAACCATGTTAAACCATAAGTGTTATTTCCACACTGAGATATTCACAATAGGTACACTATCATTAAAATCATAATAAGTACATTTAATAATTAAAAAATTACTTGTTAGTAATTCTAGGTACATATGGATAGTATGTCTGAGTGTATTAGATTTAATTTACCATTGAATGGTTTATGATAAATCATGTTCAACAATAAGTGTTATTTCCACACTGAGATATTCACAATTGGTATACTATTATTTATATCATAATAACAACGTTTAATAATTAAACCATTACTAGTTAGTAAATGTAGATACATATGGATAGTATGTCTGAGTGTATTAGATTTAATTTACCATTGAATGGTTTATGATAAACCATGTTAAACCATGTGTTATTTTCACACTGAGATATTCACAATTGTTTTTCTATCATTAAAATCATACTAACAACGTTTAATAATTAAACCATTACTAGTTAGTAAATGTCGATACATATGGATAGTATGTCTGAGTGTATTAGATTTAATTCACCATTGAATGGTTTATGATAAACCATGATAAACCATAATTGTTATTTCGACACTGAGATATTCACAATAGGTATACTATCATTTAAATCATAATAAGAACATTTAATAACTAAGCCATTACTAGTTAGTAAATCTAGATACATATGGATAGTATGTCTGAGTGCATTGGATTTAATTTACCATTGAATGGTTTATGATAAACCATGTTAAACCATAAGTGTTATTTCCACACTGACTTATTCAAAATTGGTATACTATCATTAAAATCATAATAAGTACATTTAATAATTAAACCATTACTAGTTAGTAAATCTACATACATATGGATAGTATGTCTGAGTGTATTAGATTTAATTAACCATTGAATGGATTATGATAAACCATGTTAAACCATGTGTTATTTCCACACTGAGATGTTCACAATAGGTATACTATCACTAAAATCATAATAAGTACATTTAATAATTAAACCATTACTAGTTATTAAATCTAGATACATATGGATAGTATATCTGAGTGTATTAGATTTAATTTACCATTGAATGGTTTATGATAAACCATGTTAAACCATAATTGTTATTTCGACACTGAGATATTCACAATAGGTATACTATCATTTAAATCATAATAAGAACATTTAATAACTAAGCCATTACTAGTTAGTAAATCTAGATACATATGGATAGTATGTCTGAGTGCATTGGATTTAATTTACCATTGAATGGTTTATGATAAACCATGTTAAACCATGAGTGTTATTTCCACACTGAGATATTAACAATAGGTATACTATCACTAAAATCATAATAAGTACATTTAATAATTAAAACATTACTAGTTAGTAAATCTAGATACATATGGATAGTATGTCTGAGTGTATTAGATTTAATTTACCATTGAATGGTTTATGATAAACCATGTTAAACCCTAAGTGTTATTTCCACACTGAGATGTTCACAATTGGTATACTATTGTTTATATCATAATAACAACGTATAATAATTAAACCATTACTAGTTAGTAAATCTAGATACATATGGATAGTATGCCTGAGTGTATTAGATTTAATTTACCATTAAACCATTTTATATCATAAGTGTTATTTGCACACTGAGATATTCACAATAGGCTTACTATCATTTAAATCATAATAGCGACTTTTAATAATTAAACCATTACTAGTTAGAAACGTGAAGCTATATGCTTAATGCTTTAAATCGAGTGAAGGTCTATGCTCATTGCTGTACATGAATTTCAGCGTTATGCTCATTACTATAAGTGGAATGAAGCTTTATAGTTAATGCTGTACAAGGAGTGAAGCTTTATGCTCATTGCTATGCATGGAGTGAAGCTTCATGCTCATTGCTATACATGGAGTGAAGCTTTATACTCATTGCAATACAAAGAGTGAAGCTATGTGCTCATTGCTATACATGGAGTGAAGCGTTGTGCTCATTGCTATACATGGAGTGAAGCTTTAGGCTCAATGTTTTACAAGGAGTGAAGCTATATGCTCATTTATACACATGTAATGAAGCATTAAGCTTATTACTATGCATCGAGTGAAGCTGTATGTATATTGCTATAGTTGGAGTGAAGCTTTTTCTCATTGTTACGCATGGAGTTAGACTTTATGCTCATTCATTTACATGGAGTGAAAATTTATGCTCATTGCTATACTTGGTGTGAAGCGTAATGCTAGGAGTGAAGCTTTATGCTCATTGCTAAACATGAAGTGACGTTTTATGCGCATTGCTATACATGGAGTGAAGCTTTATGCCTATTGCAATACATGGGGTGATGCTTTATGCTCACACCTATACATGGAATGAAGCTTTATGCTCAATGCTATACAAGGGGGAAAGTTTATGCACATTGCTAAACATGGAGTGAAGTTTTACTCACTATCCCATACATGGAGTGAAGCTTTGTGCTCTTTGCTTTAAATGGAGTGAAGCTTTATGCTCATTCCTATACATGAAGTGCAGCTTTTTGTTCATTGCTATACATGGAGTGAAGCTTTATGCTTATTGCTATACATGAAGTGAAGCGTTATGCTCATTGCTATTCATGGAGTGAAGCTTTTAGCTCAATGCTATAGTTGAAGTGAAACTTTTTCTCATTGTTACACATGGAGAGATGCTTTATGCTCATTCATATACATGGATTGAAAATTTTTGCATATAGTTATACCTGGCGTGAAGCGTAATGCTCATTGCTACACATGGTGTAAAGCTTTATGCTCATTGCTATACATGGAGTGAAGTTTATGCTCATTGCTATTCATGGAGTGAAGCATTATGCCCATTGCTACACATGGAGTTGATACACATGGAATGAAGCTATATGCTTAATGCTATACATGGAGTGAAGCTTTAGGCTCAATGCTATACAAGGAGTGAAGCTATATGCTCATTGCTATACATGTAGTGAAGCTTTTAGCTCATTACTATACATGGAGTGAAGCTTTAGGCCTATTGCTATAGTTGGAGTGAAGTTTATGCTCATTGCTATTCATGGAGTGAAGCATTATGCCCATTGCTATACATGGAGTTGATACACATGGAATGAAGCTATATGCTTAATGCTATACAAGGAGTGAAGCTTTAGGCTCAATGCTAAACAAGGAGTGAAGCTATATGCTCATTGCTATACATGTAGTGAAACTTTAAGCTCATTACTATACATGGAGTGAAGCTTTATGTCTATTGCTATAGTTGGAGTGAAGCTTTTTCTCATTGTTACACATGTAGTGAGGCTTTATGCTCATTCATTTACATGGAGTGACAATTTATGCTCATAACTATACATGGAGTGAAGCTTTATGCTCAATGCTATAGAAGGGGGAAAGTTTATGCTTATTGCTATACATGGATTGAAGCTTTATGCTCAATGTTATTCATGAATTGAAGCTTTATGCTCATTGCTTACAAGGAGTGAAGCTTTATGCCCATTGCTTTACATGGAGTTGATACACATGGAGTGAAGCTACTTGCTTAATGCTATACATGGAGTGAAGCTTTATACTCAATGCTATACAAGGAGTGAAGATATAAGCTCATTGCTACACATGGAGAGAAGCATTATGCTCGTTACTATACTTGGAGTGAAGCTTTATGCCCATTGCTATACTTAGAGAGAAGCATTTTCTCATTGTTACACATGGAGTGAGGCTTTATGCTCATTGCTATAAATGAAATGAAGCGTTATGCTCATTGCTATACATGGAGTAAAGCTTTATGCTCATTACTATACATGGAGTGAAGCATTATGTTCAATGCTATACAAGGAGTGAAGCTATATGCTCATTGCTATACATGGAATGATGCGTTATGCTCATTACTGTACATGGAGTGAAGCTTTATGTTTAATGCGATACAAGGAGTGATTATGCTCATTCATTTACATGGAGTGAAAATTTATGCTCATTTACATGGAGTGAAAATTTATGCTCATTGCTATACCTGGTGTGACGCGTATAGCTCGGAGTGAAGCTTAATGATAATTGCTGTATATGTATAACATTGAGCATGGAGTGATGCTTAATGCTCATTGCAATACAAAGAGTGAAGCTATGTGCTCATTGCTATACATGGAATGAAGCTTTATGCTCATTGCTATTCATGAAGTGAAGCGTTATGCTCATTTATACACATGTAGTGAAGCATTAAGCTCATTACTATGCATCGAGTGAAGCTGTATGTACATTGCTATGGTTGGAGTGAAGCTTTTTCTCATTGTTGCACATAGAGTTAGACTTCATGCTCATTCATTTACATGGAGTGAAAATTTATGCTCATTGCTATACTTGGTGTGAAGCGTAATGCTAGGAGTGAAGCTTTGTGCTAATTGCTAAACATGAAGTGAGGTTTTATGCGCATTGCTATACATGGTGTGAAGCTTTATGCCTAATGCAATACATGGAGTGATGCTTTATGCTCATACCTATACATGGAGTGAAGCTTTAGGCTCAATGCTATAGTTGGAGTGAAGCTTTGTGCTCTTTGCTTTAAATGGAGTGAAGTAATATGCTCATTGCTATAAATGGAGTGAAGCTTTATGCTCATTCCTATACATGAAGTGAAGCTTTGTGGTCATTGCTATACATGGAGTGAAGCGTTATGCTCATTGCTATACATGGAGTGTAGATTAGATGTGTGTGATAAGGGTGTGTGTGCAGTGGGTGGATGTGTACATGCAGTGAGGAATTGCAATTGGCAGGTGGTGTGCAGTGGTGTGTGAGTATGACAAGAAGTTGGATTGATAAAGAGTGCACAATGGGTGGTGTGTACAAGGTTGTGTGAGGGAGTATACGTGTGTACAAGGGGTGTGTAGAGAGGGTGTGTGAGGGAGTGTGTACAAAGGTGTAGTGTGTTCACAAGTGGTGTGTGTGCAAGGGGTGTGTGAGGGAGTGTGCAGTGTGTGTGTGAGGTGTGTGAAAAGAGGGAGTGTGAACAAAGGTGTAGTGTCTTTATGATCATTGCTACACAAGGAGTGAGGCTGTTTGCTCGTTGCTTTAAACGGAGTGAAGAATACACTCATTGCTATACATGGAGTGAAGCTATATGCTCAATATTATACAAGGAGTGAAGCGATATGCTCATTGCTATACATGGAGGCTTTATGCTCATACCTATACATGGAGGCTTTATGCTCATACCTATACATGGAGTGAAGCTTTATGCTCAATGCTATACAAGGGGAAAAGTTTATGCTCATTGCTATACATGGATTGAAGCTTCATGCTCATTGTTATACATGAATTGAAGCTTTATGTTCATTGTTATACATGCAGGTGTAAAGCTTTACCCTGATTATTATACATGGAGTGAAGCCTTGTGCTCATTGCTACGCATGGAGTGAAGCTTTACGCACTATCCTGTACATGGAGTTAAGCTTTGTGCTCATTGCTATAAATGGAGTGAAGCTTTATGCTCATTACTATACATGGAGTAAGTTATATGCTCAATGCTATACAAGGAGTGAAGCTATATGCTCATTGCTATACGTGGAGTTAAGCTTTATGCTCAATGCTATACATGGAGTGAAGCTATATCCCCATTGCTATACATCGAGTGAAGCTTTATGCTCATTGCTATAAATGAAATGAAGCGTTATGCTCATTGCTATACATGGAGTAACGGTTTATACTCAATGCTATACAAGGAGTGAAGCTATGTGCTCATTGCTATACATTGAGTGATGCTTTATGCTCATTACTATACAATGGACTGAAGCTTTATGTTTAATGCGATACAAGGAGTGAATTATAATGCATGGAGTGAAGTTTTATGCTTATTCCTATACATGGAGCGAAGCATTGCGCTCGTTGTTATACATGGAGTGAAGCTATATGCTCAATGCTACACTAGGAGTGAAGCTATATGCTCATTGCTATACAAGGAGTGAAGCTATAAGTTCATTGCCGTACATTGAGTGAAGCATTGTGCTGATTTCTATACATCGAGTGAAGCTTTATGCTCATTCTATACAAGGAGTGAAGCTATGTGCTCATTGCTATACACGGAGTTAAGTTATATGCTCATTGCTATAGATGAAGTGACACGTTATGCTCATTGCTTTACATGGAGTGAATCTTTAGGCTCAATGCTATACAAGGAGTGAAGCTTTGTGCTCATTGCTATAAATGGAGTTAAGCTTTATGCTCATTACTATACATGGAGTGAGGCTTTATGATCATTACTACACAAGGAGTGAGGCTGTTTGCTCGTTGCTTTAAACGGAGCGAAGTAATACACTCATTGCTATATATGGAGTTAAGCTATATGCTCAGTGTTATACAGGGATTGAAGCTATTTGCTCATTGCTACACATGGAGGCTCTTTGCTCATACTTATACATGGAGTGTAGCTTTATGCTCAATGCTATACAAGGGGGAAATTTCATGCTCATTGCTATACAAGGGAGAAAGGTCATGCTCATTCCTACACATGGATTGAAGCTTCATGCTCATTGTTATACATGAATTGAAGCTTTATGCTCATTGCTATACATGGTGTAAAGCATTATGCTGTTTACAATACATGGAGTGAAGCTTTGTGCTCATTGCTGCGCATGGAGTGAAGCTCTACGCTCTATACTGTACATGGAGTGAAGCTTTGTGCTCATTGCTATAAATGAAGTGAAGTAATATGCTCATTGCTATACATGGAGTGAAGCTTTTTGCTCAATCCTATACATGAAGTGAAGTTCTGTGCTCATTGCTAAACATGGAGTAAAGCTTTATGCTCATTACTATACATGAAGTGAAGCTTTATGCTCAATGCTATACAAGGAGTGAAACCATATGCTCATTGCTAAACGAGGAGTTAAGCTTTATGCTCAATGCTATACAAGGAGTGAAGCTATATCCTCCTTGCTATACATCGGGTGAAGCTTTATGCTCATTGCTATAAATGAAATGAAACGTTATGCTCATTGCTATACATGGAGTGAAGCTTTATGCTCAATGTTATGCATGAATTGAAACTTTATGCTCATTGCTATGCATGATGTAAGGCTATATGCTCATTATAATACATGGAAGCATTATGATCATTGCTACACAAGGAGTGAGTCTGTTTGGTCGTTGCTTTAATTGGAGCGAAGTAATACACTCATTGCTATACATGGAGTGAAGCAATATGCTCAATGTTATATATACAAGGAGTGAAGCTTAATGCTCAATGCTACGCATGGATTGAAGCTATAAGCTATACAAGGATTGAAGCGATATGTTCATTGCTTTACATGGAGTGAACCATTATGCTCTTTTCTATACTTGGAGTGAAGCTTTATGCTCATTCCTATACATGGAGTGAAGCTTTGCGCTCATTGCTATACATGGAGTGAAGCTTTATGCTAATTTCTATACATGGAGTGAAGCTTTAGGCTCAATGCATTACAAGGGGTGAAGCTATATGCTCATTGCTATACATAAAGTGAAGGCTTTATGCTCATTCATTTACATGGAGTGAAAACTTATGCTCATTGCTATGCCACGTGTGAAGCATAATGCTCATATCTACACACGGAGTGAACCTTTATGCTCATTGCTATACATAGAGTGAAGCTTTATGCTTATTGCTACACATGGAGTGAAGCTTTATGCCCAATGCTATACATGGAGTGAAGCTATATGCTCGTTGCTTTACATGGAGTGAAGTTTCATGCTCAATGCTATACATGGAGTGATGCTTTATGCTCATACATATACATCTAGTGAAGCTTTATCTCAATGCTATTCAAGGGGGAAAGCTTTATGCTCATTGCTATACATGGATTGAACCTTTGCGCTCATTGTTATACATGAATTGACACATTATGCTCATTGCTATACATGGTGTAAGGTTTGATGCTCAATATCGTACATGGAGTGAAGCTTTATGCTCATTGCTACGCATGGAGTGAAGCTTTACGCTCAATCCTTAACATGGTGTGAGGCTTTATGATCATTGCTACACAAGGAGTGAGTCTAATACACACATTGCTATAAATGGAGTGAAGCTATATGCTCAATGCTATACAAGAGGCAAAGTTTATGCCCATAGCTATACACGTATTGAAGCTTCATGCTCATTGTTATACATGAGATGAAGATTTATGCTTATTGCTATACAAGGATTGAAGCTATATGCTCATTTACATACATGTAGTGACGCTTTAAGGTCATTACTACACATGGAGTGATGCTTTATGCCCATTGCAATAATTGGAGTGAAGCTTTTTCTCATTGTTACACATTGAGTTAGGCATTATTCTCATTCATTTACATGGAGTGAAAATTTATGCCCATTGCTATACCTGGTGTGAATCGTAATGCTCGGAGTGAAGCTTTATGCTCATTGCCATAAATGGAGTGAAGTTATATGCGCATTGCTATACCTGGAGTGAAGCATTATGCCAACTGCAATACATAAAGTGAAGCTTTATGCTCATACCTATACATGTAGTGAAGCTTTATGCTCAATGCTATACAAGGGGGAAATTAAAGTTTATGCATATTGCTATACATGGAGTGAAGCTATATGCTCTATCCTATACATAGAGTGAAGCTTTGTGCTCATTGCTAAAAATGGAGTGACGTTATATGCTCAATGCTATACATGGAGTGAGGCTTTATGCTCATTCCAATTCTTGAAGTGAAGCTTTGTGCGCATTGCTATACATGGAGTGATGCTTTATGCTCATTGCGAAACATGGAATGAAGCTTTATGCTCTATGCTATACAAGAAGTGAAGCTATATTCTCTTTGCTATACATCGAGTGCAGCTTTATACACGAAATGAAGTGTCATGCTCATTGCTATACATGGAGTGAAGCTTTATGCTCAATGCTATACAAGGAGTGAAGCTATATGCTCATTGCTATACATGGATTGAAGCGTTATGCTAATTGCTATACATGGAGTGAAGCTTTAAGCTCATTCCTATACATGGTGTGAAGCTTTGCGCTCATTGTTATACATGGAGTGAAGCATTATGCTCATTGCTATACATGGAGTGAAGCTTTATGCTCATTGCTTTACAAGGAGTGAAGCTATACGCTCATTGCTATCCAAGGAAGGAAGCGATATGTTCATTGCTGTACATGGATTGAAGCTTTATGCTCATTTCTATGCATGGAATGAAGCTTTGTGCTCATTGCAATACAAGGTATGAAGCTATGTACTCATTGCTATACATGGAGTGAAGTTTTATACTTTTTGCTATACATGGAGTGAAGCGTTAATTTCAATACTATGAAATGAAATGAAGCATTATGCTGAATGCTTTTCAAGGAGTGAAGCTTTATGCGCATTGCTATTCCGAAGCCTTATCCTCATTGCTATACATGGAGTGAAGCTTTAAGCTCATTCCTATACATGGTGTGAAGCTTTGCGCTCATTGTTATACATGGAGTGAAGCTTTATGCTCAATGCTATACAAGGGGGAAAGTTTATTCTCATTGCTATACATTGAGTGAAGCTTTATGCTCAATGCCATACAAGGAGTGAAGCTTCATGCTCAATGCTATACATGGAGTGATGCTTTATGCTCATACCTATACATGGAGTGAAGCTTTATGCTCAATCCTATACAAGGGGGAAAGTTTATTCTCATTGCTATACATGGATTGAAGCTTTTTGCTCAAATTTGTACATGAATTGAAGCTTTGTGCTCATTGCTATGCATGGTGTAAGGCTATATGCTCATTATTATACATGGAGTGAAACTTTATGCTCAATGCTACGCATGGAGTGAAGCTATATGCTCTATGCTAAACATGGAGTGAAGCTTTAAGCTCATTGCCTAACAGGGAGTGAAGCGATATTTACATGGAGTGAAGCATTATGATCGTTGCTACACAAGGAGTGAGTCTGTTTGCTCGTTTCCTTAAACTGAGCGAAGTAATACACTCATTGCCATACATGGAGTGAAGCTATATGCTCAATGTTATACAAGGAGTGAAGCTTTATGTTCAATGCTACGCATGGAGTGAAGCTATACGCTCTATGCTATACATGGAGTGAAGCTTTGTGCTCATTGCTATACAAGGAGTGAAGCGATATGATCATTGCTTTACATGGAGTGAAGCATTATGCTCTTTGCTATACTTGGAGTGAAGCTTTATGCTCATTCCTATACATAAAGTGAAGCTTTGCCGTCATTGCTATTCA
This sequence comes from Spongilla lacustris, assembly GCA_949361645.1. NCBI lineage: Eukaryota > Metazoa > Porifera > Demospongiae > Spongillida > Spongillidae > Spongilla > Spongilla lacustris. The sequence continues at coordinate 3,405,664 of OX442436.1, forward strand.
TGGAGAGAAACTTTATGCTCATTGCTATACATGGAGTGAAGCTTTAGGCTCAATGCTTTACAAGGAGTGAAACTATATGCTCATTGCTATACATATAGTGAAGACTTTATGCTCATTAGTGAAAACTTATGCTCATTGCTATACCGCGTGTGAAGCGTAATGCTCATTGCTACACACGGAGTGGAGCTTTATGCTCATTGCTATGCATGGAGTGAAGCTTTATGCTCATTGCTATACATGGAGTGAAGCTTTATGCGCATTGCTATACATGGAGTGGATATACATGGAGTGAAGCTATATGCTCGTTGGTTGAAATGAAGTGAAGCTTCATGCTCAATGCTATACATGGAGTGATGCTTTAACTATCTCTTGCAGTTGGTTTTAGCCTAAGAGGCACAACTATAAACTAGCTACAGTCCCAACCCAGCGAGCGCCGTGGTTATTTTTGACTGATTGCCACAACAGGGGGCCAGGCAGGAGTATCCCACGGGTGAATAGGGTGGCACCCTACCCCAAGGCTATACAGGTCCAGTGTGACGCTTTTCACAAGCTGGAACCTGTGTCCCAGAACGGGACGCTTGTCCAGACTGGGCTAGCCATATGCAAGGGGGTCCCGGGCTAAACAGGTCCAGCGTGATGCAGGCCACAAGCTGGAACCTGTATCCCAGATCTGGACGCTGGTCCAGATTGGGCTAGCCAGATTTAAGGGAAAGCCCGTAGGGCTCCGCCCAAGTGTTAGTACCCCCAAAGTGGCATGACAGACAAAATTTTCTAGTGTAAGGTGGTCAAATTCTGGGCAACTTGCATGGCAAATTACAAAACAATTGTGTGTGAAATGCAATTAAAGTGTTTATTCAAGGTGCAGCTGCCATCTGAGCTGCTGCAGCTGTGTGAGCTGGAGTGTGGCGGATGTAGCCTTGAAATGCCGAGTTGCGCCATCGACCAAGTTGCATTATTTCGGTGGAAGAAAGACCAGCTTTTGCAGCTGCAGTAGCGGCTCCTATCCGGAAACTGTGAGTATTGAAATGAGACGGACTGAACCCGGACTTTCTGAGAATGCGATGAAGGGTGTGGCGGAAAAATGTAGCTGTGAGGGGGCCTCTTGATTTCATGTGGAAGAGTGGTCTAGACCCTGATGCTTTGCAGTGGCCCAAATATGACAGCATTGCTTGAACTGGGCAACAGACACCTCCAGTGCGCCCTATGGTGATTGTACTTCCTTTCCCCAACTGGTCTGTTTTGGAAAATTGGAGGAATACCTTCATCTGGTCTTTCGACAATGAAATATCCCTTCTGGCCAGAAACTGGGGAGGATGTTGAGTGGAAGTGGTAAACTCCCCAACTCTCAGAAACCCAAAGAAGGCAAGGGTCATGGCAGCACGTAGCATTAGTTGATCATGTGTGCCCAAAGTGTGGTCATGCCTCAGCCCCTCCATCAGTTTTTCCAGGACCTGCATCGTAATAGGCCTACGACATCTTGGCTGGATTCGGGACTGTTGCCGCTCAATGCCTCGTAACACCAACTGCAAGGTGGGGTTGTCAGTAACAGGGCTACGGAAGCCGTTAAGATGGTGCTGGTGGGTGATGGAAGACACGTACCCTCGGATAGTCTTCCAGCTGATGGAGTTGCTAAGGTGTGTAGCAAACAAAGCAACCATATGCGGACTGGCGGGCATATGTGATGCACCTTGCTGTCTACAGAACGATCGAAACCGTCTAAAACCCACTCGATAGGTGAATGAGGTAGAGGGGGCCAGGGCCTTGCGTGCCAGCCGCTTCAGGATGTGTTCTAGAGGTCTGCCAACTCTGGTGGCGTAGGGGTGGGATGCAGGTCTGCCTGTGGGGCAAGGGAGAAAAACCGTGATAAGAGGTTGCGGGACAGCGCATCAGCCAAAGGGTTATGCTGGCCAGGTATATGCACAAGCTGCACAGATAAATTGTGGTTGGCTGCGGTGAAAAAGAGTTCCCTCAGCAGCTTCATAATTACCACATCCTTTGATGACTGGCCAGACCAGGCGTACACAATGGCTTGGTTGTCACAGTGGAACCTAACATGGCGCTTTGCTAGACGAGGACCCCACACCTTAGCTGCTGCCACTATCGCAAAGAGTTCCTGCCACTGAATAGACCGCGCACCCAGTTGCTGGTGAGGGAGCCATGAGCCCCTAAACCAGGACCCATTGAAATAAGCCCCAAAATCTGAGGTGCCAGAGGCATCGGTAAACAGGTTCAGGGTGTTGGCGCAGGTCCAGTCAGGGTCAAGGAACATTGCCACGCCATTCCACTCAGGGAGGAAGCGCTCCCACCAGGCAAGGTCCTCCAGTGCGTCCGCTGTAATCCTGATGTGGTGGTGGAGCTTCTTGGCCGTGGTTGAGAGGTCAATCAGACGTCACAAAAATAGGCGACCAGCAGGAACAACTTTTGCTGCAAACGAAAGCTTGCCAATTAACGACAGTAACTCCCGCTTGGTGGCCTTATGACGTCCACGCCAGCCTTGAATGCTGTGTAAGATGTCCTCTTGTTTGTCAAGCGGCAGAGACAACTGCTGGGTGGTGGAGTCCAGGGTGATGCCTAGGAAGGTGAGCTGAGTGGCAGGACCCTCCAGCTTGTCAAAGGCCACTGGGATGCCTAAGTTGCCACATGCTGAGAGGGTTGATTGTACAGAGGTAGCACACTGTTGTTGACCTGCTGGGCCAACCAGAAGAAAATCGTCCAAGTAGTGGATGGCCTCGACGCTGTGTTGGGAGGACAGAATCCAATGTAAGGCCTCAGCAAACTGATTAAACAAGTAAGGAGCTGATCGCAGGCCAAACGGTAGACATGTGTCGACATAGTACATCCCTTGCCAGTACATACCCAAGAGATCCCAATCTTTGGCCCGAACTGGAACCATGCGAAAGGCTGACTTTAGGTCGACTTTAGCCATGAGACAACCAACACCATGCTTGAGGAGCAGCCGGACAGCATCATCAACGGTAGAGTAATGGAGTGAAAACTCCTCCTTTGAGATCCCGTCGTTGACACTGATGCCATATGGAGCAGAAAGGTGAAGGATGACACGCCACTTGCCATTCTTCTTGGGTGCAGCCCCCAAGCCTGAAGTCCGAAGGTTAACAAAAGGCTTCTCCGTGAAGGGGCCAAGGACACGTCCAGCTGCAATTTCCGTGGACAGCTCAGAGTTGATAATATCAGGGTGCTGGTATGCAGATATGAGGTTATGTGATTTAAGTGGGGTTCTGGGGCCAATAAAACCTATTGAAATGCCATGCTTGATACTATGTAGCAGCCAGGAAACCCAGGCCTTGTCAGGGTGATTGGACAAACTCCGCTGAAATTCTGAGCATCGTAAAGGGGTGTAGGGGTGAAGCTTACCCTGGAGCCGTAGGAGCTCTAGGGCAGGACTTGCCGGGGTGGTCACCGAGGCAACCCGTGACCCAGCACTTGTGGGCGAAGGAACACTCAGCACGAGTGCAGGAGGCGTAATTGAATTTCCTGCAGATTTCCTGCCCTGACTGTGTGTGGGTGACACGCCCTTGGGTAGCCTTGGTTGCTCCATTGGTGGCAGAGGATTGCAGGGGGTTGGCACTAGGCTGCTTGGGGGTCCGAAAGGGGTGCCGGGTTGCACACCTCAGAAGAATATCGTCCTTCACCTGATCCCAGGGGGTGAGGTGGGATTTGTCCCGTGCCACTGCCTGACGGAATAAGGAGTCATATTTTATGCAAACCCCTACTGGGTACGATGAAAACAACTGGCACATGATCGCTTGATACTTGGCCAGCTGCAGAGCAGATGAAGGAGATACCTGCAGGCGCACAGCGAGGAAAATATTCCAGGCCTCTAACCACGTCGCGAGGTCAACCACGCGCCTTTTCGCCGAGCGTGAGTCCCGCGTGCGTTTCGCTGCCTGTCCCACCGCGAGTGTCTCGTCTAGCACGGGCAATAACAGCTTATCAAATGCAACAAATTTACCTCGCCGGATTCGCTTTAGGAGGTATTTTGCTGGGGTTGCTGAACAGGAGATGAACGGGGGGTCCGAGAAAGCCTCGAGACTACTCGACCTCCGACGCTTGTGGTGATGCCTGCGTCGATCCCTCGAGCTGCTAGAGGAGTCCGACGAGGACGAGCTGCTGCTACTTCTGCTTCGTGAGCTGCTGTCCGTGTGGTGAGCCCGGCGCCGCTTCGCACCTCGCCAGCGACAATGGCCGTCATCGGCATCCCGGGGCCTGGAGCGGGGCCCAGCAAAAAAATCGTACGAGCCAATCGTTCTAACAATCGTCTATGATCGAGCTTATAGTACGAATTTCGTTTGAGAGGAGCGTCGACGATCGTACTACCATCGTACAAGCAAAGGATGATGCATAACATCAATACAATGAGTGATCGTATAATATCTTTACAGGTTCAATAATGCACGATTATAGCGTATCGTTCAAGGTAAGTCAACGAGTGATTTAAAAAATCAATACATGCAGTGAGTGATCGTATTACATCGAATTTCGTTTGAGAGGAACGTCGACGATCGTACTACTATCGTAAAAGCAAAAGATGATGTATAACATCAATACAGTGAGTGATCGTATAATATCTTTACTGGTTCAATAACTACTAGAATATGCACGATTATAGCGTATCGTACAAGGTAAGTCAGTAAAAAAATCAATACAGTGAGTGATCGTATTACATCTTTTTAACAGCGGATCAATACGTAAATAATCCTTCACGATCGTCGTGCAGTTTATACATCTTACTTTTGTCGTTAATAGTCGTTCTCGATCCAGCATAATATCATTCGTGATATTGCGTCGTATACGCATGCACAAAAAATCTTTTAAAAACGTAATGAATTGACATCATACAATGCAATACATACTAACACACTAAACCTATCAATCGGTTTCCTTCTTCTTCTACAGTCTTCTTGCTCTTCATACTAAAACCTACGAGTATTTCTGGCTTGTCAAGGCCAAATCTTATGGCATCTGCAGCTGGGTAAAAAATGCACATGTATTAAACAATCATGACTGAAATTTATACTTATTACCATGCATTAACTAATTTAACTTTCTCTTGATCTAAAACAACTCTTGCTAGCCCCTTTTACATTGCTTTAAATCACAAGTCTCTCTGAATACAGAATTTATTTTATGGGGAATGCTTATAAAATCCTTCCCATCAATCCAACCGGCAATGAATACATCAATATGCAATTTTTATTACACATTATGTTATAATTTTTTTATGTTTTATTATTTGTGTTATAATGATGTAAAAACAAAAATAATATTCTAAAAACGTGTTTGTGCTCTATTAACCCAAAGAACTGATACAATATTTACATGGGGGACAGCATCGAGGAAGTATATGCTTTCCCTGATTTCATTACTCTTTACAGTTTCAATTTTTCAAGTTAAAAAACAATTTAAATTTGATAATTTGGTACTGTATTCATTTTTACCCAAAGAAATCTGTTTCTATGAGACATGATACATCCAACACAACTTTTCCCATATTTTTTCTATGTCCCATTCTTAAAATACACCATTTTTAAAGTCGTTTCCCCATTCTACATGGATTGAGTGAGCTAAATGTATTTGAAGTTAGTTTTGCAAATGCCCATCACTCTATCCATGTATTTTATTAAAATGAAGAAGTGTATCTTAAGAATGAAACACAGGCAAAACTAAGTTGTATACTAAGAAAGCATAACATGTAACACCTAAGCTATTGCACAAAACCATACAAGTATGGTATTAAATTTCCCGCTAACCTCATGAGGCCACACCATGGATGAAGGTCACACATCTTCAAATCAGTGTCGTAGCATTCAGGACAGTACAGGTAACACCAGAGCTATATTCTAAAAAAATACACAAGTCGATTCATACATTGTAAGTATGCGTATTAATAATTAGCATTTACCCTGCTAACTTGATGAGGCCACACCAATGAAGGTCACACATCTTCAAATGTGGTAGCATTCAGGACAGGTAACACCAAAGCTATTCTAAAAAAATGCACAAGTCGATACATACATTGTACATAAGTATATGTGTATTAATAATTAGCATTTTCCCGCTAACCTGATGAGGCCACATCAATGAAGGTCACACATCTTCAAATGTGGTAGCAGTCAGAACAGGTACATGTAACACCAAAGCTATTCTAAAAAAATGCACAAGTCGATACATACATTGTACGTATATGATTAGCACTATCCCGCTAACCTTACGAGGCCACACCAATGAAGGTGACATACATGTACCTTGAAACATGCCGGTAGAATTCAGGACAGGTAACACCAAAGCTATTCTAAAAAAATGCACAAGTCGATACATACATTATACATAAGTATATGTGTATTAATAATTAGCATTTTCCTGCTAACCACTTGAGGCCACACCCATGAAGGTGACATACACCCATGAAGGTTACACATCTTCAAATGTGGTAACATTCACGAAATGTAACACCATTTCTATTATTAAAAAATGCACAAGTCCATAAATACATTGTAAGTATGTATTAATAATTCAAATTTTCCTGCTAACCTCATGAGGCCACACCAATGAAGGTCACACACCTTCAAATGTGGTAGCATTCAGGACAGGTAACACTAAAGCAATTTTTTTAAAAATGCACAAGTCCACACATACAGTATGTGTATTAATGATTGATATCTTTCAGCTAACCTGATGAGGCCACACACATGAAGGTCACACAACTCCCTGGAGACCTTCAAAAGTGGTACAGGTGCTGATTTGGAAGCACTCAGGACATGTAACACCATAGATATTCTAAAGAATGCCCACCTTCATGCTTATGAAAGTCACACACCTTCAAAAATATAATTTGTACAACTGGTGATTTATAAGCACTTCAACTTACTAACGGCACAAGTCTTCTTTCCATGGTCTTAATGAGAACGACGGGATCTCTGCCGTGTCCCGCTGATACGGTAGAGAACATATATCATCTGCCACCAAGCGTATATCTGTGAATCAAGCAACCACTCGCGCACCAAAGACGTACCGAATCTCCATACAGAAGTGGGTGTTTAAAACCAGTTGCTGTGCGCAGTGCTGCTATCGCTTGTCCCCAGATCCAATTTATTATTATTTTAATTCAAATTATCGGGTAATTAGACTTTCCGGTAGGCTTTATAAGTGTGTTTGTCCACTCATCATGTTAAGGGGTGAAATAGAGACTATTATGATACGGTCTGCTGTGTTGGGCTATTGTAAAGTTGTGTGTCTTGAAATCAAGACGCTGCTGGTTCGACTCCTCCTGAGTGTCGTTTTTTCTTCCATGAAAAGATCATACAATGCATCGTTACCAATCGTGCTAAATCGTGCTATTTCGTTGTAGCATATAGGTGGCTTAGTAATCGTGCTAAATCGTGCTATTTCGTGCTATTTCTTTGTATGTAAGAAATATATATATTTTTTTCCTGTAAGGATCATAAACGATAATAAGCTTTCGTATATGATTATTCATTATCGTACTAAATCGTGCTATTTCGTTGTAGCATATAGATCGTCTTTGTAAACGTCTTAACGTGCTATTTCATTGTATGTTATATATATAATGATCATAAACGATAATACGCTTTCGTATATGATTTAATGATCATAAACGATAATACGCTTTCCGTATATGATTAATCCGTTCTTAAAAACGTTCTGTATATTTTGTACCAATATGATAAATCTCTTTTATATATGCAACGTATTGATCGATCGTGTATTATCCTGACATGATGCATAATACGCGCCAGTTTTAAGATCGGTAACAATCATCTATTATCGTTATAATGAAGTATAGTCATATTTCCGTGCGCGATAAAACTTTTAAGATTCTGCACGATCGTTTATTATCATTATGATGGTAGGACGTATGAAATTCATTGTGCGAAATTATATCGCTCACATAGCACGAAGGAAATATTCTGATACGATCGTAAACGATCTTTCACGGATTTTTTGCTGGGGGGAAAGAAGGTGGGGCTTTACCATGCGCGGCAGCGGAAAGGAGGGGAGGGGTAACCACACAGTCCTGTTGCCCAGCTGACGGTCGTCGGTTGTGTGGGCGAACCTTATCCCTTGCTGGCGTTGGACTGCGGGAACGCGAGGCTGCCCTGCGTCGACTGTGCGGCGGGTGTTTCTCCGTAGCTCTGCCCCGCGTATGCACGCGGGGGGTGACTGGAGCTGGGTCGGAGGCCCGGCATCGGCGGGGTCTGCGTTGCCTGCGTGGCTGGAGGAGGATCTCATCCGGAGAGGCAGAGCGAGGCGGATCGCTACGCCCCCGGGAGCGTCCACGACCGGTACCACCAGGTCCTTCAGGGCGTTCGGAATCACGAGGACCCCCAGAACGATCGTGATCACTGGACAACGCAGATGAGGAGCGACCACTGCACTCCTCGGAGTGCGGCCGACCGCCAGACCTCACCAAGCGTCCAAGACCGCTAGGTCCCTGGGAGCACCCGCGACCCCTACGCCCACGAGAGCACCCGCGACCCCTACGCCCACGAGAGCACCCGCGGCCGCCGGGCCGGTCGGTGAGCGCTCGATCGCTTGACTCCTGGTCGTCGCTTGAGCCCGAGGACGAATCATCCAATTGTTGATGCTCGGGATCGTGCGAACCTTCGTGCTCAAGGAGCCTTTTCACCAGTGTCGCCTTGTTCCCCGTGGTAGAGAGTTTGGCTATTTTGAGGCGAAGTCGCAGCACCTCGCAGGTCAGCTGCGATAAACTATGCTGGGTAGCCATAGTAAAGCACTCTCCTTCCCAATGCCAAATGTGTGCAATATGGCACTAGGAAGGAGAGCTTAAATAGTAGCTGCCCAGAATCTAATCAATCGGTTTGAAGGCCTCCCTGAACAAAGGCTTTTAGAACTAGAATGCGCGAGCCCCAACCCAGAAGGGGCCCCCAGATAAGGCTGCCCACAAAACCAACTATCATGCCGTTAAACACTGTTTACTCTTAAACAGAACCTTATGCTCATACCTATACATCGAGTGAAGCTTTATCTCAATGCTATTAAAGGGGGAAACCTTTATGCTCATTGCTATACATGGATTAAAGCTTTACGCTCTTTGTTGTACATGAATTGATGCATTATACTCAATGCTATCATGGTGTAATGCTTCATGCTTAATATTGTACATGGATTGAAGCTTTATGTTCATTGCCACGCATGGAGTGAAGCTTTACACTCAATTCTATACATGGAGTGAGGCTTTGTGCTCATAGCTATAAATGGAGTGAAACTATATGCTTTTTACTATGCATATAGAGAAGCTTTATAATCATTGCTACACAAGGTGTGAGGCTATTTATTCGTTGCTTTAAATGAAGTAATACACTCATTGCTATACATGGAGTGAAACTATATGCTCCATGTTAAACAAGGAGTCAAGCTACATGCTCATTGCTCATTGCTTTACATGGATTGAAGCTTTATGCTCATTTTTATACATGAATTGAAGCTTTATGCTTATTGTTATACATGGTGTAAAGCTTTATGCTCATTATTATCCATCGAGTGAAGCTTTATGCTCATTTTTATACATGAATTGAAGCTTTATGCTTATTGTTATACATGGTGTAAAGCTTTATGCTCATTATTATCCATCGAGTGAAGCTTTATGCTCATTGCTACGCATGGAGTGAAGCTATACGCTCTATCTTGTACATAAGGTGAAGCTTTGTGCTCATTGCTATAAATGGAGTGAACTAATATGCTCATTGCTATACATGCATGGAGTGAAGCTTTATGCTCAATCCTATACATGAAGTGAAGCTTTGTGCTCATTGCTATACATGGAGTGAAGCTTTATGCTTATTGCTATACATGAAGTGAAGCTTTATGCTCAATGCCATGCAAGGAGTGAAGCTATATGCTCATTGCTATACTTGGAGTTAAGCTTTATTTTCAATGCTATACAAGGAGTGAAGCTATATCCTCATTGCTGTACATCGAGTGAAGCTTTATGCTCATTGCTATAAATGAAATGAAGCGTTATGCTCATTCCTATACATGGAGTGAAGCTTTATGCTCAATGCGATACAAGGAGTGAAGCATTATGCTCTTTGCTATACTTGGGGTGAAGTTTTATGGTCATTCCTATACATGGAGTGACGCTTTGCGCTCATTGTTATACATGAAGTGAAGCTTTATGCTCATTGCTATACATGGAGTGAAGCTATATGCTCAATGCTACACAAGGAGTGAAGCTATATGCTCAATGCTATACAAGGAGTAAAGCTATATGTTCATTGTTGTACATTGAGTTAAGCATTATGCTCATTTCTATACATGGAGGGAAGCTTTTTGCTCATTGCTATACATGAAGTGAAGCGTTATTCTCATTACTATACCCGGAGTGAAGCTTTAGGCTCAATGCTATACAAGGAGTGAAGCTACATGCTCATTGCTATACATGTAGTGAAGCTTTAAGCTAATCACTATACACGGAGTAAAGCTTTATACCCATCGCTATAGTTGGAATGAAGCTTTTTCTCATTGTTTCACATGGAGTGAGGCTTATGCTCATTGCTATACCTGGTATGAAGTGTAATGCTTATTGCTACACATGTAGTGAAGCTCTATGCTCATTGCTATACATGGAGTGAAGCTTTATGATTATTGCTATACATGGAGTGAAGCTTTATGCCCATTGCTATACATGGAGTGGATACACATGGAGTGAAGCTATATGCTCGTTGCTTTACATGGAGTGAATCTTCATGCTCAATGCTCTACATGGAGTGATGCTTAATGCTCATACGTATACATCGGGTGAAGCTTTATGCTCAATGCTTTACAAGGGGGAAAGCTATATGCTCATTGCTAAACATGGATTGAAGCTTTGTGCTCATTGCTATACATGGAGCGAATCTTTATGCTTTTCCTATCTATGGAATGAAGCTTTACGCTCATAGCTATACATGGAGTGAAGCTTTCTGCTCATTGCTACGCTTGGAGTGAAGCTTTACGCTCAATTCTATACATGGAGTGAAGCTTTATGCTCATTGTTATACATGGAGTGAAGCTTTATGCGCATTGCTATACATGGAGTGGATATACATGGAGTGAAGCTATATGCTCGTTGGTTGAAATGGAGTGAAGCTTCATACTCATTGCTATACATGGAGTGATGCTTTATGCTCATACCTATACATCGAGTGAAGCTTTATCTCAATGTTATTCAAGGGGGAAAGCTTTATGCTCATTGCTATACATGGATTGAAGCTTTACGCTCTTTATTATACATGAATTGACGCATTATGCTCAATGCTATTTATGGTGTAAAGCTTCATGCTCAATATCATACATGGATTGAAGCTTTACGCTCATTGCTACGCATGGAGTGAAGCTTTACGCTCAATCCTATACATGGAGTGAGGCTTTGTGCTCATAGCTATAAATGGAGTGAAATTATATGCTCTTTACTATACATGGAGTGAAGCTTTATGATCATTACTACACAAGGAGTGAGGCTATTTATTTGTTGCTTTAAACGGAGTGTAATAATACACTCATTGCTATACATGGAGTGAAGCTATATGCTCCATATTATACAAGGAGTGAAGCTATATGCTCATTGCTCATTGCTATACATGGAGTGAAGCTTTATGCTCATACCTATACATGGAATGAAGCTTTATGCTCAATGCTATACAAGGTGGAAAGTTTATGCTCATTGCTTTACATGGATTGAAGCACTATGCTCATTTTTAAACATGAATAGAAGTTTTATGCTCATTGCTATACATGGTGTAAAGCTTTATGCTCATTATTATACATGGAGTGAAGCTTTTTGCTCATTGCTTAGCATGGAGTGAAGCTTTATGATCAATCCTATATATGAAGTGAAGCTTTGTGCTCATTGCTATACATGGAGTGAAGCATTATGCTCATTGCTATACATGAAGTGAAGCTTTATACTCAATGCCATGCAAGGAGTGAAGCTATATGCTCATTGCTATACGTGGAGTTAAGCTCTATGCTCAATGCTATACAAGAAGTGAAGCTATTTCCTCATTGCTATACATCGAGTGAAGATTTATGCTCATTGCTATAAATGAAATGAAGCGTTATGCTCATTCCTATACATGGAGTGAAGCTTTATGCTCAATGCTATACAAGGAGTGAAGCTATATGCTCATTGCTATACATGGAGTGATGCTTTATGCTCATTACTATACATGGAGTGAAGCTTTATGTTTAATGCGATACAAAGAGTGAAGTATTATGCTCTTTGCTATATACATGGGGTGAAGTTTTATGGTCATTCCTAAACATGGAGTGAAGCATTGCGCTCATTGTTATACATGAAGTGAAGTTTTATGCTCATTGCTATACATGGAGTGAAGCTGTATGCTCATTGCTACACAAGGAGTGAAGCTATATGCTCATTGCTATACAAGGAGAGAAGCTATATGTTCATTGCTGTACATTGAGTTAAGCATCATGCTCATTTCTATACATGGAGTGAAGCTTTATGCTAGCGTTATTGAAGCGTTATTCTCATTACTATACATGGAGTGAAGCTTTAGGCTCAATGCTATACAAGGAGTGGAGCTACATGCTCATTGCTATACATGTAGTGAAGCTTAGAGCTAATAACTATACACGGAGTAAAGCTTTATGCCCATCGCTATAGTTGGAGTGAAGCTTTTTCTCATTGTTTCACATGGAGCGGTGAGGCTTTATGTTCATTCATTTATATGGAGTGAAAACTTATGCTCGAGCTCATTGCTATACCTGGTATCAAGTGTAGTGCTTATTGCTACACATTTAGTAAAGCTATATGCTCATGCTATACATGGAGTGAAGCATTATGCCCATTGCTATACTTGGAGTGGATACACATGGAGTGAAGCTATATGCTCATTGCTATACATGGAGTGAAGCTTGATGCTCATTGTCATACATGGAGTGACTCTTTATGCGCATTGCTATACATGGAGTGGATATACATGGAGTGAAGCTATATGCTCGTTGGTTGAAATGGATTGAAGCTTCATACTCATTGCTAAACATGGAGTGATGCTTTATGCTCATACCTATACATCGAGTGAAGCTTTATCTCAATGCTATTCAAGGGGGAAAGCTTTATGCTTATTGCTATACATGGATTGAAGCTTTACGCTCTTTATTATACATGAATTGACGCATTATGCTCTATGCTATACATGGTGTAAAGCTTCATGACCAATATAATACATGAATTGAAGCTTTACGCTCACTGCTACGCATGGAGTGAAGCATTACGCTCAATCCTATACATGGAGTGAGGCTTTGTGCTCATAAAATGGAGTGAAATTATACACTCTTTACTATACATGGAGTGAAGCTTTATGATCATTGCAACACAAGGAGTGAGGCTATTTATTCGTTGCTTTAAACGGAGTGTAATAATGCACTCAATGTTATACATGGAGTGAAGCTATATGCTCCATATTATACAAGGAGTGAAGCTATATGCTCATTGCTCATTGCTATACATGGAGTGAAGCTTTATGCTCATACCTATACATGGAATGAAGCTTTATGCTCAATGCTATACAAGGTGGAAAGTTTATGCTAATTGCTTTACATGGATTGAAGCATTATGCTCATTTTTATACATGAATAGAAGCTTTATGCTCATTATTATACATCGTGTACAGCTTTTGCTCATTATTATACACGGAGTGAAGCTTTTTGCTCATTGCTTAGCATGGAGTGAAGCTTTATGCTCAATCCTATACATGAAGTGAAGCTTTGTGCTCATTGCTATACATGGAGTGAAGCATTATGCTCATTGCTATACATGAAGTGAAGCTTTATACTCTGCCATGCAAGAAGTGAAGCTATATGCTCATTGCTATACGTGGAGTTAAGCTTTATGCTCAATGCTACACAAGAAGTGAAGCTATTTCCTCATTGCTATACATCGAGTGAAGCTTTATGCTCATTGCTATAAATGAAATGAAGCGTTATGCTCATTTCTATACATGGAGTGACGCTTTATGCTCAATGCTATGCAAGGAGTGAAGCTATATGCTCATTGCTATACATGGAGTGATGCTTTATGCTCATTACTATACATGGAGTGAAGCTTTATGTTTAATGCGATACAAAGAGTGAAGTATTATGCTCTTTGCTATACATGGGGTGAAGTTTTATGGTCATTCCTATACATGGAGTGAAGCTTTGCGCTCATTGTTATACATGAAGTGAAGCTTTATGCTCATTGCTATACATGGAGTGAAGCTGTATGCTCAATGCTACACAAGGAGTGAAGCTATATGCTCATTGCTATACAATGAGTGAAGCTATATGTTCATTGCTGTACATTGAGTTAAGCATCATGCTCATTTCTATACATGGAGTGAAGCTTTATGCTAGCGTTATTAAAGCGTTATTCTCATTGCTATACAAGGAGTGAAGCTACATGCTCATTGCTATACATGTAGTGAAGCTTTAAGCTAATTACTACACACGGAGTAAAGCTTTATGCCCATCGCAATAGTTGGAGTGAAGCTTTTTCTCATTGCTTCACATGGAGCGGTGAGGCTTTATGTTCATTCATTTATATGGAGTGAAAACTTATGCTCGAGCTCATTGCTACACCTAGTATGTAGTGTAGTGCTTATTGCTACACATTTAGTGAAGCTCTATGCTCATGCTATACATGGAGTGAAGCATTATGATCATTGCTATACATGGAGTGAAGCTTTATGCCCATTGCTATACTTGGATTGAAGCTTTATGCTCAATGCTTTACATGGAGTGAATATTCATGCTCAATGCTCTACATGGAGTGATGCTTAATGCTCATACCTATACATCGGGTGAAGCTTATTGCTCAATGCTTTACAAGGGGGAAAGGTATATGCTCATTGCTAAACAAGGATAGAAGCTTTATGCTCATTGTTATACATGGAGCGAATCTTTATACTCATTTCTATCCATGGAATGAAGCTTTATGCTCATAGCGATACATGGAGTGAAGCTTTATGCTCATTGCTACGCATGGAGTGAAGCTTTATGCTCAATTCCATACACGAAGTTAAGCTTTGTGCTCATTGCTATAAATGGAGCTAAGTTTCATGCTCATTACTATACATCGAGTGAGGCTTCATGATCATTGCTACAAAAGGAGTGAGGCTGTTTGCTCGTTGCTTTAAACGGAGCGAAGCAGTACACTCATTGCTATACATGGAGTGAAGCTATATGACTAATATTATACAAGGTGTGAAGCTATATGCTCATCGGTATACATGGTGTAAAGCTTTATGCTCATTATAATACATGGAGTGAAGCTTTATGCTCAATGCTACGCATGGAGTGAAGCTATACGCTCTATGCTATACATGGAGTGAAGCTTTGTGCTCTTTGCTATACAATGAGTGAAGCGATATGTTCATCGCTTTACATGGAATGAAGCATTATGCTGTTTGCTATACATGGAGTGAAGCTTTATGCTCATTCCTTTTCATGGAGTGACGTTTTGCGCTCATTGCTATACATGAAGTGAAGCTTTATGCTCATTGCTATACATGGAATGAAGCTTTATGCTCAATGCTTTACAAGGAGTGAAGCTATATGCTCATTGCTATACAAGGAGTGTAGCTTTTTGCTCATTGCAATACATGAAGTGAAGCGTTATTCTCATTACTATACATGGAGTGAAGCTTTAGGCTCAATGCTATACACGGAGTGAAGCTACATGCTCATTGCTATACATGTAGTGAAGCTTTAAGCTAATTAATATACCCGGATTGACGCTTTATGCCCATCGCTATAGTTGGAGTGAAGCTTTTTCTCATTGTTTCACATGGAGTGAGGCTTTATGTTCATTCATTTATATGGAGTGAAAACTTATGCTCGAGCTCATTGCTGTACCTGGTATGAAGTGTAATGCTTATTGCTACACATGTTGTGAAGCTCTATGCTCATTGCTATACATGGAGTGAAGCTTTATGTCCATTGCTATACATGGAGTGGATACACATGGAGTGAAGCTATACGCTCGTTGCTTTACATGGAGTGAATCTTCATGCTCAATGCTCTACATGGAGTGATGCTTAATGCTCATCCGTATACATCGGGTGAAGCTTTATGCTCAATGCTTTACAAGGGGGAAAGGTATATGCTCATTGCTAAACAATAATAGAAGCTTTATGCTCATTGTTATACATGGAGCGAATCTTTATGCTCATTTCTATCCATGGAATGAAGCTTTATGCTCATAGCGATACATGGAGTGAAGCTTTATGCTCATTGATACGCATGGAGTGAAGCTTTACGCTCAATTCTATACACGGAGTGAAGCTTTGTGCTCATTGCTATAAATGGAGCTAAGTTTTATGCTCATTACTATACATCGAGTGAGGCATCATGATCATTGCTACAATAGGAGTGAGGCTGTTTGCTCGTTGCTTTAAATGGAGCGAAGCAGTATACACTCATTGCTATACATGGAGTGAAGCTATATGACTAATATTATACAAGGTGTGAAGCTATATGCTCATCGGTATACATGGTGTAAAGCTTTATGCTCATTATAATACATGGAGTGAAGCTTTATGCTCAATGCTACGCATGGAGTGAAGCTATACGCTCTATGTTATACATGGAGTGAAGCTTTGTGCTCTTTGCTATACAAGGAGTGAAGCGATATGTCCATCGCTTTACATGGAATGAAGCATTATGCTCTTTGCTATACATGGAGTGAAGCTTTTTTCTCATTCCTATACATGGGGTGACGTTTTGCGCTCATTGCTATACACGGAGAGAAGCTTTATGCTCATTTCTATACATGGAATGAAGCTTTGTGCTCATTGCTTTACAAGGAGTGAAGCTATATGCTCATTGCTATACAAGGAGTGAAGACTTTATGCTAATTAACTTACATGAAGTGAAAATGTATGCTCATTGCTATACCGCGTGTGAAGCGTAATGCTCATTGCTACACACGGAGTGAAGCTTTATGCACATTGCTATACATGGAGTGAAGCTTTTTGCTCATTGTTATACATGGAGTGAAGCTTTATGCGCATTGCTATACATGGAGTGGATGTACATGGAGTGAAGCTATATGCTCGTTGGTTGAAATGGAGTGACGCTTCATTCTCAATGCTATACATGGAGTCATGCTTTATACTCATACCTATACATCGAGTGAAGCTTTATCTCAATGCTATCCAAAGGAGAAAGCTTAATGCTCATTGCTATACATGGATTGAAGCTTTGCGCTCTTTGTTATACATGAATAGAAGCTTTATGCTCATTTTTATACATGGTGTAACGCTATATCCCCATTATTATACATGGCGTGAAGCTTTATGCTCATTGCTACGCATGGAGTGAAGCTTTACGCTCTATCTTGTACATGGAGTGAAGCTTTCTGCTCATTGCTATAAATGGAGTGAAGTTAAATGCTCATTGCTATACATGGAGTGAAGCTTTATGCTCAATCCTATACAAGGGGGATAGTTTATGCTCATTGCTTTACATGGATTGAAGCTTTATGCTCATTTTTATACATGAATAGAAGCTTTATGCTCATTGTTATACGTGGTGTAAAGCTTTATGCTCATTATTATGCATGAAGTGAAGCTTTATGCTCATTGCTACGCATGGATTGAAGCGTTATGCTCAATGCTATACATGAAGTGAAGCTTTATGCTCAATGCCATGCAAGGAGTGAAGCTAAATGCTCATTGCTATACGTGGAGTTAAGCTTTATGCTCAATGTTATACAAGGAGTGAAGCTATATCTACATTGCTATACATCGAGTGAAGCATTATGCTCATTGCTATAAATGAAATGAAGCGTTATGCTCATTCCTATACATGGAGTGACGCTTTATGCTCAATACTATACAAGGAGTGAAACTGTATGCTCATTGCTATACATGGAGTGATGCTTTATGCTCATTACTATACTTGGAGTGAAGCTTTATGTTTAATGCAATACAAGGAGTGAAGCATTATGCTCTTTGCTATACTTGGGGTGAAGTTTAATGGTCATTCCTATATATGGAGTGACGCTTTGCGCTCCTTGTTATACATTAAGTGAAGCTTTATGCTCATTGCTATACATGGAGTGAAGCTTTTTGCTCATTGCAATACATGAAGTGAAGCGTTATTCTCATTACTATACCCGGAGTGAAGCTTTAGGCTCAATGCTATACAAGGAGTGAAGCTACATGCTCATTGCTATACATGTAGTGAAGCTTTAAACTAATTACTATACACGGAGTGAAGCTTTATGTCCATCGCTATAGTTGGACTGAAGCTTTTTCTCATTGTTTCACATGGAGTGAGGCTTTATGTTCATTCATTTATATGGAGTGAAAACGTATGCTCGAGCTCATTGCTATACCTGGTATGAAGTGTAATGCTTATTGCTACACATGTAGTGAAGCTCTAAGCTCATTGCTATACATGGAGTGAAGCTTTATTCCCATTGCTATACATGGAGTGGATACACATGGAGTGAAGCTATATGCTCGTTGCTTTACATGGAGTGAACCTTCATGCTCAATGCTCTACATGGAGTGATGCTTAATGCTCATTCGTATACATCAGGTGAAGCTTTATGCTCAATGCTTTACAAGGGGGAAAGCGATATGCTCATTGCTAAACATGGATTGAAGCTTTATGCTCATTGCTATACATGGAGCGAATCTTTTTGCTCATTGCTATCCATGGAATGAATCTTTATGCTCATAGCTATACATGGAGTGAAGCTTTCTGCTCATTGCTACGCATGGAGTGAAACTTTACGCTCAATTCTATACACGAAGTGAAACTTTGTGCTGATTGCTATAAATGGAATTAAGTTTTGTGCTCATTACTACACATGGAGTGAGGCTTCATGATCATTGCTACACAAGGAGTGAGGCTGTTTGCTCGTTGCATTAAACGGACCGAAGTAGTACACTCATTGCTATACATGGAGTTATGCTATATGACTAACGTTATACATTGAATGAAGCTATGTGATCAATGCTACGCATGGAGTGAAGCTATACGCTCTATGCTATACATGGAGTGACGCTTTGTACTTATTCCTATACATGGAGTGACGTTTTGCGCTCATTGCTATAAATGGAGAGAAGCTTTATGCTCATTTCTATACATGGAATGAAGCTTTATGCTCATTGCTTTACAAGGAGTGAAGCTATATACTCATTGCTATACAAGGAGTGAAGACTTTATGTTAATTAATTTACATGAAGTGAAAATGTATGCTCATTGCTATACCGCGTGTGAAGCGTAATGCTCATTGCTACACACGGAGTGAAGCTTTGCTCATTGCTATACATGGAGTGAAGCTTTATGCTCATTGTTATACATGGAGTGAAGCTTTATGCGCATTGCTATATATGGAGTGGATATACATGGAGTGAAGCTATATGCTCGTTGGTTGAAATGGAGTGAAGCTTCATACTCAATGCTATACATGGAGCGATGCTTTATGCTCATACCTATACATCGAGTGAAGCTTTATCTCAATGCTATCCAAGGGAGAAAGCTTAATGCTCATTGCTATACATGGATTGAAGCTTTACGCTCTTTGTTATACATGAATAGAAGCTTTATGCTCATTTTTATACATGGTGTAACGCTTTATCCCCATTATTATACATGGCGTGAAGCTTTATGCTCATTGCTACGCATGGAGTGAAGCTTTACGCTCTATCTTGTACATGGAGTGAAGCTTTGTGCTCATTGCTATAAATAAAGTGAAGTAAAATGCTCATTGCTATACATAGAGTGAAGCTTTATGCTCAATCCTATACAAGGGGGAAAGTTTATGCTCATTGCTTTACATGGATTGAAGCTTTATGCTCATTTTTATACATGAATAGAAGCTTTATGCTCATTGTTATACGTGGTGTAAAGCTTTATGCTCAATATTATGTATGAAGTGAAGCTTTATGCTCATTGCTACGCATGGAGTGAAGCTTTATGCTCAATCCTATACATGAAGTGAAGCTTTGTGCTCATTGCTATACATGGATTGAAGTTTTATGCTCAATGCTATACATGAAGTGAAGCTTTATGCTCAATGCCATACAAGGAGTGAAGCTATATGCTTATTGCTATACGTGGAGTTAAGCTTTATGCTCAATGCTATACAAGGAGTGAACCTGTATCCTCATTGCTATACATCGAGTGAAGCGTTATGCTCATTGCTATAAATGAAATGAATTAAGCGTTATGCTCATTCCTATACATGGAGTGACGCTTTATGCTCAATGCTATACAGGGAGTGAAGCTATATGCTCATTGCTATACATGGAGTGATGCTTTATGCTCATTACTATACTTGGAGTGAAGCTTTATGTTTAATGCGATACAAGGAGTGAAGTCTTATGCTCTTTGCTATACTTGGGGTGAAGTTTAATGGTCATTCCTATACATGGTGTGACGCTTTGCGCTCCTTGATATATATTAAGTGAAGCTTTATACTCATTGCTATACATGGAGTGAAGCTATATGCTCAATGCTACACAAGGAGAGAAGCTATATGCTCATTGCTATACAAGGAGTAAAGCTATATGTTCATTGCTGTACATTGAGTGAAGCTTTATGCTCATTTCTATACATGGAGTGAAGCTTTTTGCTCATTACTATACATGTAGTGAAGCTTTCGGCTCAATGCTATACAAGGAGTGAAGCTACATGCTCATTGTTATACATGTAGTGCAGCTTTAAGCTAATTACTATACACGGAGTGAAGCTTTATGCCCATCGCTATAGTTGGACTGAAGCTTTATGTTCTCATTGTTTCACATGGAGTGAAGCTTTATGTTCATTCATTTATATGGAGTGAAAACTTATGCTCGAGCTCAATGCTATACCTGGTATGAAGTGTTGTGCTTATTGCTACACATGTAGTGAAGCTCTATGCTCATTGCTATACATGGAGTGAAGCTTTATGCCCATTGCTATACATGGAGTGGATACACATGGAGTGAAGCTATATGCTCGTTGCTTTACATGGAGTGAATCTTCATGCTCAATGCTCTACATGGAGTGATGCTTAATGCTCATCCGTATACATCGGGTGAAGCTTTGTGCTCAATGCTTTACAATGGGGAAAGCTATATGCTCATTGCTAAACATGGATTGAAGCTTTATGCTCATTGCTATACATGGAGCGAATCTTTTTGCTCATTGCTATCCATGAAATGAATCTTTATGCCTATAGCTATACATGGAGTGAAGCTTTTTGCTCATTGCTACGCATGGAGTGAAGCTTTACGCTCAATTCTATACACGGAGTGAAACTTTGTGCTGATTGCTATAAATGGAATTAAGTTTTATGCTCATTACTATTCATGGGTGAGGCTTCATGATCATTGCTACACAAGGAGTGTGGCTGTTTGCTCGTTGCATTAAACGGACCGAAGTAGTACACTCATTGCTATACATGGAGTGAAGCTATATGACTAATATTATACATTGAGTGAAGCTATATGATCATTGCCATACATAGTGTAAAGCTTTATGCTCATTATAATACATGGAGTGAAGCTTTATGCTCAATGCTACGCACGGAGTGAAGCTATACGCTCTATGCTATACATGTCCATCGCTTTACATGGAATGAAGCATTATGCTGTTTGCTATACATGGAGTGAAGCTTTATACTCATTCCTTTACATGGAGTGAAGTTTTGCGCTCATTGCTATACATGGAGTGAAGCTTTATGCTCATTGTTATACACGGAGTGAAGCTGTATGCGCATTGCTATACATGGAGTGGATATACATGGAGTGAAGCTATATGCTCGTTGGTTGAAATGGAGTGAAGCTTCATACTCATTGCTATACATGGAGTGATGCTTTATGCTCATACCTATACATCGAGTGAAGCTTTATCTCAATGCTATTCAAGGGGGAAAGCTTTATGCTCATTGCTATCCATGGATTGAAGCTTTACGCTCTTTGTCATACATGAATTGACGCATTATGATCAATGCTATTCATGGTGTAAAGCTTCATGCTCAATATTATACATGGATTGAAGCTTTATGCTCATTGTTATGCATGGAGTGAAGCATTACGCTCAATCCTATACATGGAGTGAGGCATTGTGCTCATAGCTATAAATGGAGTGAAATTATATGCTCTTTACTATACATGGAGTGAAGCTTTATGATCATTGCAACACAAGGAGTGAGGCTAATCATTCGTAAAGGAGTGTTATAATACACTCATTGCTATACATGGAGTGAAGCTATATGCTCCATATTATACAAGGAGTGAAGCTATATGCTCATTGCTCATTGCTATACATGGAGTGAAGCTTTATTCTCATACCTATACATGGAGTGAAGCTATATGCTCCATATTATACAAGGAGTGAAGCTATATGCTCATTGCTTTTTGCTATTCATGGAGTGAAGCTTTATGCTCATACCTATACATGGAGTGAAGCTTTATGCTCATACCTATACATGGAGTGAAGCTTTATGCTCAATGCTATACAAGGGGGAAAGATTATGCTCACTGCTTTACATGGATTGAAGCTTTATGCTCATTCTTACTCATGAATAGAAGCTTTATGCTCACATGGTGTAAAGCTTTTTGCTCATTATTATATATGAAGTGAAGCTTTATGATCATTGCTATGCATGGAGTGAAGCTTTATGCTCAATCCTATACATGAAGTGAAGCTTTGTGCTCATTGCTATACATGGAGCAAAGCTTTATGCTCATTGCTATACATGTAGTGAAGCTTTATACTCAATGCCATGCAAGGAGTGAAGCTATATGCTCATTGCTATACGTGGAGTGATGCTTTATGCTCATTACAATACATGGAGTGAAGCTTTATGTTTAATGCGATACAAAGAGTGAAGTATTATGCTCTTTGCTAAACATGGGGTGAAGTTTAATGGTCATTCCTATACTTGGAGTGAAGCTTTGCGCTCATTCTTATACATGAAGTGAAGCTTTATGCTCATTGCTATACATGGAGTGAAGCTGTATGCTCAATGCTACACAAGGAGTGAAGCTTTATGCTCAATGCCATGCAAGGAGTGAAGCTATGTGCTCATTGCTATACGTGGAATTAAGCTTTATGCTCAATGCTATACAAGCAGTGAAGCTATTTTCTCATTGCTATACATCGAGTGAAGCTTTATGCTCATTGCTATAAATGAAATGAAGCGTTATGCTCATTCCTATACATGGAGTGAAGCTTTATGCTCAATGCTATAAAAAGGAGTGAAGCTATATGCTCATTACTATACATGGAGTGATGCTTTATGCTCATTACTATACATGGAGTGATTTTTTATGTTTAATGCGATACAAAGAGTGAAGTGTTATGCTCTTTTCTATACATGGGGTGAAGTTTTATGGTCATTCCTATACATGGACTGAAGCTTTGTGCTCATTGTTATACATGAAGTGAAGCTTTATGCTCATTGCTATACATGGAGTGAAGCTGTATGCTCAATGCTACACAAGGAGTGAAGCTATATGCTCATTACTATACAAGGAGTGAAGCTATATGTTCATTGCTGTACATTGAGTTAAGCATTATGCTCATTTCTATACATGAAGTGAAGCTTTATGCTCATTGCTATACATGAAGTGAAGCGCTACTCTCATTACTATACATGGAGTGATGCTTTAGACTCAATGCTATACAAGGAGTGAAGTTACATGCTCATTGCTTACATGTAGTGAAGCGTTATGATCATTGCTATACATGGAGTGAAGCTCTATGCTCATTGCTATACATGGAGTGAAGCTTTATGATCATTGCTATACATGGAGTGAAGCTTTATGCCCATTGCTATACTTGGAGTGGATACACATGGAGTGAAGCTATATGCTCGTTGCTTTACATGGAATGAAACTTCGTGCTCAATGCTCTACATGGAATGATGCCTAATGCTCATACCTATACATCGGGTGAAGCTTTATGCTCAATGCTTTACAAGGGTGAAAGCTGTATGCTCATTGCTAAACATGGATTGAAGCTTTATGCTCATTGCTATATATGGAGCGAATCTTTATGCTTAATTCTATTCATGGAATGTAGCTTTATGCTTTTAGCTATACATGGAGTGAAGCTTTATGCTCATTGCTACGTGTGGAGTGTAGCTATACGCTCAAATCTATACACGGAGTGAAGCGTTGTGCTCATTGCTATAAATGGAGTTAAGTTTTATGCTCATTACTGTACATCGAGTGAGGCTTCATGATCATTACTACACAAGGGAGTGAGGCTGTTTGCTCGTTGCTTTAAATGGAGCGAAGCAGTACACTCATAGCTATACATGGAGTGAAGCTATATGACTAATATTATACAAGGAGTGAAGCTATATGCTCATTGGTATACATGGTGTAAAGCTGTATGCTCATTATAATACATGGAGTGAAGCTTTATGCTCAATGCTACGCATGGAGTGAAGCTATACGCTCTATGCTATACATGGAGTGAAGCTTTGTGCTCTTTGCTATACAAGGAGTGAAGCGATATGTTCATCGCTTTACATGGAATGAAGCATCATGCTCTTTGCTATACATGGAGTGAAGCTTATTGCTCATTCATATGCATGGAGTGATGTTTTGCGCTCATTGCTATACATGGAGAGAAGCTTTATGCTCATTGCTATACATGGAATGAAGCTTTATGCTCAATGCTTTACAAGGAGTGAAGCTACATGCTCATTGCTATACATGGAGTGAAGCTTTATGCTCATTGTTATACATGGAGCAAAGCTTTATGCGCATTGCTATACATGGAGTGGATGTACATGGAGTGAAGCCATATGCTCGTTGGTGGAAATGGAGTGAAGCTTCATACTCAATGCTAAACATGGAGTGATGCTTTATGCTCACTCAATGCTATCCAAAGGGGAAAGCTTTATGCTCATTGCTATACATGGATTGAAGCTTTATGCTCTATGTTATACATGAATATAAGCTTTATGTTCAATTTTGTACATGGTGTAACGCATTATGCTCATTGTTATACATGTAGTGAAGCTTTATGCTCATTGCTACGCATGGAGTGAAGCTTTACGCTCTATTATGTACATGGAAGGAAGCTTTGTGCTCATTGCTATAAATGGAGTGAAGTATAATGCTCATTGCTATACATGGAGTGAAGCTTTATGCTCAATCCTATACAAGGGGGAAAGTTTATGCTCATTGCTTTACATGGATTGAAGCTTTATGCTCATTTTTTATACATGAATAGAAGCTTTATGCTCATTGTTATACATGGTGTAAAGCTTTATGCTCATTTTTATACATGGAGTGAAGCTTTATGCTCATTGCTATTCATGGAGTGAAGCTTTATGCTCAATCCTATATATGAAGTGAAGCTTTGTGCTCAATATCATGCAAGGAGTGAAGCTATATGCTCATTGCTTTACGTGGAGTTAAGCTTTATGCTCAAAGCTATACAGGGAGTGAAGCTATATCCTCATTGCTATACAACAATGAGGCTTTATGCTCATTGCTATAAATGAAATGAAGCGTTATGCTCATTCCTATACATGGAGTGAAGCTTTATGCTCAATGCTATACAAGGAGTGAAGCTATATGCTCATTGCTATACATGGAGTGAAGCATTATGCTCATTGCTATAAATGAAATGAAGCGTTATGCTCATTCCTATACATGGAGTGACGCTTTATGCTCAATACTATACAAGGAGTGAAACTATATGCTCATTACTATTCATGGAGTGAAGCTTTATGTTTAATGCGATACAAAGAGTGAAGTATTACTTTCATCTATACATGGGGTGAAGTTTTATGGTCATTCCTATACATGGAGTGAAGCGTTGCGCTGATTGTTATACATGAAGTGAAGCTTTAAGCTCATGCTATACATGGTGTGAAGCTGTATGCTCAATGCTACACAAGGAGTGAATACATATGCTCATTGCTATACAAGGAGTGAAGCTATATGTTCATTGCTGTACATTGAGTTAAGCATTATGCTCATTTCTATACATGGAGTGAAGCTTTATGCTCATTGCTGTACATGAAGTGAAGCGTTACTCCCATAACTATACATGTAGTGAAGCTTTAGGCTAATTACTATACACGGAGTGAAGCTTTATGCCCATCGCTATAGTTGGAGTGAAGCTTTTTCTCATTGTTTGACATGGAGTGAGGCTTTATGTTCATTCATTTATATGGAGTGAAAACTTATGCTCGAGCTCATTGCTATACCTGGTATGAAGTGTATTGCTTATTGCTACACATTTAGTGAAGCTCTATGCTCATTGCTATACATGGAGCGAATCTTTATGCTCATTTCTATCCATGGAATGAAGCTTTATGCTCATAGCTGTACATGGAGTGAAGCTTTATGCTCATTGCTACGCATGGAGTGAGGCTTTACGCTCAATTCTATACACGGAGTGAATCTTTGTGCTCATTGCAATAAATGGAGTTAGGTTTTATGCTCATTACTATACATCGAGTGAGGCTTCACGATCATTGCTACACAGTGAGTGAGGCTGTCTGCTCGTTGCTTTAAAAGGAGCAAAGCAGTACACTCATTGCTATAAATGGAGTGAAGCTATATGACTAGTATTATACAAGAAGTGAAGCTATATGCTCATTGGTATACATGGTGAAAAGCTTTATGCTCATTACAATACATGGAGTGAAGCTTTATACTCAATGCTACGCATGGAGTGAGGCTATACGCTCTATGCTATACATGGAGTGAAGCTTCGTGCTCTTTGCTATACAAGGAGTGAAGCGATATGTTCATCGCTTTACATGGAATGAAGCATGCTCGTTGCTTTACATGGAGTGAAGCTTTATTCTCATTCTTATACATGGAGTGACGTTTTGCGCTCATTGCTATACATGGAGTGAAGCTTTATGCTCATTGCTATACATGGAATGAAGCTTTATGCTCAATGCTTTACAAGGAGTGAAGCTATATGCTCATTGCTATACTAGGAGTGAAGACTTTATGCTCATTAATTTACATGAAGTGAAAACTTATGCTCATTGCTATTCCGCGTGTGAAGCGTAATGCTCATTGCTACACATGGAGTGCAGCTTTATGCTCATTGCTATACATGGAGTGAAGCTTTATGCTCATTGCTATACATGGAGTGGATATACATGGAGTGTAGCTATATACTCGTTGGTTGAAATGGAGTGAAGCTTCATACTCAATGCTATACATGGAGTGATGCTTTATGCTCATACCTATACATCGAGTGAAGCTTTATCTCAATGCTATACATGGATTGAAGCTTTACACTCTTTGTTATACATGAATTGACGCATTATGCTCAATGCTATACATGGTTTAAAGCTTCATGCTCAATATTATACATGGATTGAAGCTTTATGCTCATTGCTACGGATGGAGTGAAGCTTTACGCTCAATCCTATACATGGAGTGAGGCTTTGTGCTCTAAGCTATAAATGGAGTGAAATTATATGCTCTGAACTATACATGGAGTGAAGCTTTATGATCACTGCTACACACGGAGTGAGGCTATTTATTCGTTGCTGTAAACGGAGTGAAGTAATACACTCATTCCTATACATGGAGTGAAGCTTTATGCTCCATGTTATACAAGGAGTGAAGCTATATGCTCATTGCTCATTGCTATACATGGAGTGAAGCTTTATGCTCATACCTATACATGGAGTGAAGCTTTATGGTCAATGCTATACAAGGGGGAAAGATTATGCACATTGCTTTACATGGAATGAAGCTTTACGCTCATTTTTATACATGAATAGAAGCATTATGCTCACATGGAGTGATGCTTTATGTCCATTGCTATGCATGGAGTTGACACACATCGAGTGAAGTTCGTTGCTTTACATGGAGTGAAGCTTCATGCTCAATGGTACACATGGAGTGAAGCTATATGCTCGTTGCTTTACATGGAGTGAAGCTTCATGCTCAATGCTATATATGGAGTGATGCTTACTTGGAGTGAAGCTTCATGCTCAATGCTATACAAGAGGGAATATTTATGCTCATTGCTATACATGGATTGAAGCTTTGTACTCAATGTTATACATGAATTGAAGCTTTATGCTCATTGCTATATTTGGAGTGAAGCTTTATGCTCATTACAATACAAGGAGTGATGCTTGATGCCCATTGCAATAGTTGGAGTGATGCTTTTTGTCATTGTTACACATGGAGTTAGGCTTTATACTCATTCATTTACATGGAGTGAAAATTTATGCCCATTGCTATACCTGGTGTGAGGCGTAATGCTCGGAGTGAAGCTTTATGCTCATTGCCATACATAAAGTGAAGTTTTATGCGCATTGCTAAACATGGAGTGAAGGATTATGCCAACTGCAATACATAAAGTGATGCTTTATGCTCATACCTATACATGTAGTGAAGCTTGATGCTCAATGCTGTACAAGGGGGAATGTTTATGCGCATTGCTATTCATGGAGTGAATCTATATGCTCTATTCTATACATGGAGTGAAGCTTTGTGCTCATTGCTAAAAATGGAGTGAAGTAATATGCTCAATGCTATACATGGAGCGATGCTTTATTCTCATTCCTATTCACAACGTGAAGCTTTGTGCTCATTGTTATACATGGAGTGAAGCTTTATGCTCATTGCGAAACATGGAGTGAAGCTTTATGCTCTATGCTATACAAGGAGTGAAGCTATATGCTCATTGCTGTACATCGAGTGAAGCTTTATGCTCATTACTGTACATGGAGTGAAGCATTATGTTCAATGCTAATCAAGGAGTGAAGTATAGTGCTCTTTGCTATGCATGTAGTGAAGCTTTATACTCATTCCTATACATGGAGTGAAGCTTTGCGCTCATTGTTATACATGGAGTGAAGCTTTATGCTCATTGCTATACATGAAGTGAAGCGTTATGCTCATTGCAATACATGGAGTCAAGCTCCAGGCTCAATGCTATACAAGGAGTGAAGCTATATGCCCGTTGCTATACATGGAGTAAAGCTTTATGCTCATTACTATACATGGAGTGAAGCATTATGTTCAAGGCTAATCAAGGAGAGAAGCACTATGCTCTTTGCTATACATGGAGTTAAGCTTTATGCTCATTCCTATACATGGAGTGAAGCTTTGCGCAAATTGCTATACATGTAGTGAAGCTTTAAGCTCCTTCTTATACAGGGTGTGAAGCTTTGCGCTCATTGTAATACATGGAGTGAAGTTTTATGCTCATTGCTATACATGGAGTGAAGCTTTATGCTCAATGCTTCACCAGGAGTGAAGCTTTATGCTCATTGCTAAACACGAATTGAAACGTTATGCTCATTGCTATACAAGGAGTGAAGCTATTTGCTCATTGCTATACATGTAGTGAAGCTTTAAGCTCCTTCCTATACATGGTGTGAAGCTTTGCGCTCATTGTTATACATGGAGTGAAGTTTTATGCTCATTGCTATACATGGAGTGAAGCTTTATTCTCAATGCTTTACCAGGAGTGAAGCTATACGCTCATTGCTATACAAGGAGTAAATCGATATGTTCATTGCAGTACATGAAGTGAAGCATTATGCTCATTTCTACACAAGGAGTGACGCTTTATGCTCATTGCTATATAAGGAGTGAAGCTATGTGCTCATTGCTATACATGGAGTGAAGCTTTATGCTCATTGCTATACATGAAGTGAAGCGTTATGCTCATTGCTATACATGGAGTCAAGCTCCAGGCTCAATGCTGTACAAGGAGTGAAGCTATTTGCTCATTGCCATACATGGAGTAAAGCTGTATGCTCATTACTATACATGGAGTGAACCATTATGTTCAAGGCTAATCAAGGAGAGAAGCACTATGCTCTTTGCTATACATGGAGTTAAGCTTTATGCTCATTCCTATACATGGAGTGAAGCTTTGCGCTCATTGCTATACTTGTAGTGAAGCTGTAAGCTCCTTCCTATACATGGTGTGAAGCTTTGCGCTCATTGTTATACATGGAGTGAAGTTTTATGCTCATTGCTATACATGGAGTGAAGCTTTATGCTCAATGCTTTACCAGGAGTGAATCTATACGCTCATTGCTATACAAGGAGAGAAGCGATATGTTCATTGCAGTACATGAAGTGAAGCATTATGCTCATTTCTATACATGGAGTGAAGCTTTATGCTCAATGCTATATTAGGAGTGAAGCTATGTGCTCATTGCTATACGTGGAGTGAAGCTATATGCTCATTGCTATACATGAAGTGAAGCATTATGCTCATTGCTATACATGGAGTCAAGCTCCAGGCTCAATGCTATACAAGGAGTGAAGCTATATGCTCATTGCTATACATGGAGTAAAGCTTTATGCTCATTACTATACATGGAGTGAAGCATTATGTTCAATGCTATACAAGGAGTGAAGCTATATGCTCATTGCTATACACGGAGTAAAGCTTTATGCTCATTACTATACATGGAGTGAAGCATTATGTTCAATGCTAATCGAGGAGAGAAATATTATGCTCTTTGCTATTCATGGAGTGAAGCTTTATGCTCATTCCTATACATGGAGTGAAGCTTTGCGCTCATTGTTATAGATGAAGTGAAGCTTTATGCTCATTGCTATACAAGGAGTGAAGCTTTATGCTCAATGCATTACAAGGAGTGAAGCTATATGCTTATTGCGATACAAGGAGTGACGCTTTATGCTCATTGCTATGCAAGGAGTGAAGCTATGTGCTCATTGCAATACATGGAGTGAAGCTTTATGCTCATTGCTATACATGGAGTGAAGCTTTATGCGCATTGCTATAGTTGGAGTAAAGCTTTTTCTCATTGTTACACATGGAGTGAGGCTTTACGCTCATTCGTTTAAATGGAGTGAAAATTTATGCTCATTGCTATACATGGAGTGAAGTTTTATGCTCATTGCTATACATGGAGTGAAGCTTTATGCCCATAGCTATACATAGAGTTGATAAACACGGAGTGAAGCTACATGCTCGTTGCTTTACATGGAGTGAAGCTTCATGCTCAATGCTATATATGGAGTGATGCTTACTTGGAGTGAAGCTTTATGCTCAATGCTATACAAGAGGGAATATTTATGCTCATTGCTATACATGGATTGAAGCTTTGTACTCAATGGTATACATGAATTGAAGCTTTATGCTCATTGCTATACTTGGAGTGAAGCTGTATGCTCATTACTATACAAGGAGTGATGCTTGATGCCCATTGCAATAGTTGGAGTGATGCTTTTTCTGATTGTTACACATAGAGTTAGGCTTTATACTCATTCATTCACATGGAGTGAAAATTTATGCCCATTGCTATATATGGTGTGAGGCGTAATGCTCGGAGTGAAGCTTTACGCTCATTGCTATACATGGAGTAAAGCTTTATGCTCATTACTATACATAGAGTGAAGCAT
Source organism: Spongilla lacustris (assembly GCA_949361645.1). NCBI lineage: Eukaryota > Metazoa > Porifera > Demospongiae > Spongillida > Spongillidae > Spongilla > Spongilla lacustris. Next base: position 3,437,043 of record OX442436.1, read on the forward strand.
TATGTTCAAGGCTAATCAAGGAGAGAAGCACTATACTCTTTGCTATACATGGAGTTAAGCTTTATGCTCAATCCTATACATGGAGTGAAGCTTTGCGCTCTTTGCTATACATGTAGTGAAGCTTTAAGCTCCTTCCTATACATGTTGTGAAGCTTTGCGCTCATTGTTATACATGGAGTGAAGTTTTATGCTCATTGCTATACATGGAGTGAAGCTTTATGCTCAATGCTTTACCCGGAGTGAAGCTTTATGCTCATTGCTATACATAAATTGAAGCGTTATGCTCATTGCTATACAAGGAGTGAAGCTATATGCTCATTGCTATACAAGGAGTGAAGCGATATGTTCATTGCAGAACATGAAGTGAAGCTTTATGCTCATTACTATATATGGAGTGATGCTTTATGCTCATTGCTATACTAGGAGTGAAGCCATGTGCTCATTGCTATACATGGAGTCAAGCTCCAGGCTCAATGCTATACAAGGAGTGAAGCTATACGCTCATTGCTATACATGGAGTAAAGCTTTATGCTCATTACTATGCATAGAGTGAAGCATTATGTTCAATGCTAATCAAGGAGAGAAGTATTATGCTCTTTGCTATTCATGGAGTGAAGCTTAATGCTCATTCCTATACATGGAATGAAGCTTTGCGCTCATTGTTATGGATGGAGTGAAGCTTTTTGCTCATTGCTATACAAGGAGTGAAGCTTTATGCTCAATGCTTTACAAGGAGTGAAGATATATGCTTATTGCGATACAAGGAGTGAAGCGATATGTTCATTGCTGTACATTGAGGGAAGCATTTCTATACATGGAGTGACACTTTATGCTCATTGCTATGCAAGGAGTGAAGCTATGTGCTCATTGCTGTACATGGAGTGAAGCTTTATGCTCATTGCTATACATGGAGTGAAGCTTTATGCACATTACTATAGTTGGAGTGAAGCTTTTTCTCATTGTTACACATGGAGTGAGGCTTTAAGCTAATTCGTTTAAATAGAGTGAAAATTTATGCTCATTGCTATACATGGAGTGAAGTTTTATGCTCATTGCTATACATGGAGTGAAGCTTTATGCCCTTAGCTATACATGGAGTTGATAAACATGGAGTGAAGCTATATGCTCGTTGCTTTACATGGAGTGAAGCTTCATGCTGAATGCTATACATGGAGTGATGCTTTATGCTCATACCTATATTTGGAGTGAAGCTTTATGCTCAATGCTATACAAGAGGGAATATTTATGCTCATTGCTATACATGGAATGAAGCTTTGTACTCAATGTTATATATGAATTGAAGCTTTATGCTCATTTCTATACTTGGAGTGAAGCTTTATGCTCATTGCTATACTTGGAGTGAAGCTTTATGCTCATTGCTATACATGGAGTGAAGCTTTATGTGCATTGCAATAGTTGGAGTGATGCTTTTTCTCATTGTGTCACATGGAGTTAGGCTTTATGCTCATTCATTTACATGGAGTGAAAATTTATGCCCATTGCTATACCTGGTGTTAGGCGTAATGTTCGGAGAGAAGCTTTATACTCATTGCAATACATGGAGTGAAGTTATATGCGCATTGCTAAACATGGAGTGAAGGATTATGCCAACTGCAATACATAAAGTGATGCTTTATGCTCATATCTATACATGTTGTGAAGCTTGATGCTCAATGCTGTACATGGGGGAAAGTTTATGCGCATTGCTATACATGGAGTGAATTTATATGCTCTATTCTATACATGGAGTGAAGCTTTGTGCTCATTGCTATAAATGGAGTGAAGTAATATGCTCAATGCTATACATGGAGTGAAGCTTTATGCTCATTCCTATACATGAAGTGAAGCTTTGTGCTCATTGCTATACATGGAGTGAAGCTCATGCTCGTTGCGAAACATGGAGTGAAGCTTTATGCTCTATGCTATACAAGGAGTGAAGCTATATGCTAATTGCTATACATCGAGTGAAGCTTTAAACATGAAAAAGCGTCATGCTCATTGCTATACATGGAGTGAAGCTTTATGCTCAATGCCATGCAATAGTGAAGCTATATGCTCATTGCTATACATGGAGTAAAGCTGTAAGCTCAATACTACACATGGAATGAAGCTTTATGCTAAATGCTATACAAGGAGTGAAGCTATATGCTCATTGCTATACATGGAGTGAAGCTTCATGCTGATTACCATACATGAAGTGAAGATTGATGCTCATTCCTTCCTATACATGGAGTGACACTTTGCGCTCATTGTTATACATGGAGTGAAGCTTTATGCTCATTGCTATACATGGAATGAAGCTTTATGCTCAATGTTATACATGAATTGAAGCTTAATACTCAATGCCATACATGGAGTGAAGCATTATTCCCATTGCTATACATGGAGTTGATACACATGGAGTGACGCTATATGCTTAATGCTTTACATCGAGTGAAGCTTTATGCTCATTGCTATACATGAATTTCCGCGTTATGCTCATTGCTATAAGTGGAATGAAGCTTTATGGTTAAGGAGTAAAGCTTTATGCTCATTGCTATACATGTAGTGAAGCTTCATGCTCATTACTATACATGGAGTGAAGATTGATGCTCATTCCTATACATGGAGTGACACTTTGCGCTCATTGTTATACATGGCATGAAGCTTTATGCTCATTGCTATACATGCAGTGAAGCTTTATGCTCAACGCTTTACAACGAGTGAAGCTATATGCTCATTGCTATACAAGGAGTGAAGCGATATGTTGATTGCTGTACATGGAGTGAAGCATTATGCTCATTGCTATACATGGAGTGAAGCTATATGCTCATTGCTATACAAGGAGTGAAGCTATGTGGTCATTGCTATACATGGAGTGAAGCTTTATGCTCATTACTATACATGAAGTAAAGCGTTATGCTCATTGCTATACATGTAGTGAAGCTTTCGGCTTAATGCTATACAAGGAGTGAAGCTTTATGCTCATTACTATACATGGAGTGAAGCGTTATGATCAATGCTATTAAAGGAGTGAAGTATCATGCTCTTTGCTATACATGGAGTGAAGGTTTGCGCTTATTGTTATACATGGAGTGAAGCTTTATGCTCATTGCTATACATGGATTGAAGCTTTATGCTCATTGCTTTACAAGGAGTGAAGCTATATGCTCATTGCTATACATGGTGTGAAGCGATATGTTCATTGCTGTACATGGAGTGAAGCATTATGCTCATTGCTATACATGGAGTCTAGCTCTAGGCTCAATGCTATACAAGGAGTGAAGCTATATGCTCATTGCTATACATGGAGTGCAGCTTTATGCTCATTACCATACATGGAGTGAAGCATTATGTTCAATGCTAATCAAGGAGTGAAGTATTATGCTCTTTGCTATACATGTAGTGAAGATTTATACTCATTCCAATACATGGAGTGAAGGTTTGCGCTCATTGTTATACATGGAGTGAAGCATTGTGCTCATTGCTATACATGGAGTGAAGCTTTATGCTCATTGCTATACATGAATTGAAGCTTTATGCTCATTGTTACACATGGTGTAAAGCTTTAAGCTCATTATTATACATGGAGTGAAGCTTCATGCTCATTGCTACGCATGGGGTGAAGCTTTACGCTCTATCCTGTACATGGAGTGAATCTTTGTGCTCATTGCTATAAATGTAGTGAAGTAATATACTCATTGCTATACATGGAGTGAAGCTTTATACTCTATCCTATACAAGGAGTGAAGCGATATGTTCATTGCTGTAGGTGGAGTGAAGCATTATGCTCATTTCTATACATGGAGTGAAACTTTATGCTTATTGCTATACAAGGAGTGAAGCTATGTGCTCATTGCTATACATGGAGTGTAGCTTAATGCTCATTGCTATACATGAAGAGAAGCGTTATGCTCATTGCTATACATGGAGTGAAGCTTAACGCTCAATGCTATGCATGGAGTGAAGCTTTATGCTCAATGCTTTACAACGAGTGGAGCAATATGCTCATTGCTATACAAGGAGTGAAGCGATATGTTATTGTTGTACATGGAGTGAAGCATTATGCTCATTTCTATACATGGAGTGAAGATTTATGCTCATTGCTATACAAGGAGTGAAGCTATGTGGTCATTGCTATACATGGAGTGAAGCTTTATGCTCATTACTATACATGAAGTGAAGCATTATGCTCATTGCTATACATGGAGTGAAGCTTTAGGCTCAATGCTATACAAGGAGTGAAACTATATGCTCATTGCTATACATGGAGTGAAGCATTATGTACATTGCTATACAAGGGGTAAGGTTTACACTCATAGCTATACATGGATTGAAGCTTTATGCTCAATGTTGTTCATGAATTGAAGCTTTATGCTCATTGCTATACAACGAGTGAAGCTATATGCTCATTTAAATACATGTAGTGAAGTGTTAAGCTCATTACTTTACATGAAGTGAAGCTTTATGCCCATTGCAGTACATGGAGTGAAGCTTTTTCTCATTGTTACACATGGAGTTAGGCTTTATGCACATTCATTTACATGGAGTGAAAATTTATGCCCATTGCTGTACCTGGTGTGAAGCGTAATGCTCGGAGTGAAGCTTTGCACTCATTGCTATAAATGGAGTGAAGTAATATGCTCAGTGCTATACATGGAGTGAAGCTTTATGCTCTTTGCTATGCATGGAGTGAAGCTTTATGCTCATTGCGAAACATGGAGTGAAGCTTTATGCTGTATGCTATACAAGGATTGAAGCTATATGCTCATTGCTATACATCGAGTGAAGCTTTACGCATGAAATGAAGCTATATGCTTATTGCTATACATGGAGTGAAGCTTTAAGTTCAATACTACACATAGAATGAAGCTTTATGCTCAATGCTATACAAGGAGTGAAGCTATATGCACATTGCTATACATGGAGAGAAGCTTCATGCTCATTACTATACATGGAGTGAAGTTTGATGCTCATTCCTATACATGGAGTGACACATTGTGCTCATTGTTATACATGGAGTGAAGCTTTATGCTCATTGTTGTACATGGAGTGAAGCCTTATGCTCAATGTTATTCATGAATTGAAGCTTTATGCTAATTTTCATACATGGAGTGAAGCTTTATGCCCATTGCTATACATGGAGCTGATACAAATGGAGTGAAGCTATATGCTTAATGCTTTACATCGAGTGAAGCTTTAAGCTCATTACTATACATGAATTTCAGCGTTATGCTCATTGCTATAAGTGGAATGAAAGTTTATGGTTATTGCTGTACAAGGAGTGAAGCTTTATGCTCATTGCTATACATGGAGTGAAGCGATATGTTCATTGCTGTACATTGAGGGAAGCATTTTGCTCATTTCTATACATGGAGTGGCGCTTTATGCTCATTGCTATGCAAGGAGTGAAGCTATGTGCTCATTGCTATACATGGAGTGATGCTTTATGCTCATTGCTATACATGGAGTGGAGCTTTATGCACATTACAATAGTTGGAGTGATGCTTTTTCTCATTGTTACACATGGAGTGAGGCTTTATGCTCATTCGTTTAAATGGAGTGAAAATATATGCTCATTGGTATACCTGGTCGGAAGCGTAATGCTCGGAGTGAAGCTTTATGCTCATTGCTATACATGGAGTGAAGTTTTATGCTCATTGCTATACATGGAGTGAAGCTTTATGCCCATTGCTATACATGGAGTTGATAAACATGGAGTGAAGCTATATGCTCGTTGCTTTACATGGAGTGAAGCTTCATGCTCAATGCTATACATGGAGTGATGCTTTATGCTCATACCTATACTTGGAGTGAAGCTTTATACTCAATGCTATACAAGAGGGAATATTTATGCTCATTGCTGTACATGGATTGAAGCTTTGTACTCAATGTTATACATGAATTGAAGCTTTATGCTCATTGCTATACATGGAGTGAAGCTATATGCTCATTACTATACATGGAGTGATGCTTGATGCCCATTGCAATAGTTGGAGTGAAGCATTTTCTCTTTGTTACACATGGAGTTAGGCTTTATGCTCATTCATTTACATGGAGTGAAAATTTATGCCCATTGCTATACCTGGTGTGAGGCGTAATGCTCGGAATGAAGCTTTATGCTCATTGCAATACATGGAGTGAAGTTATATGCGCATTGCTATACATGGAGTGAAGGATTATGACAACTGCAATACATAAAGTGATGCTTTATGCTCATACCTATATATGTAGTGAAGCTTTATGCTCAATGCAATACAAGGGGGAAAGTTTATGCGCATTGCTATACATGGAGTGAAGCTATATGCTCTATCCTATACATGGAGTGAACATTTGTGCTCATTGCTATAAATGGAGTGAAGTAATATGCTCAATGCTATACATGGAGTGAAGCTTTATGCTCTATGCTATACAAGGAGTGAAGCTATATGCTCATTGCTATACATCGAGTGAAGCTTTATACATGAAATGAAGCGTCATGCTCATTGCTATACATGGAGTGAAGCTTTATGCTCAATGCCATACAAGGAGTGAAGCTATATGCTCATTGCTATACATGGAGTGAAGCTTTAAGCTCAATTATTCACAATACATGTAGTATCATTAAAATCAGTAGTGTAATGACAGCACTGATGTATTCTCTTCAAGAAATAATCATCGATTCTTCCATAGAGGTGCGGGTGTGGTATCAGAATCCAATTGAAAAGTAGGTTCCCATCCATACATTCTCTATGGGAAAATCTGACTATCTGATCACTAAGGTGTTAATTAGGACTTAGAAACAACTGCACACATGAAATTGGTTGAAAGCCACTTGGGGATCAATGGTAGCAATATCCTGAAGCACTTGAAGGCTTCAACCGATTGGTGGAAATGATTTGGTGCTGTGGATATAGTCAGGAAGAGTGAGAGGCTTTCATTGTGTCCCAGGAACATAGTAGTGTCAAACCCAAAGAACACCTCACTAATGCGCTGATTGATGAAGATACCTAAAGAAGGACACAAGTCCTGAATGATGGAGAGGGCCCTGAGCAGTGATGACCTAGTCCCAGCTAAAACCCCATCCACCTCGAATGAATTCATTCTGCCACAGTGATGTTGGAAAACAAGTGGGTCGTTAAATTCCTTTCCTCGTAATGGCTATTTATCCTTGCAGAACATAATGTTTATTTCAATTAATTTCAAAGTATGGTCTATATCAGGGACCCGCAATGGCCTTCATCTAGGACCAATGCCTGGAGAATAAAGATTACACTTGAGCGTGAATTTCAAAATACATGTACATCACTTTGAACCTGATAAAATCTATTAATGATTTATTAACTAGTAATAACTTAATTATTGAAAGTCGTTATTATGAATTTAATGATATTACATGTATTGTGACTATCTCAGTGTAGAAATAACACTTATGGTTTAACATGGTTTATCATAAACCATTCTAAGGTAAATTAAATCTAATACACTCAGACATACTTCCCATTTGGTACTAGATTTACTAACTAGTAATGGTTTAATTATTGAAAGTCGTTATTATAATTATAATGATACTACATGCATTGTGAATATCTCAGTGTAGAAGTAACACTTATGGTTTAACATGGTTTATCATAAACCATTCAATGGTAAATTAAATCTAATACACTCAGACATACTTCCCATATGGTACTAGATTTACTAACTAGTAATGGTTTATATATTGAAAGCCGTTTATATGATTTTAATGATATTACAAGCATTGTGAATATCTCAGTGTACAAATAACACTTATGGTTTAACATGGTTTATCATAAACCATTCTATGGTTAATTAAGTCTAATACACTCAGACATACTTCCCATTTGGTACTAGATTTACTAACTAGTAATTGAAAGTCGTTATTATGATTATAATGATACTACATGCATTGTGAATATCTCAGTGTAGAAGTAAAACTTATGGTTTAACATGGTTAATCATAAACCATTCAATGGGAAATTAAATCTAATATACTCAGACATACTTCCCATATGGTACTAGATTTACGAACTAGTAATGGTTTAATTATTGAAAGTCCTTATTATAATTATAATGATACTACATGCATTGTGAATATCTCAGTGTAGAAGTAACACTTATGGTTTAACATGGTTTATCATAAACCATTCAATCGTAAATTAAATCTAATACACTCAGACATACTTCCCATATGGTACTAGATTTACTAATTAGTAATGATTTAATTATAGAAAGTCGTTATTATGATTTTAATGATATTACAAGCATTGTTAATATCTCAGTGTAGAAATAACACTTATGGTTTAACATGGTTTATCATCAACCATTCAATGGTAAATTAAATCTAATACACTCAGACATCCTTCCCATATGGTACTAGATTTATTAACTAGTAATAACTTCATTATTGAAATTCGTTATTATGATTTTAATGATATTACATGTATTGTGACTATCTCAGTGTAGAAATAACACTTATGGTTTAACATGGTTTATGATAAACCATTCAATGGTAAATTAAATCTAATACACTCAGACATACTTCCCATATGGTACTAGATTTACTAACTAGTAATGGTTTAATTATTGAAAGTCGTTATTATGATTATAATGATACTTCATGCATTCTAATATCTCAGTGCAGAAGTAACACTTATGGTTTAACATGGTTTATCATAAACTATTCAATGGTAAATTAAATCTAATACACTCAGACATACTTCCCATATGGTACTAGATTTACTAACTGGTAATGGTTTAATTATTGAAAGTCGTTATTATGATTTTAATGATATTACATGCACTGTGAATATCTCAGTGTAGAAATAACACTTATGGTTTAACATGGTTTATCATTAACCATTCAATGGTAAATTAAATCTAATACACTCAGACATCCTTCCCATATGGTACTAGATTTATTATCTAGTAATAACTTAATTATTGAAAGTCTTATTATGATTTTAATGATACTACATGCATTGTGAATATCTCAGTGTAGAAATAACACTTATGGTTTAACATGGTTTATCATAAAGCATTCAATGGTAAATTAAACCTAATACACTCAGACATCCTTCCCATATGGTACTAGATTTACTAACTAGTAATGGTTTAATTATTGAAAGTCGTTATTATGATTATAATGATACTACATGCATTGTGAATATCTCAGTGTAGAAGTAACACTTATGGTTTAACATGGTTTATCATAAACCATTCAACGGTAAATTAAATCTAATACACTCAGAAATACTTCCCGAATGGTATCAGATTTACTAACTAGTAATGGTTTAATTATTGAATGTCGTTATTATGATTTTAATGATAATACAAGCATTGTGAATATCTCAGCCTGGAAATAACATAACATGGTTTATCATAAACCATTCAATGGTAAATTAAATGTAACACACTTAGACATACTTCCCATATGGTACTAGATTTACTAACTAGTAATTGAAAGTCGTTATTATGATTTCAATGATAATACAAACATTGTGAATATCTCAGTGTAGAAATAACACTTATGGTTTAACATGCATGGTTTATCATAAACCATTCAATGGTAAATTAAATGTAACACACTTAGACATACTTCCCATATGGTACTAGATTTACTAACTAGTAATAACTTAATTATTGAAAGTAGTTTTTATGATTTTAATGATATTACATGTATTGTGAATATCTCAGTGTAGATGTAACATTTATGGTTTAACATGGTTTATCATAAACCATTCAAAGGTAAGTTAAATCTAATACACTCAGACATCCTTCCCATATGTTACTAGATTTATTAACTAGTAATAACTTAATTATTGAAAGTCGTTATTATGATTTTAATGATATTACATGTATTGTGACTATCTCAGTGTAGAAATAACACATGGTTTAACATGGTTTATCATAAACCATTCAATGGTAAATTAAATCTAATACACTCAGACACACTTCCCATATGGTACTAGATTTACTCACTAGTAATGGTTTAATTATTGAAAGTCGTTATTATGATTATAATGATACTACATGTTTTGTGAATATCTCAGTGTAGAAATAACACTTATGGTTTAACATGGTTTATCATAAACCATTCAATGGTAAATTAAATCTAATACACTCAGACATACTTCCCATATGGTACAAGATTTACTAACTAGTAATGGTTTAATTATTGAAAGTCGTTGTTATGATTTTAATGATATTACAGGCATTGTGAATATCTCAGCCTGGAAATAACACATGGTTTAACATGGTTTATCATAAACCATTCAATGGTAAGTTAAATCTAACACACTTAGACATACTTCCCATATGATGCTAGAATTACTAACTAGTAATGGTTTACTTATTGAAAGTCGTTATTATGATTTTAATGATATTACAGGCATTGTGAATATCTCAGCCTGGAAATAACACATGGTTTAACATGGTTTATCATAAACCATTCAATGGTAAATTAAATCTAACACACTCAGACATACTTCCCATATGATGCTAGAATTACTACCTAGTAATGGTTTAATTATTGAAAGTCGTTATTATGATTTTAATGATAATACAAGCATTGTGAATATCTCAGCCTGGAAATAACATAACATGGTTTATCATAAACCATTCAAAGGTAAATTAAATCTAATACACTCAGATATACTTCCCTTATGGTACTAGATTTACTAACTAGTAATGGTTTAATTATTGATAGTCGTTATTATGATTTTAATGATATTACAAGCATTGTGAATATCTCAGTCAGTGTAGAAGTAACACTTATCGTTTTTACATGGTTTATCATAAACCATTCAATGGTAAATTAAATCTAATACACTCAGCCATACTTCCCATATGGTATTAAATTTACTAACTAGTAGTGGTTTAATTATTAAAAGTCGTTTTTAGGATTTTAATGATATTACAGGTATTGTGAACATCTCAGTGTAGAAGTAACACTTATGGTTTAACATGGTTTATCATAAACCATTCAATGGTACATTAAATCTAATTCACTCAGACATTGTTCCCATATGGTATTAGATTTATTAACTAGTAATGGTTTAATTATTGAAAGTCGTTATTATGATTATAATGATAATACATGCATTATGAATATCTCAGTGTAGAAATAACACTTATGGTTTAACATGGTTTATCATAAACCATTCAAATGTAACACACTTAGACATACTTCCCATATGGTACTAGATTTACTAACTAGTAATGGTATAATTATTGAAAATCGTTATTATGATTTTAATGATATTACATGCATTGTGAATATCTCAGTGTAGAAATAACACTTATGGTTTAACATGGTTTATCATAAACCATTCAATGGTAAATTAAATCTAATACACTCAGACATCCTTCTGATATGGTACTAGATTTATTAACTAGTAATAACTTAATTATTGAAAGTCGTTATTATGATTTTAATGATATTACATGTATTGTGAATATCTCAGTGTAGAAATAACACTTATGGTTTAACATGGTTTATCATTAACCATTCAATGGTAAATTAAATCTAACACACTCAGACATACTTTTCGTATGGTAATAGAATTACTAACTGGTAATGGTTTAATTATTGAAAGTCGTTATTATGATTTTAATGATAATACAAGCATTGTGAATATCTCAGCCTGGAAATAACATAACATGGTTTATCATAAACCATTCAATGGTAAATTAATACACTCAGATATACTTCCCTTATGGTACTAGATTTACTAACTAGTAATGGTTTATTTATTGAAAGTCACAACAAAACCAACAAACAAACACATACAACACAATGACAACAAGGACACCCACCACATTGAACAATCCCCCACCACTAATGTCCCTCAGATTCGGACCGTCACCACTGATGTCCCTCAACGTACACCAAACTCCACTACCAACTGCCTACAGGGCTCCCCCAAGCAAATCAAACTTCCTGTACTACCACACAACAGCTTCATACCCGCACACCACACCGACCCTCCAACACACTCATTCTTTTTAGAACCCCTCTACCCAAATCATACAAAGACACACAATGGCGTAGAGGGATACCAAAAGAGACCAACACAAGTTGGCCCCTCCCTCTTAAATTATAACGACCTCTAATAATTAAACCATTACTAGTTAGTAAATCTAGATCCATATGGACAGTATGTCTGAGTGTATTAGATTTAATTTACCATTGAATGGTTTATGATAATCCATGTTAAACCATAAGTGTTATTTCCAGGCTGAGATATTCACTATACTTGTAGTATCATCAAAATCATAATAACGACCTCTAATAGTTAAACCATTACTAGTTAGTAAATCTAGATTCATATGGACAGTATGTCTGAGTGTATTAGATTTAATTTACCATTGAATGGTTTATGATAAACCATGTTAAACCATAAGTGATATTTCCAGGCTGAGATATTCACAATACATGTAGTATCATTAAAATCATAATGACGACCAATAATAATTAAACCATTACTAGTTAGTAAATCTAGATCCATATGGACAGTATGTCTGAGTGTATTAGATTTAATTTACCATTGAATGGTTTATGATAAACCATCTTAAACCATAAGTGTTATTTCCAGGCTGAGATATTCACAATACATGTAGTATCATTAAAATCACAATGACGACCAATAATAATTAAACCATTACTAGTTAGTAAATCTAGATCCATATGGAAAGTGTGTCTGAGTGTATTAGATTTAATTTACCATTGAATGGTTTATAATAAACCATGTTAAACCATAAGTGTTATTTCCAGGCTGAGATATTCACAATACATGTAGTATCATTAAAATCATAATGACGACCAATAATAATTAAACCATTACTAGTTAGTACATCTAGATCCATATGGAAAGTGTGTCTGAGTGTATTAGATTTAATTAACCATTGAATGGTTTATGATAAACCATGTTAACCATAAGTGTTATTTCCAGGCTGAGATATTCACAATACATGTAGTATCATCAAAATCATAATAACGACCTCTAATGATTAAACCATTACTAGTTAGTAAATCAAGATTCATATGGACAGTATGTCTGAGTGTATTAGATTTAATTTACCATTGAATGGTTTATGATAAACCATCTTAAACCATAAGTGTTATTTCCAGGCTGAGATATTCATAATACATGTAGTATCATCAAAATCATAATGACGACCAATAATAATTAAACCATTAATAGTTAGTAAATCTAGATCCATATGGAAAGTGTGTCTGAGTGTATCAGATTTAATTTACCATTGAATAATTTATGATAAACCATGTTTAACCATAAGTGCTATTTCCAGGCTGAGATATTCACAATACATGTAGTATCATCAAAATCATAATGACGAGTTTTAATAATTAAGCCATTACTAGTTAGTAAATCTAGATCCATATGGACAGTATGTCTGAGTGTATTAGATTTAATTTACCATTGAATGGTTTATGATAAACCATGTTAAACCATAAGTGTTATTTCCAGGATTAGATATTCACAATACATGTAGTATCATTAAAATCATAATGACGACTTTTAATAATTAAACCATTACTAGTTAGTAAATCTAGATTCATATGGACAGTATGTCTGAGTGTATTAGATTTAATTTACCATTGAATGGTTTATGATAAACCATGTTAAACCAGAAGTGTCATTACCAGGCTGAGATATTTCCAATACATGTAGTATCATTAAAATCATAATGACGACCAATAATAATTAAACCATTACTAGTTAGTAAATCTAGATCCATATGGAAAGTTTGTCTGAGTGTATTAGATTTAATTTACCATTGAATGGTTTATGATAAACCATGTTTAACCATAAGTGTTATTTCCAGGCTGAGATATTCACAATACTTGTAGTATCATCAAAATCATAATAACGACCTCTTATAATTAAACCATTAGTAGTTAGTAAATCTAGATCCATATGGACAGTATGTCTGAGTGTATTAGATTTAATTTACCATTGAATGGTTTATGATAAACCATGTTAAACCATAAGTGTTATTTCCAGGCTGAGATATTCACAATACATGTAGTATCATTAAAATCATAATGACGACCAATAATAATTAAACCATTACTAGTTAGTAAATCTAGATCCATACGGAAAGTGTGTCTGAGTGTATTAGATTTAATTTACCATTGAATGGTTTATGATAAACCATGTTAAACCTTAAGTGTTATTTATACACTGAGATATTCACAATACTTGTAGTATCATCAAAATCATAACAACGACCTCTAATAATTAAACCATTACTAGTTAGTAAATCTAGATTCATATGGACAGTATGTCTGAGTGTATTAGATTTAATTAACCATTGAATGGTTTATGATAAACCATGTTAAACCATAACTGTTATTTCCAGGCTGAGATATTCACAATACATGTAGTATCATTAAAATCATAATGACGACCAATAATAATTAAACCATTACTAGTTAGTAAATCTAGATCCATATGGACAGTATGTCTGAGTGTATTAGATTTAATTTACCATTGAATGGTTTATGATAAACCATGTTAAACCATAAGTGTTATTTATACACTGAGATATTCACAATACTTGTAGTATCATCAAAATCATAACAACGACCTCTAATAATTAAACCATTACTAGTTAGTAAATCTAGATTCATATGGACAGTATGTCTGAGTGTATTAGATTTAATTAACCATTGAATGGTTTATGATAAACCATGTTAAACCATAAGTGTTATTTCCAGGCTGAGATATTCACAATACATGTAGTATCATTAAAATCATAATGACGACCAATAATAATTAAACCATTACTAGTTAGTAAATCTAGATCCATATGGACAGTATGTCTGAGTGTATTAGATTTAATTTACCATTGAATGGTTTATGATAAACCATGTTAAACCATAAGTGTTATTTCCAGGCCGAGATAATCACAATACATGTAGTATCATTAAAATCATAAGGACGACTTTTTATAATTAAACCATTACTAGTTAGTAAATCTAGATTCATATGGACAGTATGTCTGAGTGTATTAGATTTAATTTACCATTGAATGGTTTATGATAAACCATGTTAAACCATAAGTGTTATTTCCAGGCTGAGATATTCACAATACATGTAGTATCATTAAAATCATAATGACGACCAATTATAATTAAACCATTACTAGTTAGTAAATTTAGATCCATATGGACAGTATGTCTGAGTGTATTAGATTTAATTTACCATTGAATGGTTTATGATAAACCATGTTAAACCATAAGTGTTATTTCCAGGCTGCGATATTCACAATACAAGTAGTATCATTAAAATCACAATGACGGGTTTTAATAATTAAGCCATTAGTAGTTAGTAAATCTAGATCCATATGGACAGTATGTCTGTGTGTATTAGATTTAATTAACCATTGAATGATTCATGATAAACCATGTCAAACCATAAGTGTTATATTCAGTCTGAGATAATCACAATACATGTAGTATCATTAAAATCATAATAACGACCTCTAATTAAACCATTACTAGTTAGTAAATCTAGATCCATATGGACAGTATGTCAGAGTGTATTAGATTTAATTTACCATTGAATGGTTTATGATAAACCATGTTAAACCATAAGTGTTATTTCCAGGCTGAGATATTAACAATACATGTAGTATCCTCAAAATCATAATAACTACCTTTAAGAATTAAACCACTACTTGTTAGTAAATCTAGTTTCATGTGGATAGTATGTCTGAGTCTATTAGATTTAATTTACCATTGAATGGTTTATGATAAACCATGTTAAACCATAAGTGATATTTCCAGGCTGAGATATTCACAATACATGTAGTATCATTAAAATCATAAGGACGACTTTTAATAATTAAACCATTACTAGATTGTAAATCTAGATCCATATGGACAGTATGTCTGAGTGTATTAGATTTAATTTACCATTGAATGGTTTATGATAAACCATGTTAAACCATACATGTTATTTCCAGGCTGAGATATTCACAATACATGTAGTATCATCAAAATCATAATTACGAGTTTTAATAATTAAGTCATTACTAGTTAGTAAATCTAGATCCATATGGACAGTATGTCTGAGTGTATTAGATTTAATTTACCATTGAATGGTTTATGAAAAACCATGTTAAACCATAAGTGTTATTTCCAGGCTGAGATATTCACAATACATGTAGTATCATTAAAATCATATTGACGAGTTTTAATAATTAAACCATTACTAGTTAGTAAATCTAGATTCATATGGACAGTATGCATATCTGAGTGTATTAGATTAAATTTACCATTGAATGGTTTATGAAAAACCATGTTAAACCATAAGTGTTATTTCCAGGCTGAGATATTCACAATACATGTAGTATCATCAAAATCATAATAACGACCTCTAGTAAATAAACCATTTCTAGTTATTAAATCTAGATTCATATGCACAGTATGTATGAGTGTATTGGATTTAATTTACCATTGAATAGTTTATGATAAACCATGTTAAAGCATAAGTGTTATTTCTAGGCTGAGATATTCACAATACGTGTAGTATCATCAAAATCATAATAACGACCTTTAATAATTAAATCACTACTTGTTAGTAAATGTAGTTCAATGTGGACAGTATGTCTGAGTTTATTAAATTTAATTTACCATTAAATGGTTTATGATAAACCATGTTAAACCATAAGTGTTATTTCCAGGCTGAGATATTCACAATACATGTAGTATCATCAAAATCATAATGACGACTTTTAATAATTAAACCATTACTAGTTAGTAAATCTAGATCCATGTGGACAGTATGTCTGAGTGTATTAGATTTAATTTACCATTGAATGGTTAATGATAATTCATGTTAAACCATAAGTGTTATTTCCAGGCTGAGATATTCACAATACATGTAGTATCATTAAAATCATAATAACGACTATAAATATTTAAACACTTCCTACTTAGTAAATCTAGATCCATACGCACAGTATGTCTGAGTGTATTTGAAATATATTTACCATTGAATGGTTTATGATAAACCATGTTAAACCATTAGTGTTTTTTCCAGACTGAGATATTCACAATACGTGTAGTATCATCAAAATCATAATAACGACCTTTAATAATTAAACCATTACTAGTTAGTAAATCTAGATCCATATGGATAGTATGTCTGAGTGTATTAGATTTAATTTACCGTTGTATGGTTTATGATAAACCATGTTAAACCATAAGTGTTATTTCCTGGCTGAGATTTTCACAATTTATGTAGTATCATTAAAATCATAATGACGACTTTTAATAATTAACCCATTACTAGTTAATAAATCAATATCCATATGGACAGCATGTCTGAGTGTATTAGAATTAATTTACCATTGAATGGTTTATGATAAACCATGTTAAACCATAAGTGTTAATTGCTGAGATATTCACAATACATGTAGTATTATCAAAATCATAATGACGACTTTTAATAATTAAACCATTACTAGTTAGTAAATCTAGATCCATATGGATAGTATGTCTGAGTGTATTAGATTTAATTTACCATTGTATTGTCGCAATACATGTAGTATCATCAAAATCATAATGACGACTTTTAATAATTAAACCATTACTAGTTAGTAAATCTAGATCCATATGGACAGTATGTCTGAGTGTATTACATTTAATTTACCATTGAATGGTTTATTTTAAACCATGTTATACCTTAAGTGTCATTTCCAGGCTGAGATATTCACAATGCATGTAGTATCATTAAAATCATAATGACGACTATAGATAATTAAACCATTGCTAGTTAGTAAATCTGGATCCATATGCACAGTATGTCTGAGTGTATTAGAAATATATTTACCATTGAATGGTTAATGATAAACCATGTTAAACCATAAGTGTTATTTCCAGGCTGAGATATTCACAATACATGTAGTATCATTAAAATCATAATGACGACCTCTAATAATTAAACCATTACTAGTTATTAAATCTAGATCCATATAGATAGCATGTCTGAGTGTATTGGTTTTAATTTACCATTGAATGGTTTATGATAAACCACGTTAAACCATTTTTGTTTTTTCCAGGTGTTGTAATACGAGCACTGACTTAATTATCAAAACTGCGCATGCGCTAAATACATACGTGCATAATAGATGCGTACACTTACAATAAACATATACTTTATATCACAACTGTCTCTCTAAGTCAGTAATAGTCAGGTGGTCGTATCGTGGTGCCGGTTCGGGAACGGGTAGCAATGGGACTACGTATAAACATTGGATTAGCGATGTTATCTGCTTGTGGTGACTCGGGTTGATTTACGCTGTCATTTCTTTTTGTTTGCTGTGGCACAGGCTGCTCAACATTTTGCTTATCACACATTCTCTCTGGAACTGGGGTTAGATGACACTTGTTCCGTCGCAGATCTCCTGCAGGGGTATCCAAAATATAAGACCTCGGTGTCTCAGCAAGACCTTTAACTTCAGCTCGAGTACTACTGTTTCTGCTATCACTTATTCATACTTGTTGACCAATCTCAATATCTGGTCTCTGACGTACAGCATGTGCTTGATTATAGTTTTCTGCTTGTTTCATTTTGTATCTTTGACTCTGTCTTTTGAAGTGTTGTATATAGTCCCATTTGGGCATTAGAACCTTGAGATACTGTGGTAAAGTGGTGCGCAATTTGCGTCCCATCAGTAGTTCAGCAGGACTCAGCCCACACCAGGGCAATGGAGTAGTTCTGTAGTTCAACAAGGATATAGCCATGTCACGTTTGGCTGTTTGAACAGTTCTCTCTGCCTGCCCGTTGCTTTGCGGGTAATAAGTTCCCAGCAACAAATTTTTGGGCAAGATTCCTGCCAAGAACTTGCCCAGAACTTGCCAAGAACTTGCCAAGAATTTGCCAAGAACTTGCCAAGATCTGGCCAAGACCTTGCCCAGGATGCCAAGATTATGCCGGCCAAGTTCTCGCCAAGATCCGGCCAAGTTCTCGCCAAGATCTGGCCAAGACCTTGCCTAAGATCTTATCCAAGATGATCCCAAGATATGATGACAAGATCTTGGCCAAGATGTTATAATATAATAAATTATATGAAGTTAACTGATTGAATGAAGCACATTTTTAACAGCACATGCATGAAATGGGTGGTGTTATACAATATGAGTGTTCGATCTGCATTTGTAATGCCCAAGGCCAGCAGGAATATAGACTGACATTAGCTAATAGAACAGTGCATACAAATCATAATGTGGCACACATTAAAACATTTTATATTTTACACGTAAATTTAGGGAATTACACAATTTTTAAAAACAAAATGGTAACTGACCTAAACTACCTCACATGACAGCTTAACAATTCAAAGAAAAAACTCATCTAAATAACTGTCCAGTTTCATAGTGCCCAATATGAAAGCAGCAATCCCTATTGAACGGCAACTGACACTTCCTGAAGCAGAAAGAAAAATGAGCATCAGCATGAAAGGATTTATTTCACTTACATGTACTTTATTTGTTCAGCTTTTTACGCTTGTAAACGACACTTTTGATTAGTGAATCACTGATTTTTTCAGCACCAATTCAGCCACTGTTCCTTTCCCCAACTTTTCTGTCTGTTAGGGAAATTAAATAGATGGCCATGGAAGATCAATAATATAACCTGTATTAATATATATAGAATTGCACCTTCAATGAGCTTCACTCTAGCTGGTGACATATGTGGGGTTTTTTTTGGCTGCATGCTGCTGCTGCTGGCTTTAGTTAACTCCTTATAGCAGCCTCTACTTGGGCGAACATAGCATCCAGTAAGACCAGAGTTAAGTTGATCTTCAAAAGTTTGATTCACACCACTTTTCTGTTCAGATAAAATACATGTAAATATGTGCATCATGCAATACACTTACAGATACGATGAGGCTCTCATTCAGGTTACCTGCTGAATGTTACAAACATAGTTATAGAAGCATTATACATGTACTACTCAATATGTGATGTGCATGCGGTTTTGAGCAAACCTTCATCCTCTGCAGGATCTGGAAAATTACACTCCCTACTGTATGAAATGAATCTCCAAAAGGCAATAAATCGTCTCAGCCTTATTTTGCAAGATCCTGCATGATAAAATCCTTCTGCATGTACCTAAATATTACATGCATATATATACATGTATATACATTCATACATTAAACAAACATCAAAACAGTTTTATACCTCTAGCTCAATTTTGTGTTTTCATATTTTGAGATGGTTGCTGTTTATAACAAAAAAAAAGAAATAATATGACTAAATGTGAGTTGCTTATACTGATGTTTGCAATATGCGTAGATTGGAATGGGTTTTTATTATAAGTAATGTAGCTAGGTATTAATAATAATCCCTTACTATTATTTATATCACTGCCGCAGTCCACTTTCTTGCTTAGTAGCTTCTGTGCAAAATAATAATAGATTACACTGTACATGTATGTATTTAAAAAAAAAACATTAAATGATTTTTTTAATCTATCATACCTCACTTCTGCATTCAATTGTTGGTGTCTTCTGAATTGATTCTCCCCGGCTTTCCCTCTCTTTTCCTTTTCCACACTTCTATTATCATGTTGATAGTATATTGTACATTAATGATTGTACACCAAGAGAAATAAATACCTCTTCATCATTTTCACTGAGTGATTTCCATACTTAAGCTTTTCACAACTGTATCAGAGGATGAGAACATAGTCTTGCAAGTGTATTGATGTTTTGCAAAACAAATCACTATACACAGTTGGGTACACGTATTGCTTGATACCTCTTTTTTCACTTTGATATATAATAAGGGGTGGCGTAAAAAAAAAGCGCATACATATGCACGTATCTACACTTTTATCCATAGCCATGCCTGATTCAAGCATAACGATTTTAGCAAACTAAAAAAAGTGACCAACGTACGTACATGTATATGTACACGATCGCGATCTCTCAACAGTTGATCGATCGATCGCGTACGCATCCATGTATGCCCAAATCATAGATGGAGCCCAAACGTTTTTATATCTACACATGTTTGATCTAGCAGTATACTAGCTATAACAGCGCTAGCGTTGCTAACACTACATGTAAAAATTAAAATAATTCGCGTGCCCGCATTACTACTAGCCCAAAATTTTTAAGTCTGGCTGTCCCAAACTAAAGATCATCCTTCGGTAGATTGGCCTCTATGACCTATATATAGCCAGCTATGTATATGCACGTTACAACTATACGTGTTTATCATTACACCATTGTAAAGTATCCCCGGTTGATCCAACGTATGGGGTATCTTTATTTAAACAAGAACACTTACAAGTTTAAGGCGTTTTGTCTTCATTTTCAAGCAGTACATTGCCCTTGTGGTATCTAGCGTATAAATTTTTTGGCGCCACGAGCAGATCACGTGCACGTTTTAACCGTTAATTGGAGAGAATTTTTTTTAACATTTGAGCAATCCAATTTGTCAGTGTTAACGTTATGTCCCAACTACCCAAGCTTGATTTATAGCAAATGCAGCAGTGGATATGTCCTTCGTAAAAGTATCTGATTATTTCAGTAGTAACCATCAAATGCAAGTCATCAAACATATCCCTATAATCAAACATTCTACAACGGATCATGATATATAATATTTGATCTACCAAAAGTTTTTGTATTCACAGATAAGAGTTGTACTTTCATGTGTTACTTTTGCTTACACAAATGTCTACACATTCAATTGATGTAATTGTGTATCAGCTATAGCCTGGTCTAATCGATATTACATCATAAATTGAATCCAGCTATACACACATTATGTATTCGTTTACTTCATTGAACTTTCATATATTAAAATGAACATAATTTATTTTTGGTGACTTCTTGGCCTCCTGGCAGGATCTTGGCAGGATCTTGTCCATCTGGCCAAGATCCTGCCAGGAGGCCAAGAATCTTGGCCAAGAACTTCTTGCTGGGAAGGACTGCTTGTAACATGCTGAAATCCGAAGCTGCGAGAAAAATCCTTCATTTCTGCAGCAGAAAACTGGGGGCCATTATCACTTACTAGAGTCTCTGGAATACCATACCTGGAAAATATATTTTTCATTGCCTCTACCACTGCACATGAAGCTGTTGAAGTTAACTTGACAACTTCGAAATAACGAGAAAAATAGTCCACAACAACTAAATAGTTCATTCTGTTCAGTTCAAACAAATCAGCTCCCAACCTCTGCCAAGGATAATCAGGAGAGTCTAAAGCAATCATTGGTTCTTTATAGTGTCTGGTTTGTTTAACACATGTGTGACATTGTTTTACCATGGTTTCAATATCTGTTGTTAGGCCAGGCCACCACACAGCTGACAATGCCCTGAGACGGCAACGCTCAATTCCCTGATGACCTTGGTGAATCTTCTCTAATGTATGCACCTGTAATTGCTTGGGAACAACTATTCTATCACCAAACAAAAGAAGTCCTTTGTTGACTGTCAGTTTTCCTTGATGTTGCCAATACGGTTTTACCTCTGGTTTCAGTTGGTGTTTATCAGGCCAGCCAGATGAACAATAACTAACCAATGTCATCACAGTGGTGTCTTGGCCTTGAGCGACTCTATATTTATCAATCACTTCTTCACTACCAGGTAGGCTAGAACACACAACAGCTACCAACCTTTCTACGTCCTCTTGAGGGCATACAGCTGATTTGTGAGGTGTAGATGTTGGAGCCCTCGATAATGTATCAGCTATATACATCAGCTTCCCAGGAACATGGTGAATGGAAAAGTCAAATCTCATCAACCGAAGTCTAAACCTAAGTACTCTAGGTGGTAGGTTATCAAACAACTTGGTGCTCAACAGGGGTACTAAGGGTTTATGATCAGTTTCAATAGCAAATCGTCTGCCAAGGACATGGTCTGAAAATTTTTCACATGCCCATGTAATAGCAAGGGCTTCCTTTTCTATCTGGGCATAATGGGTTTCAGCTTCTAACAATGACCGTGATGCATTAGAAACAGGTTTCCAGTCATGGCCCCTTTTTTTAAGAAGAACTGCGCCCAACCCATAGGAAGATGCATCCGCTGAAATAAGAATTTCTACATTTGGGTCATAAAATGCAAGGACCGTAGGCTGACATAGCTCAGCCTTAATAGAGGAGAACGATTCCTCTTGTGCAGGACCCCAAATCCAAGCCGACTTTACACTTAGTAACTCCCTAAGTGGTTGAGAAATTTGGGCAAGGTTTTGAGAGAATTTTCCAAGCTGGTTAACCATACCCATAAATCTCCTTAGTTCAGATATATTTGTTGGTGGTCTCATTGCATGTATAGCTGCTGTTTTATCTAGATCAGCCCTGATTCCTTCTTGGTCCACAACATGACCTAAATACTTCACCTTATCGGCCCCAAAAACACATTTCTCTTTATTCAACGTTAGCCCTGCATTCTGCATACGTCCAAAAACTGCATACAGTCGCTTGTCATGTTCTTCTTGATTTTGTCCATAAACTAAAACATCATCAGCTAAACATAACACCCCCTCAAGACCTTCTAGCATGTTGCACATTCGTTTCTGAAAGTGCTCTGGGGCACTGGAGATGCCAAACGGCAATTTATTGAAACTGAATCGTCCAAAAGGAGTAATAAATGTAGTCAATTTGCGAGAAGCTTCAGAAAGTGGGATTTGCCAAAAGCCTGACATAGCATCTAGTTTGCTGAATACCTTAGCTCCTTTTAATTGGGCAAGAGTTTCATCTACCCTAGGAAGAGGGTATATTTCTCTCTGGACACTCTTATTCAGATGTGTGAGATCCACACAAATCCTGATCTTACCATTGGCTTTTGGTATGACCACCATTCCTGAACACCAAGCAGTGGGTTCATCTATTTTGGATATAATCCCCTCAGATTCCATTCGTTCTATTTCTTTACAAACTGGCTCTCGAAGGGATATTGGGACCCTTCTTGGCACACATAAAGCCAATGGCTTGGCATCAGGGCAGAGCTTAATTTCATACGGATCTTTGAGATTTCCCAAACCCTTGAACAATGCTGGAAATTTCTGGACTATCACTGACCCCCTGTCCTCTTCCACTGCATCCATTCTAGTCATTAGGTTCAGAGCTTTAACAGCAGGTAAACCTAACAAACAATTCCTCAAATCTTTAATGACATAAATTGTCTGCTTCACTGAGGTACCTTTATAGGCAAGGACACCAACAAACTGCCCTACAACAGGCAAAGGTTCATGCGCAGGTCCATATAGGGTCTTCAATGGGACCTGTAATCGTGGTCGTTTACTTTGTATCCATACATTTTCAGACACTGCAGTTACTTCCGCTCCAGTATCTATTTGAAATGATACCTCTTTGTTCCCCAAGGTCAGATTTACGAACCATGATCTAGAGTCCTCCTCCCCTAATGTGTTTAAGAAGGCTGTGCTTAAGCTGTTATCCTCCTGGTCACCTACAAGGGTGGTGGGTATGCTCCGAGACTTACAACAGGATTGGAAATGCCCTCTCTTGTGGCAATGATAACACACAGCATTGAACGCTGGGCACTTGCCTCTTCTATGTTTCCTACCACAGCGACTACAATCAACATTACTCACACTACTACCACTATCCTCCTCACTCTTTTTAGATAATGCTGCTACTTCTACTAACTCTTTACATGATGAGGTCTCCTTAAGCGCTGACTGCTGTTGTTGTTGCACTGCCTCCGTTTGCCTCACTCTTTTCGTCCCTTTCTCCAGTGTAAGCTCAGGATCTAACTGAAGTGTCATAGACAAAGCTTTGTCGGTAATGCCTATCACTATACGGTCCCGTATGAGCTCTTCAGTTAAAGCCCCAAAGTTGCAATTTCTAGCTAGACTATGCAAGTCAACCACATATTGTTCGACAGACTCCCCGTCCCATTGGTTACGAGAGTTAAACTTGGCCCTTTCAAAAATGACGTTCTTACGCACCCCGAAATAAGCGTCGAAGGCATTTACTACCTCATCGTACTTCATTTTTGCTTTATCCACTATCTAAAAGGCCAACAAAACATCTTCTCCCTCTTCTCCCAAACAGTATAAGAGTGAGCTAACCTGTCTGCTTTCTTCTTCTTTTGCTAACCCAGAGGCGAGGCAAAACTGTTCAAATCTCCTCTTCCAGTGAGGCCATTCATCAGGGTTCTTGAAGTCAAACACGGGCGGTGGTTCAAAACAAATATTTGCCATCTCTACACAGCTGCCACCATGTTGTAATACGAGCACTGACTTAATTATCAAAACTGCGCATGCGCTAAATACATACAAGCATATTAGATACGTACACATACAATAAACATATACTTCATGTCACACCAGGCTGAGATATTCACAATACATGTAGTATCATTAAAATCATAATAATGACCTCTAATAATTAAACCATTACTAGTTAGTAAATCTAGATCCATGTGGATAGTATGTCTGAGTGCATTAGATTTAATTTACCATTCAATGGTTTATGATTAACTATGTTAAACCATAAGTGTTATTTATACACTGAGATATTCACAATACATGTAGTATCCTTATAACGACTTTTAATAATTAAACCATTACTAGTTAGTAAATCTAGATCCATATGGATAGTATGTCTGAATGTATCAGATTTAATTTACCATTGAATGGTTTATGATAAACCATGTTAAACCATAAGTGTTATTTCTCAACTGAGATATTCACAATACATGTATAATCAAAGGTTATAAACATATAATAATAATAATAATAACAAAGAATATGAACATGAAATACATACAATAACACACAAAACACACACAAACTACTACAGAAGCTACTAGATATATATTATGTACAAAAGAAACATGAGAATGGGTGCTAAAATTCATTCCGGCAGGTATGGAAGCCCAGCTCCATCTTCAATAATCATGTAAATCATAATAATGACTTTCTATTACTAGTTAGTAAATCTAGATCCTTACGGATAGTATGTCTGAGTGTATTAGATTTAAATTACCATTTACTTGTTTATGATAAACCATGCTAAACTATGTGTTATTTCCACACTGAGATATTCACAATAAATGGTGTATCATTAAAATCATAATAATAATTAAACCATTACTAGTTAGTTAATCTAGATCCATACGGATAGTATGTCTGAGTGTACTAGATTTAAATTACCATTGACTTGTTTATGATCAACCATGCTAAACCATGTGTTATTTCCACACTGAGATATTCACAATAAATGTTGTATCATTAAAATCATAATAACGACTTTTAATAATTAAACCATTACTAGTTAGTAAATTTAGATCCATATGGATAGTATGTCTGAGTGTATTAGATTAAATTCACCATTGAATGGTTTATCATAAACGATGTGAAACCAGAAGTGTTATTTCTAAACCGAGTATTCACAATAAATGGTGTATCATTAAAATCATAATAACTACTTTTAATAATTAAACCATTACTAGTTAGTAAATCTAAATCCATATGGACAGTGTGTCTGAGTGTAATAGATTTAGTTTACCATTGAATGGTTTATGATAAACCATCTTAAACCATAAGTGTTATTTCTATACTGAGATATTCACAATACATGTTACTAGTATCATTAAAATCATAATAACGACTATTAATAATTAAACCATAACTAGTTAGTAAATCTAGAACGATATGGATAGTATGTCTGAGTGTATTAAATTTCATTTACCATTGAATCGTTTATGATAAACCTGTTAAACCATACGTGTTATTTCCACACTAAGATATTGATCATACATGGTGTATCATTAAAATCATAAAAACGACTATTAATAATTAAACCATTACTAGTTAGTGAATCTAGATCCATATGGATAGTATGTCGGAGTGTATTAGATTTAATTTACCATTCAATGGTTTATGATCAACCATATTAAACCATGCGTTATTTCAAAACCTAGATATTCACAATACAAGTATTATCATTACAATCATAATAAGGACTTTTCCATTACTAGTTAGTAAATCTAGATCCATATGGACAGTATGTCTGAGTGCATTAGATTCAATTTACCATTGAATGGTTTATGATAAACCATGTTAATCCATAAGTGTTATTTCTACAGAGATTTTCACAATACATGTAGTATCATTAAAATCATAATAACAACTTTCAATAATTAAACCATTACTCGTTAGTAAATCTAGATCCATATGGATAGTATGTCTGAGTGTATTAGATTTAATTTACCATTGAATGGTTTATGATAAACCATGTTAACCATAAGTATTATTTCCACACTGAGATATTCACAATAAATGGTGTATCATTAAAATCATAATAACTACTTTTAATAATTAAACCATTTCTAGTTAGTAAATCTAAATCCATATGGACAGTGTGTCTGAGTGTAATAGATTTAGTTTACCATTGAATGGTTTATGATACACCATCTTAAACCATAAGTGTTATTTCTATACTGAGATATTCACAATACATGTAGTATCATTAAAATCATAATAACGACTATTAATAATTAAACTATAACTAGTTAGTAAATCTAGAACGATATGGATAGTATGTATGAGTGTATTAAATTTCATTTACCATTGAATCGTTTATGATAAACTTGTTAAACCATACGTGTTATTTCCACACTAAGA
Source organism: Spongilla lacustris (assembly GCA_949361645.1). Taxonomy (NCBI): domain Eukaryota; kingdom Metazoa; phylum Porifera; class Demospongiae; order Spongillida; family Spongillidae; genus Spongilla; species Spongilla lacustris. The sequence goes on from OX442436.1 coordinate 3,464,662, forward strand.
TATTGATCATACATGGTGTATCATTAAAATCATAAAAACGACTATTAATAATTAAACCATTACTAATTAGCGAATCTAGATCCATATGGATAGTATGTCGGAGTGTATTAGATTTAATTTACCATTGAATGGTTTATGATCAACCATATTAAACCATGCGTTATTTCAAAACCTAGATATTCACAATACAAGTATAATCATTACAATCATAATAAGGACTTTTCCATTACTAGTTAGTAAATCTAGATCCATATGGATAGTATGTCTGAGTGCATTAGATTCAATTTACCATTGAATGGTTTATGATAAACCATGTTAATCCATAAGTGTTATTTCTACACTGAGATTTTCACAATACATGTAGTATCATTAAAATCATAATAACGACTTTCAATAATTAAACCATTACTCGTTAGTAAATCTAGATCCATATGGATAGTATGTCTGAGCGTATTAGATTTAATTTACCATTGAATGGTTTATGATAAACCATGTTAAACCATAAGTGTTATTTCCAGGCTGAGATATTCACAATACATGTAGTATCATTAAAATCATAATGACGACTTTTAATAATTAAACCATTACTAGTTAGTAAATCTAGATCCATATGGACAGTATGTCTGAGTGTATTAGATTTAATTTACCATTGAATGGTTTATGATAAACCATGTTAAACCATAAGTGTTATTTCCAGGCTGAGATATTCACAATACATGTAGTATCATCAAAATCATAATAACGACCTCCAATAATTAAACCATTACTAGTTAGTAATTCTATATCCATATGGACAGTATGTCTGAGTGTATTAGATTTAATTTACCATTGAATGGTTTATGATAAACCATGTTAAACCATAAGTGTTATTCCCAGGCTGAGATATTCACAATACATGTAGTATCATTAAAATCATAATGACGACCAATAATAATTAAACCATTACTAGTTAATAAATCTATATCCATATGGACAGTATGTCTGAGTGTATTAGATTTAATTTACCATTGAATGGTTTATGATAAACCATGTTTAACCATAAGTGTTATTTCTAGGCTGAGATATTCACAATACATGTAGTATCAATAAAATCATAATGACGACCAATAATAATTAAATTATTACTAGTTAGTAAATCTAGATCCATATGGACAGTGTGTCTGAGTGTATTAGATTTAATTTACCATTGAATGGTTTATGATAAACCATGTTAAACCATAAGTATTATTTCCACACTGAGATATTCACAATCAATGGTGTATCATTAAAACCATAAGGACATTTAATAATTAAACCATTACTAGTTAGTAAATCTAGATCCATATGGATAGTATGTCTGAGTGTATCAAATTTATATTACCATTGAATGGTTTAGGATAAACATTGTTAAATTTACTATAAGTGTTATTTCCACACTGAGATATTCACAATACATGGTGTATCATTAAAATCGTAATAACAACGTTCAATAATTAAACCATTACTAGTTAGTAAATTTAGATCCATATGGATAGTATGTCGAGATATTCACAATACATGGTGTATCATTAAAATCGTAATAACGACTTTTAAAAATTAAACCATTACAAGTTAGTAAATCTAGAACCATATAGATAGTATGTCTGAATGTGTTAGAATTAAATTACCATTGAATGGTTAATGATAAACCATGTTAAACCATAAGTGTTATTTCTTCTAAACTAAGATATTCACAATACATGTAGTATCATTAAAATCATAATAACGACTTTTAACAATTAAACCATAACTAGTTAGTAAATCTTGATATATTTCTATAGTATGTCCGAGTGTATTAAATTTAATTTACCATTGAATGGTTTATGATAACCCATGTTAAACCTAAAGTATTATTTCCACACTGAGATATTCACAATACATGTAGTATCATTAAAATAATAATGACTTTAACTAATTAAACCATTACTAATTAGAAAATCTAGATTCATATGGATAGTATGTTTGAATGTATTAGAATAAAATTACCATTGAATGGTTTATGATAAACAATGTTAAACCATGAGTTATTTCTTCTAAACTGAGATATTCACAATACATGTAGTATCATTAAAATCATAATAACGACTTTTAACACTTAAACCATAACTAGTTAGTAAATCTTGATCCTTATGTATAGTATGTCCGAGTGTATTAAATTTAATTTACCATTGAATGGTTTATGAAAAACCATGTTAAACCATAAGTGTTATTTCCACACTGAGATATTCACAGTACATGTAGCATCATCGAAATAATAACGATTTTTAATAATTAAACCATTACTAGTTAGAAAATCTAGATCCATATGGATAGTAGATAGTATGTAGTATCATTAAAATCATAAAAACGACTTTTAATAATTAAACCATTATAAGTTAGTAAATCTAGATTCATATGGATAGTATGTCTGAGTGTATTAGATGTAATTTACCATTGAATGGTTGAGATATTCACAATACATGTAGTATCATTAAAATCATAAAGAACAGAAAAACTTAAAACAGAACACGGCACAGTTATGTTGAATGACAGCAGTGATGTTATCTCTTCTAGGAATAATCAACGATTCCTTCATGCAAGTGCGGGTCTGGCTTCAGCATTCGATTGAAAAGGTTTCCACCCATGGAAAATTTGACTATCTGACCTTCAAGGTGTATATTAGGACTTTAAACAGAACAAGGCGCAGTTATGTAGAATGACAGCACTGATGAATTCTCTTCTAGTAATAATTATCGATTCCTCCATGCAAGTTTGGGTATGGCTTCAGCTATCAATTGAAAAGAAGGTTCACACCCATACATTCTCTATGGGAAAATCTGACTAAAGCACTGTAGAGATGTAGATTATCGACATAAAACCGAACAAGGCACAGTTATGTCGAATGACAGCACTTATGTATTCTCTTCTAGGAATAATCATCGATTCATCCATACAGGTGCACGTGTGCCTTCAGGATCCAATTGAAAAGAAGGTTTACACCCATACATTCTCTATGGGAAAATCTGACTATCTGACCTTCAAGGTGTAAATTAGGACTTTAAACAGAACAAGGCGCAGTTATGTCGAATGACAGCACTGATGTATTCTCTTGTACGAATAATCATCGACTCCTCCATACAGGTGCAGGTGTGGCTTCAGGATACAATTGAAGAGGAGGTTCATACCCATACATTCTCTATGGGAAAATTTGACTATCTGACCTTCAAGGTGTAAATTAGGACTTTAAACAGAACAACATGCAGTTATGTCGAATGACAGCACTAATGTATTCTCTTCTAGGAATAATCATCGATTCCTCCATACAGGTGCGAGTGTGGCATCAGAATCCAAATGAAAAGGAGGTTCCCACCCATACATTCTCTTCGGGAAAATCTGCCTATCTAACCATCAAGATGTAGATTATCGACGTAAAACAGAACAAGGCACAGTTATGTCGAATGACAGCACTGATGTAATCTCTTCTAGGAATGATCATCGATTCCTCCATGCAAATGCGGGTATGGCTTCAGGATTCAATTGAAAAGAAGGTTCCCACCCATACATTCTCTATGGGAAAATCGGAATATATGACCATCAAGATGTAGACTAGCTACGTAAAAAAGAATTAGGCACAGTTATGTCGAATGATCTCTATGGGAAAATCTGACTATCTGACCATCAAGGTGTAAATTAGGACTTTAAACAGAACAAGGCGCAGTTATGTCGAATGACAGCACTAATGTATTCCCTTGTAGAAATAATCATCGATTCCTCCATACAGGTGCAAGTGTGGCATCAGAATCCAAATGAAAAGGAGGTTCCCACCCATACATTCTTAATGGGAAAATCTGACTATCTGAATATCAAGATGTCGATTATCAACATAAAACAGAACAAGGCACAGTTATGTTGAATGACAGCACTGATATATTCTCTTCTAGGAATAATCATCGATTCCTCCATGCAAGTGCGGGTATGGCATCAGGATCCAATTGAAAAGAAGGTTCACACCCATACATTCTCTATGGGAAAGTCTGAATATATCACCATCAAGATGTAGACTAGCGACATAAAACAGAATTAGGCAAAGTTATGTCGAATGACAGCACTGATGTATTCTCCTCTAGGAATAACCATCGATTCCTCCATGCAAGTGCGGGTATGGCTTCAGGATTCAATTGAAAAGAAGGTTCCCACCCATACATTCCATATGGGAAAATCTGAATATATGACCATCAAGATGTAGACTAGCTACGTAAAAAAGAATTAGGCACAGTTATGTCGAATGATCTCTATGGGAAAACCTGACTATCTGACCATCAAGGTGTAAATTAGGACTTTAAACAGAACAAGGCGCAGTTATGTCGAATGGCAGCACTAATGTATTCCCTTGTAGAAATAATCATCGATTCCTCCATACAGGTGCGAGTGTGGCATCAGAATCCAAATGAAAAGGAGGTTCCCACCCATACATTCTTAATGGGAAAATCTGACTATCTGAATATCAAGATGTCGATTATCGACATAAAACAGAACAAGGCACAGTTATGTTGAATGACAGCACTGATATATTCTCTTCTAGGAATAATCATCGATTCCTCCTAGCAAGTGCGGGTATGGCATCAGGATCCAATTGAAAAGAAGGTTCACACCCATACATTCTCTATGCGAAAGTCTGAATATATCACCATCAAGATGTAGACTAGCGACATAAAACAGAATTAGGCACAGTTATGTCGAATGACAGCACTGATGTATTCTCCTCTAGGAATAACCATCGATTCCTCCATGCAAGTGCGGGTATGGCTTCAGGATTCAATTGAAAAGAAGGTTCCCACCCGTACATTCCATATGGGAAAATCTGAATATATGACCATCAAGATGTAGACTAGCTACGTAAAAAAGAATTAGGCACAGTTATGTCGAATGATCTCTATGGGAAAATCTGACTATCTGACCATAAAGGTGTAAATTAGGACTTTAAACAGAACAAGGCGCAGTTATGTCGAATGACAGCACTAATGTATTCCCTTGTAGAAATAATCATCGATTCCTCCATACAGGTGCGAGTGTGGCATCAGAATCCAAATGAAAAGAAGGTTCACACCCATACATTCTCTATGGGAAAATCGGACTAAAGCACTGTAGAGATGTAGATTATCGACATAAAACCGAACAAGGCACAGTTATGTCGAATGACAGCACTTATGTATTCTCTTCTAGGAATAATCATCGATTCATCCATACAGGTGCACGTGTGCCTTCAGGATCCAATTGAAAAGAAGGTTTACACCCATACATTCTCTATGGGAAAATCTGACTATCTGACCATCAAGGTGTAAATTAGGACTTTAAACAGAACAAGGCGCAGTTATGTCGAATGACAGCACTGATGTATTCTCTTGTACGAATAATCATCGACTCCTCCATACAGGTGCAGGTGTGGCTTCAGGATACAATTGAAGAGGAGGTTCATACCCATACATTCTCCATGGGAAAATTTGACTATCTGACCTTCAAGGTGTAAATTAGGACTTTAAACAGAACAACATGCAGTTATGTCGAATGACAGCACTAATGTATTCTCTTCTAGGAATAATCATCGATTCCTCCATACAGGTGCGAGTGTGGCATCAGAATCCAAATGAAAAGGAGGTTCCCACCCATACATTCTCTTCGGGAAAATCTGCCTATCTAACCATCAAGATGTAGATTATCGACGTAAAACAGAACAAGGCACAGTTATGTCGAATGACAGCACTGATGTAATCTCTTCTAGGAATGATCATCGATTCCTCCATGCAAATGCGGGTATGGCTTCAGGATCAATTGAAAAGAAGGTTCCCACCCATACATTCTCTATGGGAAAATCTGAATATATCACCATCAAGATGTAGACTAGCGACGTAAAACAGAACTAGGCACAGTTATGTCGAATGACAGCACTGATGTATTCTCCTCTAAGAATAATCATCGATTCCTCCATGCAAGTGCGGGTATGGCTTCAGGATTCAATTGAAAAGAAGGTTCCTACCCATACATTCCATATGGGAAAATCTGAATATATGACCATCAAGATGTAGACTAGCTACGTAAAAAAGAATTAGGCACAGTTATGTCGAATGATCTCTATGGGAAAATCTGACTATCTGACCATCAAGGTGTAAATTAGGACTTTAAACAGAACAAGGCGCAGTTATGTCGAATGACAGCACTAATGTATTCCCTTGTAGAAATAATCATCGATTCCTCCATACAGGTGCGAGTGTGGCATCAGAATCCAAATGAAAAGGAGGTTCCCACCCATACATTCTTAATGGGAAAATCTGACTATCTGAATATCAAGATGTTGATTACCGACATAAAACAGAACAAGGCACAGTTATGTTGAATGACAGTACTGATATATTCTCTTCTAGGAATAATCATCGATTCCTCCATGCAAGTGCGTTTATGGCATCAGGATCCAATTGAAAAGAAGGTTCACACCCATACATTCTCTATGGGAAAGTCTGAATATATCACCATCAAGATGTAGACTAGCGACATAAAACAGAATTAGGCACAGTTATGTCGAATGACAGCACTGATGTATTCTCCTCTAGGAATAACCATTGATTCCTCCATGCAAGTGCGGGTATGGCTTCAGGATTCAATTGAAAAGAAGGTTCCCACCCATACATTCCATATGGGAAAATCTGAATATATGACCATCAAGATGTAGACTAGCTACGTAAAAAAGAATTAGGCACAGTTATGTCGAATGATCACTATGGGAAAATCTGACTATCTGACCATCAAGGTGTAAATTAGGACTTTAAACAGAACAAGGCGCAGTTATGTCGAATGACAGCACTAATGTATTCCCTTGTAGAAATAATCATCGATTCCTCCATACAGGTGCGAGTGTGGCATCAGAATCCAAATGAAAAGGAGGTTCCCACCCATACATTCTTAATGGGAAAATCTGACTATCTGAATATCAAGATGTCGATTATCGACATAAAACAGAACAAGGCACAGTTATGTTGAATGACAGCACTGATATATTCTCTTTTAGGAATAATCATCGATTCCTCCATGCAAGTGTGGGTATGGCATCAGGATCCAATTGAAAAGAAGGATCACACCCATACATTCTCTATGGGAAAGTCTGAATATATCACCATCAAGATGTAGACTAGCGACATAAAACAGAATTAGGCACAGTTATGTCGAATGACAGCACTGATGTATTCTCCTCTAGGAATAACCATCGATTCCTCCATGCAAGTGCGGGTATGGCTTCAGGATTCAATTGAAAAGAAGGTTTCCACCCGTACATTCCATATGGGAAAATCTGAATATATGACCATCAAGATGTAGACTAGCTACGTAAAAAATAATTAGGCACAGTTATGTCGAATGATGTCTATGGGAAAATCTGACTATCTGACCATCAAGGTGTAGATTAGGACTTTAAACAGAACAAGGCGCAGTTATGTCGATTGACAGCACTAATGTATTCTCTTCAAGGTGTAATCATCGATTCCTCCATACAAATGCGGGTATGGCTTCAGGATTCAATTGAAAAGAAGGTTCCCACCCATACATTCTCTATGGGAAAATCTGAATATATCACCATCAAGATGTAGACTAGCGACGTAAAACAGAACTAGGCACAGTTATGTCGAATGACAGCACTGATGTATTCTCCTCTAGGAATAATCATCGATTCCTCCATGCAAGTGCGGGTATGGCTTCAGGATTCAATTGAAAAGAAGGTTCATACCCATACATTCTCTATGGGAAAGTCTGAATATATCACCATCAAGATGTAGACTAGCGGCATAAAACAGAATTAGGCACACTTATGTCGAATGACAGCACTGATGTATTCTCCTCTAGGAAAAACCATCGATTCCTCCATGCAAGTGCGGGTATGGCTTCAGGATTCAATTGAAAAGAAGGTTCCCACCCGTACATTCCATATGGGAAAATCTGAATATATGACCATCAAGATGTAGACTAGCTACGTAAAAAAGAATTAGGCACAGTTATGTCGAATGATCTCTATGGGAAAATCTGACTATCTGACCATCAAGGTGTAAATTAGGACTTTAAACAGAACAAGGCGCAGTAATGTCGATTGACAGCACTAATGTATTCTCTTCAAGGTGTAATCATCGATTCCTCCATACAAATGCGGGTATGGCTTCAGGATTCAATTGAAAAGAAGGTTCCCACCCATACATTCTCTATGGGAAAATCTGAATATATCACCATCAAGATGTAGACTAGCGACGTAAAACAGAACTAGGCACAGTTATGTCGAATGACAGCACTGATGTATTCTCCTCTAGGAATAATCATCGATTCCTCCATGCAAGTGCGGGTATGGCTTCAGGATTCAATTGAAAAGAAGGTTCACACCCATACATTCTCTATGGGAAAGTCTGAATATATCACCATCAAGATGTAGACTAGCGACATAAAACAGAATTAGGCACACTTATGTCGAATGACAGCACTGATGTATTCTCCTCTAGGAATAACCATCGATTCCTCCATGCAAGTGCGGGTATGGCTTCAGGATTCAATTGAATAGAAGGTTCCCACCCGTACATTCCATATGGGAAAATCTGAATATATGACCATCAAGATGTAGACTAGCTACGTAAAAAAGAATTAGGCACAGTTATGTCGAATGATCTCTATGGGAAAATCTGACTATCTGACCATCAAGGTGTAAATTAGGACTTTAAACAGAACAAGGCGCAGTTATGTCGATTGACAGCACTAATGTATTCTCTTCAAGGTGTAATCATCGATTCCTCCATACAAATGCGGGTATGGCTTCAGGATTCAATTGAAAAGAAGGTTCACACCCATACATTCTCTATGGGAAAATCTGAATATATCACCATCAAGATGTAGACTAGCGACGTAAAACAGAACTAGGCACAGTTATGTCGAATGACAGCACTGATGTATTCTCCTCCAGGAATAATCATCGATTCCTCCATGCAAGTGCGGGTATGGCTTCAGGATTCAATTGAAAAGAAGGTTCCCACCCATACATTCTCTATGGGAAAATCTGACTATCTGACCATCAAGGTGTAAATTAGGACTTTAAACAGAACAAGGCGCAGTTATGTCGAATGACAGCACTGATGTATTCTCTTCTAGGAATAATCATCGATTCCTCCATGCAAGTGTGGGTATGGTTTCAGGATACAATTGAAAAGAAGGTTCCCACCCATACATTCTCTATGAGAAAATCTGACTATCTGACCATCAAGGTGTAAATTAGGACTTTAAACAGAACAAGGCGCAGTTATGTCGAATGATAGCACTGATGTATTCCCTTGTAGGAATAATCATCGATTCCTCCATACAGGTGCGAGTGTGGCATCAGAATCCAAATGAAAAGGAGGTTCCCACCCATACATTCTTAATGGGAAAATCTGACTATCTGAATATCAAGATGTAGAGTATCGACATAAAACAGAACAAGGCACTGTTATGTTGAATGACAGCACTGATACATTCTCTTCTAGGAGTAATCATCAATTCCTCCATGCAAGTGCGGGTATGGCATCAGGATCCAATTGAAAAGAAGGTTCACACCCATACATTCTCAATAAGAAAATCTGACTATCTGACAATCAAGGTGTAAATTAGGACTTTAAACACAACAAGGCGCAGTTATGTCGAATGACAACACTAATGTATTCTCTTCTAGGAATAATCATCGATTCATCCATGCAAGTGCAGGTATGGCTTCAGGATTCATTTGAAAAGAAGGTTCCCACCCATACATTCTCTATGGTAAAATCTGATTATCTGACCATCAAGATGTAGACTAGGCACAGTTATGTCGAATGACAGCACTGATGTATTCTCTTCTAGAAATAATCATCGATTCCTCCATACCGGTGCGGGTGTGGCATCAGAATCCAAATGTAAAGGAGGTTCCCACCTATACATTCTCAATGGGAAAATCTGACTATCTGACCATCAAGATGTAGATTATCGACATAAAACAGAACAGGGCACAGTTATGTCGAATGTCAGCACTGATGTATTCTCTTCTAGAAATAATCATCGATTCCTCCACACAGGTGCTGGTGTGGCATCAGAATCCAAATGAAAAGGAAGTTCCCACCCATACATTCTCTATGGGAAAATCTGACTATCTGACCATCATGGTGCAAATTAGGACTTTAACAGAACAAGCCGCAGTTATGTCGAATGACAGCACTGATGTTTTCTCTTCTAGGTGTAATCATCGATTCCTCCATATAGGTGTGGGTGTGGCATCAGGATTCAATTGAAAAGAAGGTTCCCGCCCATACATTCTCGATGGGAAAATCTGACTATCTGAATATCAAGATGTAGATTATCGACATAAAACAGAACAAGGCACAGTTATGTCGAATGACAGCACTGATATATTCTCTTCTAGGAATAATCATCGATTCCTCCATGCAAATGCGGGTATGGCTTCAGGATTCAATTGAAAAGAAGGTTCACACCCATACATTCTCTATGGGAAAGTCTGAATATATCACCATCAAGATGTAGACTAGCGACGTTAAACAGAACTAGGCACAGTTATGTCGAATGACAGCACTGATGTATTCTCCTCTAGGAATAATCATCGATTCCTCCATGCAAGTGCGGGTATGGCTTCAGGATTCAATTGAAAAGAAGGTTCCCACTGGTACATTCTATATGGGAAAATCTGAATATATGACCATCAAGATGTAGACTAGCTACGTAAAAAAGAACTAGGCACAGTTATGTCGAATGATCTCTATGGGAAAATCTGACTATCTGACCATCAAGGTGTAAATTAGGACTTTAAACAGAACAAGGCGCAGTTATGTCGAATGACAGCACTAATGTATTCTCTTCTAGGAATAATCATCAATTCCTCCATGCAAGTGTGGGTATGGCTTCAGGATTCCATTAAAAAGAAGGTTCCCACCCATACATTCTCTATGCGAAAATTTGACTATCTGACCGTCAAGGTGTAGACTAGCCATGTAAAACAGAACAAGGCACAGTTATGTCGAATGACAGCACTGATGTATTCTCTTCTAGGAATAATCATCGATTCCTCCATGCAAGTGTGGGTATGGTTTCAGGATACAATTGAAAAGGTTCCCACCCATACATTCTCTATGGGAAAATCTGACTATCTGACCATCAAGGTGTAAATTAGGACTTTAAACAGAACAAGGCGCAGTTATGTCGAATGATAGCACTGATGTATTCCCTTGTAGGAATAATCATCTATTCCTCCATACAGGTGCATGCGAGTGTGGCATCAGAATCCAAATGAAAAGGAGGTTCCCACCCATACATTCTCTATGGGAAAATCTGACTATCTGAATATCAAGATGTAGATTATCGACATAAAACAGAACAAGGCACAGTTATGTTGAATGACAGCACTGATATATTCTCTTCTAGGAGTAATCATCGATTCCTCCATGCAAGTGCGGGTATGGCATCAGGATCCAATTGAAAAGAAGGTTCACACCCATACATTCTCTATAGGAAAATCTATCTGACCATCAAGGTGTAAATTAGGACTTTAAACAGAACAAGGCGCAGCTATGTCGAATGACAGCACTAATGTATTCTCTTCTAGGAATAATCATCGATTCATCCATGCAAGTGCCGGTATGGCTTCAGGATTCATTTGAAAAGAAGGTTCCCACCCATACATTCTCTATGGGAAAATCTGAATATCTGATGTAGACTAGCCACGTAAAATAGAATAAGGCACAGTTATGTCGAATGCCAGCACTGATGTATTCTCTTCTAGGAATAATCATCGATTCCTCCATACAGGTGCGGGTGTGGCATCAGATTCCAAATGTAAAGGAGGTTCCCACCTATACATTCTCAATGGGAAAATCTGACTATCTGACCATCAAGATGTAGATTATCGACATAAAACCGAACAGGGCACAGTTATGTCGAATGTCAGCACTGATGTATTCTCTTCTAGAAATAATCATCGATTCCTCCACACAGGTGCTGGTGTGGCATCAGAATCCAAATGAAAAGGAAGTTCCCACCCATACATTCTCTATGGGAAAATCTGACTATCTGACCATCATGGTGCAAATTAGGACTTTAACAGAACAAGCCGCAGTTATGTCGAATGACAGCACTGATGTTTTCTCTTCTAGGTGTAATCATCGATTCCTCCATATAGGTGTGGGTGTGGCATCAGGATTCAATTGAAAAGAAGGTTCCCGCCCATACATTCTCGATGGGAAAATCTGACTATCTGAATATCAAGATGTAGATTATCGACATAAAACAGAACAAGGCACAGTTATGTCGAATGACAGCACTGATATATTCTCTTCTAGGAATAATCATCGATTCCTCCATGCAAATGCGGGTATGGCTTCAGGATTCAATTGAAAAGAAGGTTCACACCCATACATTCTCTATGGGAAAGTCTGAATATATCACCATCAAGATGTAGACTAGCGACGTTAAACAGAACTAGGCACAGTTATGTCGAATGACAGCACTGATGTATTCTCCTCTAGGAATAATCATCGATTCCTCCATGCAAGTGCGGGGATGGCTTCAGGATTCAATTGAAAAGAAGGTTCCCACTGGTACATTCTATATGGGAAAATCTGAATATATGACCATCAAGATGTAGACTAGCTACGTAAAAAAGAACTAGGCACAGTTATGTCGAATGATCTCTATGGGAAAATCTGACTATCTGACCATCAAGGTGTAAATTAGGACTTTAAACAGAACAAGGCGCAGTTATGTCGAATGACAGCACTAATGTATTCTCTTCTAGGAATAATCATCAATTCCTCCATGCAAGTGTGGGTATGGCTTCAGGATTCCATTAAAAAGAAGGTTCCCACCCATACATTCTCTATGCGAAAATTTGACTATCTGACCGTCAAGGTGTAGACTAGCCATGTAAAACAGAACAAGGCACAGTTATGTCGAATGACAGCACTGATGTAGTCTCTTCTAGGAATAATCATCGATTCCTCCATGCAAGTGTGGGTATGGTTTCAGGATACAATTGAAAAGGTTCCAAACCATACATTCTCTATGGGAAAATCTGACTATCTGACCATCAAGGTGTAAATTAGGACTTTAAACAGAACAAGGCGCAGTTATGTCGAATGATAGCACTGATGTATTCCCTTGTAGGAATAATCATCTATTCCTCCATACAGGTGCATGCGAGTGTGGCATCAGAATCCAAATGAAAAGGAGGTTCCCACCCATACATTCTCTATGGGAAAATCTGACTATCTGAATATCAAGATGTAGATTATCGACATAAAACAGAACAAGGCACAGTTATGTTGAATGACAGCACTGATATATTCTCTTCTAGGAGCAATCATCGATTCCTCCATGCAAGTGCGGGTATGGCATCAGGATCCAATTGAAAAGAAGGTTCACACCCATACATTCTCTATAGGAAAATCTATCTGACCATCAAGGTGTAAATTAGGACTTTAAACAGAACAAGGCGCAGCTATGTCGAATGACAGCACTAATGTATTCTCTTCTAGGAATAATCATCGATTCATCCATGCAAGTGCCGGTATGGCTTCAGGATTCATTTGAAAAGAAGGTTCCCACCCATACATTCTCTATGGGAAAATCTGAATATCTGATGTAGACTAGCCACGTAAAATAGAATAAGGCACAGTTATGTCGAATGCCAGCACTGATGTATTCTCTTCTAGGAATAATCATCGATTCCTCCATACAGGTGCGGGTGTGGCATCAGATTCCAAATGTAAAGGAGGTTCCCACCTATACATTCTCTATGGGAAAATCTGACTATCTGACCATCAAGATGTAGATTATCGACATAAAACCGAACAGGGCACAGTTATGTCGAATGTCAGCACTGATGTGTTCTCTTCTAGAAATAATCATCGATTCCTCCACACAGGTGCTGGTGTGGCATCAGAATCCAAATGAAAAGGAAGTTCCCACCCATACATTTTCTATGGGAAAATCTGACTATCTGACCATCAAGGTGTAAATTAGGACTTTAAACAGAACAAGTCGCAGTTATGTCGAATGACAGCATTGATGTATTCTCTTCTAGGAATAATCATCGATTCCTCCATACAAATCCCACCACTGATGCCTCAAAAATACGACCCACCTCCAATTATGTACCTCCAACTCCAACCAAGACCACAACAGGAGTACTGGCACCCATAACAACACAACATAAACTGGATGCCATCAAACAACACAAACCTATTTTATCCCACACCAACCTGGTACCCATACACTCTCCTACAACCCAACCTACAACATGCGGTAGACCAATACCCTTTATAGATCCCCTCTACTTCAAAAACAAAACAAGCAAGATAAACCAAGGCGTAGAGGGCTACCTAGAAGACCCAACGCAAGTTGGTCCTTCTAACCTAAATTATACAATGTTTGATAGCTCTGAACCATTTGATGGCTCCGCCCACCACCGCACCCCACAGAAAACAAAACCCACACGAAGACGACACCCTAAAATCAGAATACCCAAGCACAAATAGCAAAACCTTGTAGTCCCACACATAATGAACCTCAGTGATGAACACTTACCCCACAAGAAATAGCCATACTCAACAAAGGTCTTACGTTTATTCCCACACCAACTTGGAAAATGAAATCACCACAAGAGTCAATTTCACAATACAAACGAAGACTAAGACTGCAATACCTCTATCGTGACACAGCAAATCATATGAACCCATTTAAAAAGAAGTCTCAATACACGCCAACCACATCAGGCAACAGCACACTAGAAAACTACTTAAACAACACCGAAACAGCTATACTTGCCCACTGTCAACCTCACGAAATCAGAGAGAGTAGCCATAAAATCCCTCAAGGCAAGAAAGGATGCAATTATAATCAAACAATCCACGATAACCATCACCAGCAGACAAAAATACACAACAGACGGCAACCAACACCTATCTGACATAACTACCTACACCAAACTAGACAGACCCCACACCAACACTGGCAGCGAACATTACAAACTATATTAATGAGTTACACTCAACAGGATATATAGACAAACATGAACATCAATTCTTACTACCACCACCCAACCCAGTACAGACACAATACATTTATTTTCCCTATAAAATCCACAAAACCCCTATCACAGTGAGGCCGGTAGTCTCCGGCATCAACGGAGCCACAACGCAACTGTCCAAATAGCTTGACTTCTTCTACAAGAAATGTGTGCCCCACATACCATCATATCTATAAAAACTCGGCCAGCCTCATCCAACTCCTCAAGACAACAATCATACCACCATCTGACAACGTATAACTGATATCATTAGATGTGAAAAGTCTATATACCACCATTCCACAGGAAGAAGGCATCAATGCACTAATGCTGCACAACAACATTACAGGACTCCCCAAATTTATCACAAGGCAACTACTCAACTTTATACTTAAAAACAATATATTCACGTTTGATGGACAACCCTACAAACAAATAACAGGAATCGCCATGGGCACACCTCTTGCACCCACATTAGCAAACATTTTCATGGCGCACCAGGAAGAGGATTACCTCAGAACGCAAGACAAAAGACCACATTTGTACAAAAGATATATCGATGATATATTTATAGTATGGACACATTCAAAAGCTGATTTTGAAACCTTCCTCAATAGCCTCAATAACCACCACCCCACCATCAAATATGAGCACACCATATCAGAATCCTCAGTCAACTATCTAGATCTCACTATCTACAAAGACAAGGACTTCCAAACAACACGCAAACTATCTTTCCGGACACATCTCAAACCTACCAACTCTTTTCAACATGTACACGGTACCATGACAGCCATCATCCACCGAATGTAAAAACAGCCATTATAAAAGGCGAGTTACTGAGATATAAGCACCAGTGCTCTGATCCCACACAGTTTGACATCCTAAAACACCAACTTTTCCAACACTTCACCAACAGAGGCTACCCTAGCAAAATCATCAAAAAAGCTATAACATCCATCACCACAAACAACCACATCAACAAACAGAAGAAAGACATCTGTCCCTTCATTATAGAATATGATGCAAGAAGACAGCATGCACAAAGGAATCTAACTCAACACCTTCACCTTCTTGAAAGAGAACTGAGCACTTTCCAACTAGCACAAAAAACACCAATCGTAGCATACAAAAATTACCCCAACCTGAAGAAGCTCATCACCAAGTCACCACTGGATACTGACGCGTACAGAACAGAGATACCGAGATCCAACAAATCCTATCACATACCACTACTCCCCACACGATGTAACCAGAGAAACTGCCCAGTCTGCCCCTGGATGATACAAACTAACACATTCATAGCAACCACAACTAAACAAAAAGTACAAATACAGCACAGGCTGAATTGCAATAGCACAAACATCATCTACATCCTTCAGTGCCAAATTTGCCAAATCCGATATGTGGGACAGACCACTCAAACCCTCAAGCACAGACTAACACAACACTGTAACAGCTTCAAATCAAAAAAAAACACCAAGAATGAACATCTACAAGCACTTTGATGCCCATGGCACATTTAGGGTCACAGTCATCCCTCTGTCACAGGCCCACCCAACAACGAGAATGGCCACAGAAGAAACCTGGATCAACAGACTAAACACAAGAATCCCCCATGGCCTCAATGATGTTTACATGTGAAGTTTCCCTACTGACACACAACTACACAACAAGACCAGCTGAACCCTTTCATTCAACACAGTCAACAACAAGACCAGCTGAATCCAAACACACACACTAGCAGTTGCACCACTCTACATATAATACGATGCACACACACACACAGTACTTTTTTCGTGTTGTATTTTGCACTGAAGAAGGCTACACGCCGAAATGCATTTGCAACTTATTACAACTCAGAAAGTACTGTGACAACAAAGCGAGCGCAAGCTATAACATAACCAAGTAACCAAAAGTAAGTAAACTAACCACCTGTAAATAAATCCACAGGATCAATGCCCGCCACCAGACCGGTGCGCCCCAAAAAAAAGTCCAACCCAGACCCAGACCTCACCAATCCCAACATGCCTTCTAGTAGCCAAGCCCCAGAGTAACAAACCACGCCGCCGCTACAACCGCATGGAAACCCCGTCGCCGACAGCTCTAAGCTCACAATCCCCAGACTGCCTCCCGCAGCCTGAGACCACTCACAAGACTCAGTCCCCAGACCGCAATCCACAAATCCAGCCTCCCACATCCCAGCCAAACATCAAAACAACAACCAGTATTAACACAACACAAACAAGTCCAACCCTACTCTATCTAACACCTACTACAACACCCACAGCTCCCCCTGCTTCCACAACAACACCAACAGCAGAAAAAATGCAAACACCACCTACTACAACACCTACAGCCCCTACCCAACACCAGGTACCCACACCAATCTAGATCCATATGGATAGTATGTCTGAGTGTATTAGATTTAATTTACCATTGAATCGTTTATGATAAACCATGATAAACCATAAGTGTTATCTCTAAACTGAGATATTCACAATACATGTAGTATCATTAAAATCATCATAATGACTGCTTATAATTAAACCATTACTAGTTAGTAAATCTAGATCTATATGGATACTATGTCTGAATGTATTACAATTAATTTACCATTGAATGGTTTATGATAAACCATGATAAACCATAAGTGTTATATCTAAACTGAGATATTCACAATACATGTAGTATCATTAAAATGATCACAACGACTCTTAATAATTTAACCATTACAAGTTAGTAAATCTAGATCTATATGGATAGTATGTCTGAATGTATTACAATTAATTTACCATTTAATGGTTTATGATAAACCATGTTAAACCATAAGTGTTATTTCTACACTGAGATATTCACAATACATGTATTATCATTAAAAATCATAATAACGACTTTTAATAATTAAACCATTACTGGTTAGTAAATCTAGATCCATATGGATAGTATGTCTGAGTGTATTAGATTTAATCGACAATTGAATAGTTTATGATAAACCATTTTAAACCATAAGTGCTATATCTACACTGAGATATTCACAATACATGTAGTATCATTAAAATCACAATAACGAATTTTAATAACTAAACCATTACTAGTTAGTAAATCTAGATCTATGTGGTTAGTATGTTTCAGTGTATTAGATTTCATCTACAATTAAATGGTTTACGATAAACCATGATAAACCATGCTAAACATTCCATCCATATAGATCTAGATATACTAACGAGTAATGGTTTGATTATTAATCGTTATTATGATTGAATGATACTATATGTATTATGAATATCTCTGTGTAGAAATAACACTGATGGTTTATCATGGTTTATCATAAACCATTCAATGGCAGATTAAATCTAATACATTCAATCCCCATAGATCTAGATTTACTAACTAGTAATGGTTAAATTTTAATGATACTACATGTATTGTGAATATCTCAATGTAGAAATAACACTTATGGTTTATCATGGTTCGTCATAAGCGATGAATATGCTACATTAAATCAAAAACTCTTAAACATATTATCCATATAGATCTATATTTACTAACTAGTAATGATTTAATTATTCAAAGCCGTTATTATGATTTTAATGATACTACATGTAATGTGAATATCTCAGTGCAGAAATAACACTTATGGTTAATCATAGTTTATCATAATCCATCAATATGCTACATTAAATCTAAAACTCTTAAACATACTATCCATATAAATCTAGATTTACTAATTAGTAGTGGTTAAATTATTTAACGTCGTTATTATGATTTTAATGATAATACATGTATTGTGAATATCTCTGTAGAAATAACACTTATGGTTTAACATGGTTTATCATAAACCATTCAATGGTAGATCAAATCTAATAACATACTATCCATATACATCTCGATTTACTAACTAGTAATGGTTTAATTATTAAAAGTCGTTATAATGATTTTAATGATACTACATGTTTTGTCAATGTAGAAATAACACTTGTGGTTTAAACATGGTTTATCATAAACCATTCAATGGTAGATTAAATCTAAAAGTCTTCACTATGATTTTAATGATACTACATATTAAACCATAAGTGCTATTTCTACTTTGAGATATTCACATTACATGTATTATCATTAAAATCACAGTAACCACTTTTAATAATTAAACCATTCCTAGTTTGTAATTGTAGATCATTATGGATAGTATATTTAATACATTTAATCTAGCATGTTCATGGTTTATGATAAACCATGTTAAACCATAAGTGTTATTTTTTCTTTGAGATATTCACATTACATGTAATATCATTAATAAAGACTTTTAGTAATTAAACCATTACTAGTTAGTGATCTGGATAATGTATTGAAGAATTTTAGATGTTCATGGTTTATGATAAACCATGTTAAACCATAAGTGTTATTCTACTTTGAGACATTCAAATTACATGTAATATCGATAATTAAGATCATAATAATGACTTATAAATTACTAGTTAGTAAATCTAGATCTATATGGATAGTATGATTAAGAGTTTTAGATTTATTCTAGCAGGATCATGGTTCACCATAAATCATAAGTGTTGTTTCTACTTTGAGATATTCACATTACATGAGAATATTACATTACTATTACTGGTACCAAACTCAGAGTACATACACAATTACATTACATGTAGAACACAATGCAAAAAACTAAATACTAAACTAAATTTACACTGAACTAATATCTACTACATTTGTGGTTCTTCCTAGTAAAGCCCTTGCATTCTGACGCATGAGGGTAATGCCCAGGCAGCAGTAGATTGAGGCTAACACCTCAGGCTGGAAACGACTCGTCCTGATGGCTAGTTTCTTGGCAACCCTTGAGAGAGCTTCTTGTGCCTCGCTTTCCCAACCACCAAATACCTCCCCGACCAATGGGACACATACCCATCCTCTCGCTCTACAGGGAATGTCATTTTTGGCATGTTTGTCCTGCTCTCCCAGCTCAGCAGTACAACCTGAGGTCATGCTCGCTTCCAATAAAAAGTTTGAGTTCTATCTAATCTAGCATGAACATGGTTTATTATAAACCATGTTAAACCATACGTATTATTTCTACTTTGAGATATTCACATTACACGTAATATAATTAACGACTTTTAGTAATTAATGCATTACTAGTTAGTAAATCTATATCTATATGGATAGTTTAATGGATTTAGATTTAATCTAGCATGTTTATAGTTTTTGATAAACCACATTAAACCAGTGTTAACTTTGAGATATTCAGATTATCGTTAAAATTTCATAACAAAACTTTTAATAATTAAACCATTACTAGTTAGGAATGCTAGACCTATAAGGATAGTGTGTTTAATAAAATAATTAAACCATTGCTAGTTAGTAAATCTAGACCTACCTATAAGGATGTATGTTTAATACATTTAGATTCCGATTTATGATAAACCATGTTAAACCATAAGTGTTATTTTACATGTAATATCATCAAAATGATAACGACTTGCAATAAATCATTACTAGAGAGTAAATCTAGATCTATATGTATAGGCTTGATGACGGTTTATGATAAACCATGTAAACCGTAAGTGTTATTTCAAGTTTGAGATATTCACATTACATGTAATATCACAATAACAACTTGTAATAAATCAACAACACAATTTACATTACTATTAGTTAAATCTATATCTAAAAACCATGATTATTAAGATTAAGGGCAAACTGTATATGAACTCTATAAACTTTGTACTAAAAACCTGTAGAGACAGTTACTCTCGTTGGTGGTGTATCTTCGATCAAGGTTATCGGAAAAGATTGGGAGTTAGGTCAAAGCATACATTAATTCATTCATTAAATCATTTATCAAAACATGCGCACCTCTTGCGCATTTGCTTTGACTGACCTCTCCTTACAGGACATCAGGTGAATAGGGGTTATAGTACCATGGACATGCAATATTAAACATGTATCTATTTAGATCTAAACTTGTGCATTGTGCATTTAAACCTCTCCATCTACGTACATGATGTAATTCAATTGTAACTTAATCAGTGGATGTGATAGCTTTTGTAAAGGGGGAAGTGGCATGTACAATGTAACTTAGAATTATAGTTATTAGTAACTTGTGTAAGTAAACTCATAGATTGATCAAACAAACCATAGATTGATGACCTAACATCGGGTCATTAAATACGTTAATACAACTCCATAAACAACAATTTGACAATGAGCACATCATAAATATAAACTGTACTGATGGTTTCTCCACTAAAATCAAGTATCTATAACATCTGACTGGATTTGCTATCATAGCTTTGATTTAAACCTCTTCATTAGCTTCTCCAATGCTAACGCATGCCCCATGCTACCCACTATTTTCAGCTTTCCTGCCATGAAAGCAGTTGTTGCACTTAGCTTGCCAGAAAACATAGCTGTTAAATCATCAGAATCCATTTTTAAAGTAACATCAACATCCGCGGATTTCCCAGCAACTGGGCCTACAGCTCCACCACCATTTTTCAGATCAAGAAGCCAGCTTTCTTTGTACTTTCCGGTTGTTACAAATAGATATGTGGCTCCAACCTGTTTTACAAGCTCAGTGCTTAGAAGAGGTTGAACTTTCTTAAAAATATGTTCTGGTGAATCAGAAGGGATCTCAGAAGTGACTGTAGTTGATTGCAACTTGCTAGTAGCTGCAAAAGCAACTTGAATATTTTCAGCCTCATCGAGAAAAAAATCAGGTAGAAGTGATTCACCTAAATTTAAAATTGGATAGAATAAAATTGCCTTGAGGATTATATTCAGTATGTATTACCTGGGACATTGGCATAGTGATCCAGGTTTGATATGCCATGCTGATTCAGTACACTGTCATCAATTAAGAATTGTCCAGTCAAACGTCTACTATCAGATGTAAGCACAAGGTACGCTGCATCAGCCATAATTTCTGGTTTTCGAGATGCCTTAATTGATTCTTCACCTCCTAACATTTCCATAGCAGCAGTAGCAATAGCTGTGTAAGCGGAAGTATGCAACTATGATCAGACCTCTAATCAATGAACATAGAATAAACAACTATGTAGAGTGCACAAAGGCATAAACTTTCAAAACTATTTTCATAATGACATACATGTAGAAATGGGATAAAATATGTACAGCAACCATAATGATATACATGTATATATAATTGGGACAGTTTCCATGAATACTTCCTATCACGTAAATGTTATAAAATTCTCTTGCATTTGAATCACTATAACTTCTGAAAAGGTAAGGATATTGACTTCCTATTTTCAACACTTCATACTACACCATTTCACTATTGGAAAATACATTTTGAGGTATTGCACTAGTATTGCAATGTCCGATACCCCACATAACATTTGGCAGGATTAATCAAATCGCTTCAAATTTGGTTTGTAAGTAGAGTGATAGTTTGCCTATCCACTTGCAGAGCGGAATATAACGGTCGGCCATCGGACATTTTGCCGTTCAATTTCATGCCATGGCTGATCGTTTATTATTATGATCGGTCATTTCGGCCGATCATTACAACTAGCAACTACGCCCACTAATTACTCTGCTGATTGTCTGCAATAACCAACCTTGATTGTGATTGTTATCATCGGGGAAAGTTTGTTCAGTTCCTACGTGTTAATTGAATATTGATTAATTAAGACTGTATCCGTGCGGGCAAGCTCTAGCGTTGGATTATACTATTGTGTCTAATTGAACACTTGCGCTACTGATGTAATATTTGTAGTAGTACTTAGAGATGTGTATTCGTGTGCCAAGTGTTTGTTGTACTAGTCAGTTGCATATAGCCAGTCCTCCATCCCCATCACACCTAGTTCATCCTGATTCAGATCCTAACTCTAATGTACAAACCATACCTTTGCTTACTACTGTGCAATTTGTATGTATTTCATAACACATGTAATTAGTTTATACCTGCAATGCTTATCATGAATAATTAATGATGTCAGATCGTGTCCGACCAAAATGCCTTTTGGTCTGACATTTTTTCAGATCACTTTAAGGGAGTTATATTCCGCTCTGCACTTGTTCTGTTTGTTAATTTTTATATCATCCGTTACAGAGATACAGTTGAACAAAGTAAGTACATCTTTTCGCACTCCATTCATGCCAAAATTTTGGGCAAAATTGCATCCCGCTCAATGTATGGGGAGGCAGTGATTATATCATTGGCATTTGCAAATGAAGTGGGAAAATGTGTAAGTAATTTGTTCCACTGTATCTCCGTAACGGATGGCATAAAAATTACCAAACAGAACAATCCAATACATGTAGCTAAGGAACCTCTCTACCTAGAAACCGAATTTTTAAAGATTTGATTACTTCTGCCAAAAGTTATGGAGAATGTGAACCCGGTGGGGTATCAGACATTGCAATACTGGTACAGAGCTAGTGGAAGATCACAAAATATATTTTTTCATAGTAAAATGGTACAAAACTTGTGATGAAAATAGGAAGTCAATAATCTTAACCGTTCAGAAGTTATAATGATTCAAACACAAGGGAATTTTATAACATATGGGACAGTTTCCAAGAAAATGGCCCATCACATATATATCTCAGAATGGTTAAAGCTACACATGTATTGACGTCCTGTTTTCAACACATTATACTATACCATTTCTCTGTGGGAAAACACATTTTGGAGTCTTGGAATTGCTCCGTGCCACTATTCCAAAGTCAGATACCTCTCTGGGTTCAAAACCACCATAACTTTTGGTAAGAGTAATAAAATCGCTTCAAATTAAGTTTGTAAATAGAGAGGTCCCTTAGCTATCGAATTGTTCTGTTCGTTGATTTTTATGCCATCCATTACGGAGATACAGTTCAACAAACTACGAGCACATTTTAGCGCTCGATTCGCGCCAATGAATTGGGCAAATTGTGTCCTGCTCAATATATGGGGAGGCAGCGTATCAAGGGGGAAAACGTGGACTTAGTTTGTTCAACTGTATCTCCGTAACGAATGGCATAAAAATTAACGAACAGAAGATATCGATAGGTATAGGACCTCTCTACCGACAGACCGAATTTAATTAATCCTATTGAAAGTTATGGCAGGTTTGAACCAGGAGGGGTATCGAGCATTGCAATACTAGCACCAAGCAAGTGCAAGACTCCAAAATGTATCTTACCATAGAGAAATGGTGTAGTATGAGGTATTAAAAATAGGAAGTGGATAGCGTTAACTGTTGGGAAGTTATAATGATCCAAACGCAAAACATTATATACATATGTATATATGCAATGGGCCATTTTCTCGGAAACTGTCCCATATATATATATATATATACATATGGAATGATCTATGAGATTTTCATGCTTGTGAATTTATATTTATATATTTATATATATATATAGCATCCTATTCAAAGTATCTTCCGATGTTGACATCTTATTTTTAATACTTCATATTGCACCACTTCTCTATGGTAAAATATATTTTGGGGCCTTACACTTGCTCTGTGCCAGTATTGCAACCTTCAATACCCCACTGAGTTCCCCGGTACAAGTAATCAAATCACTTCAAATTCGGTTTGTAGGTAGAGACCTATCAATTCATTCTGTTCGTTAATTTAATCCGTTACAGATCTACAGTTGAACAAACTAAGTCCACGTTTTCCCGCTTGATTCAAACCCATATTACAATCACCACCTCCTCATACATTGAGCGTGATGCAATTTGCCCAAATCATATTGGCGCGAATCAAGTGCGAAAATTGTGCACATAGTTTGTTCAACTGTATCTCCGTAACAGATGGCAAACGAACAGAAAAATCCAATAGCTAAGGGAACTCACTATCAAAAAACCAAATTTGAAGCAATTTGATTACTTCTACCGAAAGTTATGGCGGGTTTGAACACGTTGCAATACTGACACAGAGCAAGTGCAAGACCCCAAAAGTGTTGAAAATAGGAAGTCAACAGCACAAAAAGGTCGGAAGATATAGCGACTTGAATAGGAAGCTAAATGTATAAATTTACAAGCATCAATATCTCATAGAACGTTCCATAGATATGGAAATTTGGGTACATTGGACCTGTTTACCCGGGTATTGGACATTGCAATACTAGCACCAAGCTAGTCAAAATGTAATTTTCCACAGTGAAATAGTGTAGTATGTTCGGGAGTTAATGTATACAATGGGACATGTAAAATAGATAATTCAAAAAAAAAAAGGAGTGTTTTTTTATGTGCAAACAATTTCCTGACACTTTGGTACTAGTATTCTCAGTACATTTTGCTATCACACTTGAAAATCAAGAAATTACAAACCTCAAAACACATTCCACTACATTTAATCAGTGCCAGATTAGCCGTTTAATAGGTTTTTAATAGGTTTTGGTGCAGGACAAATTTTGTGGGGCCCTGGGATAATTAAACTACATGTAGGGTGATCCCACTTCCTGCATAGGGTCGTATTAAGAACGCTAAGCGCAGATTAAATTTGAATTCCTTGTACTAAATAAATTCACAATTTTTGCCCATTTTTTCATCACCATACATTTGTATGCACAAAACCTGATTTGTATTTGAACAGTTTCATAAATCAATAACAGACCACAAATAAGGTGGCTGGATGATCGATCACCCACCAGTACAATTTGATACGGAATGACATTCAAGTGAAATGAATATCATTGGAAATGCACTTTGAACACGATACTCTTTACAGATGGAAAGCATTTCAATGATGTGCCTGCTTTGTAATGTAATTATCGGATACAATGCAATGGTATAGGCAATCTATTGAACCTGAGCTCCAATAATAAGCAAAACACAAATGTACATGCAACAGTAGTGTGCAATAATGGACCTTTTCATTTAAGGGCGCAAGGAATGCAATTAGTGTTGATTACACGTGACGTCAACGTCTGGAGTACATTCATCGCACGTTTGGCTATGGTGTGCATGTATTCTCGCATGTGTCGGTTTAGTTGGCTTCAAATTTGAGGTAAGAATGATGAATGCAGTATGGAGAACCCCTCCAGGTACATGCTGTGATCATGCTTCGCATTCTCGTTCAAAGTTTCTGAAGGATGGCATCAAGTGAATGCATTAGTGAAAAACCCAGTACTTCGGCTGAACTAACACAAGACGATACACCCGGCGCATCACTAAATGAGCCGTTCCATGGCATTCTAAAAGTGCGCACTTTCACACCTACGCAGGCAAATGGATAGGATGGTAGATTCCAGGAAGCAATAGTGCTCTTCTTCTCACATAAAAAAGTATTCGTGACACGCTACCACTGTAACAAGGAACTGAAAAACGCATTCGGCGGTGTACTCCAGATGTAACGTCACTTCTAATTATGATGTCACGTTGACGTGCAAACATTCCAGGGTATTAAATGAAAAGGTCCATTGGCAAATCTGATATTAATTGTCACTTTACCACTTTATACATAATGTAGGTATTAATGTTGTATTAAAATCCATCGATTATAGGCATTTATGTGTGTGGCTCAGTGCCCTGGCCCCTACACTCAGTGGGGCTGGCACATTTGCACGACCTGTGCCCTGGTTAACCAGGCACTGCACTTAATAACATTCGGTCCTACACACACGTAAAATACAAAATATAGATGCAGTTAGTACATGTATACCCATAAAACAACAACAGACGTACATACCTGTGCGTGGCCAAAGTGCATTAACAGCTATCCCATCAGGTTTCAGTTCTTCTGCCATTCCAAGTACGCACATGGACATACCGTACTTTGCAATTGTATAGGCTGAAAAATAAACTAGTCCCACACAGATTCATAGGATCAAACATGGCTTACCACAGTGCGATGCAAACCAAATTGGCTTCATATTAAGTGGTGGACTAATATTCAAGATATGAGGATTTTTGCCCTGTTTCAGATATGGAATGCATATCTTGGATCTATTATGACAGGGATTGATGAAGTAAATATGAGACATACTTTAACACACCAACAGTGATTTCTATTAAATCACAATAGGGAAGGGTAGATATGCAATTACAGTTTCCCTATAAACCATTTTATGAGCTTTTGCAGCTGTGAACTTAAGATTCTTATGACATAGCCTCTCTTCTATTGGTTGCATGAACCGAGTAAGTGCCATTCTTTTCAGGATGCATGAACGTCAGAGGTGGAAATAACGGTCGGACATCGGACATTTTCCAAGCAAATCCATGTTTTGTCCGCGCAATTTTGTCCTTGCGCAGACAATTTGTCTGAACAAATTTGTCATGTGTTGTTTACAAATATTTCTGGGGTATTATAAACCACAGCGCAATTAACCAAACCTCAGTTTGTAATTCATCAACCTCAGTTTACACATGCGTTAACCTCAATGAATAACTTAACTGCCGCGTAGTACAGCTGGAAATGAAGCGTGCGTTGGATGTGGGTGGATTGTTGGATGTGGGTATTGATGTCATGGAGAAAAAAAGAAAGGTGAAGCATGAGACATATAGTAGGTGGTTGGTGCAATATGATAGGGAGTACCAAACAAAAACGTGGTTGGATTGTGAGACTGAGATGGATGCTGGTTCAAAAGTAGTGAACAAGTTGAAGTGTCACATATGTACCAAGCACAGTGATAGAATAACAGGAAGGAGAAACTTTAGTGACAAATGGATAGTTGGGGCTGATTGTGTGAAAACAACTAATATTCGTGATCATTCAAAGTCTGACCAGCATATCCATGCAATGAATCTGGAGAGAAGAGACAAGGCACAGGCACAGGGTTTTGGGTGCAGCAGTGTATGCCCCCATTGTACAGTCTTTACAAACACTGCCTGATGAAGAACGAGATAAGCTTAAAAAGAAGTTTGATATTGCTTATTTTGTAGCAACAGAGCACCCAGCCTTTACAAAATTCGAAAAGATATGCGATCTTGAAGTTCGTCATGGAGTTGAACTTGGTGATTCGTATAGGAACAGAAATGCATGCAAAGATTTCATCCATTCCATTTCCAAGTCCATGAAGCAGAATTTAGCAACAACTGTTTCTAGTGCAGGGTTTTTCTCAATCCTTATGGATGGCTCTACAGATGCCAGTAATATGTACTGATAATGAGCTTTTTTTTAGTTATGTGGTGTGATCCTAATGGTAGTGATGAAAAAGTCCATTCAGCAATTAGCTATCTTTGTATTGATTGATTGTCCAGTAGATGGTACTGCCGAAGGGTTGTTAGGCTCCCTGCAACATGCATTAGAGAGGTTGAATATACTAAGCATTTCCAGGGATGCTTGCAAAAGATTAGTCGTGATTGGAACCGATGGAGCTTCAGTCATTAATGGTTAAAGGGTTTGGTGGAAAGAGAAATTCATTGGGTATACTGGTACTGGTCATGGTGTTTAGCACACAGGCTAGAACTTGCCATCAAAGATGCATTGAAAGGGACATTATTTGATTCAGTGGATGAAATGCTACTTCGCCTGTATTACATATATGAGAAAGTCCCAAGAAGTGCCGAGAATTGGAAGGAGTTGTAAATGATCTGAAGAACTGCTTTGAATTTGATGACAATGGAGTGAAGCCAGTTAGAAGCAGTGGGGCAAGATGGATAAGCCACAAGCTCAATGCTATGAAGCGTGTCCTATCCAAGTATGGTGCCTACACTGCACATCTCACAACATTATCTGAAGATACCTCAGTGAAATCTATCGACAGGGCAAAACTAAAAGAATATTTGAAGAAATGGCTAAATGCAAAATACCTTTTGCGTTGTGCTGCATTTGTTGACCTTCTGACACCTTGTAGCTTCTTCTCTAAAACATTGCAGGGTGATGATGTTGACATACACATGTACTTGGCGCTCTTACAGCTTTACTGAGAACCATAAAGGAAACCAATAAGCTTCACCTGATGTCTGTTGACCAATGGCCTACATACTCCGCCACAATGCTCAAAATTATGGAAGAAGATTCCTAACCAACCTATCAGTTGCAGGCCTTGAGGAAAGTAGAGGAAGCCAAAGTTCATTTCCAAAGTCAATATGAAGAGTACTGCTTAAAAGTAACAACTTGCATACTTGATCGACTGGCCTGGTCTGACCTCCCATTGATAAGAGATATCATATTTATGCTAGGCACCCAAGGTTGGCAGATCATAGATGATGGCTCTACTGCAGTAGACGATCGTGTGTCTGGGGATGAAATAGAAGCATCGCCAAGGTATTCTTTAAATGCTATAGATGGGATTGCTGAGCATTTTAAAGTTCCTTTGGAAGATGCCGGTGTTGACCTCATTTCCATTAAGGCAGAATTTGAGGGCATTTTATCATACTCGGCAAGCATCATTTCGTTGTCCACTAAGGACTATCATTCTGTTTGGTGGCGGTTATTTCACTCTGGTAAACTCTCTGGAATGGTCTAACGTTTTGATTCTTACAAAACTTCTTTTTTCCCTCCCTTGTCTCTAATGGAAAAGTAGAGCGCATTTTTTCTCTGGTCAACCTCATTAAGACCATTAAAAGATCATCCCTTTGCCTAGATAATTTAGTTATGATCAAAACAGCTGGCATATCTTTGGGAGATTTCTCTGCGATCAGGCTATGGTGGGATGAAAAAACTAGAAGGCCAATACGAGGAGAAAGAAGGAATGAAGGCCACCACACTAGTGTTGAACCCAAAACAATGCAGTTGTAAGAGGATTGGGATCAGTGGCTCACAGACTGCTATGATAATTAATTTACTAGCTTTTGTACCATGTATAATGATTAAGTTGGCCAACATTTACAAACATGTCTGTACCCATGTGTAATATGCTTATAGTACTCCATCATGATCAACTTACACCACACCACACCATCTTGATCAACTTATACCAATTGAATACCACTTAACTTTTAATGGTGAGGAAGGAGTAAATACAAGTACAAAAATATAGTGCAGGGTTGTGACATGTACATCTTCATTTATTTGTGTTCAGAAGTGCTTAGAAAATTATTACAAGAATGGCTGACCAACCCGGGGCTGTGGCTGACCAAATTTGGGAATGCTCAGAAAATCATCCGCCCAATTGTCAATCCTTATTTCCACCCCTGGAACGTTGTTTTAAAATCACCATACTCCCCAAACCAGACCAATTGTCATACATATGTGCAGCCAATGGTCTAATAATTGGGAACTACATGTACATGTACATGTATACGCAACTTACGTCACAAATGTTCCACGCGTATTGACACCCATCATCAGGTCAAACCTACATATACAGCAAAAAATGTTTTAATCCTTTAAATCAAAGACAAAATGTTCTATTGCTGTTTTATCACACAAAATATAGTTAAAAGGTGACAAGGTTCAGGTTTACCAAATACATGCAGCTCTATAATGGTAACATTAATTCCAGAAGAGAATAATTATTACAGTACAATGAACGTCCATTGGTGTACCAGGACCATAGCATCCAGTCCAGCCATGGCCAGACTGGTTTCAGCAAGAACATTAATGATTAAGATAATTATTGCGTATTGGAAACGATCGACAATGATGAACGTACAACCACCTGCAATTGTCTCATGCTTGAATGACTTTAAAAAGATCCGCTGTATTTTTCATTTCAAATACAGGAATGTGAAAGTACAACTTTTGAGACAACATTGGATGTATTTTGTGTGAGATCATTCAACTTACTGGATGCTACAAATATCATCATAGAAAAACGGTAATAATCCCATTGTACATGTATAAGCCCAAGTTGAACTTTAAACATTTCAATGTTTTTTTCAATCATATTGCAATGCATTTATTTTTTACCGTGTGCATGTGTTCCATCGTGTCTATATGCTGCCTTGCACGCTGCTTTGCGAGTCTGCATGCACATGTAATTTTTATTTTCAGGGAAACCAAGAGCTGCATTGATATAGATGGCTTATGCATGCTTATGAATTTACAGTAAAGAAGGGAAGGGGTGTAAAATGATAAAACGATAAGCGTAGTACCATTAAGGTGCATGCATCAAAACTGGGATAGCTGCAGCTCTTATAAATTATAATGTGAACATAGTGAAAAAGGTTACTCCACTTATTTTACAACTACATGTAGTACCTGTGATTCTGTTGCTAGCGGATCTTTAGTTTCCCCCTAATTCGGACCCACTTTACTTGTGGACACGGTGTTAACACACACCATCACGCTTAACGTGTAAACACACCGGCACACTTTTTGTGTACTTATTGTAGGTTTTACGTATCTTGATTTCCCCAGACTTTACGTATCAAAAAAAATGTTGACTTCCCCAGGCCTCAACATGGGAGCTTTCAGTGCTCCCCCTTGGGCAGGAAGGGGTGTCCCCCTCCCCGGGACTTTATACATACATGTATTTATTTCCACTGTGGCCAGACTGGTTCTTTTATCGATGCTACGGCCCTGAGTACACACAAAAAAAAAGACTCCTGCACCACCTATCTACCAATACCAACATTTCAATTGAGATCTTGCATGAGGGACCAATGCCACAGGTACACACACATTATAATTAGTGTAACTGGGACAATCAAAATTGGATTACGTTTTATCTTTTAGCATACATGTACACAAGTTGCCACTAATTCCAAATGAATGTGTTTTATTTTTCAGCATTGGTGAGCTGTGAATATTACACTGTACAACCACTTATGAAGCATGGTACTACATGTACAAAGTTTTTATTAAATCGATATGCACTAAGCAAGCCATAGCAACCACATAAGCAACTACGCACAAGAAAGGAGAAAGGGTCAAATATAGCAGATAACATTCAAAACTCACCCTGCCAATATAACAGATGTAAACAAGCTGGTTATTAATGTATGTAGCATTACATAACTAGACAATACCATATCTGAATCCCAAGGTGTGGAACTCTATCTGGACACCAACAATGACAAACAGTGTTTTATTGTTTTTCTTAGCACTTGTAGAGCTCACAGTATCAGTTGACATGAACAGCCTAGTTGTTCCTAGTAAGCCAATGGACAAAATTGGCCATTTTGTTTGGTTTAGTCAGGACGCATCTAGCACCTGCTGTCTTGCATTATGCAACATTTTTAATGCTCACCCAGAAAGTGTGGCAGAGTTTGTGGCTGAGCTTCATTGAATCATGCACCATTGAGCGCTGTCCTGTTTTAGATCACATGTTGAGGGACTGCTTGATTTGTAGGTTACATGATGGTTGGGTCCAGAGAAGCCTGCTAGCTAGCAGAAGCAAAGCTAACATTTGCAAAGGCCTTTAACCAATAATTGCCGGATGTAAGGTATACCTTACGTTCGTAAGGTATACCTTACGATTTTCAAGTAAAAAATGCAGCGTATAATTGGGCGATTTGCGATCGAAGTATTGGTATATAACAGATTTCAATGGACCAGGCTCTAACCGCCACGAGCTGCCATATCAGCCACTAGTGCCGTTCTTGCGATACATGCCGCTGAGTAACAAACGGTATCGAAGTGTGGTTTATAAATCAATTGATGTTCGCGTAAGGCACGGCATAGAAAAACACTGTCTTTGAAGGTACTGCAGTTCCGCAACCAAAGAAGAGCAAGTTTTAGTGTTAAACAGAATGTTAGAAGAAAGTTTCCTACTCTGAACTTCAAACCACGTTTTCTACAGGAATACAATTAGTACCTCTAGCGATGCCATCGCCGCTTCATCACGACATCGCCAGGCAGAAGCCCCGGCCTGCCCACCCCAAACGGATGAATGGTGAATATGATGATAGAATAGATGTAAAAAAGTGTGAAGAAAAAGATGGAGATGATGATGATTGCTTAGAATGTGCCCGATAACAGCCTCATAGACAGAAATAGGAGGTGCTCGATACCGCATGTTCAATCCGTCAGCGTGCAACATATCAGTATCCATGAGGATTTGCGAATTAAATGACCTAGTAAACATCCTCAGCTCAAGACTACCAGCATCATGATTTAATGCATATTTTTACTTGAAATAAACGGCAACAGCCCTACAGGTATATAAAGCATCCAAATACCTAGCCAGCTTTACGATTTTAGTACTGCAAGCTTATATATCAGATGTAGGACACACCTGTATACTGCAAAACTTAAAGTTCAATTGTGCAGTGAATGAAGTGAGCTAGCTAAATGGTATTTGAACAATTATTGGTTGCCAAAGTCAATATCATTGTGCTGATATGCTTTCACTTCACTTGGTTTCTTCAGAATACTTGATTTTGGTTACTTAATATGTAGTATGTGATATCAGTACAACAGGGAATTGATTTTGTTTGAAATTTATTTATAGCATAGCACAATCCCAGTAAATGTGGACAATTTCGTTTAAAATATATATATATATATATATATAGATAGCTTTTCAGTGTATTTTAGTTGGTTAATAATATGGATATTTAACTTTTGAAGTGATTTTTACAAACTTTCAAACATAATAATATCATTGTCACTTGTACTTGTAACCAATTCAAACTTGATTTCAAAAGATTTGATTTTCAGTTAATTAACTATTTAAATGTTTCTTAATTTGTTTATGGCAGTAATTCTCTGCTTAATGGGAACAATAAAGCAGGTTATTCCAGCTAGATAAATATTACAATTATGTAGCTATGACACTTCAAATGTGAACATAGTGTTTAAAAACACATATTTATTTGTATATTTTATGGTTTTTCATGCCTAGTGGTGGCAGTTTTGCACAGCTGAGCTATTGAGTGACATTGGTACTTACACTGGTTTATAACATACATGAAAAAATTAAATAAATTCATTTGGAATGAATAATGTTCTTCAGAACTTTAAAAGCCCAACGTAAGGTATACCTTACGTTTTCGTAAGGTATACCTTACGTTTTTTCAGGCAATTATAGGTTAAGGTACATATACATGTAGACCAGGCATTGGAGTTAACAAGCAGAACAGGGTGTCCGTACTCTGCAACCACCTACAGCTGCCGTTAAATCCATTCCGAACCTAACAATGAAAGAGCTGACATTGCATGCATTATTGAACTTCTAGTCAAAAGATAGCCAAACTTCTCGAGGCTCATGTTTCTGTTGTGGAGGCTGACGTGTAGGTAAAAAGGTTATTTCTTCAAGAGGCATGTTAGAAAAAGCAGGAAGCACTCAGATCCTCTGCAAATGGCTATCCCATGGAACAAGTGCATATGATGTTTCATTATCACTGCTAATGCCATGCTATGCAGGGCAGCTGTATTCCATCTCA
The DNA here is from genome assembly GCA_949361645.1 of Spongilla lacustris. Classification (NCBI taxonomy): domain Eukaryota; kingdom Metazoa; phylum Porifera; class Demospongiae; order Spongillida; family Spongillidae; genus Spongilla; species Spongilla lacustris. Next base: position 3,498,945 of record OX442436.1, read on the forward strand.
ACCTTCAGCGTGTTATATCATTGTTGGGACAATTTAAGTAGATCATACTGCAGCAAGTGCCACAAGTTCCCCTTGTTAATAGAGCGTGGAAACAGACTTTCACTTCTTGATAGAGACTGGTTTTAAACCTTGTGAAGGAATTATCAGTGCTGTATACTAAGACCCCTGACAACTTGCATGCTGAAGTGTTTTGTGACGAGCTGGGTCTGACACTTGTCAACATTGCAGTGTAGAAGTCACCGAGTTTGGCACTCGTGGCCTTAGCTGTTGGAAAACGCAGGTCACCATTTTCTTCATAATAAGGCCCAGTGAATAATGTCATTTAATTCAATGTCATTTAATTCATTAAATGACATTATTCACAGGTGCTGATGGAAAACATGCAGATGGAATAACCTAGCCCAGTGGAAATGTGGACAGCTCCATGTTAGGGATTCCACATGCCCTGCCACCTATGCTCCATCTTACGCATACATGGGTATATTGCAGCTGCAGAAGCAGGGAGCAGAACGCAAGAAACAACAAAATTATGCCCATCTGGGACCTGGCCATTTCGTGAATCCTGTAGCCATAGAGTCTTCTGGTGTGATTGGTACAGAGACTCTCAAAATTCGTAAGACACCTTGGTCATCACCTTAAACTGGCTTCTGGAGAGAACAGCGCATACCCCTTCCTCCTTCAAAGGCTCTCATTAGCTGTACAACGTGGGAATGTTGCATCTATTATGGGTTCTTTGGGCTCAGAGCAAATGGAGGACTTTTTCGTGTAACTATGTCTTCTATTTGTGATTAGTTGTTATGTCCAATAAATGTGAGCATATGTACATTGTGTATAATTATTATGACATACATCATAACCTATAGTTTAATAGTTAGGTTGTAGTTTGTCATGTGTAATTAGTTAATTATATAAAGTTGGTTAGGTTATATTATTATTGTGTGGATTGGTTTAATTTTAAATGCCAAAGCCCATGAATTTTAGTTTACATTTTTGGTGTTAACATTAATAGCTATTAATATCATTATTAGCTCTGGCCACCCTCTATGGTCGTCTCAGCATGATTTTGGTACGGGCCAATGCTGGAGCTATTCTGATGTGATCATACCTGCCATCATCTGCATTTAATGACATTATTTTGGACTTATAATAGTAACATTAGTGTTATAGCTGTAGTTTAGTGGTGTTATGTGTAGACTTAATGATAAAAATTAGAATATGTAAAAATATATTATTATTATAAACTATTATGAACAATACTTTATGAAGAGCAATCTACCTACACATGTAGTAAATTTTTAAACAAAGGAATCAAGTGTGGGAAAATGTCCTCACTGAGAATTTAACTAATTAGAAGGTTTGGACTTGACAGGACACTGAATACGGTATTTAGCCTTGAAATTTTTTACATGTACATGTACATGTATTGTCCAAAGACTTATCTCTGCCTTACAACATACGACTTCATTCATGTACCTTATAACATCCCATCATCACACATATACTTTCCTTTTTGCCCCACCCATGGCATGTGTACACTTCTCAAAGCAAATTACATGTACATGTACAGTTCCACACCAAATATACGTATGTGCATGCATTTAGTCGTGTGGATCTAGAATGTGTCTTTTCAAAGTACATGTGCATGCAGCTGTTGTATAACTAGTCATAATTGTATTATTTACATACATGTACATTGTATACATTTATAGCTTACATATACTGACTGACAAATATAACAGGTTTTGTAACTTGAGTTACAAATCATAACTTCAGCTACAAATTTTTCCAATAGCATACATGTGTTACAGCTAGGCTTGCCTCTTAATAGGTGTATCAGTAGTTCTTGCAAGAAAGATGGCACTTGCATTGTTGACAAGGATGTCAATGCCTCCAAATGTGCTGACTGCCTTATCCACTGCCTGTTGTATCTGGGCTTCATCACGTATATCAACAACACACGGAAGACACTTCCCACCTGCCGCTTCAACTGATAATTAAAAAATCAATGTAAAAATACATGTACATTCACCCTGCACATTACAAACAAATGCAGGATATAATACTGAGTTACAATGTGGTATATAATGTGGTATGCAATATCCTATGCAGAGACAGGTTATAACGTTCTATGAGATTTTGATGCTTCTGAGTTTAGCATCCTATTCGAATCGCTATATCTTCCAAACGGTTTGTAGTTGCGTTACAATTTTGGTGCATGTGTGTGTTTTAAGTGTACATGTAGCTGCTAAACTAAAATTGCTGCAATCGAAACAACACAATGCAATGATAAGAATGAGCTGTTCGGAATGGTTAGATCAGGTTTCTTGCATGAAATGTTTCGATTGCAGAAATTTTATTTTAGCAGCTACATGTCACACGCACCAAAATTGTAACACAACTAGCAGACCCATAAATATTATTCAAAAACTAAATGTTGATACGATTTGTTTACTCCTGCCAAAAGTTATGCAGTATGAAGTGTTAAAAATAGGAAGTTGATAGCTATAATTGTTCCGAAGTTATAGCGATTCAGGCGTAAGGCATTTATATATATATATTTGGGAAAATTGCCCCTTGCAAATATATATTTATATAATGTTAAAAAATTTCTTTGAGTTTGAATCACTATAACTTCTGAATGGTAAAAGTTATAGACTTTCTATTTTCAACACTTAATACTCTATGGTAAAGTACATTTTGGGGTCTTGCACTTGCTCCATGCCAGTATTGCAACGTCCAACTCCCCACCGGGTTTAAACCGGCCATAAGTTTCGGTAAGAGTAACCAAATAGTTTCAAATTCGGTTTGTAAGTAGAGAGGTCTTATACCTATCGATTTGTTCTGCTCATTAATTTTTATACCATCTGTTACGGAGGTACAGTCGAACAAAGTTTGGGCACGTTTTCCCGCTTGCTTCGCACCAATGATATAACCAACACCTCTCCATACATTGAGCAGGACGCAATTTGCCCAAATGATTGGCGTGAATCGAGCGCGAAAACATGCCCGTAGTTTGCTCAACTGTATCTCCGTAACGGATGGCATAAAAATTAATGAACAGAATAATTCAATAGCTAATGGACCTCTCTACCTGCAAACTGAATTTGAGGCGATTTGATTACTCCTACCGAAAGTTATGGCGGGTTTGAACCCGGAAGGGTATCTGATGTTGCAATACTGGCACAGAGCAAGTGCAAGACTCCAAAATGTATTTTACCATAGACAATTGATGTAGTATTAAGTTTTGAAAATAAGACGTCGATAGCTTTTACCATTCGGAAGTTGTAGTGATTCAAATGCATAGAAATTTTATATATATGCGAGGGGCAATTTTCTCGGAAACTGTCCCATTTATATTAGTGATGTATTAACATGATTTGAATTTAAGGCTCAAGCTGTTGGTTGGATATCCCAATCATACAAGATATAAAAGATTTAATTAGGTGATGTACATGTACATGTAAGAGGATTTGTAGACAAAAAAGTGAGGAACAAAGAATTACGGAAATTATAATACATGGAACAGTTTCCGAGAAAATTGCACTTCGCATATATAAATAAAATGTTATAAAATGAATCACGATAACTTGGGAACGGTTAAGGTTATCGACTTTCTATTTTACATTTCATATTACCCCATTTCTCTATGGTAAAATACATTTTGGGGTCTTGCACTTTCTCCGTGCCTGTATTGCAACGTCCGTTACCCCACCAGGTTCAAACCCACCAAAACTTTTGGTACGAATATTCAAATTGCTTCAAATTCGTGTTGTAGGTAGAGTAGTCCTATACATATCGATTTGTTCTGTTCGTCAATTTGCATGCCATCCGTTACAGAGATACAGTTAAACAAACTACGTGCACATTTTCCTGCTTGATTCGCAACAATGTTCTAATCCCACCATTCCCATACATCGAGTGGGACGCAATTTGCCCAAATCATTGGCGCGAATCGAGCACAAAAATGTGCACATAGTTTGTTCAACTGTATCTCCATAATGGATAACATAAAAATTAACGAACATAACAAATCAATAGGTATAGGACCTCTCTACCTACAAACCGATTATTCCTACAGAAAGTTATGGCAAGTTTGAACTCGGTGGGGTATTGAACGCTGCAATACTGGCACTGAGCAAGTGCAAGACCTGAAAATGTACTTTTCCATAGAGAAATGGTGTAGTATGAAGTGTTGAAAATAGGAAGTCGATAGCCTTAACCATTCGGAAGTTAAAGCGATTCAAATGCAAGGCAATTCTATTAGATTTTATTTATATATGTGAAGCGCAATTTTCTCGGAAACTGTCCCATGTAGGTTAGACACTGAAACTGAGGGATCCACATGATTTATAATTTCCAATGGCCCTGGGCTATAGCATCCCAAGCGGTAGTGAAGGCGCTACTAAGGGCCCAAGTTGATTCTAAATCACATAGATGACAGAGTCTAACCATTTTAGACAATAGCAGCATGAAATTATTGCGCAATGCAGCAATTTGATACATACATAGCAACCATTAAAAAAAGAATACTTGGTGCTGATTTTGTTGACTGGATATGCGGTAGTGCCGATGTGAATGAAGCTTTTAAATTTGATGAAGTTGCTGATCTACATGTAAACTTGGCATCAGATTTGCCTACTAGGAGTAATACAAAAAAACCAGCCAATTAGAATTAGGCAAATGGGTAGAAAACAGAGGACTTAGCAGTGGCACACATCATTGAAGCACTATCAAACTGTGAGCTCAATCACTGAGAGCCACTGCTGACACCTGCTTATACCAGTCAGGAGTTGATGAGCAGTTGAATACGGAACAAATGAGGCATCACAGTAATCACCCCTATAAAAGAACCACTGATTTTCAGCATGAGAATGTACCGATATTCTGACTTGCAATGCATCAAAACGAGTGTGCACCGTGTCCATGCCTTTGCCGATGGTATCAAAACATGTCTCCAAATACGATGAAGAACCTTACATGCTATTTCCACTCTTGTGCAAACGTAACTTTTAATATACAGTGGACCAACTATAACGCAACTCATGCAATTGAATAAAAGGAGGATTCTAAGTGCCAGAGGGAGGGATTCTAAGTGCTAGAAGGGGGATTTGCCAGTGTGGGAGGGGGGGGGGGGATTCTAAGTGCCCTGGGCACTTATTATATTCCTCCCACTGGCACTTGAATCCCTCTCGACGTTTCTACTGTGTTTAGATACCTGCAATTGACCAATCAGATTGCACGAATCACATCCACTATTGTCTAAAACATATAACAAGGACGTTTCCGCATGAAACTGTATCAATTTTTATGCCCTGTTCCTCGTACCCATTTCCCCCTCCCATCAGGATCTTCTAAGAACATACTGGACAACAGCTTCAGAATGGGCTGGAATATTTATCCTCTTCAGGATCAAATGAATATATTTAGGACTCACAAATGTAAATGATGGTTATCTGTGGCTGTGACATAAGGATAATAAACTAGCCAAGTGTATCTCGGGTTGCACCTGAAAAGGTACATGTACAAAGCGGGCTTATAGAAGCAATGAATACTACAGTCTTGAGCAAATTCGTGGTATATAAGATTTGAAGGCAATGGTGGTGTAAAAAGAAAGAGCCAAACGGTATTTTTTTAAAAACATAATATTTAGCCCTATAGACTAGTATTACATAAGACTACTATGTATTATTTGTATCATTGAGCTCTTGTTTTTTTTTTTTTTTTCAATATTACACAACGTTGAATTCAAATTCTACATACACAAATGTATCATTAATTTTCTAAGAGAGAATTTTCTTATCAATTAGGTTTTGACTGATTAGTGGCATCTTGTGTTCTTTTTCTAAGCTTCAAGATGCAGTGAGGTTTGCTCTTACATGTAATAATCCGCGATATTATGTACGGAGCTCCGCATGTTAAATAACAATCACACACACACACACACACACACACACACACACACACACACACACACACACACACACACACACACACACACACACACACACACACACACACACACACACACACACACACACACACACACACACACACACACACACACACACACACACACACACACACACACACACACACACACATACGCACTTTCCTTCGCTGCCGTGTATATCGTTCCGGGTAGCTTTGGATGAGGTTCAGCAGTTTTGGCGGCTATGACAATGTTCGCGCCATCCCGAGCGGCTCTGAGTGCAATAGCTTTGCCGATTCCTCGGCTGGCACCAGTGATAAAAATTGTTCGTCCACAAAGACTCCTACGTAATACATATTGAACGTAGAGTTTACTTACATGTACTACGCAACTTACATTACTGATCGACTCGTTTGGAATATGTCTCGGCCCCAGGTCCTATACACTTTTTAAAATTATGACACATCACGCGAGCAGTCGAGTCGTCTCATATAAACAAATAAGGCATCTGGTAATACAGCTATGCCGACCTCTTATCGAGGTTACATAAACCATTTACAGTCGCCTTAGCCTCATCCTCATGAAGCAGAATGCCAGGGCAATTTTGGCCTAGATGTGTCCCACCAACCAGGGTTGCCGAAGGCCAGCCCGGCCTGTCGGGCCGACCTTTCAGGCCGGACCTTCCGGCCGGCCTTTCAGGCCAGACCCCGGCCTGAAAGGTCGGGACACACCCCCTTAGATGCATGCAATTAGATTGTTATTAGTATTATCGGATTACACGATTATACAATCAGTCACATGATTATACATGCAGTGAGACGTCACACCAAGCTTTATCCAAACCCTTCATATCCACTCTTTTCCAAATTTGGGTACATTGAATTGTGAGCACACCACAGAGGATTGCTTGCGACGTTGCGAGTACCTTTATACACGCAGAGGTCTGGGTTTGTAGGAGACACAAGGGAATGAGAGGAGCTCCGGCAAGCAACTGACACTGGCGATATATGTACAAGTAGGGAGAATTTGCGCGGTTAACGAATGTAATGTCAATAAGGAATGAATTATTATTTGGTATTTTGAATTTAATTATCCGGCCTGCAGGTCGACCTTTCAGGCTTCAGGCCGGAGCCCTGGCCTGACCTCCTGACTTTCGGCAACCCTGCCACCAACTACTACATTTTGTGACTTTTAATACCGGTAGTCGTAGCGTTTTAATAAATAGTTGTGAGCATTAAATTGTATAATGCATATAAATATACCTAACTAAAGTAACGTTTTCAAGTGGTTCCATCATTAATTAGCAGAAGCCACCAGTACAGTATACCCGATAGTACGAGAGACTGAGCCCCCCCCCCCCTCCCCCACATCCATTAATGCTGTTGATCTCTCTTTCGATACCATTCTTCTAGCCAAAGTAGATAACAGATCTATTGCTTTGAAAAAACTACAATTTGGTCGATTGTGCATTTTCTCACAAACACAGATAGATTTCGCAAGGCAGTTGGTGCAATGTGGCTCTGACAACTTTATGACTGCAGGTGATGATGAATACATGTAGCTTCCACATCACGGGCACATGATCCGGATGAGCATTACTGGTCATAAAACATGTCCAGTTTCTGCAGAGATAATATATATTATCTCTGGTTTCTGTAGCACAGGCAGAATGCTAATTCGCAACTACTACAATGGCACGAGTGAAGAACGTCCTAAGATCGATAGTTTATCAGGATCGATTGACAAAGCTTGGGAAAGTGCAATGGCAGCATTCGGATATAATTATAATAATATACTTAGCGCCTTTCTGTGGCAATCCAGAGAGGAAATTCCACCTCCGTCTTGGGAACATTAAGTTCCTTTGATGGTTTAGATGACTTTTAGTTCTGTGTGTGAGTGATCGAGTGCGTTAGTGTGCCAGTACATTGTATATGTTAGTTGTGTTGTTGTTAGCCATATAATTATGTTAGTTTATCATGAAAAGATAATAATAACAAAATAATATACCTACCTCGTTCCCAGACTAATCACTATTTACGTCGGCTATTTCCGGTCACCTGCTGCTGCTAGCAAGAGCTACGTACAGCAAGCTATGGAGGCTAAGCTGTACGCGGCGCTGTTGTTTTGGGGCTCAGTGCTCATTGCGTCAGGGTACGATCCTGTACCAAACCCCGATTCTGTTGTCATTGTTGGCAAAGCAAGGTTTACAATTCTTACGAGCCATATTATCAGAATGGAATGGGGAGGAATTATTGACAACGCGACGTTTTCGTTTATTAATCGAAATCTGCCGACTCCAGCATATAACGTCAGTACAGATGGAGGGTGGACAACTATAAAAACTTCTGCTATCCAGGCAAGTTCATATGTATGAGGTGAAAACTCCATATTTAGCACACATAGTAGATAGAAATCATTTTAATAAGATGTTTTAAAGTGACACCGATTATTAATAATATATAATGCAGTTTTACATAATTTGCTTCCAGACGGGGGGAGTCAACTGTGCTGGTTTGTTTTGTTATGTGACCACTTGTCTGTTATTTCTTGTGTTTATGTAAGCAGCAAGTCTATCTGTATTGTGTAATTTATCTTCCAGGTTCGATATCTTCCAGATCAATTCACATTCAACAATAAGAATCTGGAGGTGTCCATACAACTTAATGGCAACACTATTATCTGGCAGCCAATTCCTGGAGCGAATGCTACCTTAAATGGAAACTTGCTTGGGACAATTAGGGTGAGGTTTTTAGCAATCAATTAAAGAACCATACAGTTGTATTATCAATTATAATATCCATATGAGCACAAATGGAAATATTTAACTACATATGTATCTATTATATTCTGTATTTGATATTTAATAATCTGACAACGACCATCATCAAAATTAAACATATGATATTACCTTGCTTATACAACATGTACATAAATCAACTAGTTAACTTCTTGGTAATGTATGTTTGATTGGTGCAGTCTGGGTGTTCATTTAGGATTTAATTGTCTGATCAACATGATTTTTAATCTTCATAGACTTTGGATGGTGTAAATGGATCTATTGATTTGAATTGTTATGAACAACCTAGAGCAGATCTCCATTGTCAGCTGGGGTAAGTATGTGTGATGATGTTTGCAAGGAATGTTAATAAAGTAGAGCAAATGTGAAACTTTTTTTTTTCTAAGGTGATCCTATGTGGTAAACATTGTGCATGTATCCTGCTTGCATATTTGCAGACTAGTGGTTTTTTGTGTTTTCTGACTTTATGGTTATCATGTATAAAACTGGAATGTGTAGTTTTTGAGACATTAAACCTTTAATCCATTTTATAAAATGGTTGCATCTTAAAAACGAATGCCTGTATTCTTGCTGTTCTTTGTGCTTGATTTTTTAATTCACACATCTCATGTACATGTATGTTGCATCACATATCCATGGTATGATTTTCCGAGTGGCAGCATAAACTGGCGACCTGTTGCCATCCACTGATATGAATAGTTGCATTAAATAGAATTTTTTTTGTCCATATTGGTTTGAGTTGGCCACAACACTTTAAGTAGCTACCCCCAACCAAGTGTGAAATTAAAATTATCCCACAATAGCATGTCTATCTTCAACTACAACTTTAGTTGTACCAATCATCCTGACATATTTGTAATATAGAACTTTGGTTGCTCAAGTGTGACAACAGCTTTTAGCAAGCAGTGAGTTTCAGAAGAGTTACCATATTGTAATTATCAAGAAAGTTGCATAACTAGAGTATTCTTTAATATCGCCTACTGTCCCTTACTATTGTACCCCAAATTTCTTTCTGTACAAACTTTTAAATTCTGAACACCAGTGCAGTTGACATTCATTGCTATACACAAAACCCATTGCACAACTTACTTTCTGTCATCACTCAATAGTCACTTTATCTCTTTTAAATTGAACAGACTTGTTTCAAGCAGTGGTTACGTGGTAATAGACGACTCTGGCCACCCCCAGTTTGATGGAGCAGACTGGCCATGGGTTGTTAACCAGACATTTCCCCCTCCTGATAGCGCAACATGTTCTAAAATAGATCCATCAGATGTAAGGCAGTGAACTGTGTATATTCGTGCCTTATTACATACTACACTTTTAGAGGCTGGATTGTGGTTTTCCTGGTATCTCATTTATTGACTGCCTTGGAAAGGTCAGTGTCTCTGTAATATATATATACCTGTTCAGTTGTGTTGTTTTAACAATGCCTTGGTATAGGAGCTCTTTCACATATATTCTTGGGATTTTTATTTCTTAATTTTTTTGTTTAGTTTGTATCTTTCAGTTCAATTCGTACATGCATCTCTTACCTGCGTATGTAGGGTGTAAGATCTTTGCTGCAACAGCATGTATAAAAAGATATTTTTTTCCGGTATTGTAGGGATGCTGTTTTGACTTTTCTGGCAACGGTATTTCTCAGTGCTTCTATGGACCAACTTCTTATCAAGATCTGTATTTCTTTGGGCATGGACATGGTAATTTAATAGAATTAATAGAGAATGAATTAATGTCATCTTTGTATGCAACAGATTACAAGCTAGCACTCAAAGAGTTTACAATGGTAAGTAGATTTGACTAAAATGTACAGTATTGCAGCTGCTTTATAATCTGCTAGATTTCTGGTCCAATCCCATTACCACCTCGCTATGCTTTTGGTATCTACTATTCTCGTTATTGGGCATACAATGACATTGGTGAGATGGTAAGTACATGTATAAGTTGCATGGACAGGAGTATAAGTTTTGTGAATATTGATTATAGGACATTGTAACCAATTATGAGCAGAGAGGAATCCCACTTGATATTCTTGTGACCGACATGGATTGGCACGTCACATTTTATAAGGAAGCTGACAAAGGGCAAAAGGACCAAGTGTGTTGTTTTGGTTAAATTTGTTTGTTTGATAGAAATGTCCATACAATTTCCAATGTATTATTAGTGATACTAGTATTTGAATTGCAATGCAATGCACATTGTTACATGTATGAGAAATGAGTGCCTGGAATAATCAATTTAGTGCAAAAATCACTCTTTTTGTTTGAAGAGTACCTTGTATCTTCAAATGTATTTTGTGTATCAACCTTTGTACATATTAAGTTCCATTGCAATAAGCACATGTACTTTTTTTTGGAAGTATTTTGATTCAGTTCAGTTAAGTGCCTCTTGTAAGCTGTGGAGGCCTCTTTGTGTAGAGTTTCCCCGAAATGCTTCTTTATATACAGTATGAAGCTGTTTTTTTTGTGTTTGTTGGTTGGTTTATTTAATTGCATTTGCATAAGTAAATGTGAGAGCTAATGTTATCTGTGTACATTTAGGCAGGACAAACTATTGGTTGGACAGGTTTCACTTGGGATCAGCATCTATTTCCAAATCCAAAAGGCTTCTTGAACTGGTTTGTATATTTCTTTTTGCATATCATTATATATGACAGTGTCCAGCAAAATCACCCTATTAAATTTAAGTGACGCACATATCTTCAAAACCCCTTCATTTCAAATTTCATACAATTGTTTTCACATTATTTACCTCTGTGGAAATCAATTTTAGTTTCTCTAATCCTTTGGGTTAATGTTCAGCATACATGTATCTCCATGTACAAGTTGAGAAAACGTGTCAAATTCACATAAAGTACTGTAGCTATTGATTTGTTGTCGTAGCCATTATGGAGTTACATATGCATAATATAGTCAGTCACATGGAGTGGGACATGGTTTGTCTGAATGATTGGTGTGAATCGAGCATGGGAAATGTGCAAATACTTTGCACAGCTATACTAACGGATAATATTCAACTCATTGATCTGAACAAATAAAATAGATATCCTGATATTGAAGTGCTTTTTACACTTAAACTGGCAGGTTATCGGGCATGTAACAAAAATACGTACAGCATAGATGCAATAAGGGGATAATTTGAAAACAAAAGTTTTTTTTTACAAAAGTGATAACACATTCACATTGATTTGCACAAGATACAATTTTTATAACGATATTAAATTGCAAGCTCACAAGGGTGATTTTGCTGGTTTCTTGTTATTTACACTATATATGATATTGTAACAATATTATTATTTCACTCAGGTGCAAATCAAAGAACCTTAGGAACACACTTAACCTACATCCTGCCTCAGGTACATTTTGTTTGTTGTAAACTATGGAGAATAACATGATAAAGTGGTTAAAACAGCCACATACCACTTCTGATGAGGTCTTGTAAATTAGGTCAGACCAATAATGGTGAACCATGAAATTAGATGTACATGTACTTGGTGGGTTTACTACATTCAAGGCTTTTTAATGGGATAAACTGAGCAGTGCTCATGGACAAACATAGTACAATTCTATTTTTGCCATGCAATAACATCTAAATATTTCCTGTTAGGAATTCAGCCATGGGAAGAAATGTATCCTGAAATGGCTGAAGCAATGGGAATAGATCCTAAGGTATTGTCAATATAGGAATTAAATGGACTTTGCAGTTAATTTTTTATTTCTCTATTAGACCCAACTATATGTACACTTTGTTCCAACTGATTTCAAGGTACATGTATAGTTTGTATGATCTGGGTGGTGGAAGTGGCTGAATTTGTGTTGTTACATGGTGTTTGTTGTGAACTGGTTTCTTATCTCATGTAGTTTGTTGTCAACTGGTTTCTTATCACATTAAAAGCCAGGGAAGATGAAGGCATCGACTTTTGGTGGTTAGACTGGCAGCAAGGTTCGTGTACTACACATATTATAGTATAATTATAATAGTACCTAACACAAATCATTAATTGATATCTTATCAGTAATGTGCTGTATACAGCGACCCTTTTTGGTTGAAGTACAGACCAATCTAAGTCTCAAGGAATTAACAAGGGTAGTACATGTAGTATTCCAAACTATGTTTTCTTGAACATTTTAACTATTATGATGAAAAACACTGAATCATAAGGTGGCCAAAGCCACATTGCAGCGAAGAGTCAGTGTGTGAACAACTGCACAGAGCTGATCTAAGCTGCATACTGGCACCAATAGAAAGCCCATAGTTGGCCACATTGTGGTACCATTATGAATAATCCAAGTGATCACATAAGCTTCCTGCAGCGAGACAATGTATTTTTAAAAGGTATACGCAATCTATGCAGTATTAAGATTTGAAAAAGCCAACAAAAGGAGTGGAAAGTTGTAAGATTTACATGTAATTACATCCCATAAGAATTTATACTTTGCAAATAGTGAATTGTTGATTGGTGCCAAAAAGGATAAGGAAAGGTATGCTTTAATTTGCTAAATCAGAAATGGACAATTTTTTTTGTCATCGTATATGGTCAGTGGGTTTAAATGTGCACTTCTGTTGGTGTATGTGATGTTGTGAAGTGTGTTTGAAGATAATCTTTGATCAGTACATGATCACAGTGCCTATACTTTCTATGAAAGGAATTCTATCATGCAACGCATTGCATTTTCATACACAATAATATAGTACGGTGAACATCACAACACATAGATCAAGGACCCAATACTTGAAACAAGTATTATTAAGGAATTTATGCTACTTTTCTAAAGCTTTAGCTATTACATATATGTGCTGTTACATGTATGTTTACATCAAGTATTGTATCAGGTGTCTAAGTGTATTGATAAAAGATAGACAAGCAATCTCCGAATTGCTTTAAATCTTGACAAAAAATAGGGTAGACCTCACATCTTATTGGAGACCTGTAATATGTACATTGCTGTTGACCATAGGTGAAGGTTGGATTTCTATACCACTTGTCAACCCCACTTTCTGGCTGAACCATATTTTTTATACCAATCCATATCATTGGGGTGCAACAGTAAGTTGTAAACATTAATTTGTATTGTTGTTGCTATGTGTGTTACATTTTCACCACATGTACATGGATGCAAAAATTAAGTGCACTAAAACTTCAGTACTTATAATAACTTGCTCTTTTTTTGCATCAAATCTCCATGCAAGATACTTGGTATACAGTATGATTTTGTCTATGTCAAGAACAAAATAAACCCCTTAGTAATTTAATAGGGCTGCTCTACATTTCAAACAAAGAGCAGCTAACCACTGAGAGTTCAGAATTTTAAGTCAATTTAGGTACGTACATATAACCATCAAATAATGCAATAGTTGTTGTGGGGCTGCAGCGTATTCACTATAGCAAGGATGACAGAAACATTGCATATGGCCAAGTACATATACATGTATGCTCATATTGAGTTTTAACAAGTCTCACATTTAGCATATATGAACAAAGTATTGAAACTAAGCTATACATTGCATGTGGTTTGTCATTCTGCTATTTTAGAAAGGGGATATGAATGCTTCTGAATGATTTTCATCCCTCTAACATTCTCAATGCAAATGAGCCTGGTCTTCTGTGAAGGGGCCATATCATTTAATCATTGAATTTCTAAGCAACTTCGCAATTTTTTTTTAAACTTTGTTTCAAGTGTACCTGCTTTACCTGCTTTGTAAAAATAATATCAATGAACTGTATCATGGTGTATTGTCAGTTTAACAGGCTGGCAAGTAAGATTTGTGTCTTTTGATGGTAAAATATATTAAACTAATGTACTGTGTGCATTAGAATCCTGCTAAACGTCCGCACTTGCTCCATCGCTGGGGTGGACTTGGAAACCACCGTTACCAAATAGGATTCTCTGGAGATGTTGTTCCAGTAAGGGCATTTATTTGTTATGGCTGTACAGTGTTGGAAACTGTAATGGTTTGGCATACAGAGCTGGGATTCCTTGGATTTTCAAGTCTATTTTACTCTAAAAGCTACAAATGTTGGCTATGGTTACTGGAGTCATGACCTTGGTGGTCACACCCAACCATCACCCCCAGAGCTTTATACAAGGTTTGTATTATTATTTTTATTGTCTACATACTATTACATAACTTCAGCTTGCTACATTTAAGAGAACAGCAGGTGCAGGTTGAGATAGGTCATGGATCACCAGTTGTGGACTTGATTTTGTCTAGTGAGATGGCTAGCCTTGTGACAAATTTAGGAAGTAAATAAGTTTACAACCTCTATGTCAGAAGCTCCATTGTTACTAAACAACTAATTCACAGCTCTCATCAGCAAAGGCTATCCAGGCTGAGAATATCCTTTCAGAACCGATCTGCTGTCCATGTCATGGTTTCTGTAGTAATAACCTTGGTTTAAGTTATAGTGTAATCATGTATGAAATCTCACAATCTGATTGGTCAATTATGAGTATCTAACTTACATAGAAACCTAGTCCCAAAGAGTGGGCTCAGAGGGTAGGTTCTCTATGGTAGACAACCCACCCTCTGGTGAGTAAAGAACCTGCCCTTCATTAATAGGTTGGTACATAAGTGTCATGCTCTATAGTCTAAATCAGTTAGACACTGAAAACATCGTAATCTGCGTGATTTAGAATCCCTGGAACCCTTAGTAGTGCCCTTGCTTGCCACAGCCCACTTTTATGCTCAAATAGTTATTATAACACAAGCATGACTGTACCTCTATGTGATAAAAATATTCCACATTGCAAAAAATGAGGCCATAGGAATATGGTATAATTCAAAAGACATGAGGAAATGCTATCTATATATTCATTTTTTTCTCCCCATAAATTTATTCCATGCAGTTGAGTATACTGATGGTAATGCCGTGGCTCAAATTTTTTAGCTTCAAAATTCCTAATCAAATATAATTTTAACTATTCCACATTATTGAAGTGTGATACTTTGGGCTATTTGACTGTTTTATAGAAATAAAAATAATAATAACAAACCACTGTGCTATGTATGCCTACTATACCTATGCCTCCTTAGCCAAATAATAAGGATCATACTTTTTTCTTTTTTGTGTAGGTGGGTGCAGTGGGGTGCGTTTTCCCCAATGTTTAGAACACACTGTACGAAGAATGCCGACAACTTCAGGCAGATCTGGCTATATCCAGATGTATGTTGCAAGCATATGTTACCATTTGGTTGATAGTATTCCTTGTTACTTCTAACTGTATTTCAGGAGAACTATGAGATTATGCGCCAAGCAATTAGGCTACGAGCATCATTAATTCCATACATATATACACATGCAAGATGGGCATATGATGAAGGTATTTTGACATGTATATAACTTACAAGTGGCATCAATTTTGTTTATTCAAGGTTTGAGTTTACTGAGACCTATGTACTATGAATATCCTGACATGTATGATGAAGCATATACTTTTGATCATCAGGTAATGTGCCATAGTATGAGTTACAATCACTAATAACTGTGGTTTGCACAGTACTTTTTTGGACGTGATATTCTTGTAGCCCCTGTCACACATGCAGTCGATACTACCACTCAGCTTGCTGAGCAGTCAATTT
Organism: Spongilla lacustris; assembly: GCA_949361645.1. Taxonomy (NCBI): domain Eukaryota; kingdom Metazoa; phylum Porifera; class Demospongiae; order Spongillida; family Spongillidae; genus Spongilla; species Spongilla lacustris. The sequence goes on from OX442436.1 coordinate 3,515,252, forward strand.
GGATACCACCAGTATGTACCTAATAATGATGATTAATGAATCACATTGTTGCTTCTGTATAGGGAACTTATATATCTTGGTTTAGTGGAGAGAAAGTTGATGGTCCTCAGGTTGTAAGCAGAAGTTTTACACTGTCTGAAATTCCTCTTTTTGTGAGAGATGGCTCCATCATTGCAATGAGAACTGATGACTTTGGTAAGCTTTAAATCTTACATGTACATACATTAAACCATGATTTATGAATGTCTCCAGCTCCCTTAGGATCTGCTGAAACAATACCAACAAGTTTATTGTTTGTAATATTTGTAGCCAATGTGGACAGGTGTGTATCTGTCTTCTGCCTTGCAACTCTGGTACATATGTTTATAATTATAAATATATATTATTATTTTTCGTAGCGGCTCAGCATATCTTTATGAAGATGATGGAACCACAGTAGAATACACAGAAGGCATTTATTCCAATACCACTGTTGCTTTCAATATCGATCGTGATAAGTAATTAGTTGAAATAGGTTATTTTCAATTGTTTTAATTCAGCTCTTTTTCAGAAACATTCTTAGCATCATTATAGGCCCTGCAACTGGTGGATTTTCTGGGATGCCTTATGCAAGGTCATATCAAGTAAACATACCAAACTTTTGGCCTGGTACTGTTTCCTGCTACATAGCGTAGTGCCATTTTATCCTACTCTCTTGCAGCTGATGTAGTATATGTCAATAGTGAGCCTTTACCGTATGTGCCACTGAAAACATCATTTGGCTCATATTCTCAAGATTGTTGGACATATGATGGAAGGTACATTATGAAAGTGTGTTTTGATGTAATTCCAACATGATTTTCTTTATTTCTCAAAGTTCACTATCACTAGTGGTTGTTATACTATCAAAGTATCCAGTGACCAGTGCTGTTAACATTACTGTTTCCTACAAGTCTTTTGCGGCCTTTGACCCTTACTGGTTCAATGGTTATGCAGGGAAACTGAAAAGGTTCAGTGATGCTAAAGACATTTTGGATGATCAGGTGACAATATTACCAAATTATATTGTGTGGTGTTTTACCATCGTACTACCAATAGAGCCATAAGTACATTTACATGTAGCTCAGTTAAATAGCTAAAATGGAAACAATGTTATATTAATTTCCCATTTAGAATCTTTTAAGTAGTGCAGTGTTGGTTAATTGGATCCAATCATAATTTTTAAATATGTAAGTAACTGTCATTGTCATGTGTACCTGAAAAATTTATAAAATAATTAACTATGAACAATTTACTATGATTGCTTTTCCATTCATTGCAATAAAATCCAAACATACTTGTAGGTGAATTCTGTAATACTTCGTTTTACATTTGTAGACCTCATGAGTTTCATTTTTTTCGCTACTTGAACTATAAATATATGTTATTGTACTATGTTGTGAATTTTATAGCTAGTATAGCGGTGCATTAATTTTTCTTAGAACCATGACCGCATGTACATAAATATTTTCTTCTGGCTTGAAAATGAGTATAACTATAACATACACAGTTTCCACGAAAATGTCCGATGTTTTATAATGTTATAAAAATGCTTCTTGTTTGAATTGCTATATCTTCTGAATGCTAACTTCCTATTTTCAACAATTCATACTACACCATTTCTCTATGATAAAATGCATTTTGGGGTCTTGCACTTGCTCCACGCCAGTATTGCAACATTTGATACCCAACGAGGTTCAAACCTGCCATAAATTTAGGTAGCGCTTCAAATTCAGTTTGTAGGTACAGAGGTCCTATACCTATCGATCTGTTCTGTTTGTTAATTTTTATGCCATCCGTTACGAAGATACAGTGAAACAAACTATGTACACTTTTTCCCGCTCGATTCACGCCAATGATACAACAACCGCCTTCCCATACATTGAGCAGGCTGCGATTTGACAAAACTTTTTCACCCCACGCCCCAAAGGATTCGACTACCGGGGGTATACAGCTCCAGCCAAGCTTGTCACAGAATTTTCTTCAAAAAAAAAAGGCAGGTTTTAGCGGCGAGGATACAAAAGCAGCCTGTTTACCATTGATGCACCAGCTGTTAACTAAAATATCTGCAGGCTGTGTTTATTTCTCTTCATGACCGAGGTCACTACCAGCTTCTAACTTCGGGTTGAATAAGGCCTTCTTGAAGAGTTGAGACACAATGTCACGACGATGTCAATAGCAGTACATTCCATGAAACAAACTCCAACACTGTTGTCGAAGATTGCAAGGGTAGATAACCATATAAACTTGGGAGTCATAGTGCATGTGATGCACATGAGCTTGCAGAGTGATCTGGGAATCAGATGACAGGCTACCTCATGGAATAAGAATAGTATTGTGATAGAACAACAAATTGTATGATGAAAAATAATACAATAATAGTATAGCTGACCAGCTCCAAGTTTCAGGGAGTACTCCCATTTGGCGTGTCATGGATAGAATTAACAAAATATACTGCTATGCATTATTGTCAATAGACTTTTACAAGAAGAGAAAGAAATAATGCACACCCAAAAAAAAAAAAAATCTCTTCCTGGATCTGATAAGATAAGATTCGAAAGTGATCTTTTTGTACATTTTCTGCTGCTCACTGCCAAAGGGTATTTCTTGCACCACTTTGTAAATAGCAATATTCAGAGGAAACAATGTAGAAATAAAAGCTACAAACTTTTGGAATAATGCTAATTTAGTTACTCACTGTGTAACTCTTCAGCCTCTATAAGCTATAATTATCTGCTTTGACCTCTATATGATTTTATTAGTCATCATTCCATGTATGCTGGATGTTTCTCTAATATACAGTAGGATCCCCATTATTATGAGAGTATTTTGTGTATCTGAGTGTGTGTGAAATGGTCAAAAAAATAATGGAACAGTGCATGGCGTGTTATAGCCTCGTGGAGGCTTCACACTATGACTGGTGCATCACCTGCTACAGTCTGGGACCAAACCAAAATGCTGATACTTGAGGATTCTTGTAACAAATGACAATAGTACAGCGAAACGGAGTAGAAATGCATTGCTGCTACAAGACACACTGAAGGTGTGACAGTTAATTGATATCTTCTGTACATGAAACTGTATTTTATTTTTATAGACATCTCATTCATGTAGAGCAACATTTGAGAGGATTTTAGTACTTGAAATGCTGACAAGATTACCTTTGCATATGCAGTGCCACAGGGTGGCATACAAAACTAGCTGAAAATATAGTTTATTGCACATGCGTTCATCTTGAGTTTTTCCACCTGTATGCTTAGTGCAATTTTCAGTCTTTATTTGTAATAGCCCCTAAACATGTCATTGTAGCTAGAAACTATTTAAAATTTGCTCTGGAGGGAGCTGTATAGCCAAGTAATTTATGGAGTCAATTTTTTTTTGTAACCATTTGCTGTACATTTTATCTTTTGCACAGTTTGAATGATGATGAGTTGGGTGTGTATATATAGGACATTAGACAACTGATATGCTGAAGTGACGTATAACTTACGTGTGTAATATAACTTGCAACTTTTAAACAGACATGGCTTTTTATGAAACAAGAGATGTGTAAACAAATTTTGTTGTCATCAATTGATTTAAAAAGTAAGCAGCAAGGGATTGCAATAATCATGCATTTTGCGGTATTACAGGCCTACATTTTAGCAAACCTAGGTGCCTGTTTTGTTTTTGAACTTGCTAAACTAGTATTGCATAAATTCATCATTGCTTGATTGCTACCCTCAATCGATGACCACAAATCCTGGCTAGTAGTATTGGGATACAAGTGACAGTGACTTCTCACATAGAAGTAATATCGTTTTGCTTTACATTGAGTGTTTGTTCCCACCCAAAACCTTTGTAGGAGCTACAGGCACCCATTGCAATATATTGTGTGGTGGCCAAAAGATCATTTGTATTTGTGTTCGTTCTCAACAGTGGGGCATTGATACTGTTTACCAGGAGGATTATTTTGCTCTTTTGAATGCTACTGAGGTGGGCTTAAGAATCACTTATGATTTGCCGAACATACTGTTGTATTCAAGTGCTTTTCCCAACTATGCAAGTGCTGCAATTGAAAAAGTAAGCTTTTTATTATATTATTTATATTCAATTCTTTCCAATTATGTTTGTTATAACATAGGTGCAAAATTTGCAAAATCTCGATGAAACTGTTAAGGAAGAAATATTGGCCCAGTTGTCTATGCCATAATGACAGAAATGCTACGCACCTGTCAGCATCGAGAACTCCTATGATTTATAACATTGTTTTAAGTGTAGCTGTATTTAGATGCTTTGTAGCCTACTAGGATGATATGATATTGTATTTTAGCAATTAGTCCAGAGGAGAAAAAGAATGCATGGTAATAATAAGCATGATTGTGTGCAGTGTAACAAGAGCAACGAACTACATACACTGACTCATTTACATTCATAAGTCAATGATCTATTTAAAAATACACTGTAATTCAGTATTTGGTGCATTTATTTGTTTGCCTTTCTACTATTAATATACTTTTACTTGGAGAAGCAATTTTTGTAGACAATCTGTGGAGATTTCAGAAATTGAAACTAAGACATTTTTTAATGGCGTCACAGCTATTTGTAGGTAGAAAGTTCGAATCTCCGATCTCGTGTTTTTGGATGTAATAATGTAGCTCACATGTAAAAGATGTAATATACTGGAGTAGCGATAAAAATCTGTTTATTTATTTACTTTAAACAAATCCGGTCGTAATCACAGGTACAATTCGGTAATGCAACTGAAATCCGAGAGTACCTTTAATTATCTGCAACCCGGTCACAATTGCGGGTACCCAGGCTGCACTTTTGACCAACCATAGATAGTATAGTAGATGTAGACGGATCGTTGATTGATACCTCAGTGTAACTGTTGTCGGCTGTTGATTTCCTGCAAAAAATACTGACTGATGCATTACATTGCCGCGTGCTAAAAATTAAAAAAATTGTACACCCTGCAATTGCATGTACGTTGTATGCTGTTTCCTTCCTTTCGACATTAGTCATAATGGAAAAACCAGTCCAAACGGGGGGTGGGTGTTGAACCCCACCCCGCGCGAAGCGCGGAAGCTTTTGATACATATAGCATCATAATAATACATTTGCACGACAAGCCGGAAAATTGTTATTTGCAGAACCGTGCGGATAGGCACGCTAATTGTTTCGGGCCTGAAGTTGGTGCCATGTGCGCCGGACCTATCGCTTGTGGGGATATTTGCACATTGTGTATCATAGTCTTGCACTTACCTGTAATATCCTCTTCAAGCGTACAATTTGATAGAATTGAACATGTGCCAAATCAACATCGACATCAATAACACCGTCTAATGTATACATTGGTAACGTATTTGCACGTTTGTAGACAGAACCATACACATACATGTAATTACAACCAACCACAACCCACACGCGGCTAGGTATGAAAACGATATATCGACTTAATATTGACAGTACATGTACATGTATGCGCTCGCAGCAGTCTACAAGAGAAAACGGAGTGAACGAGTAACGACCCTCCTAATATACGGATGATAATAAGACTATTAAGTAACCCTGTAAAGGCCCCCCTGAGCTGACGCGTGCTAGAGAGAAAGTGAACGGCTGTGCGTCAAACGAACGTCAAACCCAAAGCTGCTGCAGCATGTGCGCATGCGCAGTTTGCGCGACTGGAGGCATAGCATTTTATGGCTGCTTCGATATGAAATTCCTTATTGTTCTGAAGCTTCATAACGCGGAACTTGCAAAGCTTCTGGGGCGAAGCCCCAGACCCCAATTGGTGAGCTTACAGCGCTCCCCCATGCCCCCTGGCTGGAACGGGAGGGGCGTGGCCCCCCCCCCGCGGAAAGGAGGGCTGCAGGTCACCCCAATCACGGTAAAGGGATGCTTGTGCTCCCCCTCCCCCTAACTGATAGGCCTAATTAAGTCTAATACTACTATGAAACATCTTTTATTTTATTTTAATAGCGTGCGGCGGCAACGTGGTACGCTATCATCGGTGATGAAGCTACCAACGTGAATAATAGATTCAGGCAAATTTTAAGACATTTCTGTTGGGCGCAAATTCACAATTTTATACATGTATAAATTGCGCGGCACACTTTGCAAACGCGCTATCAATTTGCGCAGCTACAGTTGCATTGTAGCTACATTATACATGTATACCAAAAAATCTCTTTTCAGTCTTGATAAATGGGATGAGATTTCACTCACACTATCCGCGGCAACACTCTCAACATGCAAACACCATTATAATGGTCAGTACTACGGGTCTATTATCTCTGGCTTACAATCTGTACATATCATGAGGGTCTATTATCTCTGGCTTACAATCTACTGATGCAAAATGTAAAGTATTACTTCAAACATAGATAATCTATACTTCAAATCATCTGCGGCACATCAACAAAATCGATATTTTAAACGTTAACTGCAAAGCAAGGAGTTATGTTGAATAAAATCCACCATCATGCTTGCGCGAGTATCCTCGGTTTGTAGCTTCTGAATGATGACTTTCAATGGCAAGACTCTTACAACTATGTATAGTTGCTTTTCTAGCCTCCTGGTGGATTACAAGTTCCTTTGTTTCAAGTGTTATTACATCAGGACGTTGCGGTCTGTTTTTCAGCACACGTCCATGCGGCATTGCTAAGCTTTCTGGCTGTATAAGCACCTCAGCATTTGACTTGGAGAATTCACGATGATGGTCATACTGGCATTTTATCGCAAAGTCAAGACTGTCATCTGGAGCCTGAGGATCGAAGTAGTCAGACCTTCTGCGGGTACTTGCTAGAGTTGGGGTGTTTAGCAATCGATCCCACTGTGTTTTTGTGTTCTTCTCGTCCTCATCCTCTTGACGCAGCGAATCGAACGGCTGTTCGTTAGCCATTAAAATAGAGTCGTCGTCAGGGAAACGATGCTAAAGTCGTTACCTAGCAACGGCAATAATTTCTGTCGACCCTTGAAAATTTTAATTTTCAGGGATCTTTATCTGTGGATTGGCGATTGGCATTGTACTGGCGCGGCACTGAAATAGTTTTACCGCATGTACAGTGTCGGCCGATCCAAGATAAATGAATGACTTGATTAAACGGCTGTACCGGTATATCTATATACTAGTATTATTATTATTACCTGCAATCGATCACGTGAAGTATTTTGAAGTTAACGTTAACCCTTACCGATGTGAATTCCATTAGCGAATGGGACGAAGAAAATCTAAACGGAAGCCGCCCCCAAAGAAAAAAACTACAGGTCCTCTGGATGCTATGTTTACCTGTCCCTTTTGTAACCACGAAAAGTCTTGTGATGTGAAACTGTAAGTGCATAGCTGCTAGTACAGATTTTGGAACTGAATTTGGGGTTCTATTATAACATCTATGATATAACTAAGTACCGTCATGTGTTTATGTGGATTTAGTGAAACCCCGTATAAGTATGTAATCAAGACTTTCGAGGTGAAATGTTCTCATCTGTGTACCCTTTGAAGGGACAGACAGAGAAATACCGGGATGATAACATGCCGCGTGTGCTTGGAAGACTTTCAAACTGCTATTAATTGTGAGTTTGTAACCCTTGTACAGATGGTTATTGATACTGTTATGCAATTTCAATTATCCCAGATCTGTCGGAACCAGTTGATGTTTACAGTGACTGGATAGATGCATGTGAAGCTGCGAATAATTAATAACCGCCCATTATGTATATGCATTAAAAGTATGATTCAACACATGTGTGTATCTTCTCAATTCTTCTGTTCTGCGAATAACACGAGTTGCCTGACATAGTTTATAAAGTCAGTTCTTCCATGGCAGTATTATACAACATTCTACGGTCCTCAAACTGCTTTGCTGCCAAGTTTTCCTGTTCACACTATACAAAAACAGGATATTTAGTGATGGCCAAACTGACAAATGCAGTACCAGCAGTGAAAAGAGTCTCTGTGGTGCGAATGCTTGATTCTGATCCTCTTGGTCACATAAAAGTAAGCTTTCGCTTATACCTGCCAGGGGGAAAGTTATGTACACTTATACAAACACCATCATGCAGAAGAACATACCGGAATCAAAGAGCTGTTTAAAGAAGGATGGGACATGAATTCAGCAGTTGGTGATATGCATATAAAGAAAGTGTAATGTGCATTATGACAACACACTTGCCACATACTATTAGTAAATAGAACAACAAGACAATGAAGATTATGCACAATAGCCGTTGGTGCTCACAGATACATGTACTTTGCGATTGTAGGAAAGGTACTACAATCTGCATAAATAATTTCTTTCTATAACTCCATGGCAGTATTTAAAGACCAATCATTTGTTTCAAATTGCACAGGGGTTGTTTGAGCTTCTTTCAAACACAAATAACTTTGTAAGTATAACTACATGAAATTTCATAACCTTGCAAAACCAGGGGAAGGGATGGAGCAGGGGGCTGGAACACATGTAAATGAACACAGCTGGTGTTGGTAAGCCACGTTTCATATGTTGCTGCTATGTAATGTACTATTAATTCATGCAAATAACTTACAGGATCCACTCCACGAATTTGAACAGATACACAAGCACTTTCTTCTGTTTCATCTTGAGATTTATTACAGTGGTATAGTTGTTTGCAGAACTGTTTGACTTGTGTCAGGTGAATGGATTTATGCTCCACAAATGCGTCAACAAGACTAAACATATTGCTTATGCACCCTGTACAAAAAGGGCAATATAAAAAATGTACAGACATGTATGTACATGTAATCTGCTACTGCACATTTTACAAACCCACAGCTTGACTTTGACTTTTTAAATTTATATTTAAAAGCTTGTCCATTCTCACTCCAACTACCATTACAGCATCATACTTAATTCCATAAATCAAAACAATGCAGTTTAACTTATGACAGTGTAAAAGCAGAAAGAATACCACTTCAACTATTAATTAAGCAGCCTAGTGTTTTTTTATTTTAAATGTAGCAAGCCCCTTCAGTTCAGAATCATTCAGCAGAGTACAAATACCTTTCTGTGGAATAATTTTGATTGTTTGATGGCTGGGTAAGTCCCATAGTCTAATTTCACCATCCGCTGACGTTGAGATAAGTACAAGTTGTGCGTTGTAGTGAGAGACAGTCAACCCTGTTATAGCCTTGCTGTAGAATGACCACACTTTGACAACTAGACACAAGCATGTAAATGCAAAAGGACTTACGTATGGCCATTATAGTGTGTGTATGGGCCACTTTCAGAAGTTCCATCCAATTTGTGTAACTGCCTTGTGTGCTTTGGTAATGATTAAACGTTGGTAAATCACAAATACACAAATCAAACAAGAAATCGGGCTTAAAATCAAAGTAGATGTACCTGTAAAAAAAGGTTTACTTGAGAAATTTTTCCACTCATTCCCCCAACAAAAGCCAACTGCTCTGCTTTGTCCATTACTACACACGTTAGTGCCATATCAAATAGGAAAGAACAAAGCAACTTCCCTGAACAGATTTCATACAACTGGAAAGGGGGAAAAATGCCAAAATAGGATCCAAGTTCACAACTTATCATGTACAAATTGCCACAAATGCTGCAACAGCAATCCTTCTCACTTTGCAAGTCTGATCCATTGAGATAGTTGCCACTCTACTCCGCACACCTCCCAAGCCACACCATATGCCCGTTACTGGCAAAGAATGATCAGACCATGTGTGCCTCACGGAAGTGGATAACATCTGAAGTGTTCCACTTGATGAAGTGTAGGGTAGTTTAAACCCACTAGAAATGTTTGCTTCAGCTAGTAAACTGAAGCAGATTTATACACGAGACATAATAATAATACTTTTCAGTTTTATCCTGAAAAAAATTAATAATGATTGTGAGCATTTTTTTCAATACTTTGTGTGATACCATGTCATTAATAAACTTAAGAGATTACTAAGGAACAAAACTACACAAAGGTAACAAATAAAAAAAAATACAATGTGCCAATGTATGCAAATAACTAACAATTGAATGGTTAATTCTCCCAGAAAAGATATATTTTATAAAAATGTTACTAAAAACAGACTTCAAAAAGGTGTCACTTCAAAAAGGTGTCGAACATGCACAGTGGATTTGCATCAATCTGCCATACCTTACCATCTTGCTTACTTGCTAAATCTCCAAACAATCACTTTGCAGTCCCGTCCACCTGATATTAAGTGCACTCCATCATCAGAAAACTTCAGAACATTAATTGTCTGGTAGTGGATACTAGCCACAGCTAACAGGTGGCCTGTACATACCTACAAGGTTTAAAAAACTTGTTGCACAAGAAGTACATGTACTTGTAATCTAAAATGCTAATGCAAAATTACTAAAATTAGAAATTGTTTCACTTCAGTTCTTATGGTGCCAGCTGAAGATTGCTATTAATGAATTCTAGATACATGTACTTGTAATATTTGCACATAGATCGTTGAATGTCAGTGTTGTATCTATCAATACTGGTCATCCTAATAGAAAACTCTATCACATTCCTATTCATATGGGATTCAAAATCCTCATGTGCAAGTTGAAAACAGGTGTATGGTAGTGAGCACTATCATTAAGCATGTTTAAACTATCCCAAATATTTAAAAAACAATCTGTAGAAGAAATTTTATTTTAAACAATATTTTCAATGGGGTGCACCATTTGCAAGTGTTCGAAGGGTATATAATTTACAATGTAAGAGTACATCATGACAGTAACATCTAGATAAGAGTTACGTGTACCAGTCACATGGAAGGTTACATATTGTCCATCTCAGATAATAAGACAGTTAGGACAAGCAATTTTAAAATTACTGCAGAAGACAGCAAAATGTATGCACATTTAAACTTATTAATAACTTTCAATTATTTTGTGATTTAGAATGATATAATTATTAGACTGAAGCATACAATTAAACATTGTCCATTCCCAAAAACGCCCCAAAAATGAGTAGTACTACGAAATGTTCTCAAACCTATAATAGATTATTGAAGAAGATATGAGTAAACAAATTACTTTTGAACAAGTATTTCAATTTTGAAGCTTTAAAGATAAAAGAAGCAAGAGTTACATGTGCTTGTAGGTATTAAGCTCACGTAAAAACCTGATATATGTCAGAGAAAATTTTATATCTTCGGTATCTACATTTACATGTAGCATATCCTGGACCACCCAAAAAGTGCTATTTAGTGACATGTTTATAAATTGGCTTATATTAACTTAACAAACATATAGTGTACTTAATGCCCAGTGCTTATAGATTATATTATTCAAGAATTCGATTCTAATGGTGATACTTTATAGAGCTTCCTCCATAGGAAAGATGAGGGACATGAATAAGCAATTATGCAGCTTTCCCACTAAGTCTATCATAAAATAAATATCTGGCTGTCTTTCATCAAGTGATGGGGGTGGAGCAGACATAAATCAGACCTGTATGCGCTAGTGGTAATGGTTTGCGGCAATAAGTGTGCGTAAAGTCCAGATGGCTGTCTTTCAATACACTTACATGTACAATCACTTGGAATTCATTGAATAAAATTGGCACTTGCCCCCTTATTTCTAAGCAATATGTACCATGTATCAATTACGAGCACAAATTTGGAGAGTTTGGAGGCTCTGCAATATCCTTGCTGACACAGAGCGTTTTAACCTAATTCATATCATTTTTGTAAATGTTATGAGGCAATAAAAAAATGAAATGAACAATAATCTCCACCTACCTCTTTACAATACTAGTTACATATATAGGTTTTCAACATACATTATATTTACATTATGGTACGCCCTTATTTCCAGGCCTCCGTCCATTTTTTTTTAGGGATCTAATTGGGCTTACCACTGTGTGTGTTTGTGTGTGTGTATGTGTGTTTGTGTTTGTGTGTGTATGTGTGCGTGTGTGTGTGTGTGTGTGCGTATTAACTCTAACAGAACAACCTACACACAGCAGATGCACACGTGCGGGGAGCTAGAGCGTGGAGTAATAAGCATTACCTCCCAAATGTAAATCTTCTCCGCTACTGCAGCAGCACAAAAGTTCCCATTCGGTGAACATGCGAGAGCTGAAACTAATCCCGGAAGAGAAATCTTACTGAGCACTTGTTCCTAAAACATGGGATAATAACAATACTAGTAATAAGATTCATACCCAACACGTATGATCATGCTTGCACAAATGCTTTCAATATCACTACCTATATGTGTTTCAGCAAATTCTCTGGATGCTAATCAGTGAGTAAGTGGTGCCGGGAATATCAACCTTAGAAAGGTCATTCCCCACCACCTCCACACATGAAAGCCTACATACACCCTTTACCTTATTAAGATTCCAGACACACAGAATCGGCTTTTTTTGCAAGGCACAAAGTAAATAATTATTGCTCAAATGAGTAATACAAGAAGCTCCTCCTTCTACATCAGAGCTCTGACAGTTATACACTTTCCGGATTGTCCCGGTAAAAGGATCACAAGCGACAACTCTTAAACATCTAGCACCCTCCAAAAGGCAAAAGATTGATTCACGATCACCCATATTTCTATTTAGTTGCCTATTGTATTTACTTAGCTAGTTAATTAATCGAAATTATGGTTCAGAGCGCCAGGCGGGAACAACTCAGCTGGAGGTGTGTACTGGTACAGACATAATGGGATTTCCGTCAGTCAGTTTTATAGCGCACCTAACATAGACTACTACGTGCACGAAGACTCCACTTCCAAACGCAGCAAGTACGTAGGGCAAAAGGACATACCGGAAGCTGGGACGGGGGTGAATAAAATGCAGCCAGGCTCGAATCACCGCGCATTGTTCACCAGCCTGGCCGGAATTTCCCCGTTGACAGATGGTAAGAACGGAATACTAGTTCATTGATTTAGGACATGACTAGCCACTAGAGAAGAAGCGGTATAATGGAGAGCCATGCCTTTCTTAGCATTATACAACGCGTTGCACCTCTCGTTATTATCACAAAGACCAAAAGTAGTGTGCATTTGCTTAACTTAACGGTGTGTGCAATTTTAATTTCCGAAAATCTATGTAGAGCATCCGTATGCGTAGTGTACATGTGAGAATCTATTGTATTATGTAGCTACACTAGCTGCATGTTTTGTATATAGATCCCTATATAATCAATTCATAATGTATTTCATCCTTAATATTGATCAGTGCTGGCAGACCTTCCACTCCCATCGTATTATTCAACATCTCTGGAGCAAACAGTTGCTGGGAGAACTTCTCTATCTGCTGAAACAATGAAAGTAGTAAATAGTAATGACACCACTCTCAGCATGCAGATAACAAATGCATTAACAGCAGTGGATTGCAGTTTCTTGTAAGTACAACCATTGTTTAAAACTGGTTTCATGTTGTGATATTGCAGAAAACTTAAGACACCAGCTGTTTTGCAGCCATACACTCGAATCTCTGACTGTCCGCCACTGATTCAGGCTGTGATTAACAACAGGCTGTTACAGCCAACAGTGAAAGTAAAGAAGTTGGATCCAGGTAATATTAAATTTTATGTATGGTTAGTTTTACTACTCTTTACATATTTATACTCGTTATGTTTTGTGGCGCACAAATATATTCAATTTCTCAAATCATAGTAGAGTATAGTAATGTGGAGAAGACAGAAACTGGTACTAGCACTGGAGTTCGAGGCAGTGAATGCCCTGTAGTATTGGAAGGCAAGTGATCAAATTGTGGAATGGTTTGTATATGTAATGCTACTATTTGTATACCAGTTAATGGCAAGGTGTGACGAATGTATGTGTATGTGTATACCGGTAGTAATTTCATCTATTTCATAGACGCATATGCACACCAAACCTCTCAAAGACCTGGTGTGAAACTTGCAAAAAGTGGTAGAAGAAAGAACTCAAGAGGCTCTGATGCAGTTGTTAAACCATCAAAGAAATCCAAACTTTTATCCTCAATGGAACCTCACATGAATAAGAAGATTGCAAAACCTAAAACCTTAGTGGTTTCAATAGAAAGAATTGCTGTCAGCAAACTCTCGACCTCTCTCCCCCAAAAGGATGTCACAATTGCTCAGTTGCCCGTAAAGTTTCCACGGTCTAAGTTGAAAGGCAAATTTGCCGCGAAGTCATTAGCAAGTAATGGAAGCAATGAAAGTTCTTTTTTGAACAGTATGCCCATGGATACAACAATATCAAGTTAGTGAAATTATATTGTGTTGGAAAACTACATAACTTTTTTTAAAAATTTTTCAGGTAGTGTTAAAAAAAGCAAGATCAGGAAAGCTGCTGTGATAGGTAGGAGCTTTAATTTTTCCAGGTGTATTTGTATGACCTTTGTTGGCAACAACAATTATAGTTTTGTCACTGCATTTTTTGCAGTGCATTTACATGTAGATGTGTACGTGAATTGTCATTTCTGGCAATGTTTACAGTTAATTACTTGGGACGGGTTATGAGAAAATGGCTCATCTAGATTTTTGTCTTGTTAACTGGTTTTGATTACTATTTTTTTATTACTATCACATGAAAATTAAATTTTGAAATTAAATCCCTAAGAAACTGTCAGAAAATGATCTAGTATATATTTTTTTACATAAAAAAAACTATATCACATACTTGCACATGTGTGGTTGATTTCAAGTGTAGCACTAGCAATGCAACAGATTGTCATGCTGTTGATAGCATTAGTACGTAGTTGCTTTAACTACCATGCAGTTGGTTTAATGGCTTCCCCAAAAAATTGCTAGTCATTATCTTCACAATTTTAAAACCAATACTTAATGTATAGTCGTAATGAACAGGGGAAAAACTGAAAAAACAACCCTCAAATTGAGGTTATCAAGTTACACAATGTAGCAGTATATCACCTTCCTATTCCTATTTTCTATAATCAGTAGCAGCACATCTGTTGGAGGAGGGTCCAATTCACTTCAAATTTGGCATTGATTTTTACAAGCAAATGTGACCACCAACACTGCAAATCACAATGTGCAAACTATAGCCTTCAGTATAAAAGTACACATATTTACACATAATAATAATAAAACTATTTTCCATAAGCATATTTTGTTGCCTTGCAATGTAATTCTAATCAAAATTGCTTGTGCACTATTTGTTCATTATTGAAGTATATGTAAAATTATTCATTACTCAAATAGTAATTGGTCCTATGACGTGAAGATTGGTTTTGCTATTTTTGATTGCATCCTTAATCAACTCAATTTGTTTTTACATGTATGCTGTAATACATGACCTCGTAGTTTTTAGTGCAATAGACCACAGGGCACTAAATCTGCTACAAAGCTATAGGCATACTTGTACTTATACTGTTACACATGCGTACATTTAGCGTACTGTTCCGTACACCAGGTTCACATTAGCGGTTTATTACCACAAGCTCTGTTTTTCAGAATTTATACAGTGCAAGTGTGTACTCCTACTTTTAATTTGTACGAATGTTTCTTTTATATTGCATGTAAAGCTTTAAATTTAGTAGTGGTTGTTATTATATGATAATCCAAGCTCTATGTTCATGGACTCGTTTTATTTGTAGATCATTCAAAGGCCACCAACATAAAGCGTTTCACTGACTTACTTACAACTGTCTTTGACAGTGAAGACCATGGTGACGGTAAGCATTTACACCAGAACCGGTGATACTTTATTTAATTCAGCCACAAATTTTGCTTGATATTAGGGGGAGAGGTCATTCATTTACATGTACCTTTTGTACATGTAAATGCATAATGAAAACTAACAATTTTATTAGCTCCATCTCAACACAAATAAAAAAAATCAAATCAAATTTAAAAAAAAAACATCATTATTATCATGTACTGTAGCAGAAAGATGGGCAGGTCTATAAATGGTGCAAAAAAACATTTCTACTAAAATGGAGTGAATACCCCCCTCCCCATTCCGTGCCGCCTCATTCTCATCACATATCAGATCATAATGTGAATTTTGGTATCTTACAGAATTCAAATTATTTTCTGTTTTGTGGCTAGAAATGTTGTTTGCACTATTAATAGACCTGTCCTAAATTTTTCTTAGTGAGAATGAAGTTGGGAATAAGGACGATGTGTAGTGTTAAAAAAAACATGTAAGGTAAGGAAGTAGCAAAACAGCTAAGACTTCACTTTCATCAATAATGTTAGTAGTATTTAATTATACCTCTGTGTTGTAACAATATTATGTACATAACAACCTCTTGTTGTATATGTATATCATATCATCAACCATGGATTAAAGTTTTAAGTCAGTAATCTCACCACCTTATATGTTTCCTGTAGGAGATGTTAGCCGGTTACTTGTCACTCAGGTTGTTACTGAAGTTGCAAAACTAAAGCAGCAAGCAATCTTGAATCAGGTTTGTATTCTGAGGTGTAAAGATATTTTGTCTAAAGGTAGATTTGTAATGAATCTATAACAGGTACCTGTAGATGACCTTGTAAAACTGATCACCCTGATGGATAAACATGTGTTAGATGCTGCTGAACTTCATCTGAATTCCTCATCTGTGAGTTTATAGTCATTGTGTTGGTGTCTGGATGATGCTGCTATATATGCATAGGAGGATGCTGAGTTTGAAGGTCCAAAGTGGCGGGAACAAATTAGAGAGAGAATATTGCGATCTTTGGATGCATCTCTTGTGGTTTTGCACATCACTACTGCACCAAATATGCCCCAAAAAGTTCATTTGGAAGAGGCAATTGAGCAACTTATATCATTGACCAAGTTCCATCTGGAAGCCAATATTTATCCTGAGTTTGATCCTGTTTACAGGGTTGAGAGCAAGGGTAAGCATTAAAATTACCAGGAACTATTGTTTAAAGTCCTGATCAAATTTCAGTGTTGCATAGGCACATACCGGTACATATACATGTACATGTATATCAAAATTCAGTTGATTCTAATTATACAATGAACATTTAAGTAGTTGTCTCTATTTTTATGGTTTGTGTGAATTTAACAATGTACATGTACATTTTATGCACTTACTAGGCTGACCCTGTGACAAATCATGGGCTGATTCTTTTTTTTTTTTTTTTTTAATGCAGTAATCTACCACCTGGTCTAATATACAGTTACTACATAACTTATTAACATGCAAATACTACTTTAAATTATTGTTGTCTCAAAGGAACTACATGTTCTCTGGCCTGTATGATGAGAATGAATCACATTAGATTGCATGCTTTAATCATAACTGTATGTGATAATGTAACATGACACCAGTACATTGTCATAGGTTGCTAAGTACATATACAGTTTGTGTGGGCAGGCAGTCATTAGTATTGCTTGCTAGGTATGCATTGCTATTTATACATCAAACCCACAAGTTTGCTAGGCCGAGTATATTAGTTTACGCTGTTGTATGTACATGTATGTAGCAAACTATAGTAGATGTTGTAATAAATTACTATAATTTTCAATTCTCTTATCTTTGGGAACCTTATTTTTGCAGTTCTGATCAGTACAAAATATAATGAATTGTGTTTGTAATTAATATTTACATGATTATTAATGGCAGAAATCAACTATATGTACTTTAATAACGTTTATATGAAAAACACAGGATTTCTGATATATTTTGATATCATAAGTACTGTTTTCATCATGCTGTTTTTGCTTTTGAATAGAAACTGGAGTTATGCCCAAACAGAAGCGACGTTTCACTGGAGCCAATGCCAACAAAGATGTATTAGCTGTCTACCATAAACTTGTTGAAGTAGTGGAAAACCTTGCTCTTCTTGTGGAGGCACAACCACTCACAGACACCATTGTACTTCAGGTACTATGATTATGAAATACATATATTGAAACTGAGCTATGTAAATAGGTTGCCTTTTAAATGGCTGAATTACTTGTACATGCACAAGCTACTGAACAAGTGAAGGATCTTAGAACTGTACACATATTAATGGACCTTCCACTGTTCCTCTTCTTCAATTATTGTTCCACAGACCATTACCAGGGAAGGGCAACTTTAATAATATGAAAAGCAATAATTGAGAAAAAAGAGGCTGCATGTGATGTCAGTTTAAAGGTCCATTTTGCCTATTGTGATAGGGCACACATCTAAGCATATGTTAATTATCCCATAAGTGATGCTTATAGATAAAAAGATGTGCTAGAATATACTTCTCAACTGTTAGTATATATTATTATGTACAATGTATGTTTTTCTGAACATTTCAAGATTTCATCACTGGGCGTTTCTTCATTTTTTGTTGAAAACATCAGTGCCCTGCAATTGAGTGCATTAAGGCTTGCCAGAGCAGTAAGTGGTTATGAAGCTTATTAAAAATTCTATTCTGTACACTGCTTCTTGTGCTTATCTGAGTACTTGTATTACTTGTGACATATTTGCATGAGAGCCTCAGAGAATAGTGGCATACATTTTAACTTGTTGCTACAGTTGGAAGTTTGATAAAGACATATATAACTGTAACAACGTTATGTGTGTATGTATGCTAGTTGCATAAGGGGGAAAAACAAGGCAGGTTCTTTATTTTTATTTCTTTGCTTTAAGTCCTAGCTGCATGCTATCAGATTTGTAGAACCAATTATTCTAAGTCAAGTCTGCGCATGTGCAAAGTGGCAAAAAAGGTTATCTTAAAAAGTTGTGATATACTTTTTAAGTGCACACCATAATTTGTAATGTAATTTATCTTGTGCATGTGTGTACGTATCCATTTCTTTCACCAGGAGCATTCAAATCGCTTCATGCATAAAGGAGTCCTTTCTAGCTATTAATTTGTTCAGTTTGATTTTCATAATGTTCATAAGTACACATTTACTTGCTTGATTCGTGAGTCCCTGCTCTCCATACATTACATGGGACAACAGTTTGCCTACATCATTGGCACACAATTGTGTAGAAAATACACACTTACTTTGCACAGATGATATACAAATCAACAAGCTGAACAAATTAATAGCTACAGAACTCCTTTATGTAGGAACTGATATTGTATCCTCAATTTGAATGCTCCTGCTGAAAGATATGGTGGTCTTGAACCCCATAAGGTATTGATAATGGCATGGAGTTAGTGGAATACATTCTACCATAAAGAAATGATGAGTTGTAAATAGGAAAACCATTTTATATACGTGTATATAAAACTAGTGCCACTTTCGTGGAAACTGTCCCATTTAATTACCAGTTAAAAAAAAAAAAAAACAAGAAACACATGTACATGTAGTACTTGATAAGGATGGTATATTTATCAGAATGTTTTAGGAACTTGTACCATTTTTATCTCTTCCCCCCCCCCCCCCCCCCCCCCTGCCCCGCCTTTTCTTGTTATTAGGTGTTTTCCCGTTATGAGACACATCGTGAGTTAATCATGGAGGACATTTTTGCATCACTTGCACGGCTTCCTACATCTAAGAGAAATTTACGTACATTCAGGTTAAAATTTTTGCTTCATTTGTCATCTTCCTCTGCAAACATGCAGTGGTTTATGATTGTGAGATGGTCTTATTTATCCTCTAACAGACTTGCTAACAATCAATGTGTACAGATGGTGACAGCATTGATACTGCAACTCGTCCAATGTATAGTTGCACCTCCTCTTCAAGGCAGAACATCTAGTCATGAAGAAGGTACTTCAGGTGGAGAAGAAAGTAGAACTAAGAAACTAGTAAGCTCAATCAATCAATCAATCAATCGACCAATTGGCAGTAACCTGCACATGTGTATCATCAGCATTTTATAACAGAACATGATATTGATGGAAATTTATATGGTTCTCCACTATACCTACACTGTCTGATTTGTGCTCTAAAATATGTATTTTAAGAACACGAACTTGTTATAGTCTAGATATCACTTATGAACATAACTAGTCTTGTGCATATTCGCACATCACCAGAAGTAAAGTTTCTTGCAGACCTTGATGTACATGTATTTGTATTTGATGTAAAGTAATTTCTCTCTCATACTTATTTGTTCGTTATTACAATTAGAAGTTTCACAAGACAATACATGTGTATACTGTAAATTGTTGTGCAGGAGATTAAAAGAAATATTTGTGTACATGTATATGTGGCAATGTTTATAATGTTGAAATATGTGTTAATGTTAAAAGATTTGTGTGTAAGTGTACATGTGTATGTGTATATGTGTGTGTGCACTGATGCATATGTGATAGTAACCATGAGATGTATTACTACCTTTACATGTACACTTTTCGTGTTTTACTGATACAGACTGATGTGGACATGTTGGTGGTAAACAGTTATGAACTTGCTCTGAGAACAGGAAAGAATTTCTTATCTACATTCATGCGGAAGTTAGTAAATTGCTGTTACACAGTTTAATCCACCTGTTGAAATTGTAGTTTTTGCATCGCAATTGTGCTTCAAATATATTGTCTCAAGTTGTATAATTGAATATGAAGGTGTTATTACATACCATCAAATATGGTAACTCTGCTTTTAAGCACACACATTTATGTACCCAGTAATCTTTTTATAATATAAATAAATGAGGTAAATGCTGCGTAAGATAAACTAACCTAAAGAAATGGAGCATGTCTAGTTTTTGGGACTTCTTGTTTTGTTCATCTGGTTATAATAATATAATAATAATAATAATAATAATAATAATACTTTATTTGGTAAATTTACACCAAAAAGGCAAGTAATGGCAGTGGTTATTGTGGTTGACACTCTTTAAATTTATCTTTGCATTTTTGGCTATTGTGGT
The DNA here is from genome assembly GCA_949361645.1 of Spongilla lacustris. NCBI lineage: Eukaryota > Metazoa > Porifera > Demospongiae > Spongillida > Spongillidae > Spongilla > Spongilla lacustris. Next base: position 3,535,949 of record OX442436.1, read on the forward strand.
TATGTCGAGTGACAAGCATTGTGAAACAGATTTTTCAATGAATTATAGCAATTTTGCAGTTTCAGAAGGATAATGTAATTAGATCTGTCACACGAATAAATTGTTTACATGTATATGCATATTTTCTCTTGCATGTACAAGTAGTTAAATTGTATTTGCATACTTGCTTAAATTGCTATTAATATTTAAAAAGTACAAAGATACTCTAGCAGAAAATTAGTATTGTTTTGCATACTACGCTATACTTCCCCTTTCAATTTTTTTGTTCATGGATGTGTATGAAAATCAAAAGCATTGGTATATACTGTAAAATTGCCAACAAATGCTGGGGCATTTATTCATCACCAAAATTGTCATAGCTATGAATATACACTAGTAAACATTATTGATGCTCTGACATTTAAAATCTATATAGGTGCTGTACTGGAAAAGATGAAGAAGACTTTCGTCCATTGTTTGAAAACTTTGTTGCTGATCTTTTGACTACACTAAACCTTCCAGAATGGCCCGCTGCAGAAGTTCTTCTGACATTGCTTGGAATGCTTTTGGTATGAAACAAGCATGTGTATATACAATGTTTTAATTCTTATTGTTTGTACAGAACAAGTAAATATTAGCATAAGGGATTATTATATCGTGTGTTTAGAAATCCTTGCAATTATACCCCCACCAAATATAACTGAATTGTCATAGACACACATTAAAAGCAGTTATTTCAATCAAAGTCAACTATGAAAGTTTAAAAAAACAAACGAATGTGTAATAACCCATTGTTGAAACTAATGAATTGTTGGTAAAAACCTAAGGAGTATGTGATCAGTTAGGTTGAAGCCTTTCCTAGTATGAATCATTTGCTAGAAAACTGACCTATAGTTTTACATCCCTTAACTGATGTGGACAGACTATGCATGCTAGAGAGATAATTCAAACATTGTTGGATAGAGAATTTACTAACCATAGGAAATGCTTCATGAATCCTGGTACTGAAAACTCGCTTTTCGGCAAACATACTTCAATGTATGGGAAAGGTACCAAATAAGGGACAACCACATCAAAGGATTGCTATATAAACACTCAACCGCATGGGGTTTGCTTTGGGGAGGGGGGCGGGTGCTACTTGCTAAAAAATGAAACGTCTATCCTTTGGTAGCCTAATTATAGCCAATAAACCACAGGCCTGTCTCCACTACATGGGGTAGATGCACTTCTTGAAGACATAGTTGGACCCCATGATGCAATCATGGCATCATGTGGTGTGTCTGGGGCAGCACTTTCTGATAAAGTCACCATTGTAAGCTTTATTGAGGATGGTGTGGCACAAGAGGTGAAGAGGCAGGTTGATCTCAAGGCTGCTGCAATGACAACAGAAGAAGATCTGCAGTTACGGCTGAAATTGTCAATTCAGTACCACTTTGCGACTTCCTGATTTCTTCATGCGCTCTAATGCAGCCTTTTCTTCTAGAGCTGCTTTTCTTTTTCTGCATCGCTCTTCTTTCTCAGCTATTTCTCTCCTCTTCATATCCTCAGCAGCCTTAAATTCATCGATCCATTGTGCTGAAGTCATGCACTGAGCTGAACCTTTCGAACGCTTAAATTGTGTACTTGTAGTAGGGATATAGCGTTGTCCTGTGGATCTAAGCTTTCTTCATCTGAATTATCAGTGGTACCGTTCAGCATGTTGCACCTGCTCAGTACTTACTGCACATGCAGCCACATAGATGGGGTAAATGAGCACAATGCTGCACTCCTAGCTTGCCAAATGCTCGTGGAGAATTTTATTGTGTTCGGCATCAGCATTGAACATCGTCACTTTCCTTTATGTCTTATTTATAGTGGGTAATTGGTTTGCATATGATCCATCATTGCAAACCCATAACTTTGATGAAATTTTTTATGAGATTTAGTGTTCCTTAATAGGAGTGCGTTCCACATTCGGTCCCTTTGCTCTACCAAACTCTGACAGCATTAATGAAGTATATTGCGAGATGGTGGTTAAATTAAACGGCAATATCCGCTGTCCATGCACTAAGAGAGCTTTTTATATGTGTGATATTGAGGCATTTTCACCTGATTTTACCACTGTTTAGGGCTTCATTTATTCAAGTTAAAAGATGATAAATTATATAAATTCAATTTTTAGGACTTCATTAGTTTTTTCCCCCTCTGAAATATTTTTCTATGGGATATAAGGCATACAAGACAACTTTTATCTGTGTTCCATTTGTAATCATTTTGAGATAAGAAGCATACAAAAACACTTTTATCTGTGTTCCATTTTTAAGATACAATTTGTAAAGTATTTCCCCTTTTTACAATGTGTCTACGTGTGTTTGCAATACCAACTATGAATCACTCAATCCCTAAACAAGTTTAGAAATGGTGTATTTTAAGAACTAAGCATAGAGAAAAAAATGTGAAAAGTTGTTTTGGATGTCTCATATCCCATAGAAAATGATTTCAGTGGGGAAAAATTCGACAACACTATCTAAAAATTGAACTGAAGCCATAAATGTCAATGTCACAGATGAAAAAGCTCTCTATTAATACATGGACAGTGATATTGCCACTTAATTTGACCACCACATACTTCTTCAATGCTGTCTTTAATACTATAATACTGTATTGTGGTCCTAGTGCATTTTAGTCTTAGATGTATGAGTGCTTCTGTACCAGAACATCAATACAAAGTTCACATAACCTTTTGTAACATGTGCACCGAATTTGGCATACATGTATATTAAACACTTATGTTTGAAAGTGTAATTATTGTTTACCGAATTCAACATATATGCATATTAAACACTTATATGTACCTTGAAACTGTAATTACTAAACAATAATTACACTTTCAACATAAGTGTTTAATATACATGTATGTCAAATTCAGTGCACATGTTATGTGAACTTTGTACTGATGTTATGGTACAGAAGCACTTGAATTGCATGAACATTAGTATTGTGCAAAAATGACATACATGGGTGAAATCCAATTAAAATACAATAAGGTACATGTACTGCAGCCGTTTTGTATATTCTGGCGAACAATCCAACATACAATCTGTATATTCATGTGTACACCAATGCTTACACTTATTGGTGTATGAAATTGATACGTTTGCAGGTACATGCATTTATGAATAGAAGCAATGAAATGAGCCTGAGACTGATTGCTTTAGATCATCTTGGAGTGATTGCAGCTCGTTTGAGGCACGATGCAATAATCAGCATGGAGCAAGATCATGATGAGCTGATAAACATTTTGGCTCAGGTAAGAACCATCAATAGGCCATTGTTTTGTATACATGTACATGTATGTGTTAGAGTCTGTTACTTATTTAACTCTGCAATATGTTTGCACCTGTATGTAATACTTTTGTGAGGTGAAATTTGATGGAACTGTGCTTGATCACAGTATTTTTATTATATTTTGTTATTGAAAATTAGCAGGATGTTTCTCAATCAAGGAAAATCGTTTATAAATTGACCACAAACTTTTAATTAACTGGTAATTGTTGCTCAATGCTCTAATAGAAAAGAATGAAAATGAATCAATACTTCCAGATAACAGCTAATCGAAAAATACCATTTTAGAGGCATCCAAAAGCTCCAATATTTCCTTGCATGTTAATGATAATAACTTGCCTAAATTCAAACCACTAAATCAAGATACAATGGCCCCTCAAATATATTGCGAAAATTTTAAAAAAATCAAGATTTAAATTTTGAATATCTTCTAAACGGAAGTATTTAATTAAATACAATTTACAGATTTTAACTAACCACCCGCCATACATTTATTAACATTAATAATGTTGAATTTGAAATGACTACGGTCTTGAGACTTTTATCAATATTAATTTTTTTCACCAGCATATCTTCTTTTGCTGTTAGAATTTTAACAACAAATACCAGTTAATGAACTGCTTGTGGTTAATTTATAAACAATTCTTCGTCAGTGAGAAACACCCTGCATATCAACCTAAGCTTAAAATTCATTGCTTATGTCTACTTCTACATGGTGAGTACTCTCCTATAAGTCATAACATTTCCATAGTGGTACATTTTTATACTCAACTGATATTGTTGCAACAAAATTGCACTACGCATGATTGGAATGAAAAGGTTGCAAATTTTACCTTCCTATTATTGTTACTTTCTATATGATCAGTTTTGCTTGAGCATACTAAACTTATCTTATGTTTTATGTTTGTTTTTGTACTGCTGTACCTAATGCAGAATTCAATTTTACTTTAGATTCTGCAGAGTAAGCTGGAAGTTTGGTCACTAAAATCCACTGGTAGCAAAGTGATGGTATGTCAGTGTTGCAAATTATATTGGCGATAACTACATACATGTATTGTATCACTTGCAGGATGCGTTTTCAGAAAATGCTCAACACTTTCAGAAAGCCTTGATAGCTCACCTTACCAAGAGATGCTTAGTAGACCCAGCTTGTGCTGTAAGTTAGCCTATCGGTATGTTGTTAGATGTATCATGTATTGGCTATTTTTGTATAAAGTGGTGGGCACATCAATAATGTTAGCAATATCAACTACATGTAAGTAATTTCCATGAACTGGCATGTGGATTATTTAAAGAAGCCATAAGATAAAGCATGACCATGCCACTGATTTCATAGGGAAATATGAAATTGTGTATTTTCAGCAATATGAAATACATGACAATGTAATTCAGTGTTCTAAATATTTTGAATTACTACTATCCTGCTTCCACCACATAATTTGGTTGCATGTATAATGCCACAGGCAATTTGTCTAATTTAATTTAGGATGCGACACTAGTGTGTTTTTGCCTTTCAGGGTGATGACAAATGCACAAAGTTTATTTAGAAAGCATCCTGAACATAAATTATACAATCAGGCTTGTGTGTCATATTTTCAAATTGATGCGTTTTGTGGTACTTTTCTTGCTGAAACATTTCTTTTTTTTTTTCAAGACATAAGTAATCAAGCATTGTTTGAATACCTTCATTGTACATGTATTAACCCTTGTTTATAAACGACCTTGACATCAATTTCACAGTTTTTGTAGTTTTACATTTCACTTCAGTGTGTGCAAAAAAAAATTGTTGTGGAAAGCATCTCTTTTGTAGTTTTGCCCCTCAATTCCTGCCTGTTATTGCCAGTGTTGTAAATAGCTGCATCTAACTCATCATTAATATGGACACTTTGGTTATTGCCATATTTCCATATACAAATGTGCTTGTATTTTAGCAGCTTTGTGTACCATCAGTTGTGTATTTGTGTGTCAGATGATATAAATATTATTGACTAACAATACCTATTAGTACTGAAGTATACATGTACCTGTATTTGAAGAATAGAAAATTCCCAAGTTAGTAATATTTTAATTTTTAATTTTTTTCCTGATAAAGTCCAGTATGGCATTTGTGTGTCAGATCTTCTTGAATGATATAAACATTATTGATTAACAATTACTATTAGGACTGAAGTGTATATGTATATGTATTTGAAGGAGAGAAAATAATCAAACACGTTAGTATATTTAAGACAGGGTAAATTTGATTTTTTCCAGTCCAGTATGTTGTGTTTTTGTGTTTATGTTTTTTTTTTTATCATCATTTTTTTGAGGAAGACTTTCTAAGGTACCATTTCATTTTGAAATACTGCTGTGGACTATTTATGATTTATGTACATAAATTAATTCAGTTCAATTTTATTGTGAGCTTTCTGTTTTCTGTCACTATCCTCATTGATTTGATTGTGTTGGTTTCAACAGTATGCACGAGATTTCTATCTTGGACAGTGGCTGCGAGATTGTCAGCAGGAAATGGAAAGGGTTCTCACCGGATCATCAAGTCAACCAGAATTTCCTATTGATCCTATTGGATTAGATGGATTCCCAACTCCTGCAACTGATCAGGCAACTGCTGTGCAAGATGCTGAGCAAAGAAAAGCATTTTTGCACAGCATGCTTGAGAGAACAGAGCTAGACATTAAGTAAGCTAGGATAGTGCTCAGATCACTTGTACATTTAATCCACCAATGCCTTAATGTGGAATTAATTATTATCATCAACTGGTCTGAAAATTGGCCACTGTAGAAGCTCTCATTAGAACAGATATACATGTATTTTTTGTTGTGTGTACATGAATTACAGCATGCAGTATAATTTTATACTAGTGTCCTTGTATGAAACTGTTTACACTGTTGCATTTTGTAGGCAGTTAGAAGATGTTCTTGATGAAAAAAGTGCTTGCACTGTGTCACGATTTCTTGGATCATTCAGAGCACTGAGCAAGAGTTTTAATACATATCTGCAGCAGGTAACCAGTTCTACTCATAGAAATATAGGGGGTGTTAGTGCACAAAGTGCTTGTGGGTGGCTTTCATTGATTCATGGTTAGAATTTGGTTTTGCATTGTTGATGTACATCTATAGCTACTGCGTGTTCTGAATGAACCAGCTGTACACGTTCGGAGCCGAGCTATGAAGGCACTTTCAACAATTGTTGCAGCAGATCCTAGTCTTCTGTCTAGGGTAAGAGCACACAAACATGTGTATTCTATGTGCATTGTACTTTACTTTGCATACGTTGAAATTATGAAGCCAGAGTAATTCCACTGCCACCCTTTTAGCATCATTGTCTAATTTGGACCTGCTACTTTCCCATGTGTTTTCCCCATAGGAGTGTGCAAAATTGCTATACATTTGTATACCCTGTAGTGTACAGTTTTTAAAATACATGTAAGACTTAATTAAAATTTCCATTTTTTTTTTTTTTCATAACCTCGGTCAACTCGGTTGAACACATCCTGAGCCCTGAAACATTCTTACTGATTCAAACATTTCATAGATTAGGGGTTGGGTCTACATAAAATTAAATCACTTCTTGGCATGTTACATGAACAGGGTCATGAATTTGTAATGAATTGTGACCTATCCTGAAAATATGAATCAAACCAAACTTGTACCATAGTTAGCAAATCATACCTAACTGAAAAGCTTTAAGTACTGGGACGCAAGGCTGGGACAGCTCATAAAGTGGCTGGTAGTCATGTTATCCTCCTTGCAACTGTTTGTTTACTTAAGATAGTTTACGCTAAGGTACTGTCAAAACATAACATGGCTACCAGCCACTTTATGAGCTGTTCCACATGTCCCAGTTAGCTTTTCACTTATATATGTTTAGGGTATGGTACAAGTTTGGTCTGATTCGAATTTTCATATCTTTGCATATCTTTGGATAGGTCAAAGTTCAAGACCCTAATCAAGTAACATGCCAAGAAGTTATTAAAAATATGTAGACCCCTATCTACATGTATGCAATGTTTTGGATATATTTGAATCAGTAAGAATGTTTCAGGGCTCAGGATATGCTCAACCGAATTGACTGAGGTTATGAAAAAAAAAAGATGGAAATTTAAATTAGTCTTACATGTATTTTAAAAACTGTACACTACAGGGTATACTAATTTATAGCAATTTTGCATACTCCTATGAGGAGAACACATGGGGAAAGTAGCATGTCCAAACTAGACAATGATGCTAAAAGGGTGGCAAATATATATATGGAATTACTCGCCAACCCTCCAAATACATGTACATGTATAGTTTTAATAGCTCACATTACGGATATTTAAATTAGGCAATCGATCATCAATCAATCATTGCCAGATAGTAAATCAATTTATGGGTTGTATTTTATGTAGCATTTTTCTTACATGTATGTGTGATGTACCTAAAACGACAATATTAAAAATAACTTCTCTGGGTTTATTAGATGTGTACATTTAATAATACAATTAGTGGTTGGCCATCTGCTGGCCTTGTACTGGATTTTTAGATGGCTAGGTTGTTATGCACATTTATGTAACACTTTCAATTTAGTTTTTAAAATTCTAATTTCTAAAATTCCTTGTATGGTTATATATTTGTCTAATTTCAGCATTGTAATTATATTGAGCTTTTTACTTTTATTGTTGTCATTATTATATATAGCTCGATCTTCAAAGAGGCGTGCACAGCCGTTTCCTTGATCAGTCTACTCTGGTCAGAGAAGCTGCTGTAGATTTAGTTGGACGCTTTGTGCTTAGTTGTCCTGATTTGGCAATGCAATACTACGAGATGCTTGGTGAAAGGATACTGGTAAGATAATTGGAGTAGATTACATCTAATTGTAATGTGTACATGTAATACTTAACTTGGAGATGTTATGTTTATGTTTGTTCTGATTTGTATTTAATATTGTACTGTGCTTGAATATGAATTTAGGTTTGTTACAATTAAGGAGCAGTCCCTGCAGTAATTTTGATTCGTTTCAGGATACTGGTGTCAGTGTAAGAAAGCGAGTCATCAAGATCCTAAAGGACATTTGTATAAACCAACCAGATTTCTCAAAAATTGATGAGATATGTGTGAAAATAATGAAGAGAATCAATGATGAAGAAGGAATTAAAGTCTGTATTAAGTACATATACTTGTATTACTGTTTCTAACTAATTTTTTTTTTCATTTGGCAGCAATTAGTCGCTACAGTTTTTCAGCAATTATGGTTTACGCCCCCAGAAGGTGCTGATAAACGGGACATTCTTCTAAAGAGAGCAAAAAACATTACCAATGTGGTATGTAGAAATATTACACAAGCAAACACAAAATCAAAGATTGATGTATGCAATCCTAATCCTGTGATATTGCAAGCTTGGGTTAATTGAATTAGAGCATCCAATTTAGGTTTTTTCTGTTTGCTTGAATTTTACCATCTTCTGTGGCTGTACAGAGGAGCAATGTGGCTTCCATCTAATTGACACCTTGTTTTTAGTGTATTGGATGTTAATTATTTACAAGTGGGTAATTCTATACCCTTTTAACTCGGGTACTGACACCTATGTTTCATAGTCCATAATATCCTATGTAACTTGTTTACTTCAGTACTCTGTACACTTATATTAATAATTAGCCCTCAAGGTTAATTCCGTTTATTGGCTGCCAGGTGTGAATAATTTAACCACAAATGTATACATAGTAATCCCTCTTGGCAGCCATTATAGCTGCACTGATGATTTTAAATACACACACACAACCCTGTAAGGGCCATACTATGATGCCATGCATGACCTTTACTAGTGCACGCTTAGTGATTAAAAAACATGAAAATGAAGCATTGCTATGCCTCTCATATAGAAATGGCCACTTTTTAAGTTTTTATTGTTTGAAAATAGGAAAGAGCAGGTTGTATTCTACTGTTATATCTAGCTTCTACAGCGGGATGGAACTGGGTTCCGTTGAAATGCCATACAGAAAAGAGTGAGTCTCCTAGGATGTTTGTTCTGTTTGATTGAATTCATGAGCCATATAATGTGTTTATCAACACTTTGGTGAGCCTATCATAACTGTTACGAACTAAAATGCCTAATGCATACAAATCACACTACTTATATACTATTTTTGCTGGGAATGAGTGATAATGTTCATTCACTTATTGACCAATCCAACACCATCTTAGTGTGACTTAACAATTTAATCAAGTGTTCAAGCTTTTTCTGCAGGTGATCTATAAACAATCATAAAGCAAGTTACAAGGTACAAAACATCATTTAAATTAAGTTCTCTTCCTCGTGTGACACTTTAGTGGATACAACAGCGTTGAAACGATGACATGTTAAAGTAACAGAAGCAATGACTGGCAAAAACAAAATAATAATAAATCAAAGAAGCGCTACTCCGAGTAGCGTTACGAAACTTTGTTGTGAATGGCAGGTGAATTTGTAACTGTATTCCGCGCGGTACATTGTAACAATGGCGAGGGCCCCAATAATAAAAAGGTCTTTCGTAGCATTGACAAAGAGACTGCCGGTCTTTGTCTTTGTTAACAGTTTTTGTAGTGCAGAGCCTCTTTCTTTGTTAGCAAATAGCTTATAATCCCACTTGCACGCAACCATTTGTAAGTCGCCGCTTTAATACAATAGTTGAAATTAAGTATGCATGCGGTGGATCAATATGTTAACATTGTATGATACCACTTCTATATAATATTTTTTCACTCACATTGCGCCCTATTAAAAACTTAGTTGGGCGTAGCCCGACCTTCGCGTTTGGCAGAAGGTTGGTATACCTGCATCCATCTGATAGCGGGTAGCCTATACATGAACCTGGATTTGTAACAATCACATATGTGGGCTATCATATAGCCTCATACGCTATCAAATCCACATATAGGCTTGATACTCCGACATTCCGCCAGACACGAAGGTCGGGCTACGGTTTGCATCAGCAAAGTTATGATAGGCTCACCAAAGTGTTGATAAGCACATTCTATGGCACATGAATTCAATCAAACAGAACAAACATCCTAGGAGACTCACTCTTTTCTATATGCCATTTCAACGGAACCCAGTTTCGTCCCGCTGTAAAAGCTAGATGTAACAGTAGAATACAACCTGCTCTTTCCTATTTTCAAATAATAAAAACTTAAAAAGTGGCCATTTCTATATGAGAGGCATAGCAATGCTTCATTTTCATGTTTTTCAATCACTGAGCGTGCACTAGTAAAGGTCATGGCATCATAATATGGCCCTTACAAGGTTGTGTGTGTGTATTTTTAAAAAATCATCAGTGCAGCTATAATGGCTGCCAAGAGGGATTACTATGTACACATTTGTGGTTAAATTATTCACACCTTGTAGCTGGTAAACGGAATTAACCTTGAGGGCTAATTATTAATATAAGTGTACAGAGTAATGAATAAACAAGTCACATAGGATATTATGGACTATGAAACACAAGTGTCAGTACCTGAGTTAAAAGGGTATAGAATTACCCAAGTGGCAATGCTGCATCATTTCTTATGTGTGCTGGTTTAGATTTAGTTGTGTACTGAGCTAAATATTCATAATAGTAATTTATTGTATGTATTAAACTACATGGTTTATTAACCTGTAGTCTTGTATGAATATCTCTCATTTTAGCAGAACTCAATTAGGATCCTCATCACATAGTTTAAAATTGTGCTCTTTCCATTTTTGCTGTTGCCTTTGTCATGCTGGCAGTGTTTTTTTCCCAGATAGGTCTAAGAACTCCCTTTTGTTCCTTGATTGTAACTCTTTCTCACATAATGAATAAGTAGTACTCCAGTAGGTGCTTTAGATTGCGAACACATAATATGTACTGGGATTTTGTATTGACCATTACAAGTCTAAAGAGATTTCTGTTCTACATTTGTGTTTTTAGATAATATTACATCATGTACCAGGAACCATAATTTGTTTACAGGTTGATGCCTGCAAAGAAAGCGAATGTTTTGAACAACTTTTAGAACAGGTATGTAGTATCATTTTTCCTTTGTGCATTTTGCATGGTTTTAAAGGAACTTGATCTTATTGTTGTTAGCCCCTATGTTATTTTAATCGTACTGTTAGGATGTGAACTTTCACAATGCATGATTAAATATCCTAATTTTCCTAATCTACTCTTATTCTGCTTAGTTTCACTTTATTTGGCTTAATTTTGAGTCCTTTTTCATGAAAATGCAGTATTCAAATGTAGTCATTCGCTCTTTACATGGATCCTACAAATGGTAGCCATGGTTTGGAATTCAAAATCAGGTTATCCTGATTAAAGCTACTACATGTATGCATACTTAGAGGGGGGGAAAGGTCGTGTTGAGAAAAACAAAGTCTGTACTTCTGTGAGTAAGGCTCATTTTAGTTAGCTTTCTGCGCAGTCTCTTCTTTGGAATTAAGTATGTATTTGGTTGCTAATGCTTTTGTTGTCAGTACATCCAGTTTTTGATGGTTGATGCATTGTGCAGCAGAGTGAAAGAATTGCAGGTAAAGCTATTAATACTTCTCTTTCCATTAAGCTGTTCAAAAGTGAAGACTCAACAACAAAAAAGGCAATGTTGGAAGTTTCTCAACTTCTAGTGGACACTCTAGTTGAAAATGTCTTATCCCTGGATGAAAGTGCTGGTAATTCCATAGAACTGTACTAGTAACTCATTCTTACACAAGTGGCAAGCAAGAATGCAATTTACCCATCCCTGCATATTTCCTGGAATGTTGCATGCTACTCTTTATCATTAGACTTGTATCTTAAAGATGGGTAGTGATTATTTGTATTATTGACTGTAGCAATTAAAAGTTGGAGTGAATTTTCTAATAGTGCCTCGGTTAATTGGTGAAGTAGTATCCAAAGTACGTGTTAGGATATTTGATGGGTGTACTTGGGGGGAGGGGGAGTTCCATAGGAAAAGTGGGCCATAAAAAATGATTTGAACAGCATTCAAAACCTGTGCTCAAATATTGAGTGCTCAGAGTTACTTGCCAATGTTCGAGTGAATGTGTGAGTGGCTTGTAATTTCTTTCTGACAGGAATGCTCTATATTTGATCTGCAAAAATACAAGCACTTGTTGGGGGTTATACACATAAATGCATAAAGTAAACAAGTTGATGATTAGAAATCAATTACAATAGCCAATGTGCCATATTAACCACTACATGTACATGTAGTTGCTGCTTAACACCACAGTGTAAAATTTGAACTGACTGCATTACTGTCGGTTATATGAATTTCTGCAAGCATCAAATTTTTTAGCTACATAATCTGTAACAGTAGCAGTATTTGAAGCTTTCTCTTCAAGATGCCAATGAAACACATAAGAATGATTTCCCCTGGCCTGTACATGTGTAAGCCATTAAATGAAGAAATGCACTTATATACATTTTAATTTTTTTAGAGTATCTAATATGCTTCTGATAAGTGCATAAGGGCATTCACAGATGTAAGGGGGGGGGGCGTCCAAAATGACCAACTAAAAGTGGGATGTAATTTGCCCTAATAACAGGGTACAGTTTTAGAAGCTGATCTTTTTTTTTTGTCTCCAGCTACCCATCAGCACACAACAACTGTGGGACTAGTAGCTTGCATCACTACACTCTACATATTCTGCAAGATCAGGCCAATTCTGTTACTTAAGCATGCTACTACACTTCACCCGTATCTCAGTTCAAAGTGCAGTGTAAGAAGTACTTTTATAATGCCCTCTCGAATGTGTCATTATTTATTTGTAATTAGGTGTTATGTGGTTGAACTATTTTTTTTTTTTTCTAATCTACCTCTTGCAGACGCAAAGCGATATGCTGGTTGTCAGTCATGTTGCTCATATATTGGAGCAGGTTGTACCAAAAATAGAGCATCCCAGCGAGTCATTCATGAGAGAGTTAGAGGAGGATCTTGTGAAGCTCATTATGAAGCATGGCCAAATGGTAATTAACCAGATTACATGTAGGTGATTATGCCACAGTACTTATGCATATGCGGTACATACAAAACAGATCTGCTATACATGTACACGTTTGTGTTAGTGGTTTTTCCCTGTTATACGGTATGTTATACGGCATGCACAACTTCCCCCCCTCCCCCCCAGATTGTTCAAGGTTGCGTATTCTGTCTTGGTGCTGTTGTAAATAATGTCACCCACAACTACCATCTGGTAAAAGAAACCTTTATGAAATTTTTTGGTAAGTTTTTTTTTTCTCTTAACATTAATTTGAAGAATATAGCAGAATTAATAACATTACTCTTCTTCGGTTGAAGTTCACCTAGAGAAAGTACACACTCTTCAGGCACAAGATTCTCACAATCCTCAACTTTCTCAGCTGAAAGCCACAGTTCTGAGATCCGTGTTTACAGTTGGTCTGCTGTGTAACTCGTTTGACTTCGACGTTATTTGCCATTCTGATGAGGTATATGTGTGTCAAAGATCTGGAGGGACAATTAACAAAGTAGAGGGGTGGGAGATACATGTGTGGGTAATTAGAAGTAATTTTATATTTTCATTGGCATTTATCAAACCACTAAAATTACTAGCTTTGGAGGTTCATGAAATTTTATTTATATGTAATTTTATTGCACAATATCTAGGAGGTTCATGAAATTTTATTTATATGTAATTTTATTGCACAATATCTATTAAAAGCACATCATATGTACACCTAAAAATTAGTATTATGCTGAATTTTCAATTGTGTTTGCTTTCCAAGCATGTTACAGCAGTCATACATGTACATGTT